>OX328132.1:81290788-82540947 GCA_946811695.1 Gonocerus acuteangulatus | reverse complement strand
TTTATCACTCTTTCCCCCTCCTCCTACTTCTCTTACCCCGCAATCTATCACTCTCACTTCCCTCCTATCTGTCTCTCACTCACTCTTTCTCCTCTCTCTCTCTCTCTTGCTATGTCTCTAGTTTTCCGGTATTCGTCGTATTCCTTTGGTCAGCGAAAGTCTCAAATCTTTCATTATATTTCATCGCTATGATTTATTAGCTCATACAAGTCATACGGGCATAAAATAAAATAAGTAATAAATCAAAATTTAACTTCTTAAAAAATATAAGTGCCTTTATCTTCGCAAAAGAATTGTTTTCGCATGGGGCAGTGGAAGGGCCTGGTGACATTGGAAGCTGAATTGTTCCAATGACAGGTTCAAGTCATTGTTCTTAGCACTCAAGAACTCCAGTTGGGAAGAGTGAGTTCTGAATAGCATTGTGTATTCTACCGATCCGGGGTTCTTGCTCCTTTTCTTTTCTTTCTCGCGCCTCCATATTATATGTCAGGGATTTTAACTCGATATCTCCTGGATATTCTTCCATTCATATGAATATTGAAGAATCAAATGATTTAAATAGCACTATTGAACTAGATTTAATATAATATAATTTTTTAGACGTTTATCGCAAGTTAATGACCGATTATAATCGCCAGTTGTAAGACCGATTATAATTTTCGATGCATTTTTTTTTTTTTTTTTTTTTTTTTTTTTTTTTTTTTTTTTTTTTTTCCCAAATTTTATGAAAGACTTATTTTAGAAGAGTAGCGATTTTCGAAAATTTGTCGCTAATCAGAAGCTCACAAGCAGGGAAATTTGGAGTTGTAATACAAAAAACACGGGTTTCTCTAAAGACCCTTTAGAACTGGTTGGTGGTGTTGAACTACTTTTTTTTGTCTAGTTTCACCCCCTGAAGGATTGTAATTAACTTGCGATACACACACACACACTATATATATATATATATATATATATATATATATATATATATATATATATAAATTTAAATTAGGGATAATAATTCAATGCATCCTAAAAGTGACTATTAGAATTAATACAAAAAAAAGAGCACCTAAAGATGTACTTGATGCCTCATTCGATGGAATTAGCAGCCTTTAGGTTGGCAAGTTTTGAAAAAAAACAAAACTCCCATTACGCATGCCCCATAAAATCATTCCCTGGAACTCCAGCTGGACATTAGGTAACCTTTCTGGTAGTTGCTCTTTTATTTAGTTAGTTTCTTGAGCGGATCATGTATCCTGAATCCTATGTTGTAACAGCTTTTGCCAATGGTCCCTGAGCAGTGCTTTTGTATCATCGTCCTGCCATCGTATCCGCCGCGCTTGGAGCAATGGATCACCTCAAAAAAACATTTGCTGAGGGTTGAACACTTTTTCATTCTTACGACGTGTTTGGAACTTTTCGGATCATTCAAGAGCGAAAGCCATACGTTGTAGTGCATGACTCCAACGTAGTTCCAGAGTAGAGATTTTCTTTCATGACGAAGGAATCCCAGATGACCGGATTAAGATATTGAAAAAGTTTCAGAATCCCTGAAACGTACTGGCATTATAAGGGTCTTGTACTGCTAGAGGTTGTTTACTTGACCCGAGCCAAAAAACATAAAGCAATAAAAAATCTGGATCGACTTGGTGATACTAGAAACAACGTGAATATATATATATATATATATATATATATATATATATATATATATGTATATATATATATATACATATATATATATATATATGTATATATATATATATATATATATATATATATATATGTATATATATATATATATATACATATATATATATATATATATATATATATATATATATATATATATATAGAGAGAGAGAGAGAGAGAGAGAGAGAGAGAGAGAGAGAGAGAATTTAACATTACAAATACTTTAAGCAACCAGCTAAATATGATTTATTATAGGCAAAACATATTTTATTCAAGAAAGCTCAATTGGTATTCTGCCGGAACCTGACCTCGACAAGAAAACTCATAAGTTCCGGCCAGGCCTTACATTATCGGCTACAAAAGTTTTTCTCAAATTACCAAAAGTTTAGAACAACCAGACAACTCGGGATGGACAAATTACGCCTTATAAAATTTCAGCCAATATAAAGATAAAAGTTTTACTAAAGGTACTCAAATTAGATACAAAATGTGACCTTTCGTTAGTAAGCTTTGTAAGGATTTTAGTGAAAGTCGGGAGAACATCTCATCAACTTCTTTGAATGTATATGCGTGTGTGTTTGTGTATACTTATAAACATGCGCATGTGTATATGTGAATGCATAAATATGAAATTATTTACGAAAATATATTATGTTATTGGATTTTTGTTTATATGCTGCTGATACACTTTTTACAGGTATTTTAACGAGGGAAATGAAATGAAAAATTAGTCTCTAAACGAAAAATATTTTTATTATTTTTCGTTTTGAGACAAGAGTTTTGTTTTGTTTTTGTTGTTGGCTATTCGTTTTGGCCCTTTAATATATGTTAATGTCTGGTTGGTCCCATGTTTCATAACCATTCTCTCGTAATACCATGGAGGAGTGAGTTAGTTTCTGCATCAGACTTGTTGAAGTTTTTCTGTAATGAGCTCCTAGATTAATTTCCTGCTAAATGTTTAGAAAGATGTGGCAACCTGTATAGCCAGACACAAATGTTCAATGTGATAAATGAACCGTGTGTATATATATATATATATATATATATACATACATATATATATATATATATATATTTATATTTATATATATATATATATATATATATATATATATATATATATATATATATATATATATATATATATGTTCCCCTAATGTACTTTACAAATGAACAGATGTTAAAAGACGTATTCAAAAAAATAGTTATTAAGAAATATGTACCCCATGGAAGTAAACAAAAATAACTTTGGTAAAACAATTAGTTATCATTGTTCAAGATAATTTTCAATATTATATTAATTAAGAAAGAGTATTAAGTATTAAAATTTAACTATAATATAATAAACCTTAATAGCAGTAATTTACAATATTACATTTATAAAATTAAATACAGAAATCTGTGGCGATAAAATCTTTAAGGTTGATACGCTTAAAAAAAACTCGTTAAATTTAAAAATAGAATTGATTATCTAAAATGCTTTAAAAAAATCCAAAATTTATACGCAATAAAACCGACATTTATTTTTATATTTTATAAAATATTTTTCATTATAAGTGGGTGTCCCTATTTCTCACAATGTATTGTCTATAATGTGGCAGAATGTCAAATTTAAATAAGTACACCACGTCCTTCAACTTATTCATTTATTTTGAGCATAAGAAATGAATATTTGAAGGAAGTGGTGTACTTATTCAAATTTGACCTTCTGTCACAGTAAATATTTTATGCTTATACTAAATTTGTGAATATTATCATAAATTTTACATATATATTACGTGGCCATGAAACGTGAAGAATTTAGAAAATGTTAAAGGAATCAATTAAAAAGCAGTCTTTATTTGGTGGCGAGTAGAACAGACGTACTGTGTTCTAATGGCCACTGAAGAGGGGAACAAAACACGTTGGGCATTTATAAACTAATGTGATTCCAGAAAAACAAATAAGTGCTATTTTCTGAAGAAATACTGCATGTAAAAAATTTAAATTTTTGTTGCCACATAAACAAGTCCAACAGATATGTTTTGTTGAAAACAAATAAAAGCTGTTAGTGATATACTAGAAGTTGGTTTAGGAGAGGAAGCCGTCATTGAAGTTTGTGGATTGGGAGGATCGGCTCGAGGTAAATGGGTTGGCGGTGGTTTCGCCGCTTCATTTACATTGTAAATGCGTTGAACGAGCGTTCTCTTTGAATGCATTTACAGGCTCGGCGCCTTTCGCCCCCTCATTAGGGCGCAAACTACAACCCGCTTTAAACCTCGCTTCTTCCATGACTTTTCTTCCATCAACCACTGTTATTCACTACTTATACAAAGCGTTTACAGCAAATTGACGTCTGTAATCACATTATTTTGATTGTTTTTTCTCTTCATATTGAATGGATATCTAGTACAATATCCAATAGATTAACATTTCAATGAAAAAGAAACGTATAAACGTTATTTTCAGAAGGATGTTGTGTGCCCTCAAATAGCTCTATTGTTTAGGTTTGTGGTTTTGTATATAACATAACTGGATATTCAGTTGTCGAGATATACAGGATGTATCGCGTATAAGTAGATTACGATACTCAAGAGAGTGAAACTAGACCAAAAATTTAGTTAAATGCTGCCAACCGCACGTTTCTATCCGTTTTCCGCAGTTCCTCCCTCCCTGCGTAGGGAGGAAACCCGCTTATGAGGTTTACCTCCTGATGCAATTCGGACGTGCCACCTAAATATTTCTCGTTTTGGATCACTAAAATAACGGTGGTTCAAATTTGTGTATATATATATATATATATATATATACATATATATATGTATACATGTATACATACATAAAGTTATATTTGTCTGTTCGCTCTCTGACAGGCTCAAAAATGGTCCGATTCTGATGAAATTTGAAAAATTAAATTTATCGGATAATTCGAAAGGTCAAGTTTGTTAACCCCAGAATCCATCCTCAGGAAAATGCTTTTTGCGTAGGAAATTCGCGCGAAAAAAATCGTGACTCTTTAGTTTTATATGTTTATTAGTTTTTGAGCAAAGTGAAAGAAAATGGGTTTTTATCTCATTTTCTGTTTGCGTACATAGAATCGGTGCATTAAATTTAAATATTTTCTACATGTTTGAAATTCATATAAACAAAGATGTTTACATTTTGAATGCGTTTGGAGTTAGGGAAGGAGTAGAATAAAATATTTTATTAATAGACATGAAAAGTTTTGGGATCTTCCTATATTTTCGTAAATGTTTCGAAAACGCTTGGGTAATGTTGGTAAGTGGACTGTGACCATTCGAAAGCTTACTAAATTCTCTATTAACACGGGCCTGAAGCAATTTTCGATGGGGCGATGTCAATCGGAGAAATAAGTGCTTAAAACTTCGAAAACGTTGGAATTGTTGTTTTGAAAGGAATTGTGCCAAAATGACACAGTTCCTGAGGGTTGAACTTTTTAAAGTATTACAACGTCCTTTAATGAAGGGCACCCCCCAAAAAAACATTTAACTCTAGTTGGTTCCTTAAGAGTTAGGGATTCTGCACTCATAAGGAAAGGCGGTGAAATTAAATATTCACTACTAGTGAAAGTTTTTTGATGGCCACTGCTAAAGTTTTCCTACGTTCATGTACTCTATGAGGGGTGGCTATCAAGTAATATGATGGTAAATGAGTTATTGCGCAAAATCATTATTTATTTATTTATTTATTTTGTTTAACGATGCACCACTTTGGGGTGAATTGCATCGAGTAACTTTGTAGCTATATGCTGTTCATAGATATGTTGTTATCCTACGCCAGTTAAGTATACTGTATTACTATTTACATATTATAAAAAAAAGATATTACATATTATTTATTTTT
Organism: Gonocerus acuteangulatus; assembly: GCA_946811695.1. Taxonomy (NCBI): domain Eukaryota; kingdom Metazoa; phylum Arthropoda; class Insecta; order Hemiptera; family Coreidae; genus Gonocerus; species Gonocerus acuteangulatus. The sequence continues at coordinate 82,535,426 of OX328132.1, read as the reverse complement.
ATTACATATTATTTACATGTAATAAAAAAAAATATAATAAATAGAAAAAAAAGAATAATTCAACAATTGAAATATGAGATAAATGATAAAATTATTTAATTTTTAAATAAAAGAATTATCGGATTTTTATATTTTGTCGTACAGGTTTACGTTTTTTAAATGTGTAAGTATGGCGTCAATATGGTGGCTACTGTCAGTAAGTAGGGCTGTAATGTCCCGTGGTATGTCCAAGTTCGTTGTAAGACGGCAGTAACCGGTAGGCTACACGGAAGTGTGGCCTATTCGCAGCCTTGCTAGAACTATTTCTTCCCTTCGGGAATTTCGGTAAGCGGATGGCCAGTCAGTAAGTACGTGTTTGATTTGTCTCAATTTGTTTTCAGTCATATTATTCCAATCATGTTGCCACTTCTGATGTATGGTATTTCGGTTAATTGTCGTTATGTCTTTGTAGTAAAGTTCATAAGGTGGGTATGTGTCTTCCTGGGTCGCAAGTTTGGCATGTAAGTCAGCAGTCGTACTCAGTCCAAGGTTTTCATGTCCTGGCAGCCACCATAAAGATATATGTTTTCCTAGTGAGTGTAAGTAATGAATGTGTTCTTTGATTTCAGTGCAGTAGGGTGTAACGTGTACATGTTTTGTAGTGACTGGAGTGCACTCAGTGAGTCTGTGAAAAGGATTATGTGTGAATGTTGTGTTGATGGGATATTCTTTAGTGCAAGGAGTATGGCATGTAATTCCGCTTCATATATGCTGCAACTTGGAGGTAATTTTTCAGAAATAGAATTGCCATCTACAATCGCTGCAGCTCCTACACCATTATCTGTTTTCGATCCATCAGTGTAAATTTTGAGGTAGTGTTCGTGTTTTGTTAAAATTTCTTTGAAATATCGGTCATAAAAAAGAGTTGATGATGGTTCCGTCTTTTTGTGTGTTGTTAATGTTAGGTTAATGTCAAAGTTTGTTACTGTCCAAGGTGGTATCGATATGAGTCTGTGAGGTATACTGTCCAAGTGTAAAAATCCGAATAGCTCTTTTATTTCTTTGAATCTCACAGAAAAAGGTCGGGCGTGATTTCTCCTTTGTTCATACAAATCTGCATTAGTTGCTTCTTTTGTATTTACAGAACATGATAGCGTTAGCATTTTATAAAAATAACTTGCTGACAATATAGCTCTCCTAATGGTCAGTGGTGGTTCATTTGCTTCAGCGTACAGACTATACACAGGGCTAGACCTGAACGCACCTAGTGCCAATCACAGTCCTGTATTATGTATGGGATTGAGTATGTTCAGTGTACTGGGCTTGGCAGACGAGTATGCTACACATTCATAGTCCAGTAGTGACCTGGTGAAACTCCGATAGACAGTTAGCATTACTTTCCTGTCAGCGCCCCATTTTGTATTACTTAGAATTCTTAAAAGATGCAATGATTTTTTACATCTCTTAACAAGTTCCTTAAGATGGGGCACCCATGAGAGTCGTCTGTCGAAGTGGAGTCCTAGGAATTTCATGATATTGGTTTGCGAACCTGGTGTATTGTTAAGAAGTATCTGGTAGTTTGTGTTTTGTCTTTTCTTAGTAAAAAGTATTGATTTAGTCTTTTGTGTGGAAAATTTCAGTCCGGTAATTTCTGTCCAACGTTCCAGTGAGTTTATTGTTTCCTGTATCTTGTTCTCTGCTTCTTTTATGCTCACAGATGAATGGAATATTAATAAGTCGTCGACGTACAGACAGTAGTGAACATCCGGGGGAATAAAATCTCGTACAGTGTCCATTGCAATTGGGAACAGTGTTGTACTAAGTACGCCCCCTTGAGGGACTCCCATTCCTTGTTTAAAGACATCTGAGAAGCAATTACCATTCCTAACTCTGAATGTTCTGTTAGAGAGAAAACCTATTATAAAATTAATAGCTTTTTGTCCAACACCCCATTCAGTAAGCTTAGAAACAATCGTCCCCTGCCAGACCGTGTCAAATGCTTTATTTATGTCAAAAGATACAGCTAGTGTGGATTTTTTGACGAGGAACGCATCTATAATAGACGATTCAAATCTTACTAAGTGGTCTAAAGTTGAGTGTCTCTGACTGAACCCACATTGAAATGGTGAAAGACGATTTTCATGCTCCATTAACCACAATAGCCTTTTATTTAGCATTTTCTCAGCTAATTTGCAGACACAGCTGGTGAGGGAGACTGGTCGATAACTTGCTACATCAGATTTATCTTTATTTGGTTTCAATATAGGAATCACTATGCTATTATTCCAAGATTCAGGAAAGTTCCCGGTGTCATATACCGAGTTTATTATCCGTAGAAGTTGAGCAAGGCAGACGCTGGGGAGATGTTTGATCATGGAATATGTGATGCAATCAGGTCCAGGTGAGCTGTCTTTAGTAGATGAAAGTGCATAATGTAGTTCGTCCAGTGTAAATGGTTCGTTCAGCTTATTATGTCCTAGTGATATTGTCCGTAAAGGTAAATTGATGCTTGGGTATGTTAATGGGTTATTATTTTCAGGAGATTTCGACATGTCACTGTAGTGTTTGGCCAGTACATTTGCTACGTCCTTGTAGTCAGTCAGTACTGAGTCGAGTATTTTGAGTCCGCATACAGGTGTTCGATATTTTTTATGAAGAATTTTATTGAGGTTACTCCATATTACACTAGATTCTGTATGTCTGTTCATTGTAGTTAGGAAGTCAATCCAGCTTTGTCTTTTACTCTCATTAATAACATGCCTGCATACAGCTTTGGCTTTTTTAAACTTTACTAGAAACTCAGTAGATGGATATTTCCTGAACTTGTTAAGAGCATTACGCTTTTCTTTTACTGCCTGTTTGCACTTTTCGTTCCACCAAGGGACAGGAATGTGTTTCTGTACTGTATTTGTTTTGGGGATAGAAAATTCAGCAGCCTTGTGAACTAGTTCATTGGACTCCTGTATCGTCGTGATTCCTGATTTATTTAGTAAGTCTTTTATATAGTCTTGATATTTCGTCCAATTCGCCTTTTTTGTGTTGTACCGCGCCGGAACTTCAAACGGTACAGGTCTGTCTTTTAAGTCTATTTCAATTGGAAAGTGGTCACTATTAAAAAGGTCGTCAGTAGTCTAAAATATGTCTGTACCGAACCTGTAAGAGGTCATTCGCCCCTGTCTGCATTCCTTGTCAAGGTCATCGCCTGAAGCATTAAAGGAGTCTGTCTTTTTTTTAATTTTTAATCATGAAATGTCAAGGTCCTTACCGTCTCCCTCTCCCATGTTTTACTCTTTTTTCCAACTGCTGGAGTTCATTACTCACCACACAGATTTATTTTAGATGTATTTGCAATTAGTTTTTTTTAGGACAAGGTCCTTCCCTCTCCCATGTTTATTGCTTGAGTATTTTAATTAAATATTTTCTTTAAAATTATTTTGAAAAAAGAAAATCTGTTGAGTTGTGTAATCACTTGTTCTGTCGGAGTCGAATACGTTGTTATAAAACATATATTAGTTTATTATTCCCTGCTGATGACTAGCGGTTTCCCACGATGGGTGCCGACATTTTCGTCACGAAACTGGAGTGAAACAGACCTTTGTAAAATAAAACAAAAAAATTTGGCTTACCATTTCAAAGTCCTGCAGACAGATTGTTTAATAAGGTATTCGTATTCAAACTTAAATCTACTGACAGATCTTCTTTTGGGTTGTTTTGATCCACACACATTTGAACAAACATGTCCAACAATGATAGTGAACGGTTGATTTCTTCAATCTTGGAGCAGATCTTCATAGTCTCGGACCTGTTGAAACTTGAGCAAGGTGAAGTTATAGTCATGGGAGGAGCTGGAGAAAGACTAATTAATGATACCCAAGGATAGGCATATTCTATTCTTAGGACTCTGTTTCTCCCCAAGTATGCGAAGGAACATGATATATTTTTAAAAGAAATCGGACTTGTATTATCAGACTTGCCTTTCCTCTTGAAAAATTGTAATATCCTCGATGCCTGGTCTGCTATACAGTGCTTCCATTCGTCTTTGTCCATGTAGACTATCTTATCCTTGTTAATCAAACCCACCGCCGGAATACCATTGTGAAGGCCTACTCGAATCTGCTTGTTTTTGGTGATGGCGTATTCGGTCACTAATTCCATACTAGACGAGCGAAGAGAACGTCTTGAGCACAAGCCACTGACTGACTACAGTGTCGGAGTGGGAAGAGAAAAAAAACAAACTTAAATCTGGAGGTTATTAAACTCTTTCACTAATCGATCTTTTTCATTTCGTTTTGCTTCATAACGTATTATCTGATGTCTTAAAGTTTCCAGTTCTCGAAGAAAAAAATGTATACGTTTCTTCATACTTATTTTTTTCATTTTTAACAACAGCAAGAGCTTTTTCTCAACAGCACTTCACTATTATCCTTTAAACATCCGCAAACGTCAATAGATGGTCCACATTCGTCCGAATCGAACTTCATAGGTAGTCTTTCCAACTGATTTAAATATTTTAAAAAAGGACATTCGTTGCCGGCCCACTTCTTATGATCTTGGAGGGGATCGTCGTTAGGTTCCCATTCGTGTAAGACGAGACCACAAAATGCACATCTTGTTCGATCGTATACTTGGAGGTAATAAAATCCAGCGGCGGCTAATTTCAAAGGACTCACTGGAGAACGCCAACCGATAAACGTCGATAAGCGATTCTCTTCATATCTCAAATTTTTACTAACCAACTTTGACATCTGCTCTTGTTGGTGCACAACTAGTAACTAATTGCAAATACATAAAAAATAAAATCTGTGTGGTGAGTAATGAACTCCAGCAGTTGGAAAAAAGAGTAAAAGATGAGAGAGGGAGACGGCAAGGACCTTGACATTTCATGATTAAAAATAAAAAAAAGACAGACTCCTTTAATGCTTCAAGCGATGACCTTGACAAGGAATGCCGACAGGGGTGAATGACCTCTTACAGGCTCGGTACAGACATATTTTAGACTACTGTCGTCATTCACCGTCCATGTTAATCTAGTAAATATATCTGGTGAGCAAGTTGTAACGTCAATGTTTGAAAAAGTACCAGTGCGTGGGCATAAGTGCGTTCGTGAGTTGTCATTAAGAGGGATCAAGTCGTTCATTTCTAGAATGTTTTCAATGATTCGTCCTTTGGTGTTTGTGTAATCAGAATTCCAAAGAGTGCTTTGAGCGTTTAGGTCTCCAAGGAATATTAAAGGTCGGGGAAGTTGTGAAAGTAAGTCCTGTAAGTCTGTAGGGTCAACCCGTTCACTTGGTGGAAGATAGATATTGCAGATGGTTACCCTAAAGGGAATGTACACTGTACTAGCTACGGCTTGAAGTGTGGTCCTGATTCTAATTGCTTCGCTATAAACACTGTCTTTAACCAGCAAAGCGACACCGCCAGAAGCTCTTCCTCCCAGAGTATAGCCACGTCTATAAATGGAATATCCTACCAGTCCTACGTCTTTGTCGGGTGATGTATGAGTCTCTTGGAGTGCTAGGATTTTGTAGTGTTTCGATCTGACCAGGTGCTTCAGGTCATCTATATGCCTCTGCATTCCATTTAAATTCCACTGCAATAACATAGAGCTAACGTGCGCCATAGTGAAATGTGGATGTGCTCCAAGGCAAAATATTCAAGAATAACTGTCAAAGCAATAATAACTGATAAAGTAAATTCTCTTTTCAAGCCCTAGTATTCGACCGTTTAGGAAGTAGAGACCATATCAGCATTCTTTTGTTAATAATAATTATTTTACTTCCTAAATGTTTGCTATCGCCTTTCACAATACACGTTCGCAAGATACATAAAAAATTAATAAGATGTAGTTGGTAGTTTCGCAATCTAATGCAGGTTATATCAAATATAAATATCGATATCGAACCCGGACCTTTGTAATGCGTGATATTAGAGACAAAATAAAAGATCAAAATATACAAGAAGATTATAGGAACAAAGAGCATAATAAAAATTATTATATATTTAGAAGCTAATAGAATAGAATATTTAAATAAAGAAATGAAAGTAAAGACAAAAAGAAAGGTAATGAATGAGATAATATTGTTAAATTTCGAGATAAGTAAAGCCCATATGTTAATAAGAAATTAAAAGACAAAGCCATTATTTCTTCTTTTTTGATTTGTTTAACTCTGACTTTGTTTTCTCATTCCTAGTATCACATTGCTTAAGTAAATTACCGCCTGGCGTAGGACTTACATATCCATGAACAGCAGTCGCCGTTTTTCAGGAGCAGCCTTCTGATTGACGGGGCTTCCAATCAAGGGAGAGTCATCTTTACGGGTCCTTGGAGTCTTGCTTTTGGTGGCTTTCTTCTTTTTATCTGGGCCACATTCTTTAATGTTAGACGTCGTCTTCACATGTTTGTTCTTGTCCGCTAATATTATTGCTGAAATATGCAGAAGCTCTTCATTTAAGGATATGTAAGCTGCTGAATTCTGTGCCTGTTCTTGTGGTCTGGCAGCTTTCGAAGCATAGGTGGTGGTTAAGTTACTGGTTAATCTTCTCCTTGCTTCTCCATAGGAAAGCTTTTCGAGTACCATTTTCTTCAAGACCATAGCTTCCTTTATGAACACTGGACACTGTTTGTCAAAAGCCGGATGATCTCCTTTGCAGTTCTTACATGAAACTTTACTGCAAGGACCTTCATGTAAAATTTCGGAGCATGTCCTACATATTTCTTCGTTGCCACAGCTGTTGCTTGTATGGTTATAGTTCCAGCATTTAAAACACATTAATGGTCTGGGTATGTACGGTCGTAGGCCTATCACCAAATAACCTATTTTAATTTTTTGTGGGGCTATTTCTTCATTGAAGGTTACGACAAATAGCGTTCTTTGGGCGATTTTCGTTTTAAACCTTCGTAAATGAGTGACATTTTGCCTTCTCAGCTCTGCAAGTATTTCCTCGTCTTGTAAGTGTAGGATTTCGTCACATCTAAAGATGGCTTTCGAGAAATTTAGCGATTTGTGAGGTGCCACTTTTATTTCATTCCCGTAAAAGTCTTTTTCACTGCACAGTTTTAAGGCTACTGCCTTGTCAGAACAGGTGAGTAATAAAGAACCTGTCTTTCTTATTTTTTTAACAGCAATGTTCTTACCGAACTTTGTGAGCCATCGTTCCACTAAAAAGGGATTGACAGTGTTTAAAGTGTTGTCATTTGATGTCATTTTAACCACTAAATACTTAACATTTTCCAGATCGAGACTGTCAGGCATTTCAATATCACCACTAGTAGTTCTGTTGAGTTCATTCTGAGTCCCCATAGTAATTTTCAGTAGTTTCCCTTGGTTCTAGGGCCTATATCCTAACTGAAATACAATTCTTTTAGAGATAAAATTTTTCCGTGGAGTTAAATCATTAGTTAAATGGAGCATGTCTTATAGGCTAGGAGGGTAAAACTTTAAGGTAAGTTCTTAATGGTAACTTCCGGAGAACAGAGCCTTTGATCTACCATTCAAAATGAGATTTCTCGCTTCTAACGACCAAAAAATGTTACGCAAGTTCTCAAATGTAGCTCGATGATCAAATTTCTATGGTTATGGTTTAACATATAATATATGAGTGACCTTGTACTACTTGAAGGAGTGTCATACAGGCGGAATAGTCATATCGTGCTCATTAGGGTGATCGCGGTGATATGGGGGAAACATTATCTCCCGAAGGGGAGCCTTTATAAATGAAATAATGTTACGAGAATTATGCAATATTTTTCAAACTATGAAATTAATTCTAATGAAATAAAATGACAGATTGTTGATTTTTACACATATCAATGTATTTCACTGCGATAAGGCAGTGATACTGTATCGTTTTCCATCTTTATGAACGATACAATAATGACAAATCTATTCTATAGGTTTGCTCAAAGATCTTTTTGTCAGAGTACAGCTTTCGGAATTTTTGTGGAACTTGTAAAACACATTTCTTTAAGTTCCTCATCCTTGGTGAGTCTGTAATTTATTTCACTTCTCGTTCTGTCACATAATTAACGACCTCAAGAGACTTAACAGTGCCCAGTCCTTACTTAAAATGTATATATTCAGGCTAGCTACAGTCTCTCAGAAAATCTGTATTAATGTGAAAATACTCAAAAAAACTCATGGTCTCCTCGATAATTAAACCAGATAATCCTGAACTAACTAGTTCTTCCAATTGGAGTCTTCGAAATTTGGGATAGGCAATTAAATTTTCTCTCTCGGACTCAGTCTTCGCCAGCCTTGTTACTCTATATCTATAAAGTAACAATGCGTTGCGGGCCTTATTATGATGTTGGGACAGTACTCGTATGCGACCAATAAACCCGGAAATATATAGGTAATATTCTGTGTTGTTTACTTGAATAGGATGTTTGTCTGTGCGTCCTGAATGTAATCAGTCAGCCGTTTCAGGCGTTTAGTTGTACATGCCCTGCCCACAACGCATAAATCAAACAATATGTAAGCAATATTTTGTGAAGGTAATTACAATCGGTTAGTTGTTCTGGGTAAACAGAATATTTTGTAAAATGAAATGCCATAAGGAGTCGTTTTGTGCGTACAATTGATGTGGAGGTTGTAACCAACGAATAAACCTGGGAAAATGGTTGTAATATTATTAATACATAATGAAAACATGCCAGCCCTTGGGAGTGGGTGCAGAAGGTGTGCGGACTGCATCGAAGCTATAATCACACCATATATATATATATATATATATATATATATATATATAGAATGTTCTTGATGATCAATTGCAATAAGAGAGTGTTTCCTAGCGTTCTGTCGATCTCGGAAGTGTTGTTAACATAAAATCGCTATAATATGTATAAAATATGTTTAAAACGTATTTAAGATAAATGAGAACTTTTGTGTTTGTGTATTTGTGAGGAACGCCACGAACCTCTAATCCCTAAAATATGTATGGAATATTCTATATATGTATGGAATATTCTATATATGTAATTACTCACATTGTGTGACTTGGTGTGCGTGTCCTCTAGGTGTCCCGACGCCATACCCGGTCAAGGTAGACCAGCTACCTCTGGTCCCCGTTGGCCCACTGTACGCTACCTGCTGTTGAGAACAAATGACGAATCAATTCTCCAGTTATCTTCTCTAGGATAAGTACATAGCGATCATGCAGAATCATACAACATACAGAACCCTCTCTCTATATTTCATTCATCGTACCTACAAAATCGGCCATGCGAAAGATAATAGTGGAGAGAAATAAAGACGGTTTAAAAAGGAAGATAAGAGAAGAATTTTAAAGGAGAGAGATTCAGGTATGCATGAAATTTAGGTCGTCTCATCCTTCCAGCATTATGAGTAAATTAAAGACCTAAACACTTAGGGCTATAAACATAGAATTGAATAAGTGCGTTTGAATAGGCTACTCCGTCGGTGGCGGCTGACAGAACTCCCATCTATTGCTGGAAGAAGGGATTTTAACACATCGTTTATGCAGGGGTACCATGAAGATGTCTGGACTAAATTGAAGTTAATACTGCGCTAAAGCGTAGCTACTGGTACCTCCCAGACCACCCTGTTGGGATAGGATTCCCTGCCATTACCGTTAAATAGAACGAAATGAGACTTTATGAGGCGAGCCCCTGCGATAACTATGGTTTATCTCCGTCGGTGGCTTTAAAGGAGCTCTTGTGATGGCTATTGTGATGCTTGTGTGATGGCTTTAGATTAGCTGCTGTTATTGCAACAAAATAGCCACTTTGAAGGCTATGTGGTAGCCCAAGTGATGGATTCAGAGTAGCCCCTTGATGGGTATTGTGTTGCTCCTGCGATGGATTTAGATTAGCCCATGTGAGGGTTATTGGATGACCTCCTTCTTTAGAGGAGCTCCTGTGATGGGTATTTTTTGATCCTGCGATGTCTTTAGATTAGCCGCTGTCATAGCTACAAAATAGCCCCTGTGAAGGCTATGTGGCAGCCCAAGTGATGGATTCAGAGTAGTCCCTTGATGGGTATTGTGTTGCTCCTGCGATGGATTTAGATTAGCCCATGTGAGGGTTATTGGATGACCTCCTTCTTTAGAGGAGCTCCTGTGATGGGTATTTTTTGATCCTGCGATGTCTTTAGATTAGCCGCTGTCATAGCTACAAAATAGCCCCTGTGAAGGCTATGTGGCAGCCCAAGTGATGGATTCAGAGTAGCCCCTTGATGGGTATTATGTTGCTCCTGCGATGGATATAGATTAGTCCATGTGATGGCTATTGGTTAGCCTCCTTCTTTATTGAGGGACGTTGGTGGAAATCGTACGTTCCCCTTCCAATTCGACACCTATACAGCTTTTGTGATATCAAATGTTTGTACATAACGTCTTAACATGTCATAACGTCTTGACCTTTGCAGACTCCCGCTTCCTATCCTTTCAATCCAGTTTGACCTTCCATCAAAATCCCAGGGTTCCGTTGACTCTCCAGCCAGACCTAAACTATCTCAGCAGTTGCTTAACCCTTTCTTTGCAGACTTTGACCGCGTGATATAGGTGAAAACATTATTAGCCATACTAATTAATTTGGATTGTTATCTCCAAATGCTATCTCGTATTATAATTGGACCAAACATTATTAGGACGAAAAAGTATATTATTTCTAGATTCGTTCTTCCCACTCTAAAATATCAAAACTAAACAACAATATATATCTTCCCCCCCCCCAAAAAAAAGAAAGCAAGAAGAGAAAATATTTTATAAGGACAACCAACGTGGGCTTTCAAATTGTGATGGTTAGCTATATGGACTAAGCATAATAAATGTTCCTTGGAGATCACATTTCCATGAATGTAAATTGGTTAAAAAGAAAAATTAATTAAATAAATCAAGTTTTTATTTTATTTGAACTTATTATATTTATTTATCAAGATGTTCAGGGATTTCAAGAAGGTAAAAGGAAACAGAAAAGATTTGTAGAAGAAATAGACACTGAAATTTAAAGAGTACAGAAGCATTTGAATAGATAATAGACATAAAAATACAAAGATGTTCAAACGCTAGCAAAAGAAATATATACAGTTACATAAATATTCACGCGCATTCACAAATGTGGATGCAAGTAAAAGTTATTTTTATTGGAGAAAACAAACAAATGAGAATAAATACATTTTTTGGGGATTATGATTGTACAAATGTAATAGAAATATTTTTTGTAACCGCTGTCTTGAGGAAGAATTTGGTTTTCATTTTCCATTTATTATATCATGCTTTCACATTCTGAGTTGCATCTCAAGCATTAACTCTTAATGCTGTAATATCAAGCCCAGTAATATTTTTGGTAACGAACCCGACTGAGAGCCTCCTGTGTCAAATCCCAGCCTGGGGAATTGTTTTATTTTAAATGTACAGTTTTGAAAATTTAGTCACTGATGGCGTTTATACGTCCTGCTTTATGATACTGAGGGTTAATAAATTGTATTACCTTGCTATTACATTAAGTAGTATAATTACTGCAGAAAAAACTTACAAATGAATTATGACTACAGTTTTCGTTATTTAATAAAAATATAAATCTACCTGTTCATCTTACATAAAACATAATTTTATTGGGTTTATACCCCCGTGTTGGGAAATGACTGGCCTTTACAAGGGATACTAAATTAGACTAAGGTAACAACACCTCCACCAGTGCTTTAGATATTTATCCGTGTTCGCCAGTGGTTTCGAGGCCATGAATGGAAAGTAGGACGTAAAATTATGAATTACTCAAGAGAAGTAAATCATCCTCCTAAAAGAGCCTTTAAACACTATCCTACTCCACAAGTGCATTTTAATTCAGGTGTTCGTCTCATTGAATTACTTAAATTAATAAATTGGCCATTAAAGCACATTATGTCGATTTATTACAGAACGCATTGTTTAAAGTTTTTCATATACACGGAGTACACAGTTTTGTTGGAGTAACTTTTGTTAAGGACATAAAAGGATGCATTGACTATTCCATGAAGGACTTTGGATTGATGTGTTTATATTCGCTGTATGTTTGAGTGTTTCGATGCTCCACTAAATTCAAGCCTTCATACCAAATAGGCTGATTATATTTTTGTATACAGGGAGTTTGTTTTGCGTAGAAAAAGTTTTGACAAAGTCCATATCATTTGTTCAGCTCCTGTCTTTTCAGTCGTGTATATGGGTTCCATGTATCCTCTGTCTAGTAGGAGTCCCATCGTGAGATACTGTTATCATAGTTGCACAATAGATCCAGTAGGGTCGCAATGAACAAGGGCGTGATATAAAAATCACGTGTCTGTCTGTTTTTCTGTTTGTTTGATCCTTATACAAATCTACATCGTTTGACCGATTTTGACCAAACTTGGCACACAGGTAGGTGTTGATACGAGAAATCTCCTAGGCTAGGTCAAAATAGTCAAATTTCAAAATTTGGTCAAAACGTCAAAAGTTTTGTTCAAGAAAAATTGGCTAAACTGAACCATTCAGATTGTGACGGTCATTTTGAATCGACTACTACTGGCCTCTGTCGGCTGTTAGATGAAGTGCTGTTGTGGTGGCCTCTACCGGTATCATTATGAACTAAAACAAATTCACATCGTTTGACCGATTTTCGTAACTGGGTATAGACAACTAGGTATCAAGTAGATCTTGATACGGGGAGAGTTATAGACAGAAAGTAGGTGTAGCATGGCACACCGGGTAACAGCTAGTATATATATATATATATATATATATATATATATATATATATATATATATTTTTTAAGGCGCATCTCATCCAGAGATGAGAAAATTCCTGCCGGAGGTGGGAATCGAACCCACCATCTCCCGCTTATGAATCCAAGACGCTAGCCAGTAGACCAGGGGAGACCCCTTCCCTTTATAATGTATTGTGTACTGTTAGTTGACTGCTGCAAATGAAGACAAGGGGACAGACGAACTTATTTTGTGTGAAAGTTACATGACAGCATTTTTTAGGGTTCACTTTAGTTTTCCACAAGTAGCGTCCTTTCTCGAAAGAATTAAGGTTTTCCTGTAATTGTTGGGAAGCTGCAGAGGGATCACGGGACGAGGAAATGATGGCTGTATCATCAGCATCGATTCTTATGTGGTTAAGAAGGTAATGGTCAGGACTTGGGACGCTACCTTGTTGGACGCTTGAGAGAAGCGATTTGAGATGTAGGACTGAAATATGACGTAATATCAGTGAGGTAAAATGCGCTTTACTTTGTTTTGTAACCACGGGTGCCCAGGTACCCGATCGAGAGGTTTTAAACTTGGTTGGTTGTAAACTTATAAAATGGTGGATTTGGGATAAGAATTATTAATGAGTATTTCCATGGATTGTGGAAGTGATTAGTTGTTAGGAATTAAAGATGTAGGTAAGGACGATTATGGGTTTCAGAGGTAGGATTTTTAGGGTGAGGGCTGTTATAAGGTCGTACCCAGGGGATTTCCTGTGGAGGTATTTAATGATATATTAACCGTCTGTTGGATGTAAAGCTTTGTGGGAAGGGGAGAGGGAAGAGGTAATCATGCTCAAGCTGATCATAGATGGAATTTATCTCTGGTTGGGAGAAAAAGTGGATTCACGATGAAAGTTCGTTTTTCTCTTATTACCCAACTACCTTCACTGCAATGAAGAGAACGAAGTGCGGTTTGGAATATAAGGATTTTACGGGTGGCAGTTAGAGGGAATTATCATTTGGATCGATGTTTGGAAAGAACCTTTTTTTGTTTTATTTAGTATTAGCAGCGGGTTCTATACAAGAGACTTTTAGCATGGAGCTTGACGTTACGAAGGTTCTGAAAGCTAAGGCTAAGCATTGAGAGGTAAGTGAAAGAGTGTAGCGCAGTATTAAACCACTATATGTAATATAATATTGCAGTGTTATAATATTATTATAACATTGCAAGTGTGGAAGAAAGGAAACATGTACAGCTTTAATATAGTGATAAAAAAAAGTAAAAACGTATAGTGCTATTTATTATTCACCGAAGCCATATTTACCGAAGGAAAGATAAGTATTGGGCAAAAATCATTCAGAATAATGAATAATTTGTCATTCATTATTCACCGATTCATATAATAACGTCAATTTTTGTTTTTATTCATCATTGAATAAAAGTGATTTATTAAATAAAAATTTTTATTGAATGAAAAATATTTATTTGAATGAATAATGTTTTTTATTGAAATTGATTTATTTGACTGAAATATTTTGTTAAACACAAGTGATTTATTTTAGGTATTTTCTAATAACAATGACTACGTCCATTGACATTTTCTTAGTTTTAATGAAAATGATTTATGAAACACATTATTTTAAATTATAAAAATAATGAATGAAAAATGAAAAATAATGAATTATTCACTAAATAAAAGAAAAATAATTCAATGAATAACTGAATAAATGAATAAAGTCTTATTTAATAAACATTTATAGAATAATGAGCCAACCCTGTTATTCAATAAATAAAGAATAAATCAGTGGATGAATAACTTAATCAATGAATAAATCAATAAAAATTTATTTGAATGATTATGGAATAAAACATTATTGGATAGTGCCCTACTCTGAATGGACCAAAAATAAAAAAGTCCGAGTCGCAGGAACTGCATCATCTTAGCGTGGTTCCTGTTCATATCCCTATTGTCATTTGAAAAGCTTAGAATAGTAACAGATAATATTTTCCTCGGCCTTTGTTCAAAGGGTTTTATGGCTTTACCTGGTCGGGTCCGCCAGACCCTAGAATCCTCTTCTACCGATACTTCATTTCATACGTTTCAATGAATTAGAAAATATCAAAAAATTTCACATATTCCTGTGTTATTTTACTATAGTAATAATTCTACAAATAAAATCAATTAAAAAATAAAATAAAAAACCAACAGCATGAAGACAATTGAAAATATTCAAAAGACGTCATCGAATCTCTTTCCCTTGGCAAGCTATATTTCTAACAATGAATTGTTTTTCTTATTTTACCTAATCTGTTTTATTGTCAAATACATTATCCAACTATAAGCAATTAAAAAATAGCAAGGAATAAAAACAGACAAAAAGAACCGTTCGAATAAACGAAATCAATTACTTCAAAGTTTAAGCACTTATTTCTCCGATTGACATCACATAATCAAAAATTGTTTCAGAATCTTTTTTGTAGAGAATTTATAAAGCTTTCAAATAATTTCTATCCACTGATCACGATTTCCAAACCGTGTTCGAGATATTAATGAAATTATACGAAGTTCCCAAAACTTTTAATGTCTGTTCATAAAATATTTTATTCTAACCCTTCCTTAACTCCAAACGTAACCAAAACTTTAACATGTTAGTTTTGATAAAATTCAAACATGCCAAAAATGTTTTAACTGAATCCCATGATTCTAAGTAACCAAACCAAAAACTTGATTTAACAATTTTTTTTCCGATTTTCTCAGAAACGGTTAAAGCTATCGCCTTAAAAATGGTTTCATTCGTTTTACTAGCCCAAGAAGCCTATAAAACGAGTACTTAAAGGCATAACAAAAACGTAAGCGTTACGATTTTTTTGCGCGAATTTCGCCCCAGTGGGCGGATTTTGCTGGTTAACGAACTTGACCATTCAAATTGGACGACGGATTTTTGTACCAAATTTCATCAAAATCGGACCATCAGGGACGCCGGAAATCCGCGAACAGACAAATATATATATACATATATATATATATATATATACATATATATATATATATATATATATATATATATATATATATATATATATGTATATGTTGTTTTTTAAGCTACTTCGCTGGGAATTAAATGTGTTGTTCATTCGGCATCTGTCTCCAGCGGTCTTGCTCCTCCTATCCAGGCCAGAAGAAGCCGGAGAGGAATCCGGCGAAATATTGCGATGATAGGAGGAGCAAGACCGCTGGAGACAGATGCCGAATGAACAACACATATATAAATATATATATATATATACACAATTTTGAACCACCGTTATTTTCGGCCTCTAGAACGCGAAATTTTCTAGTCGGCACTTCTGGATTGCTTCATGAGATCAACCTTATAAGCGGGGTTCCTCCCTATGAAGGGAGGGAGGAACCGCGCTAAAATGGAACAAAAATGTAAATTCAAGTTAAAATAACACCCTTAGAATAGCCAATTTCAAAAAATATAATAGTTTTTGGAAGTTGTCAAATTTAGCCTGATGTACAACCATGTAGGTATGGAAGCCAAATAGGCTGGGACAGGCTGCTGCAAGCAATTACACAGCTCTAAGAGGTCACATAAAAAAGTTCAATAAAAGATAAAATAAAGTAGCAATTGGCTGCTTTTCTCCACTAATTGCCCATTAAAGATAAGAACATACTTATCTTGAGTATCTATCGTTTCACATTGTTTCGGCCCTTGAAGGAATTACTAGGCCAAGTTACGAGTGTTCAAACATCCTTTCACCTATTTTTTTTTTAATTCCTGGTCAATAAACAAACAAATGAACATTTCTTAACGCATGGCCAACCTGCCTAGAGTATCAACAAATCTTTTGTAATTGATTTTGTCTCTGAAGAAAAAACTCAAATACGTTTTCCCAATTATATCTTCATTATTTTATGATTCCGAGCGTTCATTAGAAGATTGATTGATTTATTGTTCTTAGAAGTAGTTACAATTATAATAACCATGAAAAATTCACAGCAAAATTTTATCAAATAAAAAATACAGCAATTTGAAATTAACTTTATCGTGAATTTCGCGAAATGAGAAACTGGTTATGGTAGGTCTACTTGCGGGAATGAAATGTGTTACCCATATAGACAATAAACCTAAGCTTCCAAACTTGCTCGACTGTAACTCAATACTCCCAATTTTAGAACGTAAGATGCAAAACATTGAAGATGTGTTAAAGAAAATATTTGTATGTGCATGTATGTACTCTCTATTTATTACTAAAAATACATTGATGTGAAGATTTTTAATGAATTATGAATAGAACATATTTAAGGTTTGCTTTCAAGAAAGCTTAGGTGTTCACATAGAGTTAAGGATAGTTAGAGCGTTTCCAACTGACGAAGGAAGGAACGAGGAGAGGATTATGTATAAACATAAAATCTATTTCCAAGCCCTTGTAGTCATTATACCAGAATAGCAAAATTATTCAATCGCACTTCATACCTCCGAAAACTAGATAACTAGAACTTGTGTTTTCCTTCTAAAGAGATCGTTGACCGTTGTGGTTGCTGAGATGAAGATTGTTTGGGTTCCGTCATGATAGTTATTAAAAACAATCTCTTATTTTAAAAAAAATTGTCCTTGCTTATGTTTCGGCTTGAATTCACAGCCTTCAGAAGGGCTGTAGGCAAACTGATAAGATTTCGAATGGTTACCTTCCACTTTAAGATTTTCCAACATATTACGGAAAATATACGAAGATCCCAAAACATAAAAAATGTCTCTTAAAAAAATATTTTTTTCTAATACTTCCTCAACCCCAAACGTAACCGCAATTTATACCGCCGTATTTATTCTCAGTTTGAATGAATTTTAAAAGTGTCGAAAATATTTCAACTGAATCCCACAATTCTAAGTACCCAAAACGAAAATTAGTATCAACCTAGTTTTTCAACTTTACTCGAAAACGGTTATAGATATCGCCTTAAAAATGGATTCATTCATTTTCTTACGTTAGGGAACATACAAAAAGTGTAGCTGGAAGCTTACAAATGAAAAGTCCTAACCACAACGATTTTTTTCGCATGAATTTCCCCCATAAAATCGTGTCCCAGTTGGCTGACTTTGCTGGTTAACGAACTTGACCTAAAATAGACAACGTATTTTTCTATTTTTTAATTTTTTCAGTAGATAGATTGCTACTGCAGCTCCGAAGATTATGGTCAGTATAATACCATAATCCTTAGGCCTTGGTTTTGGCCTAAGGCTCTTTTTTTATTTTTTATTTATTTATTTTTATTTTTTTTTTATTTTTTTTTTCAAAGGCAGTTCAACCACTAGTGTCATGGATGCCTATGTATATGTGTGCAATTGAAAATTCATTGACGTATAGATGTAAAAGAGTGTATTATATGAATCATATATTTAAATTAACCCCAAAAAAACCTTCCTCAAAAATATCCCCTCCTAAAACCCCCCAAAAAAGCTTTACCATTCTACACTCCAAAAAAGTAGTATGAGTTGGTGTATTAATTCAACCAAAAATATTTGCCAATACAAGAGATGATACAAGAAAGAAATGTCCAAGTTCATTACTTGGAAGACCTCATAGTTACTTACTAAGAACAGTAAAGACACTTCAACTGACCTTTAAAAACAACAATAAAAATACTTATATCCAGTTACTAAAATATCACTTTCCTCAACCAGGTATATTCTTAAACTTGGCAATGTTTTTTTTGTGCCGATGTTATCTTTAGAGAAAAACTAAACATTGCCAAGTTTAAGAATATACCTGGTTGAGGAAAGTGATATTTTAGTAACTGGATATAAGTATTTTTATTGTTGTTTTTAAAGGTCAGTTGAAGTGTCTAAAGCTTTTTTGGGGGGTTTTAGGAGGGGATATTTTTGAGGAAGGGAGTGTTTCTTTGTAGGGGCAGGAACTTGGCCTCTATTTCACATTTATGTTTTTTTGGGATCTCATTACTTTTTTCTAAGTATTAAATAGAATTTAGTTGCCGCATACCTACTGGCTTTTGTACTTCTTGTAAAACCAGGGTCTTTGGATTCTGCATAAGGTTCTCCTTACTGCTTGATATTTGATACCAATAATCAACCTACATACATCTAATCACTAGACTAGTAAAGTTAGAAGCTCTTCCAGATGACATTACTCTAGAGGACAAATTGATTGCTCTCTTAACTAAACTATTACACTGTAAAACACAGGAACCTTATCCCGAGGATAAAGATCACAATAGGGAAAGTGCAGAAGGCCTTCAAGAAAAATATAAGAACAAAGACGATACATTTTGGGTTTTTGATCCTAAACTTTGTAATTTAGATGGCTCGACTTTGAAAAACTTAGTATCTGCTTTGAAGTATATTATGCAGTGAACCCCTACGACTTTATTTACTACATTTAAGAAAGAAGCCACAACTGTTGTTGTTAAGATGCGTCGAAATGTTTCTTAAAACTTCAAATATAGGTTCTCCTTACCAAGAAGATTCATTTGATACCCCACATGATGGATTTCAGAAGAAATGATGGCTTTCCGATGGAACAAAAAGTACAAAACGTCATAGGTAATATATGACACTCCCGTATCAAAACCTACCTGCTTGCCAAGGTTGGTCAAAATAGGCCAAACGGTGTGAATTTGTATAAGGAAGAAACATACAGACAGACAGCTGAAAGACCTTTTTTACCTAGCCTAGTGCATTCCCTGGACCAAGGGCTACCTGTGTGCCAAGTTTGGTCAAAATCGGTCAAATGGTGTGAATTTGTGTGAGGAACAAACATGCAGACAGACAGCTGATAGACGATTTTGACTAGCCTATGACACTACCCGGATAAAGACCGACATGTGTGTCAAATGTTGACAAAATCGGTCAAACGGTGTGTATTTGTATAAGGAACAAACAGAGAGACAGACAGCTGATAGACCATTTAACCTAGCCTATGATTCGCCCCGTATTAAGACCCATCTGTGTCCCAAGTTTGGTCAAAATCGGTCAAACGGTACGGATATGTAAGAGGAACAAACATACAGACAGACAGCTGGTATAAGATTTTTTCCGAGCCTATATGCGTCTAATTGTTTCTTATAACATCAAATATAGGTTCTTCATACCGAGACAATTCATTTGATACCCCACATCATGGGTTTCGGACGGAATGATGGGTTTCCGAAGGAAGTACAAAACTGGCACGCCCCCGCCCCGGAAGCGGAGTCAAACACAACTTTTCGCGATTTTTCGATTTTTTCCTTTTGTTAACGTCTTCATATCTATCTTCATGCAAAATTTCAAGTCTCTAGCATCATGGGAACTGCCTAATAATTTTGATGAGTCAGTGAGTGAGTGAGTGAGTGAATGAGTCCTATAAATCCCGATTTTCGATCGCTTATATCTCAGAAACTATTCGATGTAGAATTATGAAAATTTTCAGTTTTACTCACATCTAGTAGTATAATACCTGTGTAAAATTTCATAACTTTATCTTTACCTGGTTGGAAGTTATGAGAGGGTAAAAATCGGCTCTAAGACCCCCTGTAATATACACACAGTATGCTTAGGCCGGAACTTGGCCTAGATCATATACTTAATATTTAATCAATCATATATTTAGTCAATGAGTATATTTTTATTTAGTAGTTTTTAATAGTCAGAATAAAATAAGATAATAAAGGGACAAAAATACTTAAAAATATGGTGTAAAGGCATACAAAACACACACACACACACAGACACACGCGTGCAAGTGTATTTTCTATGTGTACTTCCCTTTATAGATTTAATTGTTATTTATATTTTTGTGAACAGATCTGTAGCTCTAAGGAATCTCAATGTTCTCTGACACAATTCATGGTCGTCTCCAAGTATATGAAAGAGAGTACCATGAATGTCCAGTTGATTTCGAATCTCCTCTTAGGCTCTACAGTCCGTGAAAATATGTTTAATTGATAGATCTTCACCACATTCTGTACATTCAGGACTTTCTTACCGCTTGAATAAGTAAGAATGAGTGAGATTAGTATGGCCAATTCGCACTCTCGACAGAACCACCTCATCGCGCCTACTGTCTTGAGACGAGGTTTTCCATGCCGAGGTAGTGGATTTTATCCCTCTTAATTTGTTGTCTCTTTTACTATACCATTCATATTGCCACGTTGAGTGAATAAAATATTTTATGAGCAACAGCATCCGACTGTAGGATGTGCGGGTAAGGAATGCCATCTTTAATTGCTTTTTTTATCGCTACCGTGAGGATCTTTATCCACATCCCTTGTGAAGCGAGTGTATAATGACGGGGTGCGTAATGACACGTGTATATCTCTGTTGCTCCATGATACTTCAATCTGATTCTATTGAATTCAGCCTGAAATATCATAGGAGCGGTATCTCTTTTGATGTATCTAGTAAGTGAACGATCCATTTTGGGAGCGTGAAGATCCAAGGTTCGCGATTTGGAAATGCCAGCTGATGAAGTTTGCTTAGATCAAAATCCCAATTTGACAGTAATCTTATGGATCTATGAATAAATTGGTTGCTGTTAGCAAGCATTGGTTTGCTGTTGTTATCATTAAAATATATGTTCCTGAAAGTGTGGTTTAAAGGGTGATACGGAGATGTAATTATACTTACGAAGTAAGATAAGGCCAGAAAATCTCTTCGATACTGGAAAGGAGGCTCACCAGCATCTACCAATATACTATCTACGGGGCTTGTCCGGAAAGCACCTGTTCCTATTCTCAGACCAGAATTATGAATACTATCTATTATTTTTAAGGTTCTGGGACTGGCAGATCCATAAGCCACACATCCGTAGTCCAGTTTCGATCTAATCAAACTTCTATACAGCATTATCATACTCTTCCGATCAGCTCCCCATTTGGTATATCTTAAAACTTTAAAAAAATTCAAAATGTTCAAACACTTATTTTTTAATTCATTTAAATACGGTGCCCATGAAACCGTGTAATTAAACGTTAGACCCAAGAATCGAGCTTCAGGTATTTTTACTTGCCTTCTATTGACACCAAGAGCTGAATCCACGAAGCATGATGTCCTACCCCGTTTTTACTTATCGTACAGTAGATAGATTCCTGCTGCAGCTCCGAAGATTATGACCAGTATAAGGCGAAAAGATCAGTTATCGTGAAGTATTGATAAGAGATTAAGGCTAAGATTGTGAGTGTTTGGGCCCTAGGGGAAGGCTGTTGAACTTGTCTTCTATTGACACGGCAGTAATTAACCCAGTGATCCCTCCATTAACCTCATTTACTTCCACTTCCAACCTTCAATTCCGCACTTAAACTCTATGTCTCTAATTTTCAATCGCCTTCTTCTCTGGAAATTTCTACTCAAATCATTCTGCCTTTAAGTCGGCCGATTTTATTAATTAAAACTGCCATAAATTAACTATTCATGGCCTCTTCTCATGGGACAACTTCTGTGTTGATTTCAGTAGACATGTTCAACAGATGTTTTTGCAAGATTTTAGGGTTCCCTTGACTTAAAGATATTTTAGTGTTTCGAAATTAATATATTAAGCCTGAGAATATAGACATTTAGCACGTGTGTTCTCTTCATAAAACGAGGATAATCGATTATGACATCAGACCGATGACGCGACCAGGTGGCTCCTATAGAATTGTTGACGTTTCATGAACGATAGGTCGCTAAAATACGGATCCTTCAATTGTTAGTTCGTGTATTTACGTGTGTGTAATTAGATAGAAAGTACTTTAAAAAAAAATCAACTTTGTTAGGAAACCCTAAAGCCTTTTTGCGAACTTTGCGTGAACGAATTCACAATATTAACAGATTTGCAGTTTCAAGATAACCAATTTTATATTAGAGGTTCCTCAGGTCTGCCCGTGGTCCTGTGGCTAACGCCATGGACTCTCACGCGGGAGATGCGGGTTCGAGTCCCGCTTGCAGCAGGTTGATTCCTCAATGATACTCTCAAGAATGTGTATACTTTGGTTACTTTTGTAAATGAAGAACGCAGGTTACTTTATGAAACTGTTAAACTCTTGTTTTATGGTATTCGATTCGATATTTTAGCTTTCTGGGAATTACGAAAAAAACATGTTTCTTGCGATTACTGTACCATTTAACAAGATTTTGAAAAAACCTAATCGAATTATTAATAGGGGTTTCCATTGAAGATTAAAACAATGACCCCTATCCCCATTTTGTAAAAAACGCTTTAATAGAAAATTAGATGTCAAACATTTACTACCGTAAAACCGTACCTGAAGTTTCAAAAACTTCGTTTTTTTCAATTTTTTGGTTTCTCTGTAAATAATGCAAGTTAAATCTGTCTATTATCGGTTAATCCTAACATTTATCTTAGGTATGTTGAATATGGAAAATAAAATTGCGTTCATTGTATTTATTTATTCTTCCAGTGCTGTTTAGACTAGATGAATATATTAGACATTTTGAAATGGAAGTCACATATTTAATTTTTGTCTTTAGCAATGAAAAGAGGTACATCCGGAAGTATAGATAAAGATTCTTTCTGAAAACTAAAAAAATTTGCCCAGTGAAAGTGGGTCTTTCTATAAAGTTAGGAGTTACAGGTCCATCTGACACAATTCCTTTATCTTTATTATTTAAAAAAAAAATAATTAAGTCAGCTGTTTATGATAGACGATAAAGTAAAAAAAAGAAAAAAAAAAAAAAAAGAAATGCAAGATGAAAAAAAGAAGAGGAGCCCAGAAAAGAAACTAGTTAATTTTCCTAGGTTGTTAAATTTATCGGAATACGATAACCAATGCACGCCAATATTGGCACGGCAAGGCATCGAAAAAACGATATTTCCTCTTGTAATAGAAAAACTGACGTTTTCAGCAGTAGTATCACTAATAGGATATGTTAGGGTTAGGGAAAATTACGATGGATTGAGTAACCAAAAAGAAAAAAAGAAAAGTTTTTATTCTTCGAAAACAAATTGGCGGCGCTGTGTATGACGAATGGAAACCCTCTTTTAGAGCGGCTCCTCCCTCCTTCCATAGGGAGGAACCCCGCTTAGAAGGTTGACCTCATGACGCAATCCGGAAGTGCCGACTAGAAAATTTCTTCAGAACCCCTAGAGAACGAAAATAACGGTGGTTCAAATTTGTATATATATATATGTCTCTACGCGCTTTCCTGGCCTCAATAATGGTCCGATTTTGATGAAATTTGGTACAAAAATGTTTGGTCTAATTTGAAAGGTCAAGTTCGTTAACCAGCAGAATCCGCCCACCGAAACATGGTTTTTGGAGCGAAAAAAATCGTTGCGCTTACGTCATATGCTTGCTTTTAAGGCGATAGCTTTAACCGTTTTCGAGAAAATTGGAAAAATAGTTGTTGAATAACGTTTTTGGTTTGGGTACTTAGAATCATTGGATTCAGTTGAAATATTTTCTGCATGTTCGAATTTCATAAAAACTAATATGTTGAAAATTTGGTTACGTATGGAGTTAAGGAAGGATACGAATAAAATATTTTATTAACAGACATCAAAAGCTTTGGAAAGTTCGTATACTTTCCTTGATATCTCGAAACTGGTTGAGAATCTTGGTAAACGGAAGGTTACCATTCGAAAGCTTACTAAATGCTCTACAAAAAAGGTTCTAAAGAAAGTTTTGATTAGGCGATGTCAATCGGAGAAATAAGTGCGTAAACTTTAAAGTAATTGATTTAGTGTATTCGAACGGTTCTTTTTGTCTTTTTTTATTCCTTGTTATTTTTTAATTACTTATAGTTGGATAATGTATTTGACAATAAAACAGATTAAGTAAAATAAAAAAAAACCAATTCATTGTTAGAAATATAGCTTTCAAAGAGAGAGATTTGAAGGATTTCCAACTGCCTTTATGGGGGCCTTTCTGGGGTTGGCTGACCCATTCAGGTAAGATCATAAAACCTTTTCAAGAATGGTCAAACCAAAATAATAACTGTTTCTATTTTAATCTTTCCAAATTAGACTAGGGATAAGAACGGAACCGCGCTATGATGACGCAGTTCCTGCGAGTCGGACTTTTTTTTCACGAGCGATAGCAATTTTTAACCTAGAACAAAAAACTAAAATAGTTTTGAAAGAAGAAGGTGTAATCTATTAAAGTAAGTAAGAGTTTTAAGAACTATTAATTTTTTCAAACCAGTGAACAATTTTTCATTTTATATTTGAACAATCCGTCGAAAACCGACCGTAAAGTCGTAGTAATTCAATTAATGGAAAAATCCCTACCTACTTTACTAGCAAATATCATTGAAATCTGCGAAAATTGAATGCGCTAGCGTATCGCTGGATTTGAAAAACTTAATTTTGAGAAAATCGTCTCTAAAGCTTAATGAACCGAAAAGCTCATTTTTTTTAATTGGTTTTCATAATTTCTTGTAATATAGATAAAAAAAATGGTTTTCAAATTCTGAATGTATCTGGACTTTAGTTGAAACATGGAATTTTTGGAACATTTAAAAACTGTTCGGGCAAATAAGCACTCTTGGTAATCATTTTTGATTAGCTAAGGAAGCGTGCAAGCCCATAAAAAAATGTTAAAAAAGTTGCAGGGTAGTATTTATTACCCCCTTAAAGAAGGGTGCAACCCGTAGATAGCCCCGCGTTAATGGACTAGATCCGGAAGCGCCGTAAAAAAATGCTATACATAGGTCTAATATCAGTCTTCTATCGTAAAAGTAAATAAATAAGATTTATATTTCAGGTGATAAGCGCTATCACGTCTTAAACATATTGAGTATTATAGTATAAACTTATAACAATATTGTAATTGGTATTATATTGGGGAGAACTTTTAATCCTGAAGACACTCAATCTTCTCTGAGATTCATCACTTTGTATTTCATAATTGGTGCCTAAGTCCTTTGAAGTATAAATGAGCAAATGTCTGTGAATCGTCAACAAGTAGCGTTAGAACGAATCATCACAACATATGCGATCAGCATCTATCAGATATTGGTATACGCGTACTAATAACAACTTTATATCCTAATACACAAATAGTACATCTACTAATTACACTCTTCTAAATGTCTGTGAATCGTCAACAAGTAGCGTTAGAACGAATCATCACAACATATGCGATCAGCATCTATCAGATATTGATATACGCGTACTAATAACAATTTTATATCCTAATACACAAATAGTACATCTACTAATTACACTCTTCTAAATGTCTGTGAATCGTCAACAAGTAGCGTTAGAGCGAATCATCACAACATATGCGATCAGCATCTATCAGATATTGATATACGCGTACTAATAACAACTTTATATCCTAAAACACAATTAGTACATCTACTAATTACACTCTTCTATTTTAACTTTTTTTCTCGGGATTTTATCTTAATATGTCAGTATCCCTAATTTGAGTGCGCTGAATCAGAATATGAACTTACAATTAGCTAATAATTATTAAGTCGTCCTCATGGAGCATCAACATCGATCATAGAATCATTCAACCGTTCTATGACTAGCGTTCATAATACCAGGGGCGAAAATAATTGTTACATTTTATTTTTAAAAAAGTAGAAAGAAAAGTAGTTTATAAACTACTATTAAATAAATTTTTAGTTGTTATTATTCAACTTGAAAAATAAAAGTTTTAAAGTCATTGTTATTAAAATACTTATTAGGAAAAAATTTTAAAGGTATAAATTAAAGCTACTAATGTTTATTTATTTATTTTTTGTATCAACAAAAATATTCCATGAAACAATAATAAATTTTTAAACAAAGAGTATTTCACATATTTTGAAGGGTCTCCCCGCGATCTAGTGGCTAACGCCTTAGATTCTCATGCGGGAGATGGTGGGTTCGATTCCCACCGTCGGACAGTGGTGCAGGCAGAGATGGGCATAATTTTATTTATAAATAAAAATACGAATTTATTCGTACTTCATATATTTGTGAATACGAATATAAATAAATTCGTATTCATAAGTGTGAATACGAATTTATTTTTATTCACATATATTAAATATAAAAACACAAATAAAATTTTATTCGCAAATTTTCCTGCGAATACAAATAAATTCATAGAAAAAATTGCAAATAATCACAAAACATGTGAATATTTACAAAAAATCAAGCTATTACAAAAAAATCACATTAAAATATACGAATACAAATTTATTCACATTATAATTTGTGAATAAAAATTTATTCACAATAAAATTCTCAAATAAATTATGAATTTTTTTTTGTAAGGGGCTTAACGTCTAGGTTGTCAGCGCCTAGATTTTTTTTTTTTTTTTTGTGATTCTTTCAGGATAACTAGAAAAAAAAACGTTTGAAACAATTTTCTAGTGGTATGAAAACTGCAATTCGTACGTTAAGGAACCTTTTTAAACGGAACGATTAACCTAAAGCATATGAGAATTTAGAGAACATCAAGAAAGAAAATATAATTCTCTACAACTATTCTTCAACTGACCCTTTTTCTCACAATCTTCTTATCTTCGAGGTAGGCGGAAGGTCAAAAAATTATAAAATCTTCACCACTCAGTCTCACCAACTTTATTTCGTCCCTACATGTTTCACACCTTTATTGGTGCCTCTTCAGGGGAAAAAATTACAAAAGTAAAACTTACAGCCTCAACCTGAGGAGGATAACCATCCACCAGTACGGCCACGTCTAGAATGATCATGGTCTGAAAGAATTCATTATGGCGAAAAATAATCAGCTGATCGATAATCGATATGTCATACTTTTAAAAATTAATTTCCAGAAGAAATATGGTCCTAACAATTAAAACCATCTTCCCACCTGCCAATTAAAACGTAATTTTACTTTTTGTCAAATAAGTTAATAAAAATAGTATTTAAATGTAGTATTTCCGTTTTTTCATTTTTTTATTATATAAAGTGGTGTGAAACATGTAGGGACGAAATAAAGTTGGTGAGACTGAGTGGTGAAGATTTTAAAATTTTTTGACCTTCCGCCTACCACGAAGATCCTCTACAACGTTTATATTGAGGATTTTTCGGGCTGAACTTATTGACGGAACAGTAACAATAAACAAGGTTTACCTTCTTGCTCTGTACTTCTCACCTTCCTAGGGTCGCTGGAGAAGCATATGCCTTAGCTAAATAGTACTTCATTTGAATACGTTTCGATGTTAAAATAAAACAAAATGTTGGAAAATAGCATGCCGTCATTATTAATGTCATAATCATATATATATTGAAACCTTTTAAGATTCGACTATTTTCCTCTTACTTCAATATTTTATATTGGGTTCTCTATAGGACGAGGAGGCTCGGGAAATAGAAGAATGTGTAACATAGAAAAACGTACGCTAGAATAACCCCCCGTTTTATAGTATGCCCATAAAAACAAGGTTTCTGCCCAGGAAGTTTTACGAACCTGTATCTTAGACTCCCAACAAAATATATCATCAAATGCTACTTTTTTCATTCCGTTTATCGTTTTCTTCTTTACTTGTCTCTAATAGAGAGAGGTGTAGGTACTTAAATTTAATAAAACTTTAAGAAACAAACTTTGCTAGAATCGTTATATCCATTTAGATTTTAAAATTTATTTGTTAGAAAGACGATTCAACTAAGCAGGAAATTTTTGATAAATCCGTTAAATGAAATGGCTTGACAAAATAGTTACTGATCAGTATTACGCCTGACTCAAGCTAGACAACACGATGAGAGGACTTCCTGATAAGGAAAGCCCCTGAAGAGGTGCGAAAAGGCACGAAACATGTCGGGCGAAACATACAAAATAAAATAGTTAAAGTGAAAAAAGTTTGTACTACTTTATCGACCCCCTGCCAGAAAAAGAAACAAGAAAAAGTGGAATATATATATATATATATATATATATATATATATATATATATATATATATATATATATATTTATTTATTTATTTTATTTTGAGCTTCGCAATTTTAGTGATGAGCTCATGACGAAGGAGGTCTTTTCAGTCTAGTCAAAAAAACAAAAAACAAAACAAATAAAAAAAAAAGAAGACCAATAACTAAATTAAGAAAAAAGTAAAATGAAGAAAAAACAAAAAACAAAAAAAAAAAAAAAAACAGATAAAATAAAAAACAAAAGTAGCAAGAATTATATGAACTAATTTGAGTATTTAATATACTGGAGTAAATGCTTATTGGTATATATATATATATATATATATATATATATATATATATATATATATATATGCATATGTCATGACAAAAAAAAAAAATTGATGAATTATAACAACATTACAATCAAGGATCAAGTTAAAAAATAAAGAATGATGTAAATTAATTCAAGTTATTTTAAAGTTTATATTTTGTTATATAAGTTGAGTTTTTTTAAAGTGTTCGAGTATTGTGTTGATGTATGGACTACCTTCAGTCAGTAAGTCGTGAAGGTCGTCTAAGTCAGTACGCAGTCTACAGTCTGTCAGTATGTGTTTAATTGTCAAAGTCTCATTACAACTTGCACAGGTTGGTCTCTGCTTTTTTTCCATTAAGTACGAATGGGTTAGATGGCAGTGTCCAATACGAAGCCTAGTCAAAATCACTTCTTCACGCCTGATGCGGTGTTCATTCGACCAGGCTTTGGTAGTGTTTTTAATTTCTCGTAATTTCGTGGCTGATCTCTGTCAGTCTAATTCCCATTCTTGGAGGACCTGTGCATGTAATGCTGTACATACGTCTGATGTTGTCAGTATGTTAATGTCTGTAGTCTGTCTTTTTGTCGCCGGTTTCGCCGCTAAGTCTACACGTGTGCTTAGTGGTATGTCTTCATGTCCTGGTAGCCATAGCATCGTGATGAGTTTGTTATGTTCTTGCAGAGTGTAGAGGTGTGAGAATATACTTGTTATGATTGGGTTTGTGCTGTAGAGGTTTTCCAAGGAGAGTAAAGCACTCAAAGAATCCGTACATATAGTGAGTTTTTCTTTTTGTATAGTATTGATGTTTGTCAGTGCTAGTAATATTCCTTGTAGTTCTGCTGTGAAGACTGTGGTTTGGTCAGGTAATTTCATCTGGTATGTTGTATTGTCTACTATTGCTGCTGTCCCGGTGCCGTAGTTTGTTTTGGATCCGTCAGTGTACAAATACTCTCTGTCTGGGTTCTGATTTATTATTGAATTAAACATTGTCCTGTAAAATATTGAAGCTGTTGGGTCAGTTTTTCTGTACTTTGTCAATGTCAAGTCAATCTTTAAGTTCTTTACTCTCCATGGAGGAATGTTTGTAAATGCATTCGTGCAAATTGGTCTTTGTAATAGTGTGCTATATTTTTCAGTTTCCTTTATTCTCAACATCAGTGGTTTTGCACGTGACCTCGTGTATTGCTGTAGATTATTATTATTCAAAAAATCTTGGATGCATCTGGCTCCCAGCCCTATTGATTTAGCTATAAATCTAGTGCAAATCATTCGTCGTCTGTATTGCAGAGGAGGTTCACCTGTTATGGCACATAGACTCTCAGCTGGGCTAGACCTAAAGGCACCAGTAGCTATTCTGAGGCCAGTATTATGTATAGTGTCAAGGAGTTTTAATGTGGTTGGGCTGGCAGATGGATAAGCTATGCAGCCATAATCCAGAAGAGACCTGGTATAGGCACGATAGAATGTAAGCATAGTACATTTGTCAGCACCCCACTTCGTATTACTCAGAATTCTCAGTAAATTCAAGGATTTCTTGCATTTATTAAGAAGTCTTTTCAAATGGGGCAACCACGTGAGATGTCTGTCAAATGTTAGTCCTAGGAATGTTAGTGTGTCTGTGCAGTTAATCTTTGTGTTGTCAGGTGTTATGTCACAGGTTAAGTTAAGTCGTTTTTTAGAGACGATCATGTATTTTGATTTTTCTTTTGAAAATTTTAATCCTGATTTACATGACCAATTCTCTAAATTGTGTAATGTCTGTTGAATATTGTGTTCTGATATGTCAAGTCTACTGCTTGTACTGTATTTGAGGAGGTCATCAGCATACAGGCAATACTTTACACCCTGGGTAACACAGCTGCTGATAGAGTTAATAGCGATATTAAATAGCGTTGTACTCAATACCCCTCCCTGAGGCACTCCATTCTCTTGTAGAAATACATCAGATAAAGCAGCACCAATCCTAACTCGGAATGTTCGGTGGGAAAGATAATTGATTAGATATTGTAATATATTCCCTTGTATGCCCCATTCCATTAACTGTGTTAAGATTTTTCTTCTCCACACTGTGTCATAGGCCTTTTCTAAATCCAAAGAAACAGCAAGTATGGACTTCTTTTCAAGAAAGGCATCAAGGATATCGTTCTCCAGTCGAGCAATATGGTGCATCGTGGAATGCTGTGGTCTAAATCCACATTGGTAGTCACATAAAAGATTTCGACTTTCCAAAAACCATAGGATTCTTTTGTTGACCATCTTTTCCAGCAGTTTGCTGCTACAATGGGTCATAGAAATTGGTCTGAAACTCGACGCTAATGTTTTATCTTTCCCAGGCTTTAATATTGGAATGACTATAGACTCATTCCACGAGAAAGGATAGGAGCCGTTCAAAAACACTTCATTAAAATGCTTGAGCAGAGTGACGAGGCCTATGTTAGGTAGGTTCTTGTACATATCATACGTCAGTCTGTCCGGTCCGGGTGATGTGAAGCGAACGGTCTTAAGTGCGTATTTTAGTTCGTTCATAGTAAATCGGTCATTTATACATTGGTCAGTTTGTAAAGTTACAGGAAGTCTTATATTTTTTTCTTGACATTTTTGATGCAAAAACTGATTTGAATAGTTAGCATTGCTGGATACTGAAGTGAAATATTCTCCCATTACATTACTTATGTCTTTTTGATCAGGCACAGTTATGTTATTGTTGTTTATTTCGGTTATAGGTTGTCTGTATTTTTTGTGCTGAATTTGGTTTATTTTGGTCCATATGTCTAGTCCTGAAGTATGTTTGTTTATACCTGTCAAATAGTCTATCCAGCATTTTTTCTTGTTATTTTTAATTGTCCATTGGGCCTTCGCCTTCTTACGCTTGTAGTTCTGAAGGTTAATGTCTGATGGATTTCTACGAAATAAATTTAGAGCCTTCCTTCTATCATTAACAGCTGCTTTGCATTCTTCATTCCACCAAGGGACGGGCCTTTTTGCGTACTTGTCAGAAGTCTTTGGTATACTGATGTCTGCTGCGTTAGTAATTAGTGAAGTAAATTCTTCAATAGTTTTTGTCTGCCAGTTCAGGATGTTATCAGTAATATATTTTTGAAAACAGTCCCAGTCAGCTTTTTTGGTATTAAATCTTGTGATGGTATTGAAAATTGGTGTGTATGTGGAGTGTTTCACGATAATGGGAAAGTGATCGCTTCCATAAGAATCTTTGATCACCTCCCATGTAAGGCGTGTGTATATGGATGGGGTGCCTAATGATACGTCTATGTTAGCAGTATTTCTTAGAGAGTTGTGAAACATGAAAGACAGTTACCGTGGTCCAGTTTTTAATTACTTTTCTATAAATAACTATAAATAACCTTTATTATATCGTTTAGTAGAGATAGAATAATTCCAAAAGAATAATGAGAAGAATAATGTAAATGAAATATTTCCTACATTTTTATTTTTTATTTATTTTGCTTTTTAATTAATAATTAAATCACAAAAATATAAATAATAACAAAGACATAGATTAATTAATAAGTACGAAGAGGAAATTGAATAGATTAAAATAAATGATAATCATAATAATAATAATAACAATAATAAATTATTGATTTCGCAATCCCCAACGATGAGAATATCCGGAAATCATATGCCAAGAAACTGCGCAAGTATCAGGAGTTGAAAGACCTGTATAAGTTGGATTCCGCAAGGATAACAGCCCTCATAACAAACAACGGGCTCATTCCAAAAACGACAATTGCCGCAAATGCCTACCTGAAACTGCCGGAGGATCGCATTAAAAATGCCCAACAAGCTTGATACCGCCAGAGCAGTTAGAAAGTTTTTAAATGAACGCCCGTAAAAAACAAAAAAAAAATCTATAAAAAAAAAACAATTCTATCGGTTGACAATAGTCCCCGAGAGAATTTATCCCAGGAGACTGAGAAGAAAACCCCCCATAATAAAAAAAAAAAAATAAAAAAAAATAAAAAAAAATAATAGACATAATAACAACGGCCTCTCCCTCTTCTCTAAAATACTTTTCTGAAATTGTTTTCGTAACATTAGAATTTTTAACTCTTATACTATTCATTAATATAATTTTATTTTAAATTATCTCATAAATAGTATTTTTAATTTAAATGAATATGTCTAAAACTAACAAAAAATATTTGGACTGATTCTCTTTTGGACGAAACCAGCCATGGCTGATAGATTTTTGGTTTAAGGTTTTAAAAAACTTAATAATTTTAATTAATAAGTTTTTTAATTAATTATTTTTCATTTTTTGTTAGTTTTGGACAAATTAATTTAAATTACGACTACTATTTATAAGATAAGTTAAAATTAAATTATATTAATGAATAATTTGAGATTTAAAAATTGCAATCGTAAACAAAATTTTCAGAAAAGTTGAAGAGAGGCTATGTGGCATTTTTTTACCTATAAGATCTTTAATAAAAGAAGAGGAATATATATATTATATTATTATTCTTAGTATAATTATCATCAATTCTAAACGATTTAAGTTAAAATTGTTAGTTTCTTCAATTGAATATGGTTTGATTTGAACTTTTCTACGCTGAAATCCCGGATAGAGCTGTTTGTCAATAGCAGAGCCCTGCGATAACTATCGCGTCATCTTTCCTGCTCGGCAGATTTATCAGTAGGTCACCTATTACGGGGGGCCCCCTCTATTTTCTATACAATATATC
This sequence comes from Gonocerus acuteangulatus, assembly GCA_946811695.1. NCBI lineage: Eukaryota > Metazoa > Arthropoda > Insecta > Hemiptera > Coreidae > Gonocerus > Gonocerus acuteangulatus. The sequence continues at coordinate 82,501,952 of OX328132.1, read as the reverse complement.
CTATTTCCAAGAGGATATCTATAACTCGTAACTCGAGATTAAACGGGTTCTAATGAGAGTGGAGATCAAGCTCAATTTTTCCATCTGAGAATGTCCTATTGAAATATGCAGGATGCACTCAGAGAGCATTCCGCGAAACAGTTATCAAAACTAGATTATACTGAATAATGTCCACCACGTATGAATTATTTTACCGAGATCGTCTTATACAACATAGCTTTCAAAATTTCGAAATAAAAATGGGTATAAAACAGGTTGACCTCATTTGCAGTTATACGGTAGTTGACGCATGATATTAATACACTCTTTTTAATATGGACTAGTGAATCCTGTTTTGCCAGGATTCACTTACAAAATTAATTTACAGAATATTATTTTGTAAATTAAACTCAGGGTTGTGGAGCATGGATATTGTGTAAAAATCTGTAAGTTTCATGCTGCCTAAACTTGTGACTATAATATATTGTTACAAAACTGAATTTGTTTATCCTTTTTAATGCTTTTTGACTTATTTTAATGACTATTTGCTTCTTTTTATGGCTATTATTCTTAAAATAACAAACATATATCATTTTATTTTTATTCATTTAGATCTCTGTTACAGAAAATATCAGCGTATTCATACAAGGGCCGTTTCCTCAGTCTGTTTCTGCATTTGCCAATCCTTTACGTTTAACATGTACTGTAGAAGACCTTCTACAATTAGAGTAGGGGCTTCATCATTAGAGAAGGAATCTCATCAAAACTATAACTAACAACAAGACTTGCTACATCAGAACACCACAAACAATACACCATGTCGTAGAATACAGATGTGATTTACTATTAGAAGAAAGAAAAACAATTCAAATGAATTGGCCCAGTACAGAAAAATAGCTGTTTGATAAACATTATTCAAGTTTCAGAGATGTTCGTGAGAGAGCATAATTTTCCTTAATGTGAATTGGTACTCCCAAAGACAGTTTATATTAAAAAAAAAGAAAAAGTAAGAATAAAATTTGTAATAACGAAAAATTAATTGTATATCTTTCATGTATTTTTTATTAAATTTATTTATTATCATTTCAATGTAATGTAAAATCCATTAACTATATAAAAAAAAAATCAGTCCCGTAACAGGCCACGAGGACCTGAGGGGCAGAAACTGTAGAGGTATCTGATTCATGACCATACGGCACACTTGAGAGATACGCTCAAGGCGGTCAGTACTACGCTGAGGCCGCCTGATTTTCCCCTAGCTGCTTCGACTGCTAGAGTCAGTAGCACGAATGTGCCCATTATTAAATTAATTCAAGGCTGGGTTGGCCTAGGGACGGTCAGGGAGGCCGAATTCAACCCATGAATGAAGACACTTGATGAAAAAATCGTTATTGCTTGCTCGGGATTTGAACTCAGATCCTTCAGCATATGAGTCCAGTGCTCTACCACAGAGCTAACCTCGCCCTCTAATGGACTAAAAGAAATATATATATATATATATCTGATAAAATTGTGTGAAAGACATGTATGGGAACATGTATCAATGGATCAAATGGACTTTTTCAGGGTTAATGCAGTCTGGAAGCGAATAAACAAAAATAATAACTAATATGATAATGAATATCATTTTATAACATAATAAATAATATGAGGATGATGGACACTCTATTATCTTATAGGTTCATTGGCAGTTTACCAGCCCTATGCGACGGAGAATACACTATTAGCGAAAAGGTCAGTTGTATAGGGTACCTTGGAAGGTGGCTTCATATTATATTGAGTGTTGAGTCGGAAGGTAATAATTTGTTAGAAGACAAGTGGGTTGTTAGTGAGTACTCGACAGGGTTAGTACTTGTCGCAGCTTCTAGTACTCTACACTAGCACTGCCACTTGAATCCAGCTCCTCATTATATAGCAACCCACTCCACTGGATGCTGGGCCCTGTTTCTCACTCTATCCTGTCCACACATCGTCCCTACCATGTCAAACTATCGAACATGCAAATAAGAGCAAACTAGAGAACGACCTTTTTCTATTCATTGACGCAGTAATATATTGAAAAAGGGTCTTATTCTTTACTTTATTTAAGGCAATCATAGCTATTCTAAAGGGGTTAAGAGTTGCGACACTTTACCGTTGCCGTATCGTCCACAATCCAAAAGTCTCGAATCTGAAAAACGAGATTTTGCATATTCGATAGTTTGACATGGTAGGGACGCTATCCTCATACTTTCTTATTTTCCTCCAACAATAGTAGCACATAGTAGCCTCCTATGCTTGCAAGCTGGCCCTCTTCCTCAGTCCATTCTGTCAACATATCCTCATACCTTCCCACTCGCTTCCCTTATTTTTCTCCAACAGTAGTAGCACATAGCAGCCTCCTATGTTTGCAAGCATGCCCACTCCCTCTCCCTTCTCACCCAACAGTTGTAAGAGCAACCTACTATGCATGCAAGGCCCTCTTCCCCATTCCATACTTCCAACATATCATCATTTCACAATCAAGCGGGCCCCAATCCTTTCCTTCGTCTTCATTATTTTCCACTTTCTGTTCCCACTATACTACGCTTGCAAGTCGATCTTCTTTCTCACTCAATCCTTCCCTCGGCCCTCCTCCCATTTCGCTTCCTTCTTTAGTTCTTTTTCTTCAACAGTAATAATAAAAATCATCCAAAGTAACGTAGGTGGGAATTTTCCCTTATTCGATCCTTTCGATCCCAACAACTGTATTTCTATATTATTAATAGATACTTCCGTCGCACAGATTCATGAGCTGTGTTCAAAAATAAGAAAACAAAAGTTTGAGAAATATTTTTTCATGGTTAATATTAAAATTAGAACCTTAGTACAGAAAGAAAACATCAAACTTTACTTCTATATTGCTTGATTCACATATATATTGCGCCTTTTCCAACGCTTCTTCAATCTCTAGACTAGAGACCGCAGAGAAATTCTTAGGTTTGTGACATTTTTCTACGAACAGTCCTCCTCAGCCATTTTTTCTCAATTAAAAAACGAAAAGCGTTGTGATATATATATATATATCATATTTTGTAGTTTCTCTCCTTATTTCATAAGCATTTCGTGGATGACTACGTCTTTCATTCTAAAAAACCTTTCCACCGTGTTATTTTCTATAGCTTCTTCTAAGTCTACGTCACTATCGTCATTTAAGACGATATTTTACGATATAAGAAAGTAAACTTCCTCCAAATTTCATTAAGAATAGGAAATGTTTAAATGTTAATCATATAACTTAGACAAGATTATTAGGCCCTTAAAATTACATTTAATTTGATGTAATCATATAAATATTTGCCTCAGATGATAGACAAAAAGGAATAATGAATAGACTGAAATAATTGGTAACCAGAACCGTACAATGTGAAGATCAAAACAAAAATGTGGCGAAGCTTGCTCTAATCTCTTGTACGAAAGGGCGTAAATTTTTACGGGAATTAAGTTTCTTTAACTGGCTTTAATATACTAACTTTTCGAGCATTACACCTGTCATTTGAAATATCACTGAACATTAAAGAAATATTTCATTTTTTCGTTTAATTTCCTCCTGGATTTGCAATATTACACAACGTGAAACGCTTCTAAAACTTTATATCGTTACATTTTACGTCGAAGATAGTTTATATCGTACTGTGTAATAAACAGTGGTTTAACCCCTTCGGTACTGAAGGTAAAACTGCAATTACTCTGGAACGGGTGGATTTTATAGTCTATTCCGTCACGCGGACTTAATACGCCTGATTACTGTAGGTCAGTATTTCCTCAGCAGCACAGAGTTAATAAGTTCTTTATCGTCATTTTATAAAAAGGTTATACGTTACAAAAACCTTACGTATTACAAATATTTGTTGAAGCTTATAAACCTTTTTTTTCATTACGATTTTAACTCGTTAAATTATTTCCACGAACAACAATACACGTGTTAAAGATTAGGACTTAGACGTGCCTTTCGTAAGTAGGCAAACAATTTACATGACGAGCCTGAGCCGACATTTGCAAAGACGTGTATAGTTCGGCACAACATCGACAAACAGGACACTTTATATCCAAACATGCAATTTGAGGGCAGGAAGTTTATGCTGGAAAAATTGCAGCGAATTTGGTATGAGAGGACAAAACACAAACGAAGGGAAATTTAAACACAATTAATGGATAGAAGGGAAGAAATTGTTCTTTGTCGATTAAGAATAAGATATTGCCGAATTACTCACTCGCACCTTATGAAGAAACATGACACACCTATCTGCCAATATTGCTACACAAACTTACTAACTGAATGTAGACTTACAATTAGACAAAAATTTGACATGTTCGATAACTCCACTGCCTCACTCAGAGACGAATGCCAGTATAGATAAAACACATTAGAATTTTGGAAACATATCAGACTCTATGGCATTATTTTAATGCAGTTAAATCCTACACTGAATCCGAATAATACCTATAATTTGAATAGACTGGTTAGAAAACTGATATTCATACTACTTCTTGAAAATGTTATTCGACAATACATAACGTTTTTATGCTTTTTTTGTCGACGTCAAATCTGCTTTTGATTCACTAAGTCGTCAGGCACTCCTATTTTAACTTTCAAAGATAGGATTATTAACAAAAGTCATCTACATTATTCAGCAGTTGTATAGTAATACAATGTCAGGTGTGTGGGTGAAGAATAAAATTTCTGAATATTTTGAAATAAAAAATGAAGTTAAACAGGGAGATGTATTAAGTGCCTTGCTGTTTATTTTGTACATACTGGATATGCCAGATTTGTCGGAGGAGGACTAAAAATAGAAAATACCACGATAGGAAGTTTACTGTTTGCTGATGACATTGTGTTCCTTAGTGATAGCAATTCCAATAGATGATAGACAAACTAGCTCAACACTGTAGTATTTGGAACTTGGCCGTGAATTCGAAGAAATCTAAAGTTATGATTTTCAGAAATGGTGGAAAAATTGCTAAAGACGATGTATGGCACTACAATGGTGAGCCAATAGAAGTAGTCAATGAATACAAGTACTTAGGCATAGTCATAACACCGAAACTGTCATTACGCAAACACTTTGAAAATAAAGTACCTGTTGCTATGCGCGGAATTCATACTACTTGGTGTAGTTTTATAATGAAGAAAGAAGTGCCTATCTCCGGAAAAATGCAAGTGTTTGACACTGAGACTGGAGCAGTCCTGTGTTATGGTGCACAGGTGTGGGGCGCGAGAAGCTATGAGAAGGTCGTGCAGGTTCAACGAAGTTTCATAAAGAGATTATTCTGCCTCCCTAGGAATACGCCGAACTACGCTTTGCACCTGGAAACAGGAAGAGCATCCATGTACATCTACACTCTGCAGCTTCATCTCACGTACATTCTAAAAGTGAGGAATGCTCCTGAAGAGAGGCTGACTAAGCAGCTGGCAGCTAAAGTGGTTGCGAGTACGGTAGGTTGGTACAATGACTTACGCGATGTGTGTATTAAAGCCGGATACCAACCGCAAACTTTTTTTCAACCCCACTGGAGAAGATACATTCAACCGTCAAATGCATAGTAGGTAGTATTGACTCCCAAGAAAAAGAAAAGCTACGAGACAGGCTAACTACCCCCCAGTTCCACACAACCTAAAAAAATTTGAAATTTGAATATAGGCAGCTGTCTTATATCAACAACACTAACAGCCTTCAAATGATAAGGACCATCATGCGAGCCAGAACAGAAAACCTAAACCTGAAGCCTTGGAGTTCGGATGATAGTGCCCTCTGCTCTCTTTGCAACATGAAACAACCCGAAGATATCATCTATTTTTTAGCTGTATGCCCAATCCTGTCCGAGATAAGAGTAAACATCTTCCACAGAAATAGATTAACCCACACGCAAGCAATAGACTATTTGAAAGGCCAGGACAACTCAAAACTATACCACTACGTTAAAGAGGCAATGAATTATATATTTTATTATCAGGAATTAGGAGGATCAATTTTTGTTTTACTTATTTATTTGTTTTTATATTATTTAAAATCACTCATATTGTTTTTATTTAATTTTCATGTATATAATATTATGTGGTGTCACTTAGCTGATGGATTATATCCAAGCTTATGTAAATTTATTGTTAATTTCTCATGTACTTATTATTGGTACATGTATATAATAAAATTTACTTTACTACTTACTACTACGACTACTTCTTTTGCCCTACTATTTTTATACTGTTCGTTTAATTTTTTAACATTGCTAATATGTAAATCATCTATGATAAAATTAGAATCCACTGTGAAACTATATCGGCCTTAAAGCTCTATGCCCTAAGTATGTAAAATTCTATCATGAATCATGTGCCCTATTATGCATCTATGTAAATAATATTTAGCGTCTATCTATAAAAAAAACATGTATAATGATCTATCATCTATCTATGTATAATTTTACAAGATATCAAGCTCTTATAGCCAAAGCTGCGAAGAGTTTCAATAATAAAATAAAAACAAATACATGATCAGTCTGTTCCGTCATCCGTAACTCATGAAAATCAAGTAGATGACGAATTCTTTTCGTCGAATGTACCCAAGGGATTAATTGATTTAATTGGGTGTTTTCGTGACCAATGGGTCATGCGATTTCTACATTAAATACTGTTCGTGACCCCCAGATTATGTCATTGATTTAGCATTATAAGCAGGCTTCCCACACATAACAAATCAAAGTCGGTTGAATTGGCAATGTTTTTTTTTCTTTTTTTAACAGCGCACAAATCCAAATCCAGCCATCATGGTGCAAAAAATACTTTGAGTGGACGGATTGCCTTCAAACTGGGCATGATGTTTATTGAATGGTTGAGAAGCTGTTTTATGAGGATTATGACAAAATAGGTAAGGGTGGGGGTGGGGGTAAGAGGGAGAGTGGGAGGTACTTCATAGCTTTTCAATTGCATTTCGTTGAATGATTTTGTTCAAATCTTGTATGATGTTCATTGAAGGGTTGAGAAGGTGTTTTATGAGGAATATGACTAAATAGGAGGTTGTGGTGGGGTTGAGAGGCCGACCTCTTTCCCCCGAGCTTGTTGAAGGTATGGCATCCACTTCGCCAGTAAGAAAAATAATTACTACTTCCAGGGGTCTCCCGTGGACTAATGGCTAGCGCCTTGGATTCATAAGCGGGAGATGGTGGGTTCGATTCCCAACCTCCGGCAGGAATTTTATCATCCCACGGCTCGCTGGTAAAATTCCTCGCTGCACCCTGGATGTCGGCGCTAATGACCTAGATGTAGATGCGCCGTAAAAAAAAAAAAAAAAAAAAAAAAAAAAAAAAAAAAAAAAAAAAAAAAAAATACTACTTCCAACCACGATGAAAACTTAGATTCAAATTTAGAATTATCCCTGTTAGTCTTCCTCCATCTGGCCATATAATTTGAATATAAATTTTTTTTTTCTAACACGATCATCTTCTGTAAGACCAAATGCTTGGACCGCCCTCCTATAAAAAATTTCAAACGTTTTCGAAGTAATTATGAGCTCTCCAAAATCTCTTCTACGTAGCACCTCTCTTAAAAAAAAGAATAAATAAATTTAAAAAAAATTAAAAAAGGTGTCTTTTAAATTATTTTTTCGGTAATGGCACTTCTATATTTGAAGGTCAATAATCTATTATGGACTAAGTGACAAAAAAAAAACAGTTAACAATTTTTATAACGTTCAATGTGCCAGTTTATAAGTATAGAACTCCAGTGCCCAGACTTTCATACTTTTATACAAAAATAAAAATGTCACTCTATAATAATTTTAAGTAATTATTCAGACTTTTTCATGGAAATATTTAACAAGATGTAGCACATTATAGATGATTTGTCTTCATTTAAAAACGGTGCAAATTAGAGTTTCATTTATTGCAGCATAATAAATGACCAAGTTAAAAAAAAAAGGAATTTACCAAAATCTGTACTTTACTTCTCAGTAAAAATCGGTTCGCAGAAATCTATGTGCACTAGACCTTCACTCAAGAACAACACAAGGAATACTGACCCAAATTACTGCCAGCAGATGACCTCTGGGTAGGGGTCATCTGCTGGCATATGAAAGTCAGGGCTACCTGCTACCGCAGCAGGCAGCGCACCGAGCCTAGGTTTTCCCCATAAAATTCCCTCCCAATACCAAAGGGGTACCGAGGGGCAGACAAACCTTACATATTTTGTTAGAGGAATATAAAGGCTAAAAGCTGACACAAATAACTCCGTGATTCCTCGTGATGCTGACGTTAAAAACCTTTCTAAATTTCACATAGGCGTGTTAAAAAATATTTAACTTTAAAAATCTGTTACCCAACTTCATATCAAGATATTTCGATCGTTTTGCCATATTTATGTAGTCCATCTATGGTACTATTATTACAGAAAAAATTATAAAAATAAAAAAATATTATGGAATATTAATTGACTAGTATCATAGGGTTACAAATAATGTTTGAGCACACATGTATAGAACAGCCATCTTTGAACTGTCTCAGAGACTAAATGGACGGACACAAAATTAAAATTTCTTTATTAATATAATATATGGTTACTATAGAACCTTCTAGACATGTTTTGGTGTTTCTTAAAAAATGTTGGGTTTTTCAATTTTTTGCACCATGATGGCTGGATTTGGACCACTGTGCGGCGTATCAACAATTGGGCTATTAACGCCGGGGAATATCACACTTTCGTAATGCACGTGGTCGGTCACCCATTGAGGTCCTGGCCACGACCGACTTGGAATATAACAATCAATCTGCAGAAATTGTTGTATTTATTGTTGTATGATGTCACTTCCTGAAATGGGGGTTCAGTTTAAAATAAAACTTCAGTTTACATACAGCCATGCCAGTTATCGACATGGCATGGACGCCCGCAGGAATGGAGATCCCAGCCATATGGGGACGTGGGATTTTTTTTTCTTTTTCTTTTTTTTTTTCATATCGAACGTCTACCAAAGGGGAAATTGGGTATTAAGCTGCATTACGCTAAATCTTGTAGGGAAGAAGGCAGACGTTCCTTTAATCTCGCCGACTTCTAAGACCACCCAATGCTTATTATAGGGTATAGGGAAGATGCATTAAGAAAATTGAGAGTACCCATTTCCATATCCAGCTGCGAGAACTTATTCTCTCATGTCCTATTCATAATTTAATCAGGTATTCTCATACCTTCAGAAGAATGTCTTATATTTTGTAGACAAATCTTTGACCATGAAAATTTCCAAGAGAGAGACTGTCGAGATTCGGTTACAATAGTTGAATAAAAATATATTTAATCAATACCTAATATAATAATAATTATTATTACTAAGACCTAATAGTGACCGATGTTTTCTAATCATATATATGCTAGGCGAAAGGTCAATTAAACTACGTCAATTCTTTATCAAAATAAGCTCTACATGATTCGAACAATTCTAGGCACCTGTTCAGGAGCCAAAAACCTCTCTCCTAATAAAGCCGAATTTAAAGAAGTCCGTCACGCAGGAGCTGCATAACTAAGCACTTTCCTCAGAATTTGGGTAGTGTAGACTGCTTTCCAGAACAATTTGCTTAAAATATCCTACATAAATAAAATAAAAACATGAATAGTTCTCTTAAATTTGTAATGAGTAACTGATCAATTATTAATTTTCTTCCAGAGTTATGTTTACACATGGTACCTATTACACTACGTAATAAATACAAAAAACCTCATATTATCGTATTTTGATCCAACGCAGGAACAGGATACAGTCACTCTAGTGGTAGAAAGCGCTCCTTGCGGCGGCTTTGTGAAGCTACGTCTGGCGGGCTTTTCTATTGAAATATATTACAAATTAAACCCCCGCTTTCCGATTGACCGATTCAGCTCATTTTTACAACACTTCTTTCTCATGAGTTACCCACGACGTATACCGCGTTTCGTTACAATACAGCAGAAATTACGACCGGTATGAGTATATTAGGAATTTGGGTCCGGAGTAAACCCCCCTTCTAATGAACCGATTTAGTTTATTTTTACAACACATATTTACCTGTAGATTACCACTACGAATACCGAGTTTCGTAAAAATATACCAAAAACCACGGCTGGTAGTGGCGAATTGGTATTGTGGCCCGGAGTAAACCCCCCCTTCTAATGAACCGATTTAGTTTATTTTTACAACACATATTTACCTGTGGATTACCACTACGAATACCGAGTTTCGTCGAAATATACCAAAAATCACGGCTGGTAGAGGCGAATTGGTATTGTGGGCCCGGAGTAAACCCCCCCTTCTAATGAACCGATTTAGTTCATTTTTATATCTCGCTTTTCTCTCTGTATTACCACTACGAATACCAAGTTTCGTTGAAATATAACAAATATTACGGCTGACATAGTCAAATTAGTGTTTTGGGTTCGGGGTAAACCCCCCCTTCCGGTGGACCGATCAGTCGATCAGCTGCCAGCTGTTAGCAGAGTTGGGAATAATTTTATTTATAAATATGAATACGAATATTAATAAATTCGTATTCATAAGTGAACTATGCAATGTAAAAACCACCCAAACTCAATTTTTTTCGATCGAGTTATCGATTAAAATGGATTCCCCCAAAAAACTAACGTTGATAAAAAAGAGCCAACTTCCAGGCTCCTCTCGAAAACAGTTTGTCAATGAAAGGTATGATTTCATAGTATTGGGCTAGGCATTAGGCTCTTAATACCTTGTCAAGAACCAAATAATACCCTATCACTTATTTGTGCAATTCCAACTTACCCAGTTTTTGTTAACTTACATAAGGCCGAGGAAACTTTACGTTACATAGAGTTCATATAAACCACATCGTTTTAAGTGATCAGTGAGTTTATTATAATCCTGACACGTTGCCCTGAACCATTAAATGACAGGCATTTTATAATAAATCCGATCGTTATAGTGGAAATCGTAAAATGCCTGTCATTTAATGATTCAGGGTAACGTGTCAGGATTATAATAAACTCTCTGATCACTTAAAACGATGTGGTTTATATGAACTGTTTGTAACGTAAAGTTTCCTCGGCCTTATGTAAGTTAACAAAAACTGGGTAAGTTGGAATTGCACAAATAAGTAATAGGGTATTATTAGGTTCTTGACAAGGTATTCATAGACATAATGCGAGGAGGCTGGAACTTGGCCTCTTTTTTCAACGTTAGTTTTTTTGGGGGGGGGGAATATCTGTACTTTTTGTAAGTGAATTTAGAGTTGGCACTGTCAATGTTTGGCTTGAGGAGTACGACGCGTGGACGTGATAGCTTCCACCGAAAAAAACTCAATTTGTCCAGACCATATGGCATATGTTAGCCAATAACAAACAGGAAGCGCGGAGACTGCCCCTTAACTGAATATAAGTAGGATACTGTTCTTTTTTAATTTTTGATTGTGACTCTAGAGAGAGAAACTGTCTCTGGATTTCTTTGGGATAGGCTAATTGAATAGTCTCTTTTCAATTAATTTTGTAATTTTAACTGATGTTAAAATCTAAATATTATACTTATTGTAGACTGTTTAATCATTTGGTGCTTAACAAGAAAAAGAAATTGCATCACGCAGAAGCTCAATATACAGGGTGTCCCTGTATATGTGTCCACCCCCTTTTCCTCCTAGAGTTGTTGGAATTTCGAAATGAAACTTGGTAGGTCTTAGTTATGTTGCATGAGGTTACTTTTGAAGGTTTAGTTGACTTTGTAACATTCTCCAGCGCATCTAACTCTTGATTTTCTAATGGCGGCAGGTATTTTTTATGACGAATTCTGATAGAAAATTTAATTTTAAGACTAATTTATTCTAAAACATCTTTTGATCCGACGCAATGTTTTCGCGTAAAACGCAAAAAACTGAAAACTATCGCCCTTTTGTAGACAAATCCCTATTTATCACTGAAACCAAGCCTTGTACGTAAGAACATCTCGATACAAACTTTGTAGCCTATTAATGTTCCTTTCAGGTGATACCAAGATCAAAGTTGTAGGTTTAATATTTAACGGGATATTATGAATAAAAAATATACCTTAAAAGTTTTAAAAAGTAACAATTCAGAAAATCGATATGAATAGAAAAAAAAGTAGATGACATAAACAATAAACAAAAGTACTTATTTACTTTATGAAAAAAGTATATAAAAATTATCATAAAACAGAACAGAATAAATTTATTTTTCCATATGAAATTATTATATCATAAAACTAAAAAAAAAAATTTGCCTTTGTTTTCATTCATAATACCCCGTTAAATTTTTAATCTACAACTTTGATCTTAGTATCATCTGAAAGGAAAATTAATAGGCTACAACGTTTACATTGAGGTGTTTTTACGTACAAGGCTTGGTTTCAGTGATAAATAGGAATTTGTGTACAAAAGGGCGATATTTTTCAGTTTTTTGCGTTTTACGCGCAAACGGTGCGTCGGAAAGATGTCTCGGATTAAATTAGTCTTAAAATTAAATTTCTTATCAGAATTCCTCATAAAAATTACCTGCCGCCATTGGAAAATCAAGAGTTAGATGCGCTGGAGAAAAACTGGAGAATGTTACAAAGTCAACTAAACCTTCAAAACTAACCTCATGCAACATAACTAAGACCTACCAAGTTTCATTTCGAAATTCCAACAACTTTAGCAGGAAAAGGGGGTGGACACATATACTGGGACACCCTGTATACAAGCAAATTCCATAGCATGGCGATTTACGCCGCATTCCTTCCATGTGCCTAAAATAAATAAATAATATAAAATGAAACATAAAAAGACATATTTTTGCTGTTTTATATTTTTAATAAATTTCGCACAATAGACATTTTTGATTTAATTTTATTCTGGGGTAAACGACAACTTTTTATAATCCGATTTTTTTTGTGCAACATACGTTCCTTTTTAGTTGGGCACAACATTTAATAATTTCCAGTAGCAAGGAAGTAAAAATAACCGCTGATAAGGACAAATTAATAATTTCCTTAAATATATATTTTATCTTCAAATATCCGCTTCCTTGGCATTTACCTGCACTCACGACTGACGAGAAAATTGATATCATGTTAAAAGGAAATACATAAATAGATGAAATGAAGTACTGTATGTAATATCGAAGAGACATGTATCTAGCCGTCGAAAACAACCTTACTGTTTACAAGTCTTTACCTAACTCAATTAGTTCCTGTATGTACAGAACTCTGGGGAGTACCTCAGCCTTCTAGCATCAAAAGGTTCCAGTCCTTTGAGTCATAAGTCCTCCAAACAATAATCGATTCCAATATTCCAAGTTTCCGATCCCACACTCCAAAGAGACCTTAATGATGTTATTTTCATCAGTTTTGTAGGTTCCAATCGAAGTTATCCTATTAGTGCACCTAGATGTAATAATTGAGAGCGACAAGTTTTACATGTGCCGAACTTTAATGAGACGAATCCTTAAGGTGGCCATACACGTTCAGTTCAAACCTCCAGGCCGAGACTGCACAGTGTGGCCTCATGGTTTGGTCTGTACAGGTCTAGCATGCACGCGCTAGGTTAAAAAAAAACAAAAACTTGAAGGCCAGGACTGCACCGTCCAGTTATAGTAGACCCACCGTATGTGAAGCAAATATCCTCTTGTCCACCCACGTCAGGCCAGGCCGAGACTGCACAGTTTGGCCTCATGGTTTGGTCTGCACGGGTCTAGCATACTAGCACTAAGTTAAAAACCTCAAGGACAGGGCTGCACAGTACAGTTATAGTAGACCCACTGTGAAACAAATATCCTCTTGTCCACAAACGTCAGGCCAGGCCGAGACTGCACAGTTTGGCCTCATGGTTTGGTCTTCACGGGTCTAGCATACTCGCACTAAGTTAAAAATCTCAAGGACAGTGCTGCACAGTACAGTTATAGTAGACCCACTGTGAAACAAATATCCTCTTGTCCCCACACGTCAGGCCATGCCTGCACAGTCCCGGCCTCCATTGCCTCTAGAGTTAATCTATTGGGGTTTTAGTTCTCCTCCCATTGATCGCTCCACCTCCAACATCCTACTTCTCTAATCACTTGGGACAACGTCACAACGGCTTTATTTGCAAACATAGACTTCCCCAAATTCCTGGAAGCTGACTGTGACGTTTCTATATGTGATCCTCCTTCTAAGGAAATGCAGCCAATAGTTGAAAACAGTGGATTCGAAAATGATGATAAACCTGAGGAATAAGTGGTGACAATTGACTTCTCTACTTGGAATTTCCTCCAATTAGAGAAGTCACACATGCGACATACACTTTTGACCTTAGAAATCTTTGAGAACGTCGATCATCATATGTTTACACATTTAAGTAACATTTCGAAAGTGTCTATGCTAAAAGGTGAGTTAAAAAAATTGGAGATTATTTTAATAAACGTTGAGATGCACGTATGCATATATTTATTTTTTTTTACGGCGCACAGACATCTGGGTCTTTAACGCCGACATCCATGGTGCAACAAGGAATTTTCTCAACGAGCCGTGAGAAAAAAAAAAAGAAAAGAAAAAAAAAAAAAAAAGAGTATATTTAAAAGATATTTATATTTAAAAAAAAAAAATGCCTGACTCCCTAAGGAACATGGGATGAGTGGGTGTGCGTTACAATAACATAGTAGGGCGCTGACGACCGTGAGGTTTTTCGCCCCATATTATCTAAACAACAACAAACAAACAAGTCGAATTATTACCTCCATGAATCGATGTTTTATAAGTCGAATTGTAGGTAAGGTGAACACTTTTTCACGATCCTTTGCAGATCGAATTTTGGAGAGTTGGCTGTGAAAGACTCTGTTAGGGATCTTCAATTCGCCACCACCACTCAAAGAGAACGCGAGGGTAGATTGACTCGTATCATCAAATATCATATCCCCAAGAAGGTCACACCTTAGTTGGGTGGAGAAGTGGACAAGAATCTATAAAATATCTTCTAGTTCGAAGTCTCCCTCTGGCCCAGTGGCTAAAGCCTTGTGGCTAACCGCCTAGTAATAAAATAATATAATAATAATAGTTAATAGTAATGAAATAATATAATAATAATAGTCAATAGTAGTAAAATAATATAATAATAATAGTTAATAGTTGTAAAATAACATAATAATAATAGTTAATAGTAGTAAAATAATATTTCTCACCTAATACACATTGCAAAGGGTGTATCTAAAGAAAGAGTGAAGACCAAGTTACAGACGCCCAATCCATCCATCCATCATTTAAATTCTATCAGTCTTTTCTTGGATTCCCCTATTCTCTCTTTCAAAAACCTTTCATAAAAAAACGCTCCAGCCTTTAAATAAATCCTATTTCCAAATGGATCATCAGCATATTGTGTACCTCTTAAAAAAAAAAAAAAAAAATCAGTCCCGTAACAGACCACAAGGGCCCAGAGGGGCAGATACTGTAGAGGTATCTGATTCTTGACCATACGGAACACTAGGGAGATAGTGTGGTCAATACTATGCTCCGGCCGCCTGATTTTCCCCTTGGCCGCTTCGACTGCTAGAGTCATTAGCACCCAAGTTACCCATTATTAATTAAATTAATTAAAGGCTGGGTGAGCCTAGGGACGATCTGGGACCCCAAATCCAACCCTCGAACGACAGCACTAGAAGAAAAAAATCTTTGGTGCCCGCTCGGGTTTTGAACCTGGTCCTCCAGTTCATTAGTCGAGTGCTCAACCACTGAGCTAACCTAGCCCCCTTGTGTACCTCTTAACCAAATATAATTAAGCAGAATTTATTTATTAGAATTAAGTTTCTACTACATCCACAACCGATTCCCAACTTGAAATGTTTGTTTTGAAATAAATAATACGTTTCATGGAATCTTCAATTCTACTGTATGTATGTACATTTTGGCCTGAAATCAGGTCTGCTTTTTGATAGCGTTTTTGAAAAAAAAAAATCAACGTGACAACCTTAAAAACATCAACCTAAAATGACATATCGACATAAAAACACTACCCGGATTTCTTGTAAATGTTTACGGTCTTTTAAATTACAGTTGAATAAAATCCGGATTTGAAAGCGTAATCGTTTCTATGGTCTTTCGAAATAATAAGTCTTAAGAAAACGACTGTAAAGAAAGGGAAATAGAGCGGAGTTCAAAGGAAGAATAATAAAGAATGAATGGAGGCTGGGAAAAGAGGTGCGCTGGTAATGAACCACTCAAGCTTTCTCCGTGCGAATCCTGCATTGCAAGGCTGGAAGGAGGCGAAACTTCCCATTAGCTTCCAGATTCAGGCAGATCCTTTCACTGACATTTCTACACTCAGAATGTCTGCCTCTTTTTCGAGAAATATTTTCCTTAAGATTAAACAAATGTTTAATTGAGGCGTTGCGGATATGAAGGTGGAACTTAACAAAAGGTAGTTTTGAGAAAAATGCGTTTGAATATTTTTTGTCAAAAGGGCGATCTCCACTAGTGTATATTCAAAACATTTGTTCGTTGTGGGATGTTTCATTGTTTGTTTATTAATTTAAATTAATTAATAGTTAATAATAATGGACGTTAAAATTTAAATAAATAAATAATTTACATTAATAAACAAATTATATAATAGTTGACCAGGAACTAGTGGGAAATTCGGTAGTGGAGTGTAGAGTACGCCTTTCGTCTTGCTATTCTAGCCAGTTTTTTGTCAATCTTTGTTTTTTTTTTTTGTTTTTTTTTTAATGTGTTGTCAACCACCAAGCGGTCATTAAACACATGTTTTAAGAGCTAGGAGCTGTACTGCTGTATTAGTAATTAATGCACTAGTTTTTAAATTTAAGATTCGCGAATAATGATGCAATTTTTTAGTAATGAAGTGTTTGTTTATTTATTGATATTCTTGGAGTTAGTTATTTGTTTTTGAAACTAAATAGAATATGTATATGTATACACACATACCTACATATATACATACATACACACACACTAACACACACATAAAACACATACACACGCACACACACACACACACATACATTATTTTTTTTGATTTATTTATTTCTAATTTTTTTTTGGTTGTTTTTTTTTTGGCAACACAACTGATTTGGCTGTGGTTTTAGTGCTAGTTCGTTTTAAATTTTATCTATTAAATCTGTGGAGCTTAAAAATTCAAAAAGCTTAAGGATTTTTAGAGGCATTCTTTGTGTATTTTGAGAGGGAAAGAAGGACGAACACAATATAAAATGTATACCTGTAGATTCTCTGAACCGTCTAGATTTGGATGACGGGGAAAAAATTGACCGGATGTTAAGTTCACCCTTCGTATCCGCAACACCTCAATTGGTAAATAACATAGCATAAAAATCGGCGCCTTTACCATACCTGCAACTTATTTTAATGGCCATGAATTTGATTTGGAGGGAGAGGGGGTAATTTAATCGTCATGTACCTTTTGAGGGGCTGCGGAGTTGGAAAGTTCTAAAACATGTATAATTTGTAGCAAGAAATCGTGAGGAAATGATGATGGGAGAAAAAAATAGCATATTCGGATTCAGACGGTCAATTTAAATATGAATCAGGAGAAATAGTAAGGGAGAAATAGTCGGTAACGTTGTAAAATTCCCCTATTTACCTATTCTGAAATTATTTTTCAAGGTGTAGATTAATCCAATAACTAATGGCTATTCTCATTTTCCGACACCTGATGTAATTGTACAATATTATGGTTTCCTCATCAATTGAATCTTCCGAAATTTCACGTACAACATCCATGATAAGACTGGACATGAGAGATTTTGGTTTGTAATGAGTAGCCCCGTGAGTGGAGCCAAATCACCAGTCAGTCTGTAACTGGCTAGTAACCCGAGTTAAGTAACCAAGAAGTATCTTCGTCTGTACATTGCCTTAGGGTCTAGAAGGCATTCGTTGGTACGTTAGTGTGAGAAAATCCTTTTTATAGCGAATGCGCTCACCTACACTCCTTTTGAACTATTATTCTATGAAAATGATTTCTTGACTTTATTTTCTACATTAAAAAAAAAAAAAATTTTTTTTTTTTATAATCACAACAATATGATATTTTCGATTTACACAGACCTTAATTATAGTTATTTCAGATCTTCAGAAGATATTCCCGCAAAATTTGTATGCCCACTCTCAAAATCAAACTCAAAATGTATGCGCCCTGGACTATCGGAATCATCAAACAAATGAAAGCTATGCTCAGCATTCTGCCCTTAATGAAACTCAAGTATTTTAATAAAGCTAATTTAATTCGTAGGCCATTTAAGAAAATTATAGTTTTCAAATAAACGGGCAAAGTTTGCTAATGTTCCAGATATTTGCATTCAAGGGAGTTGGGCTTCATAATATCTTCGTTACTCTCTCCAAGTCGGCTTATTTCACCCTCAGCGGGGTCCAATAACTCTCCAATATCTCGAGAGAGGAAATTAACCATTCATCATATGTGCCCGATGACAACCGTCTTATATCGGCAGAACAAGTCGAATATAATATAGGGAACAAATTGTCTATATTTTTTTAAAACAGTTTACTTCCTAAGGAGGTTTCAGGACGCAACTCCAGAAACGTTTGTTTTATTAATTTCTCTTTTTATTGACGTTTGAATAAACATTAACTCTGATCAATATATAATACTGAGTATTTTTAAATTTACTGTTTTTGAGACTGGTGATTGTCCTCATATTCTGGTTTATGCGGCTCGCTCAATTCAAGCAGTAAGAAATTGCCCTTTATCATATTTTAATTTCCTTTATCAATCAGGAGCGATATTAATAGGATCACGATCATTTTATACAAAGAGAGCTAATATTTAGGATAATGTTTATCTCACTTAAGGGGTATTACTATCTTGTAACTTAGTTTATAACATTTTTATTTTTATGGGCTAAAACTACTCAACATTTTATCAAAGAGCGTTTATGCGAAGAAAAAAAAATGATTAAATGGGCAAAAACATCGATTTTCCCGATGCCGAGTGAGCGTGATGCTGATTTGAAGATATTTTAGTTTTTTTTGGTCCTCCTTCAATAAAATTTAAAATTAATTTTTTTTAATCTTTATTACAAGAACGTATGAAAAACGAAATCTAATAGGAAAAAAAGGAATATTTCAAAACATTAAACTTTAAAATCGTTTTCTCAAAATTAATTTTTTCAAATCGGGCGATACTCTGGTGTCTTAAATTGTTACCTGATCAATTTCAAATTTTAACTGCAGCTTCCTAATGATATTTGCTAGTAAATTACGAAGCACCAACAAATAAATAATAATAATAATGTTTTTTAAATATTGCCACCAAGTAGGACATGACTGGTGATTCCACTCTTATTATGTTTCTGACTGAAATTCACTTCTACTACTAATTGTTCTACTGAAACACACAATTCCTTTGCATCGAAATCTGCCGGAGTTTAAAAGTAAAGCTGTAGGAGATCTTGAGAAGACACATCGATTTCCAACAGTTGTAAAACTCCCCACCTGGCCGGTAGAAGTTTATGAAGTTGTAAAACTGGGTCAAGATGTGATGAAGTCTTACTTCGAAGTTTGTTTCGACCTAAAGTAGAGAGAAGATTTTTGATATTCTATCACAGGAAATTGATGATTTTCACTTCGAATACTTGACAGAAGAAGAATACGCTATACGCACCAAACAGATTACACATTCTTTACATAACAAATACTACTTTAGCAAAATATTCCTTCGACAAAGTTACCACCCTTCTTGAAGTTACTCGGTTATCTCCACCTATGCCTTACTTCTTCTAAAGCTTTCCCAGTTATGATCCCCGTGATCCCAATATCACGATGCTATCCATTCCCGTACCCCTCCTTTCTTATTCATTTGTCTTCATTTTGTGGTTGTCTGTTCTTAAAATCCACCGTGCTATAAATAAAATGTTTGCTATGTCCCTCAATTAAAGGTTTTTCGCTTTATAATCATCCAGTTTTTAAAAGCCTCCGTACCATAGTATGTAATCACAACAAGCATACCTCTCCTTGAAATGAGCCATCATACGGAAACGTTTGTCCGTTTGAAGATCCTTCAGTTCCATTATAAGCACCGTGCAACAGAAGCCGAAATATGGACTCCCTTCCCTGTGCTATTAATCATCTTAGATACATATATGCTTTTGTTTTACTGATATCTTTCTATGTCGTGTAGCTTAAACGCTTTCGACATCTTTCGTCCATCGTCAATTATTAGCCTACTAGCTGTGATTTTACTCGTTCCGTCCTACAGGCACACTGTAAATAAATGCCTTCCATTTATAAATCCTCTTTTTTCACACGAAAAAGTTCAATTCCGCATTAACGAAATTTTCCCGACGGTTCCACCATTTCAAACAACACGATACGTGAAGCATTATAAAAACAGATTATGTCTCTTTCATGGCTAGGGAAGGCTTTGAGAGGTCACACAAAGGGAATAGTGTCTAATATTTATTAATACTTGTTACCCAAACAAGCTACTTGCTTGTTAGCCAAAGCCAAGACTTTAGTCCCCTTCCCACGCTGTAATCCCTCCTGTTTTTCTAGCTTCCCATATTATAATCGTCCTGTACTGAAAATCACATTAATGCATTCCCCAACCCGTGCTGCATTCCTTCCTGTTTTACTATATTTTCCAGTTATGACCCCCCTATACTAAAAACCTGTAATCTAGCCCCTTTCCCACGCTGTAATCACTCCTGTTTTTCTAGCTTCCTATATTATGATCGTCCTCTACTAAAACTCCTAATATTGTAGACCCCTACCCGTGCTGCATTCCTTCCTGTTTTACTATCTTTTCCATTTATGACCCCCCCTATACTAAAAAACACAGTAATATAGCCCCTTTCCCACGCTGTAATCACTCCTGTTTTTCTAGCTTCCCATGTTATGATCGTCCTCTACTAAAACTCATAGTATTGTAGTCCCCTACCCGTGCTGCATTCCTTCCTGTTTTACTATCTTATAAGATCCCCCTGTACTAAAAAACACAATAATGTAGCCTTTTCCCCGCGCAGTAATCACTCCTGTTTTTCCAGCTTCCCATATTATAGATTCCTGTTCTCTTTTCTGATTCTGAAAATCACAGTAATGTTGTCCCCTCCGTCCTGTTTTTGTAGCTTTCCATATTACGATCCTCTTGTTATAAGCCTTTGTGTTATATGATCCCAAAACCCCCCAAAAGCTTAAGCAGTTATTTTTTAAATATTTTCAATTTTATGATTCCCCGAATAAATAATAAAACGAATTCCTCTTGCTTTTTAATTTCATAAGAAAGAAACAAGATCCCTGTAGGCTGCCATATAAATGTTTTTGTACGAGCAATTGTGGAAGGTTCCACTGCCTCGGCTGGGTCACGTACAGTCCTACCTATCCTTCGTGAAAATTCTAGCACCTAAAGGCTTTCCTTAGGCACTCCGTGTTCAAATCGTTATATTTGCCAAGGAACATAAATTCATCCAATCTATTCCCTTGTATTAATACATTGTTTTTACTCGCTTATAGGTCTATGCATATGAAGCTTGAATAATTACATGATCGGTGGCTCACACGTCATAGGTTGCATTTTTATTAATGCAATCATATACGTATAGGATATTGAAGACATCTATTATATAAAAATGAATCGCTAAATGTGTTGGTAAGCGCAAATCTCGATAACAACTGAACCGATTCCGCTAATTCTTTTTTTATAATATTCCTTGAACTACGAGGATGGTTCTTACGGAGAAAAAAAAATAAAAAAAATGCCCGAAAAAGTCTAAAAACAAGACTTTTCGGGTCTTTTCACTTCCTTAACGCAAATTCATTTTTAAATAAAAACATATGTTCTGAATTATAATATTTTTAACAGTTAACGTATTTGTATATCTATTATATAAAAATGAATTGCTAAATGTGTTGGTAAGCGCAAATCTTGAGAACAACTGAACCGATTTCGCTAATTCTTTTTTCATTATATTCCTTGAACTACGAGAATGGTTCTTACGGAGAAAAAAAAAATAAAAAAAATGCCCGAAAAAGTCTAAAAACAAGACTTTTCGGGTCTTTTCACTTCCTTAACGCAAATTCATTTTTAAATAAAAACATATGTTCTGAATTATAATATTTTTAACAGTTAACGTATTTGTATATCTATTATATAAAAATGAATTGCTAAATGTGTTGGTAAGCGCAAATCTTGAGAACAACTGAACCGATTTCGCTAATTCTTTTTTCATTATATTCCTTGAACTACGAGAATGGTTCTTACGGAGAAAAAAAAAATGCCCGAAAAAGTCTAAAAACAAGACTTTTCGGGTCTTTTCACTTCCTTAACGCAAATTCATTTTTAAATAAAAACATATGTTCTGAATTATAATATTTTTAACAGTTAACGTATTTGTATATCTATTATATAAAAATGAATTGCTAAATGTGTTGGTAAGCGCAAATCTTGAGAACAACTGAACCGATTTCGCTAATTCTTTTTTCATTATATTCCTTGAACTACGAGAATGGTTCTTACGGACAGAAAAATTAAAAAAAATTGCTTGATAAAGTCTAAAAACAACACTTTTCGGGTCTTTTTCACTTCCTTAACGCAAATTCATTTTTAAATAAAAATATATGTTCTCAATTCTAATATTTTTAACAGTTAACGTATTTGTATATCTATTATATAAAAATGAATTGCTAAATGTGTTGGTAAGCGCAAATCTTGAGAACAACTGAACCGATTTCGCTAATTCTTTTTTCATTATATTCCTTGAACTACGAGAATGGTTCTTACGGACAGAAAAATTAAAAAAAATTGCTTGATAAAGTCTAAAAACAACACTTTTCGGGTCTTTTTCACTTCCTTAACGCAAATTCATTTTTAAATAAAAATATATGTTCTCAATTCTAATATTTTTAACAGTTAATGTATTGCGTTATTTGTGTATAAGCAAAAATTCACTATAACAGGAATAGTAAGAACATGTGGAGGCCCGTTGGCCGTGAGTATTAAGGCTAGAGAATTTAACACTCCGTGCCAAGGGTCGTGGGTTCAATTCCCACTATAGGGTGGTGGCTTTTCTTCGGAAAAAAGGAAAGGCATCAGCCCTATCCTGGCTAGAAAGGGTTGGAACCTTGAGATAACCTCCCTGCAATTCGTATTTAATAGTAATGGACGTTAAATGAATACGAACATGTAATCACTAGATCACAATAGAATCACATGTTAATAATGCAACTTCAATTGATTTATTTTTTCATTAACGAAGTAAAAAAGACCCCATTTTTCTATATTCCCATATAAAAGATTCGTAATAATACTAAAAGGTCATTTTGAACTTTAATACCATACCATAAACTTTAAGTGTTAGTGGAGAGGAAATATACCATCGTATATTTATACGATGGTAACGTTACTCAAAAACTAATTGTCTATGGTAAAATGTAAATTGGCGGTGGTAATATGTCACTTGAAATGTAAACGCCTCTTTCCTGTGCATCTATAATATTACAAAAGTGTTGTGTCTTTGTGTCTTACTAAATATGCCTCCTATAAAGCGGCGGACATATTGAGGCAGAAGAACCCGAAATGCAATGAATCAAATTAATTATCAATCTAATCGTACTCCCAGGAACGTGAAGATCGCAATGAACGTGAAAGAATTCGGCTAACACAGACCCGTGAAGCCCGACATTCGACTAATAATGGTGCAAGTTTGAATCGAGCTGCTGTCAATTGATTACAGTGCCTACAACTGCGTTGCTATTGGACCTATAAACTCAGTAGGACTATAAACAAATCCCAGGGGCAGTCATTAAGTGTCTGTGGTATTAATCTAGAAAACCCATGTTTCTCGCATGGTTAATTGTATGTTGCCTGTTCCCGTGTTGGAAAACCATCTGCTCTGTTTTTTTTACGCGTCAGGTAATGAAACAAAAAATATCGCGTACCATAAAGTACTACAATAAAAATGAAACTTAATTTAGAATAAGTAAAAATAAAATGAAATATAATAAGTAGGTATCATAATAAGAAATCTAATATTGTAATTTTCATTGTGATTTTTTAGTGACTATTAAAAGGATTATAAAAGTGTTTTATAATTTTTAATTTTTGACATGCTGTAATTGTTGACTTATTAAGTTTGTTTTTTTCTTTCTTTTTATCTTACTAGCTGACCCGGTGTGCCAAATAGCAGAATAAGTATTAACAAAAAAATAATAAAGAATCGACTGTTGGGCGGTACGAAGTTCGCCGGGTCAGCTAGTAAAGGATAAAAATAAATAGTAAAAATATAATTATAATAATAAAAGTAATTCCATGCAAAAAGACTATTAATAATAGTATACATTGATACATATGAACCAAATTAGTCTAAATAAAATAAAAATATTTAAAAGGATATGTTTGAGAATATCAAAAAATAACGATGGTAAATGAAGTTTATTATCAGTTTAATCTGAGCTCAAAAGTAGGTTTGAATAGCAATACCTCTGGTTGGTAAGTTGTGTTGAATGAATTCAATTTCAGGACTGACCTGGCTGACGAAGCTGGGGAGGATTCCAACGAAATATTCAAGGAAGAACTGAGGAGGAGAACCACCGCTGGAGAAAAATGCCGTTCCATCCAAAGATTAATAGAATATATTACTTTCTTATTTTCTCTTTAGAAGGCTATAGTACGATAAAGTAATAAACCTTTCTTTGTAAACTCCTTTATTTTCTATCAAATTATTCTTTTTGTAAAGAATTACGAAGAAAGTTAGATATATATTGAGCCTTGCATTTTCTGAAATTTTGAAGATACTTTTAAAAGTCATACATATCGTAATAAATATTAATTGATAGTACACTCCTAGCTATCTGCGAATATTGCATGAAACGAAATCGAACCATTTTGCGTCATTATTCTATCAAATCCTGTTAACGTGATATTTCTGGCTTAAATAACTTTTGAACTAGTGCAAAACGTTTCTTTCTAAATGTAATAACTAGGAAACGGATATTATTGTATTTACATATTCTTTTCTGATTCGTAAATCGTAATGTTGTTGTAATTCTGCTCGTTTTAAATAATTTTAAAATATTTAAACCGTTTTTTATTTTACATATTTTGTCAAAGCTCCATACTTTGACATATTCTGCGCTAAATTTTTGCTACATAATTTGATATTCTTTTTATTGAGTCTAGGTCACAGGGTATTTTCTAATTCCAAGAAGCAAAGGTTGCTGTATATTGTTGTTGCTATATATATATATATGTTATATCAAGACAAGATACTCGTACAAAAGGCTTGTTGTTAGTGGATAGCATTGGAATCACACAGGGCAATGGACAAAATGGAAGTTTAGAAAGAGATACTGGGAATAAATTAAAAAGAAAGTTAAAAGATTGTCTACGTAACACCCTGGATGGAAAGATATCTAGATTATTGGGTCCATCCACAGTGGCAAAACAGTAAGTCGACGTTTAACAATTGAGTTGAATCCCATGGAGATTGCAGCCTTCAAATACACACATCAGTAGATGTTGCAGGATCATTCAGTCACTTCAAAAATATACTGAGATCAGAAAACAATAGTAAAAAATTGCCTAAAATATGTTCAAGTCCTTTTTCCCCCTTTTATAATGAGTTCCTAATTTTAGCGCGGTTCCTCCCTCCCCCATAGGGAGGAACCCCGCTTATAAGCTTGATCTCATGACGCAATCCAGAAGTACCGACTAGAAAATTTTGCGTTTCAGAACCGAAAATTATGGTGGTTCAAATTTGTATATATATATATATATATATATATATATATATATATATATTTGTCTGTTCGCTCTCTAGGTCGAAGACGAATGGTCCGATATTGATGAAATTTGGTACACAAATCTTTCGTCTAATTTGAAAGGTCAAGTTCGTTAACCAGCAGAATCCGGCCACTGGAAGATGGCGTTTGGGGCGAAATTCGCGCAAAAAAATCGTAATGCTTACGTTTTTGAGTTCATATGCTTGTCATTTTTCAAGGCGATAGCTTTAACCGTTTTCGAAAAAATTAGAAAAATAGTTTATGAATACCGTTTTTGGTTTGGGTACTTAGAATCATGGGATTCAGTTGAAACATTTTTGCATGTTTGAATTTCCTCAAAACTAACATGTTAAACTTTTGGTTACGTTTGGAGTTAAGGAAGGGTTAGAATAAAATATTTTATGAACCGAATTCATTTGAAAGCTTTATAAATTCTCTACAAAAAAGATTCTAAAACAATTTTTGATTAGGTGATGTCAATCGGAGAAATAAGTGCTTATTTTTATTTATGCTTTATGTTTCAAAATGTTATAGAGTTTTAGTCATTTTGCTCTATATATTTTCAACTGGTGTTCATTCCATTCATAATAACTGAGTTCCTATTTATTATCTATGCTTTTCTTTTCAATATTTTGTCGTGTTTTGGGTATTTGTTTACTAAATATTTTCAGTTTTCTATTACATATTTCATTATAAATAGCTTTATAAATATATATGTTCATATTTTGAATTTTATTTTACATGAACATCCGTTCCCTAGTAATAAATAAGAAATCTACAGTGACCTATCGTCAGTGGAACCAATATAAAAAGGGTATTTCGTCAGGAACTATTTTGCAATTTAAAAAAGAGATAAAATTGAAACGACCTTTTTAAACCTGAAACTAATTCTTCTTCTAGCTTGTTTGAATTTTAAATTGTTTCTCCTGATATCTGACAATTCTATAAAACTTATTATACTTTAAGTCTTATGAGATGTTCGGGTACTTATTCACCGGATGGTTTTTGAATAGATGCTTCGAATAAGAAAAATAATTTTACCATTGAATTATTCATGGAATCTGTTTATAAAACTAGCCACCAGTATACCGCTCATAAATAAACATTTTAATAGTGTTTGTTTGGCAGTCACTGGCGAAATAGAAAAGCAACCTGCTATGATTGAACCTACCTCTAATTTTAATGAATACTACACACGAATAAACACAAACGTCTTAGACCGTACCGGATGATCATGACTCATATGAAAAGAAAATACGGGTCAGTTGAAATGTGTTTATATATATGTCTACATGTTTAAAAATATATATGTCACACACACACACATGTATTCAGATAGCCCTTACCTCTTTGGTTCCACAAGCAATAGGTCATGTGTGCGTGTGTATGTGTGTATGTATATATACATATATATATATATATATATATATATATATATATATATATATGTATATAAATATATATATATATATATATATATATATATATATATACATGCATATATAAATTTATATTTATGCATACAAATACAGACTATTATTAATATTATTTTAAAAACATTTATTTACATCTGCTACCTATTAAATTGTTTCTCTACTTTTATTGTCTATAGATAATAACATATATGGGAATAATAACCAATATTCCTTTTTGTTTTATTGTTTTTTCAGTTTTGTCTGTTCTTTTGTCAGTGATCGGCTGTCATACAGTGTGTTGCTTTTTTGTAAAGTGTTAATATTGCATGTACATAGGATATTATCCCTAGTTTTATTCTGAAAAGGGTAACTATGAATTTACTGAAAAATTTTGTCTGAAAAGTTGTTTATTTTAATAATCGGCCATGCGTTTTAGCGCGGTTACTCCCTATCTCCATAGGGAGAACCCGCTTATGAGGTTGACCTCATGACGCAATCCGGAAGTGCCGACTAGAAACTTTCACGTTTCAGACCCTATAGATCACGAAAATATAGGTGGCTAAAATTTGTATATATATATATATATATATATATATATATATGTATATTTATATATATGCTTGTCTGTTCGCTCTCTAGCAAGCTCAAAAATGGTCCGATATTGACGAAATTTGGTACAAAAATCTGTCGTCTAATTTGAAAGGTCAAGTTCGTTAACCAGCAGAATCTGCCCACTAGAAGATAGTGTTTGGGGCGAAATTCACGCAAAAAAAATCGTAACGCTTACGTTTTTGAGTTCATATGCTTGCAGGTACCTTTTTTATAGGTTTCTTGGGCTAGGAAAACGAATGAAACAAACCATTTTCAAGGCGATAGCTTTAACCGTTTCTGAGATAAGTGGAATAAATGTTTTTGTAAGTCATTATTTTTTTGTGAGTACTTAGAATCGCGGGATTTAATTGAAATATTTTCTAACTAAGATTTTTAATTCAAACTAAGATGTTTAAATTTTGGTTATATTTGGATATAAGGAAGTATGCAAAAAAATTATTTTATTAATAGACATGAAAAGTTTTCGGATCTCCATACATTTTTCGTAAATATCTCGATAACATTTGGGAAATCGTAATAAGTGGAAAGGGAATTCGAATGCTTACTAAATTCTCTACAAAAAAGGTTCTGAAGCAATATTCGATGGGGCAACGTCAATGAGAGATATAAGCGCTTAAAACTTAAAAAGTGTTTGTTTTGTTGTTTTGAAATGGTTTTCTCTTTCTTTATCTCACTTTTTAATTGGTTGTTTCTACTTTTAAATTGCATTTATCAGTAAAATTAGTATTGTAGTAAAATAAGCTAAGAAACGGTCTAAGGTATTCATAATAAGTTTGGAGTGGCTGTGGTAATCAAGATAGCAGTGGCTAATCATGATGACGTAGATTGTTTTGAATTCTCCATCTATATAACCTTCCTCATAGCTTCAAACTAAAGTTACCGTTATTTCTTATTTTATAGAAAGATTTAACCCACGACAGAATGGAATTTAATTCGCCATGAAGCACATATTTACAGTTGATTATAAGAGTAAAACGAATTTGCTAGTAAAACAAGACTTAAAATACATAAAATGACAAGGAATTTTTGGTTGTTTAGAATAGAGCCTTCTCAACAGTAGCCAAAGAGTAAGTACGTTTTCAGTACATAATTGTATTGATTTATACAGATTAAGAATTATCCGCTTCTGTGTAAGTTGACTACTGTCAGTTTCCTGTGATTTGTGATGCTAATCTATTGCATTTCTTCGAGATGTAACCGCGCTAAGATGACGCAGTTCCTGCGAGTCGGACTTTATGTTTGAATTTTAAGGGTATGTTTGAATTTTTGGTACTAACTATTAGGTTAATTTGTTACTATTTACACAACAGTTTACCCAATGTAATGTAAACGTTGTAATGTTTTAGTTTATAGCACAATTATATATATATATACACACACACAGTGACTCACAAAAATGTAGCAATGATAGCTCTTGATTACGAAACACCACGCTGTTAGATATGCGAGTTGGGTGATGAAACAAATATAGTACATGGTTTTAACACATACTTAATAATTAGAAATGAAAATAATAATTTTATTGAAGTATAAAAATAAATTCTGAAAAAAATTGAAAATTTAACTGAACACTTTTGTGACTGAATTAAAACTATTAAAAAACCTTATAATTTAGTACTTTCTATGGCTTCCTTTGGCTTTAATTATGGGCTGAATTCTATTTGGAACACTTTTCACGAGATTGTTTGAAAATTATTACGTGATATCGTTCTATATCAATTAGTTTTGCTCACATAATTCTTCAATCGCGATTATGATGAATTTTCGCACTTGACCAAATTTTGTTTTTTACGAAAGGAAATGTGCTCAATAATATCTATATTAGGAGACCGAGGGGCCAATCTAACAAGTTAATTGAATGATTTTCCAACCATTCCACTTATTTTTGCAATGTACTTAGGATCATTATCCTGCTGAAATATATCTTCATATTGGAATTTAAAACTTGGCAGTTCAGATGACTGGAAAATGCTTAGATATTTCTCAGGGTTCATTTTCCCTCCTATTCTGGCAATCCGTCGAACATTTTGGTCCTTTATACAGCCTAGACCATTTGACTGCCACCACCAAATTTTCGAGTAGACTGGAATTCCCATTAGTAATGGGAGACCAAGGTTTTTTTTTCCAAAGCCAGCATTCTCCATCAGTCCCAAAACGGTTCATTTTTGTTTTGTCTGACCTCACAACTCTATTCCAGTCAGCAGTTGTCCAATTTTCATGATTTCAACAAAATATCAGTCTTTGTTGCTTGTTTTTTTTATGCAAAGGTTTCTTTACCTTTATCCTTGAGACACAACCATGACTATTTACTATTCTTGGAATGGCTTCAGCACTGACGTGAAGCCCCAAGTCTGATCTATGTATATTTTGGCCTTTTACAGCAATGTCGATATCGCCCATCCTAATCAGTCGAACCAGTAACTCGCTGTTTCTTTCTGAAATTTTTCTTGGTTGACCACCAACATGTTTAGAACAATAACGAGTCTTCTTTATAACATATCTACTTACTGTAAAAACAGTCAAACCAACTCGAGCAGCAATTTGTCTCATCGAAAGGCCATCATTGACCAAAAGCTAAGTACTGTTGTTTATGTCTGAGAAAATTGTGTTCAAGCTCATTATTTTAATTTATTTGGCTTAAATATTATTTTTTATGTCCGTTCTGCTTGGTAGTAACTATTTTAAATAATTTACTTGACGCTTTACACCTTGAACGTCCCTAAACAACATCCGCCACAAAACTATTGCAATGACCCTACAACGGAAAGCGTATACCTGAGAGTGTAAACATTCACTAATCCCCTCAAAATCCTTTTAGAATTATACCTCCTAGCCCCTCCTGGCCCGGAGTAGTAAATATTATAGTGGTTTAATTTGTTTTGTCTATATTATAACTGAACTTACATATCATTGCAACGGTTTTGTGAGTCACTGTGTATATATATATATATATATATATATATATATATATATATTTATTTATTTATTTATTTATTTTAAGGCGCAGTCTTCATATTGGGAATTAGCACCGGTCTATAGATAGGTTGCCACCCTTTTTTAACACCCACGGTGGAGCGGGGAATTCTTTCAGCGGAGAGCCCGTGTCACTCGCATGACAATCCCTTAGCGTTAGCCACTAAACCATGAGGAGGCCCCAAAAAATGTATTAAATTCATCAAGGTGTTTTTATAAGAATTTCATTTAACTGTTAATTTCATCTAATTAGGAGAAGGGGAACCACAAAAAAATATTAAATTCAATGAGATTTACAGCTACTGGTGTAACTGTTTGCTTTTATAAAATACTTACATGAGACACTACTACTGGTACCTCTAATTAATAATGCTAATAGAGAGATTTTAATTTGTTCTTGGAACGCAAACATTAATTTGTTTTCGGTAAGTTCAAGTTCGCGTGATTTCGAACACGGGCTAAATTCAAAACAATACCTCACTGAACAAATGGATAAAGTTCAGTTTTCGCTGGAGCTTTATTCATTTAGGAACGGAAGGCGATATATTGCGGAGATGTAATCTGCCATGCTGATTGATAACTTATCAATAGCTTGATCAAGGACAGAGCCTGTGGACCGACATACTGACAAATGGTAGGACAGGGATTGGTAGGGGGGGGGGGGCTTCTGCGAGCCTCGCTTCACGCACCTTTCCTACCATTATAATTAGGCACCCTTTCTATAATAATAATAACTAAAAAAGTGTCATACCTTTAGAAAGTTTTCCTAACATAGTATTACCGTATAAAAATATATTTAATGTATGTAATTTAAAATATGAAAAAGTGAAAAAAAAATAATGTAATTTTCTTCGTCAGGCCAAACGACATTTCTTGTTTCAAAAAAGGTTCGTTCTAAATCTTAACGAATTCTTTTTTTATTATTATTTTTTAATAAAAGCTAATAAAATTTAAAACATTTTTTCCTAGTAAGATTTTTTTTTTTGGTCCCTTGTTAATAAAATTACGTCTAAAGAAGTTAAATTCACGAAGTTTTACCATTTATATGATTCGTATCATATGCCAGCATCAATTTATAAGATTCAGACTCAGGGAAAAATATTATAGAGTAATTTTTAATTCCAATAGACGACTTATCTGAAGAAGCCAAAGTGGCAAGTAATAACGATTTTTAGAGATTTTAGCACTCGGAAATACAACAAATTCGCCATGAACGAAGACATTGTAAGTAAATTTTTAATCTCTTCAGATGAGAAACCATAAAATTTATTGGAAGAATAATTCATAAAATAATAGTTTATATACAAATTAATAACAGTGATAATATTTTAGCATCTTATTTAATTCATTACAATTAATATATATTCCAAATATTATTTTAATTAATCTCATTGTAGAATTATGATAAATTTACGAAGATGTGTTTTTATGAAGATGTGTCAGTCTGATTTTTTCCCAAGTCTAATCAAGATTTGAATGTTTAATTTCAACGATATCAGTGCTGATATTATGTTAGATGAAAAATTGTTATTTTATGATGTTATTTTATGTCAAATTGAAAACTTCGTGAATTTAACCTCTTTACACGTAATTTAATAAACAAGGGACACAAAAAACAAATATCTCACTAGACAAAGTTTTTAAACATTTTATTAGCTTACATTAAAAAAATGCATTGAAATCGGTTAAGATTTATAGGCTTTAGCCTTTTTTGAAACACGAAATGTCGTCGAAATCGATAACATTAAACACCTAAATGATATAACACAGCCATATTTATTAGTAAAGATGACTGATCAGTATTACGCAGTATATGTTCTTGGAAAACCCCCTGAAAGGCTACGAAACAATGCACGAAATATGTCGGGCAAAAGATATAAAATAAAGTAGTCAATATAATAGAGTGGTGTACTAGTTAATCCATCACATACAATTGAAAAAAAAAATAATATATATATATATATATATATATATATATATATATATATATAAGAAAAGCAAAGAAAAATTCCAGAAAATGAAGAGAATTTTCTTCCCGTGGGGAGAGAAAAAAAAGTCCTAAAAAGGGAACAGCTCAATTACACAGGATTGCTGTGCCACAATTAATTCATCTGTTCTTAGCAGTGTAAAAAGTGAAGGAAAAAGAAGACTGTAAGCTCAAAAACTAGATAGAAGGGCGGGCTTCTTTCTTTCTCACCAGTTGTACTAATTACCTTCCTCAGACAGCTCGGTATCATTCTTGTCCAACTTGATCTCGCAGGTTCAATATCGAATGACCCATTTACGATGTAGAACAGTGGGTCCGTCTTTACTTGCAATCTTGAAGGAAATGTTGGAAGGTGAAGAGACCCCTTCCTGGTTGTTATTCAAGTTAATAGCCAACCTGAGGTGAAAAAAAAGTCTATACTCGTTTAATGGGTTTTATTTGGGAATAAAACTGCAGGACTACCGTTGGCAGCAATTTAGCTTTTTTTTTTTCAAATTTCGTTTGGTATTTTAAAATAAAATTATACTCTTAAAACATAATTGAATTGTGCCAAATATTTGTTTTTTTTATATATTTATTTTATCTGTATATTTTAGCGGAGACGTCGAATAAAAAATTAGAAACCATGTGTCGAACAGTGAAAAACCCATCTATCTCCAAAAGAATCTAAGCCACCCTAACTGCCCAAGGAAATGTTCTGGATTTTTTTTTTTTATACGTAAGACATTTCTTACCAAGACCTTACGAGACACGCTAAACATCAATTCACAAACAAATGGCAATATGACTGGACAAACTTGTCAACTATTAACAAACTGCGACAAATAAAATGGAACATCGCGGAATGGCCTTCCATTCAGTGGCAAAATAGAAGAGAAGACGTTCTACCAACTAGACTCAGAATTTGATACACACGAGTACTTAATGCCTAAAAAAGAAACGCCTACATGCTAAATATGCAACAGCGAACAAACCGTAAAACACATACTAACAGAATGCCAACAACGTCGAAATCTAGACATACCATATTACATGCACGAATTACTTACTGACAGCAAGCCACACATAACAACAATCCTTAAACATCTTAATACTATGTATATGCAAAGAAACATTTAACACTTTTAAAAAAAACTTTTCTATTTTAAAGAGAAAAAGAAAATCAATTTACATCATTTCATTTAAAACTCTACTAAATTCAAACAAGTATAATAAATAACATAAGGAGGATATCGCTTCACTTGGTAACATGTGAGGATTCACGTGAATGAATATATAATATGCAAGGAATGAATATGTAACATTGTCTAATTGTGTAATTCGATGCATAATTAATTAATACTTAAATGTAAAACAATTATAAAAGAATATTTCTTTATATGAACAACACATTTGTTTTTATTCTAAACCAGCTAGGAGTTAGAATGTTCTAAGTTTCTCCTAAACAGGTTGAAGAAGTTCGATGGGGCCCCCCCCCAAATAACAAATCTATTACAACCATATAAATGTAAGCTTGTAATAACTGTTATTAAGCCTTTATGTGATAAATTATTATCTTCAAAATGTTATATTATTGAATATTGGAATTTTTAAACTTATCTTACTTAATTTATATATTCCTTGTTAGTTAATTTAACTACCTTGAGCAATGATTTCTGTTTTAGATGGTTTTGTATTGCATATTGCAATTAGAAAACTGACATGTATACCACAGAATGAACTACTCACATCTTAATAATATTGGTCTTTGCTATTTTTACTCACTGTTTTATTCTTTTGTTTTTTCTTACTACTTTTCCTTTCTTCGTTTTGTTGAGAATTGTTCAGAATGCCTATTTATGTCTTGTAAATATCTTGAAGGCTACTGAATACATTTTACTTAAAAAAATTTCAACATTTTCTCACTTAGAGTTAACCAATCCTTGCTTATGACACTTTAATCAGAACATAACTTGAACTCAAGAAAGGATCGCGGCAGAAACTGGGCCTGGCAGCTGGTCGTGTAGGAAGTTTTAATAGTACTTAAAGAAGTTGTAAGAAGGGCTAAGCTCCACTAGACAACCTTCCCAGAAGCCAAGTTCATCTTTTTAGGGGTCGATGCTTTTACTGGTGAAGTTAGAAAACTATAAGAGGGAAGTATTCCGGGATTTTTAGTTTCACTTTTCCCGAGCAGACGACGAAGCACCCGTGAAATATCCCATTTATTCATAATGTGGCTCTTTTATTTAATTTGGATGATATGTATAAATTTAGGCATACTTTTCTACAGCTAAAATTTACATTTTAGGAAATTCATCGTTCAACAATCGATAGAAATAACCACATTTAAAAATTAACTCGGAGTTTCCTCCTGCTGAATTTTGAATGTCGACATTTCTTCCCAAGTTCCTTTTAAGAATTGGCAGCGCAATCCCAGCTTAATAGTCGACGTACTAAGTATGAAAATAGTAAAAATTGTGACATGAAGGTTGTTATTAAATGTAGTTTATGTATAAACAACTAACTTAAACAGGAGAAGCATCTCAAGAAGTCGTTAAATTCGAAATTACGCCATCTATATAAAATTTTTATAAACATGTTTTGTTTAGTCTTACCTATGATGAAGACGTTAATAGAATTATTTGGATTTATGGTGTACTAAATGTTCAGAATTACTCAATAAGATTAAGTGTATTGTTATTGAGGTAGTTTTATATCCTGAAATCGCTAATGTACTTAAATTTATACAATTTTATTTAAAACCGTTTAAAGAAAAATCGAGAGGGACGTTATTCCTGAATACCTTAACAAGTGTTCAAGCGAATTCCTTTAAGATGTAAATTGAAATGTAAGAAGATCTGGAATTTCAAATCGTGCCTCCCACAGAGATTAACTTAGGGGTCATTTATATCGAGAGCATCCGTATAAATCACCTTCTATTAATCACTTCAAAGGAAAGCAAATAAACCTAAAATTCTAAATAAAAAACAAATATTGATGTGCTGATCAAATGTATGTTTATCAGCGGTTAAACTGACTGAATTATGAATCTACCTAGGGGGTGAGGCTACCTGGGGACTCCAAAAACTGTAACCATTTTCGGGGAAAGTTAATAAAACTAGAGTTTAGGTTACTCCAAACGAATTAAAGGACGACAGAAAAGTTGAAAATGTTTCCAGATCTTTGACATCCACCCAAACTATGAAATATAAACTTCGGTTACGTTTGTAGTTGTGGAATCAGAAGAAAAAAAAATTATAAACAGACTCTTTGCAGTTTTAAAATGTTCGTTTATTTTTTTTTATCTCATAAATATGGTTTGGAAAATATGGTAAATGGAAACAAGAAAACTTTTTCGAAAGGCTGATCTCAGTTGGTGAAAGCTGGCTTTGAGATTTCGAAAATCGTACATTCCATATTAAATACGGCTCTTCAATTTCCTCTCCATTAAAGCAGGTGCTACTCAAGGCACCCTCCTAGCTCCTCCCCTTTATTCTATATGTCCTTCAGATATCCCAACAACCCAAAATTGTACATTTGCCGATAACACTGCCTTCCTTATTTCCTTCTTCCGACCCTAAATTGGCATCTGTAAAACTGCAAACCTACCTTACTGATGTCGAGAAATGGGTCAACAAATGGAGGATTCAAATGAACCCAGAGAAATGTACGTATGTAACTTTCACACTGCGACGATCTGAGTGTCCTCCCGTAAAAATCCACAATATCCAATCCAAAGTCCTTCGTTTTTTTTTTTTTTTTTTTTTTTTTTTTTTTTTTTTTTTTTACGGCGCATCTACTTCTAGGTCATTAGCGCCGACATCCAGGGTGCAGCGAGGAATTTTCCCAGCGAGCCTTGAGATGAGAAAATTCCTGCCGGAGGTGGGAATCGAACCCACCATCTCCCGCTTATGAATCCAGCGCGCTAGCCACTAGACTACGGGAGACCCCCCAAAGTCCTTCGTAAAATCCTTAACGCCCCTTTCTACATCTTAAACTTGACTATCTACCGAGACACTGATATACCCTTTGTCCATGATTTAGCCAGATCCCGATTCCTGATTTTTTTCTCTAAACTC
This sequence comes from Gonocerus acuteangulatus, assembly GCA_946811695.1. Classification (NCBI taxonomy): domain Eukaryota; kingdom Metazoa; phylum Arthropoda; class Insecta; order Hemiptera; family Coreidae; genus Gonocerus; species Gonocerus acuteangulatus. The sequence continues at coordinate 82,465,210 of OX328132.1, read as the reverse complement.
CCAGCCCACCCCAATCTTCTCTTCCAATGTTATTACCGATAATTCTCCTCGCTGCCATTGCCCACGAGATAAGTTATCACAAGAAATAGTGTACATAATGTAAATAGTGTACATAGTTCAATCAACTTTGCATTAAAATAAGATAAGACCAGAGCTGTCATTGGGAGTAGTAGTAATGTCTGCCTTTTCATAGATGACCCTAGAAGGCTACATGAACTGAACCTTCGGACTCTATTAAGGTTCATCTCGGATACGGCGCTGTTGGTGTAACAAGCTGGCTTGTCGGGTGGCACACTAGGCCTTGTTGGCCTCGGTGCAGCTCCCTCTATGTGGGCACTCGTGTTAATAATAATAATAATAATAATGTCTGCCTTCTCCCCTCATCTCATCCCATATGTAGCCATTTTTTGAACAAATTTACTTATTATACATATTTGTAAAGATTGTAAATTATCAATAAAATATAAAAAAATGTAAAAATACATTACAGTAAACTGTTCAATGTAGTTTTGTCTTGAAGCAGCACAGTGGCATCAGTTACGCATCAGCCGGCGAACGAGGTTATTTGGGATATGATGTGATGATATGGAGTTTATTAGAGAATTTTGGTGGCCGTGTAATTTTGAATGCAATTTATCATAGAAAGATTTTGAAAAGGGTCGAATAAATTGAATATTGAGAGCATTATGGGGAGTCAAATCTGAGACAAATAATGGAGCGTTGGTTATTTTACGGAGGATTTTTGACTGTAACGATTAAAATTTGTATGAGTCTGAGGGCTTTGTGGGTGGGTCCCCAGAGTTGTATGCCGTAATGCCATATTGGTCTTAGTATGGGCATGTAAATGATTCTTTTGTTATTAAGAGTAAGGTCTGATCGTTGGTCAATAACTGTTTCTAATCCAAGCTTTCCAAATGATAATAGGGATAAACAATTTATGGAAACAATGGAAAAATTTATGGAACATGAAAAATTGGGCTTTTCAAGTCTAAGTCTCGGGTTCTTTTATTTTTAAAAAAATGTTTGAATAATCGGTTATATTATAATGAAATAACTGAGTTGAGTTTAATTAGCTCTCATTGGGAGCATAATAAGGAATCTGATTAAGGTCTGAGGGAATCTACACAACGGCTGGGGGTGTCGAAACCTCAATAAATACCTAATGGAGATAGGGCTGAGGCTGGAGAGCCTGGGGCAGGATAAAGCAGGCCACGTTCAGGCTCTTACCCCCCCTCCCCTTTTCCAGGATGGACTATTTTGTTCAATAAAATAAAACTTTTAATTTGAACTCGTTAAGAACTTTCCACAGTTTTAAACTTGAAGGACATGTTCAAGTTTTGAAGTGAATCGATAACGTCTAACAGGGATTGTGCTCACAGTTTCTTGGTGTAGAAGTAGATTTTATATGGTGGTGTAGTAGAGTTGCCAAGTATATCATCAATGCATAAATCGCCTTTGCCATCGACCTAGTATGACTTACAGCTCCTGGTACACGAAATGATATTCCGTTCTTCAGCATGCCGTCGAGAAAGATTCTTTTCCATTCATCATAGAGTTCGAGTAACTTATCAAAGCAGTGCTCAGTTCTTCTAATAGGAATTTGTGCTTTTTGACGGAAAAAATGGAAACTTCTTGAATCACCAATGCTGCATTCTCCTTTGTTGTAAGATTTACAACTCTTAGAAAGTAGAAAACAACTTTTAAAACTTGCCGGTTCGAAGGTAGTTTGGCTCAGACGATTTGATTGGATATGCGGCCAACAAGAAAGACATGATAATGATTTCTTAACTTGTGTGGCAAACTACCGGAAGAAGTTGAAGCCATTTTACAAGCCTAGGAAGAACACGTAACAAACATCACTCGACACCAACAGCACCACTAAACTGCTAATACAACCGTATTAACATAAATTGATGACCGAACTGAATGAGAAATTGAACTGCAATCTGTGTTATGTTTCTCACTCTGACAGGCCCTAACTTCCATTAACGAGTGTGTTCTCAGGAATCAGGAACAGGCTTGTTTGTTCGGCTTTTTATGCAAAATCAAGACGCAGATGACTCTCTTAATTAGAAGTAATTACATAATTAGAATTAATTACAGATAAAATACCTTAAAAAAATGTTTTTGAAAAAATTGTTTTCGGGTGAACATTTCAAGACTTCAAGTTCAATGAGGATCGCCTTGCAGTTGTTCGATTGAGCTTATATTTTGCAAAGATCGTTATTTTGTTGATTGGAACAAGATAGGAGGGAGGGAGGTAAACGTTTAGAAAGTTGAAAAATAAGGGCCACCCTAGTGACATGTTCAACATTTCCAGCGCAAAGTATACACAAATTTTGTTCTAGAGCAAGATAAAGACTAACTGATTAAAATAATAATGATAAAAATACAAAAAATAAGCTTTTTTTCGGTTTTTGACAATTTGTGACTCAGTGCTGCGCTTCAGCAGAAAATGACAGATATAAACCTGACATAAATTGAATTTTATACAATAATACGTCATAAAAATTACCCCTCTTCTTTTCAGATTCAAAAGTTAATGTCTCTTGGAAAGAATTGGACAATGTTGAAAGGTCGCCACTCAGTTTCATTTTTAAATTCCAAAAATTGTGGGAAAAAGTAGGTTTTGATCACTTTATATATATATGACTTATTGAACTCCAGAATTTACAAAAATGGTCCTAAGAAGACGTCTTAAGAATTGTATCTATAAAGATTTGAAGGATGAAATTCTTTGAATGAGCATAGGAATTCTCGATACCTATAGAAATTGTTAGAATACATATTAGAAAATGCTTGAAATCTTTTTCATTTTAACGAGAACACATGCTTTCTCAAATTCTTCCCATGTGGAATCCCTGTTATAAATGGTGTCATTAGCACCAAGCTATTATAATTGTCTTCAGACACTGTTTTAATCTCAGCTAGTTAAGATTCTAGGCTGGTAATGCTATGCCCAATAAGTAATGCGGACATGAGTGCGGAGCATTAGCATTGCTTGTGCTAGCAACGCCTACCTGCAAATGGAATATCGAAACTGGGCCTTGAAATGGGAATTGCAATTAAAGCAGTGTTTATTGAATACCAATTCATAATTTAATGGATGATTAACTGGGTGCGGTATTCGAAGTTCGGCCATGCAATCTGCCAGAATATTCATGCGTCTACCTGAGTACAGCCAAACAAATATGAGTAAATATAATGTAAAAAGTTTGAATCACCAGACTTAGCGCATTTTCATAACAGGCGAGTTCTCTCGTGTGATTTAAAATGCTTAGACTGGCAAAAAATTGAGATAATTTAAAAACACAATCAACGTCATGATACTCAATTTTCCAACAATTTCTTAAAATTAGACGAACTATTTTTGTGCCAAATTTCATCAAAATCGCGCCATTTTTGAGCCCGTAAGAGAGCGAACAGACAAATATATATATTTATTAATTTATTTAAATTATAACGTCCATTATAATTACCTCAGACTTTTTAGGACGGGTCACCAACCTTTTCTAGCTTAGATAGGACTGATGCCTTTTTTTTCCAAAGAAAAGCTATCACCCCTAATGAGAATCGACCCCATGCCCCTTGGCTCGGAGAGTTAATTGCTCACGCATTAACACTCACGGCCACCGGGCCTCCTTATATACAGGGTGTCCCAGTATATGTGTCCACCCCCTTTTCCTCCTAGAGTTGTTGGAATTTCGAAATGAAACTTGGTAGGTCTTAGTTATGTTGCATGAGGTTACTTTTGAAGGTTTAGTTGACTTTGTAACATTCTCCAGCGCATCTAACTCTTGATTTTCCAATGGCGGCAGGTATTTTTTATGACAAATTCTGATAGAATATTTAATTTTAAGACTAATTTATTCCGAGACATCTTTTGATCCGACTTTTGCGGGTAAAATGCAAAAAACTGAAAAATATCGCCCTTTTGTAGACAAATTCCTATTTATCACTGAAACCAAGCCTTTTACGTAAAAACACCTCGATACAAACGTTGTAGCCTATTAATATTCCTTTCAGGTGATACCAAGATCAAAGTTGTAGGTTTAATATTTAACGGTATATTATGAATGAAAACAAAGGCAAATTTTTTTTTTAGTTTTATGATATAATAATTTCAAATGGAAAAATAAATTTATTCTGTTCTGTTTTATAATAATTTTTATATAATTTTTTTCATAAAGTAAATAAGTACTTTTTTTTTATTGTTTATGTCAGCTACTTTTTTTTTCTATTCATATCGATTTTCTGAATTGTTACTTTTTAAAACTTTTAAGGTATATTTTTCATTCATAATATCCCGTTAAATATTAAACCTACAACTTTGATCTTGGTATCACCTGAAAGGAAAATTAATAGGCTACAACGTTTGTATCTAAGTGTTTTTACGTAAAAGGCTTGGTTTCAGTGATAAATAGGAATTTGTCTACAAAAGGGCGATATTTTTCAGCTTTTTGCGTTTTACGCGCAAACGGTTTGTCGTATCAAAAGATGTCTCGGAATAAATTAGTCTTAAAATTAAATTTTCTATCAGAATTCGTCATAAAAAATACCTGCCGTCATTAGAAAATCAAGAGTTAGTTAGATGCGCTGGAGAAAAACTGGAGAATGTTACAAAGTCAACTAAACCTTTAAAAGAAACCTCATGCAACATAACTGAGACCTACCAAGTTTCATTTCGAAATTCCAACAACTCTAGGAGAAAAAGGGGGTGGACACATATACTGGGACACCCTGTATATACAAATTTGAACAACCATTATTTTTGGGATCAATGGGTTCTCAAACGTAAAATTTTCTAGTCAGCACTTCCGGATTGCATCATGAGATCAACCTCATAAGCTGGTTTCCTCCCTATTGAAGGAGGGAGGAACCGCGCTAAAATGGCTGGTTCGGCTATTTGCCAGCCACTAGACCTTGGGGAAACCCTAGTATTACTGTTATTTGAAAGGGAATATATTAATAAAAAATAGAAATTACTATTTATTATGTATATCTGTATAGTTATTATTTTTTGTACATTTTAGATATCCAGACTGGCGTAATTGATACTTATAAAATAAATCATACATTTATTCAAAGCGAATAAAACAGCTACGATTTGTGTAAATTGCAGAATAATATATTAATTCGGAATAAAATGAATGGAAGAGAATAAACATGAACGAGATGATTAGGCTTAATGCGGGAAAATTCCCATATTGTTGTGGGTTACAATGAAAATGTTTGTATTGTGAATCTGTTAATACAAACGCAGATATAGAATGTTGCGTGGTTCCCACCCATGCAGGAATGTGGTTGTACTTTGGGAAATCTCTCTATTGTTCCGTACCACAAGCCTGTAGAATTCCACACTCATGTATTTTTTAGATTGATTTCTTCAATGGGGTTTCAAGGAAAAACAATTTTGGGTTTATTAATCCTCAAGAATTGAATTTTCTTCATTGTATTTGAAATATGCGTCAGTTCTTTATACATACCGAAGCATTATAATTTGTGCAAAAATAAATTTCTCTAAAATTTACATTACCTCCAAAACAAAAATGTAAACATATAGCTGCTTACGTGTAGTAGCTGTATGTTTACATTGTTAGTTCTAATGTTTCTACAAATTAAAGAAAGAAAGAAAGTTATTTTTATCTATATGAATGTATGTTCAAATCAGTCCATCCGAAAATCAACTTAAATTGTAGTCATAATAGGATTTAAAGTTATCTTCAGTTTCAAACTTCAGATAAATTTGTAATTCTATGCAGGCGCTAATGGCCTAGTGGTCGAAGCGCCGTAAAAAAATAAAATAAAATAAAATAAAATAAACAAAAAAAAAATAAATAAATAAAATTAGAAATTATATACTTCCGCAAAAATTATATACTTTTTCTGCAAATTATATACTTTTTTAGAGATTATATACTTTCGCACATAGGTTCATAAATTTTAATTATACTCCACCCTAGAAGTGTATATGTTGTTGAAGTGTGCTTACCATAAGCCTTAAAATATACTAATGTTTGAGTCTAATTATATTATTGCCTGTTCCTATTATGTTTTTAGCAACTGAAGATGGCACATATATGTTGAAACGTCTAGTGCTAAATAATGACATTTTTTGGGAAGATGAATTTTTTTTTTACCTTCTGGAATTAAGCAACCCCACTACCGGAAACACTTTATATATATATATATATATATATATATATATATATATATATATCAGAAAAAAAAATCAGTCCAGTAACAGGCCACGAGGGCCCTGAGAGGCAGATACTATAGAGGTATCTGATTCATGACCATACGGCACACTAGGGAGATAGTGTGGTCAGTACTATGCTCCGGCCGCCTGAATTTCCCCTTGGCTGCTTCGACTGCTAGAGTCATTAGCACCCAAGGTACCCATTATTAAATTAATTAAAGGCTGGGTTGGCCTAGGGACGGTCAGGGAGGCCGAATTCAACCCATGAACGAAGACACTAGAAGAAAAAATCTTTAGTTCTTGCTCGGGATTTGAACTCAGGTCCTCCAACTTATTAGTCCAGTGCTCTACCACTGAGCTAACCTCGCCCCATATATATATATATATATATATATATATATATATATATATATATATATATATATATATATATATATATATATATATGAAATTGGAAAACCAAAAACTCCATGTATCCACCACAATTGATTTATTTGATTCATAAACCACGCTTTCGGAGTGTACAGCTCCATCCTGTGTGCCAAGGATAAAGTAATAGTAAAACAAAATATATCATTGTTCACACAGAAAATTTTATCAAGTAATAAAAACGTTTTAATGATAATAAAAGGGGTCTCCCGTGGTCTAGTGGCTAGCGCGCTAGATTCATAAGCAGGAGATGGTGGGTTCGATCCCCACCGGCGCTAGAAATTTTCTCATCTCAGGGCTCGCTGAGAAAATTCCTGGCTGCACCCTGGAGGCCGGCGCTAATGGCCAAGATTTGTCGATGCGCCGTTAAAAAAAAAATAATAATGATAATGAAAACCAAATAACACGCAAAAAATCATTCATACCTCATATAAATTAAAACCAACATAAATTCACTAAATCAGTACAAGCCCACGCGCACACACAAAAACATTATATCACAACCAATAAATAAACCTAACACCTGGGTAGGCACCTTGTTCAACATAGCAGGCGGTTAACCGAGCCGGGATAATCCATAATCCCGAATTTCAGTCTCCATGTATCCATGGAATTTTTGCTCGAAAGTTCACATTTGGAGAAATTAAGCGACATTTATTTCGCTTTGAGATTTCATATTACATTTTTGCATGTGTTTACATTTTTCACAGAACATTAAGAAGTTATTTTCGTTTCAGCAGTAAAATGAATCTGACAAAATAACTAACAATCAAAAATGGACACCACGTTTTGTTTTTTATTTGTAATATCCCACTCCGCCCATGAGCGTATATAAGGGCTGCAGTGCCCTCAGCCCCTCGCAAAGTTTGATTTATTCGGTAAAAATGTGTCATAAGAACCATAAAAATATATTAAATAAGATCAGTTAGTTCAGAAAAAATATTTTTTGGGGGGTTTAATAGCTTTTAATAGGCTAACTAGACCAAGTTCTAGATTGTTAGTACTCCATCCCCCCAAATATCGTTCATCTATGTAAAACCATTTAAAATGATCTATCATCTATCTATGTAAAATGTTACCACATGTATAGTTTTTATCGCCAGAGCTGCGTAGAATTTCAATAAATAAAAAGATATAATGACATTTTTTGGAATATAAATTGAAAAAGTTTCAGTTGACAATTTGTATATATAAACAAAAGGAAACTACTATTAAAGGAAAAGAAGGGGAACACTATCTGAGTGAAAATATTAAACAATGTCGAAGCAGATAGGAAGGGTATTGACGAGCCCACGAGGAGGTATTATGTTCTATTGAAAAGGCACCGAGTTCGATTACAATATTATCTCCTTGTCTCACGGCTGACTGTTATCTATAGTTTATAACAACTTAACCCAATACCTTATTATATTCAGGAGAACTAGACATTTCACCCAAGTAACATGGAAGAGTCCATATATTCGTTTGTTTTTACTTGCGCAAGCATTTCTTTTTCGATTTTTTTTCACTGATTACATAACAGCTGAGAAGTTTAATAGAGTAAATATTTGGGGCGGCAAGAATATATATATATATATATATATATATATATATATATATATATATATATATATATATATATACAGGGTGGTCCTGAAGGAAATCGCCATAGTTGAGGGGTATGTACGCCGGCTAAAGTGTACTTGAATGCCACCAAGGAGAAATGTTTACTTGCATTATTTCCCTAGATATAGGCGTTTCACTGTGTTTTTGTCTAAACGTTAGTTTGTGACCATTTTTGAGCTATTTGTTGTTCACGCCATAGGGAAAGTGTATTTCTGATGACATTTTCAAAATCTGCATTACATATCTCTTGTACCTTGTGGAAAAATGTCTCTCGTGCGCTCAAAAACGGTCCGATTTTGATGTTGGGTAAAACAATGCTTTGTCTATTACATACTTTAATAGAAAATGTAAGGTCACATGAAATTATTGATAAACAAATGTAAACATACACTTAAAATAATACACAGCAAAAAAAACTTTTATAAAAATGGTAAGTTCGAATCTTAAGGCACCGGAACGTCAGCATATTCTCTCCGAGAATCCAGCCGGCAGCCTGCCGGTGGCATGCCGCTGACTACAGATGGCCTGCCGGTGACGGTACGCTCATGTGTGAACCGCCTCATTGGAAATACATTGAAGATATTTTGCCGGTCGGCTGCTACACGGTGGCCTTCCGGTGACGGTACGTATATTGTAAATTCACCTTTAACTCGTATTATATTCTTCATACCCTAAAATCAATCGAGAAATCCATACTAAATTGATGAAATGTAAGTTTCCCAGCTTGAGGGAATAGGAGTTTAGCGAGCTACCTGGACCAGCTAAATTAACCAATGTTAATTGAGTATTCTATCGACGAATTTTATAGAAGCTTGTGCAGCTACACCTGATCCAGAGCTCCTCTATAAATAAGGTTTTATTAGTGGGTTACTCATGGAATATTCATTTAGAAAAATAGCGTATCGTATTTCACTGTGTAAATAGTTTACAACCCAAGAAGTAACTAGTTTCAAGTCATTCTCTCTAAGAAACAACGCACTGAGCCCAATATCTGACATTTTCTTGAACGGTTTAGACTAGTTCTTTGAACCTAACCATAGTGCCTTTTCTATCTTATCTAAGACGGTATCGTCAAAATTTTAAGTTTTTTGAAAAATTTTCTACAAAGAACAACCTCTTGCAGAAAATGTTTAATAAAACTTAAAATTTTGACGATAGCGTCTTTCTACTTATTAGAAGTTCTGAAATTTGTAAAAAATAATCTGCATCTGTTTAAGTCGAGGGGGGACTTACATTCCTATTCGACAAGGCAGGCTAGGAATTTAGAGATAGAGCAGCATGCAACCTGCTTTTATTCAAAAGGCTTGTTACATAATGGAGCGATTATTTACAACGCCCTTCCTAGAAAAATAAAAGAAATAGACGAATATGCTAAATTTGTATGCCAATGTAAATACATTATATCGGAAATGAATGTTTATACGATAAGGGATTTTTTTGTTCATAATTCAAGAGACGTCTCAATGTAATATGTAGTCCAAAGAACTTGTATATAATTTCATTTTAAGGTGTATAATTTTATTTTAATTTATAATTTTATTTTAATTTATAATTTACTAGTGTCATATTTTAATTTTTATATTATTTATTATATTAGTGATATACACTTGTTTTTATTTTAAAATAGGGCTATATGCTATGTTATTTGTTATAATCTTAAGGTACTAAGTTAGAATATCAAGGCATTACCAAGAAATGTTTTATATGTTCAAGTTGTATAAGAGACTTTAAATGTCATATCTGTGAACCTAAGCAGCCATATTTGAAATTGTATTGTTGATTTGTTTTTGTTTTTTGCTTTTTTGACTTGTCCAATTTCCAAAAATTTGGATTGCTGGAAATATATCTATCTATCTATCTATCCCTAGTGTCGTTTGGAGAGCTTAGAATAGAAACAGTATCTGATTTGACTGTGTCTGATCTTTCATGAAAAATGTAAACACATGTAAAATAAAATAAAAAAAAAAAAAAAAAAAAAGAAAATCTCAAAGCAAAAATGATTGATTTCAATGGGATACCAAGTGCTTTTTACTGAACAGGCTGTCGAACTCTTTATTTTCGTTAGTAAACTGCCTGACAATGAACGAATCGTTTACCCAAAATTGATTATTTCAAAGGACGTAATTGGTAAAGAAGTTTATTTGATAGTCCATTACCAACTTTAGAAGAGTAACAAAAAAAATAATCGACTTACAGGAAAAAAAAAATCGACTCTACTATAAAAAATATTCCCTACTATATTTGCAGGTACACTATTTTTGGATTTTCTAACGTAGGAAGTAGGAAAAAAATCCATAATTTAAGTGATATCTGTAACCGTTTCCGAGAAACGTTGACACCAGTTGTTTTCATAACTAATTTTCGGTTTGGATATTTACAACCGATTGATTCAGCTGAAAATTGTTTCAAACGTTCAAAATTTATTCGAAGAATATATTTAAATTATTATTATATTATGTATTATATAATTATTTCAGTTGCGTTCAGAAATAAAGAGTTATTATAAGAAAAATATTTCCTTACCATACACGAACAGTTTTGGGACCATCGTATATTTTCTGAAATAAATCTCAAACGGTTTGGAAATTGTGATAGATTGAATGTGTTTAATTTCATTTAAAAGCTCGCTAAATTGTCTACAAAACAGATTCTAAAAGAAATTTTGATTGAACGATCTCAATGAGAGAAAAAAGTGCATATAACTTCGCAAGTGTTAGTTTCGTTGCTTTGAACGGGTCTTTGTGTTTGAATTTCTCAGTTTTTTATTGCTTGTTTTAATTCATTATAGCAGTACCATTAATTTTCCATTAAAATAATATAAGAAAATGGTAAAAAATTGGGAGCCCAAAGAGGCTAAGTAAGCAATTTACGCTACTTTAGGTTAGTGGTGTCTAAAATCTAAATTTGTTCAATATTTTAAATTATTAGGTGTTTTATTTTTTCACAAATATTAATTATATTTATTCAGGGTTCATAATGACACTAAGGACAAGAAGGTCCATCATTCGTTATGATGATGCAGTTCCTGTGAGTCAGAATGTTTTTTCATACACCTTATGACAATGGCTGCCACGTCCATCCTTTTATGTTTCCATCTGAAGTTAACGAGATTCGACTTCATTTCCCTACCCATTTCAATCATAAACTCAAACTTTTCTGTAATGATATCATCATGGCCCTATTTCTCCCCCCCCCATGCAAACTTTAAAAGTAGACAAAAAAGAAAGTCAACAAAGAAAAATAGAAAACTTTCAATGTTTCCCCAAACGATTATGTGTACTCAGTGGGGTAGGAACTCTAGATATTCCACTTACACATTGATAAAAGCATTTTCGAAAGCGTTTGGTAAATATATTTTGGTGTGGGTACCCATCCTAGACTATGTACTAACTATCGGAAATCGCTATTTGTGTGATCATCATCGTAAGCTTAAATTCTTCCTAAATGTCTCTGCTTCGCAACTTCTTTCCCCTCATTTCGGAGAGGTTTATCAGCTCCCAAAAATTCATTAAAATAAACTTTCCGGCGATCCATTACCTGCTTACTACTTTTCATGATGTAACCATTAATACGAAGTGGATAGTAGGATATACGAACAAATTATACAGATTAAGATATAATAGAATAAATACATTAAAATCCTTGTGAAAGATATCGTGTTCAATATTTTTAAATATTAAATATATATTAAATATTACTTCTGGGTCAAATGCCTGTGAAAGATATTTCACAGGCATTTTAAATAAATATAATTTCTGTAAATAAAATTTTTGAGTACCTTTTAAATACGTTAATTGCAGCTGGCGAAAACTTTTAAGTTTTAAAAAATGGCTCGGACTATCTAACTAAGAGCCACCCCTTTAATACACACAATTTGTAAAGGGCTTTTGCCTATAAAAATAAAAAAATCATTCGTTGCTAATAAATTAAAACAAAATCAATTATTCACTGAATTAGCCTCTCTTTTTCATTGTTAGGTTCGATAACTCTTTTTCATTGTTAGGTGCGATAACTCTTTTTCATTGTTAGGTGCGATAACTTTTGTATTTCAATTCCTTAGTGATCGACTGGAGGTAGGTGTGGGCGAGGAGAGGACAAGAGCTGAGTTTTGACCCAGAAGTAATGCCAAGATGTGAACAGCTATGTAGGGCTTTGTGGGGACTGACATTTAAAAATATTGAACACGAAATATCTTTCACAAGGATTTTAAGTTGAACGTAAATAGAACAAATAGTCCCAAAAAGAAAATTTGGTAAAGACTTCAAATTGTTAAATCGATCGGTATTGTGAGGAAGGAGTAACGAGCCTATAATATTTTCTTTTAAACTGTTTTTGAGAACGATCTTCTAAGTTTTTTGAATTGTATTGCAAAACTCTAGTCGAACCTTCAATCAAGTAATATAATTAATTTTAGCAGTTTCTAATTACTAATAATTATTTGTATTTACGAGTTGGTATAAAATTAATTCATTTTAATTTGTACAGTATCGTTTTTAACAATTGCATGATAAAAGATAAGCAGTTTAAGACTATTAATACAATATTTATATTAAAACAACATTTTTTATCTGTTACCCAACATAATAATATTTTTTAAATTCTTTTACAGAACATTTCGGCTCAAGCCCTTTTAGTCTAGAAGACAAATTAGGGATTTAATAACATATGAAAATTCTTTTGCGAATATGAGTATTTTTATATGATATAATAGGTTTTTTTTAGCGCGGTTCCTTCCTCCCTCCCTAGGGAGAACCTAGCTTATAAGCTTGACCTCATGACGAATTCCGGAAGTGCCGACTAGAACATTTTACGTTTCACAACCCCTAGAGGTCGAAAATAGCGGTGGTTGAAATTTATATATATATATATATATATATATATATATATATATATATATATATATATATATACACAGGGTGTCCCGAATTTAAATCAACTTCAGGAGCGTGTTGGGTATCAAAAAACTAAAAAGCAAAAACGAGCAAATCTCTAAAGGACATTTTGTCTTAGGTTTTTGCTCCTCTACACGCTCCTGAAGTTTTGCCATTTAAAATCGGGACACCCTGTATATTTGTCTGTTCGCGCTCTCATTGGATCCAAAATGGTCCGATATGAATGAAATTAAGTTCAAAAATTATCTAATTTGAAAGGTCAACTTCGTTAACCAGCAGAATCCGTCAACTGGAACAGCCAAAGAGCGAAATTCGCGCGAAAAAAATCGTTACGCTTAGATCATATGCTTGCAAATACTGGTTCTATTGGCTTCCTAGGCCTAGGAAAACAAATAAAACAACTTTTAAAGGCGATAGAAAGAAAAGGCATCACCCCTATCCTGGCTAGAAAAGGGTGGTAACCTATAGATAAACCGTCCTAAAATTCGTAGTTAATAATAAATGGACGTTAAAATTTAAATAAAGGCGATAGCTTTAACCGTTTTCGAGAAAAGTGGAAAAATAGTTCCGCTGAGGGATGTATTTCCATGTAAAAGTTACGCTGGCGCTTTGTCACGTATCTAGGGTCATAAAAGAATTTCCCGGAAGGTCTAACCAAAATAATTACTGTTTCTATTTCCATCTTTCCAAATGACACTAAAGATAAGAACGGAACCGCGCTAAGATGACGCAGTTCCTGCGAGTCGGACTTTTCCTTCTAATTACAACGGTCTGAGCCGAAAAATCATGTAATAGAAGTGACAAAATAAAATTTTGTTAGGTTACAATAAGAAAATGTCGTTTCATTAAAAGATGTGTCACCAATAGTGACGGTCAATAAACCATTCGAATTCATTTCACTCATTTCGACGGTGCCGGGCAAGCTAAAGGCGTGGATAAGCTGTAATAATTTTTTAGAGGCTCCCGACGAGATATTTTTGAAACAAGAGACATTTAGAGAAAAAAAAAAAAGTATAGGGAATTCCGATGTTTTATTGTTATTGCGTATGGCGGTAGGGGAGTATTAAACGTTTTCGGACATATAAGTACAAATGTGTATATATATGTGTGTGTGTGTGTGTGTGTGTGTGTGTGTGCGTGCGTGTGTGTTTGTGTGTCTGTAAGTGAGATTATTTGTATATAAGCACAGGGTATAGTTTGTATATAGGTTTTTACGAAGCTCAATGTTATTTTTTCCAGACTGAATATCATGCCATTATTTCATACTTCGTGTCCTCTTTGGAAGTTCCTTTGAAACGAAGTGCTCCTAAAGTAGATTGGAAACAAGGAACAGAGGAACGATATAACGAGCACTTCGGCAACAAGGCTCGAGTGCTGACGTGTGCATTCCCCTCATGATTGTAGGATGGAAAATACATCGCTAACTATGTCGACGCGAAAGGAAAAAGCTCGCAAAGGCAGAGGTAGCCTCGTGTCCCCTCCCCCTGGCTTCATTTATGCGCTTCTCTCATCCATCATACTCCGTTACTTTGCTTTGGTGAAAACAGGAAAATAATTTTTCTTCATGAACTCAGAGAGAGATAATAGACTAGGATATGTCCTAGAGCGTTGGGGGGATTTTCTTTGTGACAAATGTAAAATCTACCTATAGACTCTAGCCAAATGAGATTGATAATGATATCTGAATAATTAGGTGTATATATATATATATATATATATATATATATATATATATATATATATACATATATATACATACATATATACAGGGTGGCCCAGATAAGAGGACCACAAGAGAAATAACTCCTAAACGGTTGGAGATATCAAAATTATTTAAAGGGACAAAGTTGTTGTTCTCGTTGAGGTCTATAAAAACAACGAAGAACTCTGCAACCAGATTTTTTATATGCCAAGTAGTTCTCTGCAAAAATACGTTATGATTTGGATGTATTTCTCATCTGAATTCCCCCCCCCCAATATATATATATATATATATATATATATATATATATATATATATATATATATTAATTTCTTCAGGCCTTCACTCGGCTTCTTTCTTAAGTGGTGTCACATTCTTGGCCGTTATATTTCACCCACATCCCAATGGGCTTCATCAGACGTTGATCAAACTTCTTTCAGGTACGCAGGCTGAAAAATCCCATTTGATCAACGTCTGATGAAGCCCATTGAGATGTGGGTGAAATATAACGGCCAAGAATGTGACACCGCTGGACAAAGAAGCCGAGTGATGACCAGAAAAAAGAAGCCCCAGCGAGGAAGCCTAAAGGAGGATATTTTAATTTATTCAAGTAGTATATTTCTTAGGAGAGGGGTAATTCAGCTTAGGAGAGTGTGCCCAGCATTCAACAAAACGATTTCCTTTAGTCTAAACTAAAAAATCAAATAAATAAAATTGGGGGTTTAGGCAGATGTGCTCAAATTTCAGATCACTAATAATGAAGGATTTGGTGTTTCTTCATGCGAATCCTCAATCAGCCAGAGGAATTTAGAAGAAGCAACCTTCTTTAGTGATGGGGTCTTATAGTCCCATAATGAACATCATAGGTCGGTTGAAAACCCCAGATGAACACGGAATGTCGATTGGCAGCACCGGTGGAAGATCAACGTTTAGTTTGTACTCATCGGGGAGTATGTCATGGGTCCATATTTTACACCCGGGACCCTGACTGGTGAGCAATACGCCCACTTCATAAGTGATATTCCCCCAACACTACTTGAGGATTGACACCGGACTTAAGGCAGAAGACCAGTTGAGGATGTTTTCCATCATCAATGGATAGGACGAGGTGGACCCGTGACCTGGCCAACTAGATCATCAGATTTAAATAGGTGAAAAGAACAACGTTACTTCTCAAAGCAAACGAAAATTTATAAATGGTGGTAACGATAAAAAAGTTTTTTTTTATTTTAAAATCTAAAAAAAGGGTGATCTTTCGAAGGCGCAGTGTATTCGTTACAGGCCAGGTTAACATGGCATTTTCGAAAGAGCAATTCATTTGGCATTTTGAAACGTTTAGTTTGTACCTTTTAGCTACGATACATCGGTTATCGCAGTTGCTGAGGATTGGGGTTTAAATATGTGATAACATATTTTTTCTTTAATATATGTATATTCATTTCATACATGATCATAATTTTCTGTGCTACGTAGTAAGTGGCTAGAATGGTAAATTGAATCTAGAAAGAATGTGAGAAAACAACACTTGCTCAACAATGCATTGTATATATTTGTTGTATTGAGAATTATAGCTCAATTTTCTCTGAAACCTCTAACCTGAAAGGAGTTATATATTTTGTGGGGAACCGATGAGGGAAACATTTATCTTATACAGCAAAGGATTTAGTATTTTACCTGACTGAAAAGAAAAAATATGACTGGTTTAGTTCGTGTCTTTTTTTTTTTGTGTGTGTGTGTGTGTTTTCTCTCTTCTATCACATAACAAACCTGCATTCTCTCTCTCTCTTTCTCTCTTTCCCTCACTATCTCTCTCTCTCTCTCTCTCTCTCTCTCTCTCTCTCTCTCTCTCTCTCTCTCTCTCTCTCTCTCTCTCTCTCTTTCTCTAGCTCTGGGTACGTGAGTTTATCCGAAACCGTTTTATATTAAAATATTCCCGTGGTTGTCATATTGTTTCTTCCCATGATGACACTTAATATGGCATTACAAAATAAAATGAATAATATATTCTGAAAACCGTGAAATGAACTACATTCCAAAAATAAAATGCAGCTATAACATCTCAAACATTTATTTTCTCTTGAACTAGACTTATGGCATTATCTTTAATATTTCTAATGATATGCCCTGGTAGTATTCTTTTTTAAATTGACAATTGTCTTTTCTTTAGTTTTGTTTTGTATACTTTTATGTGAAAATTCGAATAAAACCAAATTCAAGCCAATATTTTAAATTTTTTGGGGAGAAAGTGGAAAAAACAAGATTTCAGGTATTCACAGACATAACACTGATTTGAAACGTTTTTCTCGCGTCCTACATTCATAAAAAATAATATGTATATATACATACATATATATATATATATATATATATATATATATATATATATATATATATATACACACACACAGTGTGATTCAGGTTTAAGTAGCTAAACTCTAGGAGGTGATTTTAGAAATAATTTTCAACAAAAAAGTTCATTTGAAGTATGGGCCGATTACGAAGGGGAAAGGAGTTATATCCAATTTTCTGTTTTTCGTAAAAATCTGTCAAACGGTGTGAATTTGTATAAGAAACAAACATACAGACTGACAGCTAATAGACGATTTTTACCTTGCCTGCGACTCTCCTCGTATCAAGACCCACCTGTGTGCCAAGTTTGGTCGAAACGATCATAATTTAGAAATGCCCTGTGTCTTTTTCTAACATTTATTAATTTCAAGTCTAACTAATCGATGTAGGTACATAGGTAAATAATAGGCATGTATATAAAAAAGTTAAGATGCTTCTAAATGTTTCTTAAAACATCAAATACAGGTTCTCCATAGCGAGACGATTCATTTTATATCCCACAGGTTTCGGATAGCATGATGGGTTTCCGAAGGAACAACAAATACAGAACAGGCACCCCCCCCCTGGAAGCGGAGTTGGAGGATTTTTCGATTTTTCTTTCTTTAATAACGTCCTAATGTCTATCATCCTGCAAAAAGTCAAGTCTCTAGCTTCTTGGGAAGTGCCTAATAATTTTGATGAGTCAGTTAGTCGTATAAATTCCGATTTTCCATCGCCTATATCCCAGAAACTATTTAATGTAGAATTATGAAACCTTTGCAATTTGACCCTCATCTATTAGTATAATACCTGCGTAAAATTTCATAAGTTTATCTTTAAATGGTGCAAAGTAATGAGAAGGTAAAGATATGCTCTTATACTGCGTGTAATATACACAAATCATGCGTAGGCCAGTACTTGGACTGGCGTACTACCGTAGACCTAGATCTCTGCAAATGGAGTGGAAGTTTATTGAGGGATTGATAAAACGATTGACTATACATTAAATTAAATATAATTAAAAATTTTAAATTTGCCGAAATTGCAATTGAACTTTTGCCAAATTGGACAGTCGACCCATCAACTGCTGTATATATATATATATATATATATATATATATATATATATATATATATTCCATTTAGTATAGATATAGGTCTTTAGACTGCATAAGGGATAGTATATATTGAATCAAATATATTGTCTGATGTGTTGATTGATATGTTATTCGTTTTCTGCGTGTTTGGTGCAATAGAAATATATTGAAAGGTAGGGATTGTCGGGGTTCGGTCACTGTTGCTTAATAAAACTACATTTTTTCATAAAAATGGTTTTATTGTGCCGACGTTTCGGCTTGAACTTCAAGCCTTCATCAGGGCTGTAAAAAACAAGTAGGACGGATGTAGTACTGAAATATACACACACACATATATATATATATATATATATATATATATATATATATATATATATAAATATGCCTACAAACACAAATACACATACATATATACATACATACATATGTGGAAAAAGACAAAAACATAAAATACTAGAACATAATATATAGAAGAACAATGTGCTCTAGAAGTGTTTGGATTATTAGGAAAACAGATATAAGAATAAGATATAAGATATAAGAGTAACAGATTACATATTAGATTAGATATAAGAATAACAATATGGGCTTACCGATGGGAAGATAGAGAACTATTCCTCACAAATGCGGGATCATTTCTGACAGTTAATACAGGGAAATATAGGAAGAAAGGAGTTGGTGAGGGGGGGGGGGGGTTCTGGACCACCCAATGGACAGAGAACATAGAAGATGAAAGAAAGAGCGGCAAAGTACAGGGCGGCAGTAAGGGGTCATAAAGTCATAAAATGTTGTGCTAATGGAAAGGGAGGCAGGTATAAAGGGCTATATTGCAGGCGGTATAGGGGATTAGGATGGAGTTTTTAATAAATGGAAGATGTTGGAGTAGGTAGAGGAGATGACTTCTTTGTCAATTTTGTCATTAACTGGATTATTTTCTAGGTGGATAAAAATTGATTCGGAAAGGAGGCGTTTTTCTTCGTTGGATTCAGTGGAAAGGATGGAGTATTGGTCAAAACCAAAGTCATGTCCGTCTGTGATGGCATGTCTAGTTAAAGCTGTCTTTATGTCTTTTTTCCGTACATCTTCTATGTTCTCTTTCATCTTCTATGTTCTCTGTCCATTGGGTGGTCCAGAACCCCCCCCCCCCCCCCCTCACCAACTCCTTTCTTCCTATATTTCCCTGTATTAACTGTCAGAAATGATCCCGCATTTGTGAGGAATAGTTCTCTATCTTCCCATCGGTAAGCCCATATTGTTATTCTTATATCTAATCTAATATGTAATCTGTTATTCTTATATCTTATATCTTATTCTTATATCTGTTTTCCTAATAATCCAAACACTTCTAGAGCACATTGTTCTTCTATATATTATGTTCTAGTATTTTATGTTTTTGTCTTTTTCCACATATGTATGTATGTATATATGTATGTGTATTTGTGTTTGTAGGCATATTTATATATATATATATATATATATATATATATATATATATATATATATGTGTGTGTGTATATTTCAGTACTACATCCGTCCTACTTGTTTTTTACAGCCCTGATGAAGGCTTGAAGTTCAAGCCGAAACGTCGGCACAATAAAACCATTTTTATGAAAAAATGTAGTTTTATTAAGCAACAGTGACCGAACCCCGACAATCCCTACCTTGCATCATCAACGGTCAACGATCTCCTCTCAAAGAAATATATTGAGGATTCATATTGTTTTTCATTTATTCCGAGAAGAGCGGACGGAGTCGATTTGTTGTATATTGGCTGAGCCGAGTATATTAGGTTTCCTGACGACTTAGTTTATTGGTTTGGGATATAAGCGGCTACCTGCATTTAATACAGGAGGATTGTAGGGCTTAGATAACCTGTCTGGCAATGGAATGGGAGAGATTTTTATTGCGTATTTTTACCCAAGTTGTTCAGTTGAAACTACATTTGCGAAGTTCATATTATATCTTCTTTAGGGAGGCTTTCGTTAATGGTAATTTGTGTAATAATATCTGTGTTCCAATTTCATGTGGCGTTTCGCTATATGTAAGTAGTAAGATGAAAATGGAATTTCAAATGGGACAGCGTAACTTGGACGAGTCAGCTTGATGGTGATGGCTGTTTGCTTGCCAAGTCGATGTGCAGAAGTGGCAAGGAGGGTGATCCACAAAGATAATAGGCCGGGACAAGAGGCCTTTCATGCAAAAGTAGTGCTTTTCCTTCGAGGACACAACACAATCGAGGGGTGGGACCGAGATGGCCGGGTATAAATATCATTCAAGGACTCTTAAGGACATAAAGTGAGGTTCAATCTGCGTCGTCAGAACCCTCGACCTTTTGAGGTTTAATGTCCGAAAATTCTTCTTTTTCGGCTCGAAATCATTTAAAGGGTCAATTATGAAAACGTCGGAATTGCAATCAATAGCGATGAAGTATTCGTTCAATGCATGTGTATGAGGTCATTTTGAGGTTTATTTGTAAAAGTATTCAATGTTTTGTGGTGCAACTCTTCTTCAGGAGGACTTATGAAAACATTTTTATAGTTATCGTTCAATCAACGTTAGAAATTTGCCATCGTAGCCCCGTCCTTCTGCGCTCTATTGACCAAATCTTCTTAGAGATCTGATGGAAATATCAGAAATAGGAGGGATTCATATGCCTGTTAAATCATTCTATCAGACTAATAACCTGAATCAGTATCTATGGCTTTCTGTGGGTTTTTCAAACTTTCGATAAGGTATGGCAAAATGGCATTCCCTCCAGGCTCAAAACCTTACTTACTTACTAGCCAACGCCCACCCTTGGCTTTTCAGCCATGAGATGGCACGCTGACCAGTCTTCAGGCTCAAAACCCACGTAACTGTTTTCGAGAAAAGTGGATATAAATCGAATTTCTGATTTGGTCTCTCTAAAATGACGGGTAAGATTGGAAACTTTTCCGAGCATTCCAGATTCATCGAAAGTAAGATATATAAATTTTGAATACGTTTGAATTCGGGAAAGCATTAAAAAAATATATGTTATTAACAGACTTGAGGGGTTTTGAGATTTTCGTATAGTTACAAAATATCTAGTAAGCAGTAATGAATTCTTGGTAAGGTATTGCTTACTAAATATCGTCAAAAAAAACAAAAAAAAAACATGTTTCATGCATTTTCCATAGGACGATCCTCGTCAGAGAAATCGGGTTTTCTTTCATTTTTCCTTAGTTCTTCCAATGGTTGTTGTTTTTGAATTGCCTTCGGCACTATACTCATTTTTTCAGTAAAGCAAGGCACGTAACATGAGAAACAAGTTTATACGTATTATTTGATTTTTCTAATATAAATCTCTTAGAGAATCAATAGGAATCGCCAATGTTTGATTTAAAAACTCTTATTTACGAAATAAGATCTTTATTGCCCAACCATTATAATAAAGTATATTTATATAGACTATTGACGTTCACTATATTCTGTGATGTTAGTCGGCTTTCATGAATACAGGTTTTCAAAAGATGGCTCTTGAGATATTTCCTCTAGATGGTGAATACATGAGGGAGAGGTACATGAGTGTGTTGGCGTCATTGGTGTATGGGAGAGCCACTTAGAAGGGGGTAATGAAATAATTTCTTACAAGGGAGCATAGTGGTTGAGGAACAGCTCGTCTCTACCAAGCAGGACAACATCAGTCACTTTATCGATCAACTTCAATTTATGTTCTTTGGGGCAATTTATAAATATACACACAAATGAGGTTTTATTATTTTCATTTGTTTTAAAGCAATTCATCCATATATTTGTCTGATCGCTTTCTAGTTGCTCCAAAAATATCCCGATTTGATGAAATTTGTTACAACAAATAGAAAGAATTATGGGTTTGCATTATTTTGCACCTATAAAAATGTGTCTCATCGACGAATCTGGAACGACAAAGATCGACGAATTTAAAACTCAAAGAGAATTTTTTATGAATTCTTAGGAAACAGTTCGGTCAAAATAACGCCGAAACTGCTCTATTATCCCATATTAATTCTTGTATCTAATTATTTATATATTTTACACACTCCTTAGACTCAATTATTTAACAATATAAATATTCCCTTCCTATTTTTATTTATTTATTGAGTGATCACAACGTGGTGATTTGCCCTTTAAGACAATGTGCGAACAAACCTAACAATTATTTAGAACCATATAAACATACATACATATATAAAGAAAAAACAATACATAATAGGGGAAATAATTTATAAAACAATAAAGTTTGGTATAAAAAAAATTAAAAAATATAGACCATTCAATAAATTATAGCATATATAAATTATAGCATAAAAGTTGAAATATATTTTCAAGTATCAGATATTTTTTTGTATTATCGAGTGAGTATTGTCCTGTGTGAGCAATTCGTGTAAATCATTTAGTAAGTGAATGTTTTCTCTTTCTCTGTAGTTGTTAGTGAATCGTTACAGTTTACAGTTTTTTTTGTCCCGTTTTCTCATTAAATGTGAATGAGTCAAGTGAGAATGTCCAATACTTAGTCTTGTAAGCACGACTTCTTCTCGCCTTACATTCCGAATAGTTAGGAGTTCCCTTCCTATTAATGTGCAATCGGACGGAGTATCTTGTACCTCTATCTTATCTGCTCCTCGGCCTCTTCCCAATTCTAATAGGCTGGATTTTCATATGAATGGATCCTATCTTCCGCTATTCCCCATTGTTTGGCGGTTTGAGTATAAGATCCATATACAAACGTATCACCATATAATCCTTATCATAAATAAATTCGAATTGCCGATTTTATCAATATATTTATTTAATATATTTATAGGGGAATGTGTTGCACCTCTGACCATAACGTACATTTGACCTCCTAGGCTGTGGCTCTATGTAGCAACATTTTACGCATTTTGGTGTAATTAGTGTTAAGTTTCCTTCACTAGAGTGTAACCTACTTTGGATTATTCAAGTCAAAGAGGATTCTTACAAATAATACTTCTCCATTTCTATTATAAAAATGTAAGTAATTTATTGAAAATGTTTTGCCTAAAAATATTTTGTGTGTTATGTCTTTGAAGATAAAAATAATTTGACATAGTAGCTATTACAATAAGAAATATTGTAGAGATTCTGAAAGTGATTAATCTTAACCCTAAAATTTGTAGCATGCTTTTTAATATGCAGTACCCTGGTGTTGTTGCAGTACCCTGGTGTTGGTGCAGTACCCTCTGACCACGACTAGTTGTTGTTCCTTTGGTCAGGTCAAAGGTACAACACTCCTGAGTGATTTTTTCAGAATTAAACATTTATGTTCTTCTGCTACAACGTTTTAAAAATTAATTAATCTTGGTTGCTTTAATTGTTCATAAAGAATTTAATAAATACTAAATGAAATAGGTTCAAACTGACTTAATCAATCCTCAGTGTAGCAGTTCAAACCTCCACCCCCTATAACCCCTTATCGTTAGACCTGAAGCTCATCCAAAAGCGCGGGCAAGGAAAATGTCAAATAGGGGCCGGCCTAAAGGGAAACCTTGTATCCTTAAAGATATTCCTGAAAAGCTAATTATTGAAGCTGAAAAGCAAAACAGCACCACCCTAAAAGTAAGACACCAGATACAAATAAACCCTAAAAAATGGTAAATAAAAAAAAATTCAAATGACAGTTCTGATACTGAAACCTAAATTTCTTCAGGAGAAAGTGACGTTGATTTGTCTGATAAATGTCGTGAGTTGGACTGCACCTACATTGGACCCATATTTCTCCCGATCCGATCCAATCTGATTTCGTTTGACCTACAATGGCCGGCAACGGCTGACGTGAGTGCCTACATTGGTCCCGACCCGATCCGATCAGATTTAGTCATATATTATTTATAACATTGGATGGTTATAAACATCTTTCCACGTAATTTAATAGACAAGGGAAACAAAAAACAAAAATGTGAAGTGACAAAGTTGTTCTAAATTTTATTAGCTTTCATTAAAAATGCATTGAAATCGGTTAAGATGTAGAAACTGTAGACCTTTTTTTGTCTTTTGGCACAGTTTTGCTGGTCTACACAAACAAACCATTTAGAACGGCCGCGAATCGGTGGCCATCTGATTCCTACGTGGCTGACGTTGGATGTTTTTGCAGATCCCCAGAGTTGAAGTCCGTACACCCATATTGGTTTAATTATTGTTTTCTATATCGTTTGTTTGTTCTGTATTGATGATTTAGATTAGGGTCCAAGGAGTCGTCTAATCTAAGGAAATTAATTAAAAAAATAATAGTTGAAATAATTTGATAGAGTTGCTCATTACCAATGTAAAAGAACAGCACTATTCGTGTTTTTATTTTATTTATACAGGTTATTTTAAACAAATTATTCAGGAATGCAGTCTACGCTACCCAAATTCTGAGGAAAATGCTGAGTTATGCAGCTCCTACGTGACGGACTTCTTCCTCTTATGACCATCCGCATGTATCCTCCACTTATTATATAAGTGGTGATGCGGAATTCCTAGCGAGTCAACAATAATCATTCTTGGAGAAATTCTGCTTTAGTCGTCGGAATGGCTCCTCTTGCCCAAACGAAGGAACTCTTACCTCAAAATCCCATTTTCCCAAACTTCTAGAAATTTCACTTTTAGGTAAGGAACGCATTTCTAATAGATTGCCTTTTCTTCGCCTTTAGAGGCCTGGTCGATACCAATAATAAAAATGGAATAAATATTTATAACTTCGGCTTCAAGCGGAAACACGTTCAATATCCTCCTATAGTTCATCGATTTGTTTTACTATGACTATTCCTAATCCTTAATGGCTGCATCATGTAGTGTTTATGTTATCCTTAATGGCTGCATCATATAGTGTTTATGTTATCCTTAATGGCTGCATCAGGTAGTGTTTATGTTATCCTTAATGGCTGCATCATGTAGTGCTTATGTTATCCTTAATGGCTGCATCATGTAGTGTTTAAGTTATCCTTAATGGCTGCATCATGTAGTGTTTATGTTATCCTTAATGGCTGCATCATGTAGTGTTTATGTTACCCTTAATGGCTGCATCATGTAGTGCTTATGTTGTCCTTAATGACTGCATCATGTAGTGTTTAAGTTATCGTCAACAAGAGAAACAGTAAAGTTGGTGGGTTATAGTTGTTGAAGGATTGAATAAGTGGTTAAGGTCCAAGTAATTAGGAAGCTAAGCCGGTTTCAAGGCGGCCTTGTGGTGCACTCATCAAGCTAAGCTCTCTCCAATTATAGCCATCCTCTTGATGGACAATATCATTGATTCATAGGCGAAATGCCTCATTTTGGTTCAGCTTATTTGCTTGGTTGCACCCACAACCCTTAGCTCGGTCCAATTACTGCCTTCATTTCGATGGGCAAAATTCCACCATTCATTTAAAGGAATACATATTTCTAGCCAAGAATTATTCCTCAACTTAGATCAGCTTTTAGCACATTTAGAAGTGTTGGGTTGGGTTGATATTTTAAGGGCAGAAAACTGCTTGGTCATCACCGCCCTAAGACTATAGTTAAATCGTGTGTAGTGTAACTATAGGATGAACAGTGTTTACAGTATTGTCTATTTTAGACAGAGTTGTGTTTCTAATATTGCATTTGATACAATATAGTTTTGGAAAAAAAGATTGTTGCATAGATATAACGATAGAGACGTTCGTAAAAAAGAAAGAAAATCACACATAAAAATTTATATATTTTTTTTTTTCTTTCTTTCTTTTTTTTTGTATTATTTTTTTGTTATGTCAAATTTTTGAGATATTTTATCATTCATCCTTGTTTTTTTATTATTTTTTTTTATGAACATAAACTAACGATTATGCTATATTTGATTAGGACCATCAACTTTACATACATAACTAAACTAAGAATGCTTTATTATACTGTACCAATACTAATACTCACCTATTATTACTAAACTATTAATACATATAAAGAGTGATTCAGGTCTAAGTAACCAAACTCTAGGGGCTGATTCTAGATATCATTTCCAACCAAAATTTCATTTTAAGTATGGTCCGAATCCGAAGGGAAAAGTGAACAGTTTTTGAGCAATCGTTTCTAATTGAATAAAAAATATGTCTATCTTAAAAAAAAAAAAAAAAAAAACAGAAAATTGGACACAACTCCTTTTCCCTTCGGAGTCAGAACATACTTCAAATGGAATTTTTTGTTAGAAATTATGTCTAGGTACAACTCCAAGAGTTTGGCTACTTAGGCCTGAATCAACCCCTCTCTCTCTCTCTCTCTCTCTCTCTCTCTATATATATATATATATATATATATATATATATATAGTTTTTGAATCAGGAAACCAACATTCCATTCTGACCTCAGGTATCATCTAAAAGATGGATTTCTGATTTGCTTTGGAAGACGAAATTAACAGGTATTTCGAGAAATTTCATATAAGAATCCAGACGGGCTTCCCCGTAGTGCCTGCTCGTGCGGGAGATGGTGGGTTCGAGTCCCAACGGCGGCAGAAATGTTGTCATCTCGCGGCTCTTTGAGAGAATTCCTCACTAGATCATGGATTCCGGCGCTAATGGCCTAGATGTCGGTGCGCCATAAAAAAAATGAATGAAAAAATACGTCCAGACGAAGGCTTATTAAGAATATTCGCTAGGATGGTGGAGTTTCTGCAGGTAACCTAATAACATCAGAAACTGTTTAAATAAATTAGAACCAAATAAGAATCTCTTTGATATCTAAAAAAAGTGAAGGGCTTCATATGCCAAGTTTCAGATCAATAAGTTAAAATTAGTTAGAGATAAAAGGCTGCTGAAGAAGCGTCGATCGGAGTAAAAAATATGTGGCGTTGGTTCTCTCTACCCTGCACCCCGCTCCTTTACTAGCTCCACCTTTGGTATACATTATTTAGGTTTTGGAATAGTATTAGATTACCTACAGCCCCCAGGGGCACCAGAATAAAAACAGGATCTGTATAAAGTAAGGAATTTTCTCTGTGAGTTAGATATTACAAAAAAAAAAGAGATATATAAAGCATTGTTTGTTTGCCATTATTTATTCTAACCAGCTGAACCAATTAATTGTCTAGGTCCATCTATAAATTTTAAGTTTCAGATACTCCACCTCTGGTATGACGATTGCGTTGATAATTGAGCTGGTAATCATATTTTATCAGTAATACAGTAGGCCTAAAATATTGGAAGTTATTTTCTGCATGCTCCATCATATTTATATTATTTTCATAGATGAAGCATAATTTTAAAACTTTTCTTTATCATTACACCGGAAAAATATACAAATTACTTACATTTGAGTCAGTCCATGCAACGAACAGTTATAGATGGAAATTTTTGGAACACAATTTTTGACTTTGTAACTTTTTTTGGGCAGGATAGGAGGTCAACATATCAAAAGTCCTCGCCCGTAGCCTTTGTGCCGGGGGGAGGGGGGTTTAGAAGTTCCCATTTGTCGGGTTTTCACTTATATCTCGGAAACCCTGCGTCCTAGCGGCATGACTATTCCATAACAAATGAACGCTGATTAAATTTCCTACAAGTTTTATTCTATAAAGTTTTTCGAGATATCATTAGATTTCGAAATATCCGCTCTTGAAAGTCGGTCAGTGGGGAAAAACACTTTCGCGCCATATTATTTCCCCTTTTTGACGGGATAACTCTTCAACGATGAATCCAAAAAATAAATAACGGTTATAGGGCTGTAGAGTATTGCATTCCCTTCAATAATAAATATTACTTTGCTATTTTATGTATTTTCCTTCAAACGTAAAAATAATTTCAGTGTTCATCGTGAAATCTGAAATTTAGCGACTAATAGTCCAGGTAACTAAGATTTATAAATGGAAATGTTTGTAACACAATTTTTGGCTTCATAACTTTGTTTCGGCTAGTTAGGAGGTCAACGTATCAAAAGTCCTCGCCCGTAGCATTTATGCCGGGGGAGAGGGGGGGTTTATAAGGCCCCATTTTTCGGGTTTTCACTTATATCTCGGAAACCGTGGATCCTAGCAACATGATCATTCTCTAACATATGAATGCTGATTAAATATGCTACAAGTTCTATTCAATAAAGTTTTTCGAGAGATCCTTAGTTTTCGAAATATCCGGTCTTGAATGTCTGTCATTTTGGGAAAAAACACTCTTTTTGCTCTTTTTATACGGATAACTCTTTAACAATAAACCCAAAAAATAAAAGCCGTTTATAGGGCTGTAGAGCATTACATTCCCCTCAAGAATACATGTTACTTTACTATTTTATCTATTTTCCTTCAAACGTTATATGCGCACTCACATGGCCTTAGCAAAACCATGGACAAGATCTTATCTAATTGTGTTTGAATAACTGGTCAATGGGCCCAAAATTATATATTTTGTACTATATTATAAATATACTGAGTACTGGACGTATTTACTCACACTATTTACATAATGGAGCATATTTCGGAGTATACATTGACTGGAAATGGTGAGAAATTGAAAGGTTCATTGGTCAGTTGTCACCAGATATCAAGATAAACATTAAAACTGTTTTCCGTTTGAAGGAAAATACATAAAATAGTAAAGTTATGTATATTCTTGAAGGGAATGTAATGCTCTACAACCCTATAAACGGCATTTATTTTTTGGGTTTATTGTTAAAGAGTTATCCGTATAAAAAGAGCAAAAAGTGTGTTTTTTCCCAAAATGACAGACATTCAAGGCCGGATATTTCGAAAACTAAAGATCTCTCGAAAAACTTTATTGGATAGAACTTGTAGCATATTTAATCAGCATTCATTTGTTATAGAATGGTCATGTTGCTAGGATCCATGGTTTCCGAGATATAAGTGAAAACCCGAAAAATGGGCCCTTATAAACCCCCCCTCCCCCCCGGCACAAAGGCTACGGGCGAGGACTTTTGATACGTTGACCTCCTAACTAAGTCAAAAATTGTGTTCCAAACATTTCCATCTATAAATCTTAGTTACCTGGACTATTAGTTGCTAAATTTCAGATTTCACGATGAACACTGAAATTATTTTTACGTTTGAAGGAAAATACATAAAATAGCAAAGTAATATATATTATTGAAGGGAATGCAATACTCTACAGCCCTATAACCGTTATTTATTTTTTGGATTCATCGTTGAAGAGTTATCCCGTCAAAAAGGGGAAAAAATATGGCGCGAAAGTGTTTTTCCCCAAAATGACCAACTTTCAAGAGCGAATATTTCGAAACCTAAAGATATCTCGAAAAACTTTATAGAATAGAACTTGTAGTAAATTTAATCAGCTTTCATTTGTTATAGACTAGTCATGTCGCTAGGACGCAGGGTTTACGAGATATAAGTGAAAACCCGAAAAATGGGACCTTCTAACCCCCCCCCCCCCCCGGCACAAAGGCTACGGGCGAGGACTTTTCATATGTTCACCTCCTATCCAGCCTAAACAAAGTTACAAAGTCAAAAATTGTGTTCCAAAAATTTCCACCTATAGCTGTTTTTAAGCATTCGTTGACTGGACTGAGTTGTTTGTGGAAAAATTACATTTGCAAAAAACGGTTTTTTAAATTCCCACCCTCGACCAATCGATCCTCTATCGAGATATATCGATATGAAAACGGTTTCGATTTCATGCATCTACTATCTCATTCCGCATTTAATTTTCACTTAAAATATAGTTTAAGGGTATTCGATCAGCTGATTTATTTATAAGATGAATTAAATTAATCAAAGCTTGAATTTATATTTACTTCCCCAAACCGCTCGCAGTCATTTGTTTTTACTTACAAGGGAACATCCCCAAGTGTCCAGAGCCGATTTTTATGAAACTTTGTATATTTATTAAACACGTGAAAATAATCGATACGTATTTTTTTTATCGGCCCAATCGCACGTTTAAAGGATAAAACCACCCTTCCAAAGGTCATCTCAAATATTCTAAGAAAGGGAGTATACAGTGGTAGAACCGATTTGGTCCATTTTGTTTTCCTGGTAATTCTACATCGAAAAATATTCGACAAGTGTCCGAGCATTCCGTCCAATGCGCCTTAGTATATCGAATATAAAAACTACTTATATCGAATAAAAAAAAAAGTATTATTTTTTATATTCGATGATATTTATCTCATTAGAGTTTCTTGAGGTGCTGATTTTAAATCTGCTATTATTTTTTATGTAAAAAAATGTATAATGCTAGTTTTGTATTGTAAATTGTATTTATTATTTAATCTACTCTCTAAAACAAATGAATTAAATGGTTAAAGAATCATGTCGATATCATTTTCTAAACTCAATATATAAAATAATATATCACATAAAATTTTATTTTATTTCTCAGCTCCTAAGGCGCATTGGACGGAACGCTGGACACATGTCGACTATTTTTCGATGTAGAATCACCAGAAAAAAGGTCCAAATCGGTGACCCCACCACTGTTAGAATATTTGAGGTGTGCTTTTATTTTCACGTGCTTAATAAATATACAAAGTTTTATCGTATCGATAAAAATCGTCTCCGGACACTTGGGGATGTTCCCTTGTCAGTCCATGACGACCAACTTACTTCGTCCCTGCTCTCTACGATAAACTAACTCGGTGATCGAATCAGATTATTCACTTTAAAAAAATTATACACATGAAACTACTATTTCGTGGCTGCTCTCAACTCCTCAATACCAGTGTTGGGCAAAAATTATTCAGAATGATGAATAATGATTAATGAATAAATGTATTATTTCATTCATGAATGAAGAATAATTACTTTTATTCATTATTCGTTATTCTGTGAATGAAGTTTATGTTTTATTCACAAATTATTCGAATGATCATTCAGACAGAATAAATATGTTTTAGTGAATAACGATAGATTTATTATAATGTTGGCAGCCAGAAATACATATATATATGTGTGTTTGAGTAGGATTATTCAGTAGTACAACTAGAAATAAATAATAACGAATGATGAATAATGAATGATGAATAACGAATAATGAATAACGAATAATTCTGTGAATAATTCATGATGTACTGTGTGAATAAGATAATTCAGTGAATTATTCATCATTCACTAAAAATTTATTCGAATGATCATTCGAATAATAATTTATTCGAATAATGCCCAACACTGTCAATACTATGATGTGGACTACCGTTCGCATTCTCACGCAATCTTGCCTCAAGGTAGCTTTTTGGCTCTCATTTTCACATGCTGTCAAACGCAAGGGGACGTCCCAGAGGAAGACCTTCACGGTTAGAAACAACAAAGAATCTCAATCGTGTCTCGGCAAACACAAGGACATATGCTGCAGAAAGTAAACAACTACGTCAAAAACAACTTGAAAGGGATAGACTGGCTCAACTGAATCTCAGGCAGAGTAGACTTCATTCCCACCAGCAGAACAACTGTCTGTCAACGCCTTACTTACAACAGTTCCATCTTAACATCACATCAAGGGGACAGATACATAAGCTGCCTAAAACATATTGTTCTGCTCGGATATTCCCAAAAGACGATGAAGTGCGAAAGCTTTCCACGGATCTATGAGTATCCATAAGTCGTATAGAGGGCTATTGTAATGAAGCCTCAAGAAAACGAGTGTTATGTTGGTGTTCCTATATCAATTGAGTAAAAAAAAATTAACCTTAAGAATTAGGCAGACGATATTGGTTTACTCTCGAAGAAAGCGAGGAAAAAGTGTTCATTGAAATAAAGGTGGCGATTTATAGCCTTTTCAAGAATCATTCTTCTGTTTCAAAATGAGATTCATTTATTTTTACCTTCAATCTCACTGAAATCCGTTTTCCTAAGAATTCTGGAGGTTACTTGTTTTTATTAAAGTAGATATATTTATTAACAGATTGTGTTTTTCTGAACTTTCCCGAGTGAATTCTAGATATTTCTTCAATGTTTTTTATCCGTGAAATTCTTCAGAAGTTCTGGTCTGCAGAAATTAGGATAAATTGAATTTTTATTCTTTCACGTCGATCGTAAAATGTATTCCCCATCCTTATGCTTTTTGGACCAACCACCTTTCTTTTATTCCCAAGATCTGCTCCAGTTCTCATTTATATCACTAAATTGAACAATGCTAAATTCTGTTATTAAAAAAATACACACAAAAAAACACGTTATTTAATATTTCCACGAAGTTCTGAAGTAAACGATGTTCCATTTTCAACAAAACAATCTATCTTCATTTTAGATTACAAACTTCTGGTTGAGCTTCACTTTGGCCCAGATGAGCGGTTCGTGGGATAGAGAGATTAATCATCATGTGTAGGGAGAAGAAAACAGGCTGATCCCCCCCCCCCCCCCCATCTGCCTCTTCTGTCATCGTTCCTTTTCATGACTTTCTCTGACTTCAAATAAATCATTCGAAAGAAAAACAATGGACCTTTAGGAGTCGTTTCGACTAAGAAAGAAGACTACCGCTTAAAGTGTGCTAACTGTGATTAACATACTTACATGAGTCTCACTATGATAGAGTGGATAGCAGAATCTAACCTAAGTGGATGCTGGTTCAACTCCCACCTGCAGGAGGTTGATTTTTTTCGTCTTTGGACCTCTTGAAAAAACTCCACCCTAAAAACCATGGAAACTTTAGTTATTTCTTGTTAGACGACTTCATTCGAAATTTGATCTTCAAATACCTTTCAACTTCACGTGCTGGGGTCATACGAACTCCAGATTCGAATTCAGCGTGTGGAAATACATAAAAATATATGTATTGTGTCTTGGGAATAGACCACTTTTATTATTTTGTGTGCCTGTTATTATTTCGAAGATCATTGCCATTACACAAATGATTTTTTTATTGTTGGTGTGCTGTAGGTTTTTTGCAAACTATTGACTCCTTCAAATTCACTCCCGAGGTTCTATTCTTGGCTTTTCTTATAATTTTAGTACTAAATGATTTAAAACATATAACAGCCTCAAGTCTAGGCCCTGCTTAATCGGCGTTTGTCATTTTTCCCGGCGAGCTGCTACGCGCAGAGTATGTAGATTAAGGCACACGGAATTCCACTCTGTACAGCTTTGGGCATACTGAAAAATGTTACCATTTTGATGGGTTAGACAGGTAGTGACTCAATCAGCTGAGAGCTCCACTCCATAAAGGATGAGATGAGCCAATCACATGTTCCGTCAGGAATGTAGTGATTTCATCAAGCTAGGCCGTGTTCCCTCGCGGATACGGTGACTTCATCAACCAATGTTTCTCTCTCTCTCTCTCTCTCTCTCTCTCTCTCTCTCTCTCTCTCTCTCTCAATATCTCTTTCTCTCTCGCCCTTTCTTCTCTCCTCATCCTCCTCCTCTCTCCTTCCTGTCGGGAATTGGGAAGATACTTCCTTCCTCTGGTGGCCTATTAGTTTCCGCTTTCTGCCTCATACCCTACACCGGAATCCTGTCCTCTCCACTCTCGATGGCTATTTTAAGTGGAAGCATTACAGAAGAAGCATATCAGCCACATACACGCAGGTTTAGACCTTCACCTTACACACGATTTCTTCATTATCCAAAACATCTTCTTTTAGGAATGAGTAGTGCCTTTAACAGCTAATGCATTGTCCCTTCAGAAACGTGGTGTCTTTAACATCGCTACATCGAGAATTTCACAAGAAGAAAATTATTAGAACGAATGAGGCGTTGCGTATACGAAGCGCAAACTCAAAGAAAGGTAGTTTTCAGGAAAATGCGTTTGAATATTTTGTCCAAAAGGACGAACTCCACTATAGCATATTCAAAGCATTTTTGGATGTCTCATTGTTCAAATTACATAATAATTGACCAAGAATTAGTGCGAACTTCACTTTCACGAAAAGAGCATTTTATTTATATCATCATCCTGAAAATATACCTCTAGATTCTATGAAGCGTCTAGATTCGGATGGCGGGTATAAAAATTTGACGGGATGTTGGGTTCGCCCTTCGTATCCTCAACGCCTCAAATAAATTCAAAAAGGTGGCTTGGATAAGTTTTCTGTCAATCACACCTAAAAATATCGCAATCAAAACCATGGTTCAGTATGAATTTTGAATTTAACTAATACTCTCTTGTTTAGAGCTAACAAATCCTCTAGCTAAAAAGGTCAACGTAATAAGCAATAATATGTGAGGCTAGAGATTATTAATGGCGAAAGATATGGCAAACGGGAATATATAGAGGACATAAAAGGAGAGGAAAAGGTCAAATCTATTCAGACCCTTTACTCAAAAATGCAGACAAGTGGGTCAGAGGTAAAAAGCCACAAGCAATTCCCCAAGAGGAACCCTTCCCCACAAAAGAATCCACTCAAACGTAAATCAGGGCTCAGACGAGGCGAATATTCCTGACAAACAGTTGTCAAAGCAACGAAATTCGGTGGCTTAATAACTTTTCTCTAATGGAACAGGATTCGTTTAATATCCCAACAAATGTTATCGAGATAAATAGAAGTTGTATCAACTACAAATTTAGGAATCCATTCTATATACACACGTGGAAACATGAATCCAGAAAGAAACATTTCCAAGAGACAGATATTATGAGTAGGCAGAAGATTGGATTAAACATCTGAAATACATAAAAGACGTTCCTCCGTATAGGAAAAAATTCAGATTCGAGCTATATGAAGATGAAACTAGTTTAAAATCAAAGGTACAGGAGCATGAATTTCTTTTCTGAGGATAAAGTAATACTATCCAAACCTAAGTTTGTCGAAAACTTATTTTGTTGTAACTGACATTTGTCACAATTACATTTATCAAAAACAATGTTTTTCATATTTGAGTATTGTCGATACATTAATTCAATTGGTAAAATCTTAACTTTGTTCTATGATAGGGAGAAATCAAACATCTCCTACATGAAAGGAAAAGTTAGGTTCGAAACAGAGTGTAGAAATATGTAAATAACTTATTTCTAAAGTCGTTCCGTGTGTTTAAAGCAGAGTTGGGCAAACGTTAGCGCGCGCTAAAAGCTGATACCTCTCCGCTAATTTAGCGAAACTTTAGAAAGCCAGTGCTAATAATTAGCGGTTAGCGGCGGCAGTGCGCTAACCGCTAATCTATTTATGAAATATCGTAATTGCTAATAGCTTAAGCTATAGTTACAACATTTTGTCACCTCAAAGTTCACTTCCGGTCTGCTCTAAGCAACCTCACTCCTGTTCCACTTCCGCTTCCATCTACAGGATTTACGATCACATCAATGTCAATTTCGGTTACTTCCGGTCGACTCATGCCTACACTGGGTAACTCCTGTTCGAGCTGGCTCACTTCCGGTCACTCAAGACAATGGCACACTCTGACACTCCTTAATCTAGGTTACTTCTGGGCCTATATTCATCCCTGGGTCGTTTCCGGAAGTACCCCAGGGCCTTCCAGGCACTCATGATAGACCGGAGGTGAACCGGCAGTGACCCAGAAGTAATTGTAAGCAACCGTAAGTGGACCGAAGTAGTCCAGATTCATCCGGAAACTGTCCAGGAGTAATTTTGGTGACCCGGAAGCCATTTTGAGAACCCGGAAGTGAAACCGGAAGTGGCCAAAAGTTGTCTAGATTCATCCGGAAACTGTCCAGGATTAATTTTGGTGACCCGGAAGCCATTTTATGAACCCGGAAGTGAAACCGGAAGTGGCCAAAAGTTGTCCAGATTCATCCGGAACCTGTCCAGGAGTAATTTTTGTGACCCGGAAGCCATTTTATTAACCCAGAAGTGAAACCGGAAGTGGCCAAAAGTTGTCCAGATTCATCCGGAAACTGTCCAGGAGTAATTTTGGTGACCCGGAAGCCATTTTGAGAATCCCTGGGGCATTTCCGGGTGAATTTGAGCAGCTTTTGACCACTTCCGGTTTCACTTCCGGGTTCTCCAAATGAGTTCTGGGTAACCTAAATTACCCGTGGGCCGTTTCTGGATAAATCTGGGCAACCTTAGACCACTTCCGGATTCACTTCCGGGTTCTCAAAATGGGATTCGGGTCACCAAAATTCCTTCTGGACAGTTTCCGGATTAATCTGGACACCTTTTGGCCACTTCCGGGTTCTCAAAATGGCTTCCGGGTCACCAAAATTACTCCAGGACCGTTTCCGGAGGAATCTGGACAACTTCGGACCATTTCCGGTTTCACTTCCGGTTGCTTGCAGTTACTTCCGGGTCACCAAAATTACTCCTGGACAGTTTCCGGATGAATCTGGACAGCTTCGGACCACTTCCGGTTTCACTTCCGGTTGCTTACAATTACTTCCGGGTCACTGCCGGTTCACCTCTGGTCTATCATGAGTGCCTGGAAGGCCCTGGGGTACTTCCGGAAACGACCCAGGGATGAATATAGGCCCGGAAGTAACCTAGATTAAGGAGTGTCAGAGTTTGCCATTGTCTGTGAGTGACCGGAAGTGAGCAAGATTGAACAGGAGTTACCCAGTGATAGGCATGAGTCGACCGGAAGTAACCGAAATTGACATTCATGTGATCGGAAATCCTGTAGATAGAAGCGGAAGCAGAACAGGATAGAGGTTGCTCAGAGCAGACCGGAAGTGAACTTTGAGATGACAAAGTGTTGTAACTATAGCTTAAGCTATTAGCAATTAAGATATTTCATAAATAGATTAGCGGTTAGCGCACTGCCGCCGCTAACCGCTAATTATTAGCGCTGGCTTTCTACAGTTTCGCTAAATTAGCGGAGAGGTATCAGCTTTTAGCGCGCGCTAACGTTTGCCCAACTCTGGTTTAAAGGTATGTTTCACTGACGTGAACCAGTTATGTAAAAATCGAAAGCCTACGTAAGTAATTGTAAAGGGTCAAATAATTGGTTTTATTTATCCGAACAATCAAAACCGTCAAAAATTCCGTTTATCAAGATATATTCTTCGGTGAAGTTTTCAACTGAACAAATAAAATTTGGTGAGGAACAACCGCCACGGTAATCTGTTCACGTTAGTGATGGGCGATTCTCGAATATGAATCGATCCACAAAAAATCTGAGAGTTCAGATCGATCTACGATATTGATCGACCTTCGATATGGATCGATCTACGATATTGATCGACCTTCGATATGGATCGATCTACGATATTGATCGACCTTCGATATGGATCGATCTTTGATATGGGCCGATGTCCCGATTACTTATAATTACCTATAAAATTCGTTTTTCACTTCGATTCGAATCGATTCTCATTCAAGAAACTCCCATCACTACTTTGAATTGACCTAAAAAAGTCGATTTGAATACTTCACAATATGAAAAATATATTTGTACCTAAAAGTTGACAAATTTAAGACTATATGTTATAGAAAATAATACAGAATGAAACTACTACCGTTAAATTATTACATATATATGTTTATCAAACATATATATCATGTTTATTACATATATATGTTTATCAAATAAAAAAACATATTAAAATAATAATAATAGAGAAAAGTAGTTTTCAAAATTAAGAGCACAGTTTCCCCCATGTTGGAGAAACGGAAGGTATCGAGTCATTGTATAATGTTATTGTTGCATTGAAATTTTGTTACTGGACATAGGACACTGTTCTGTAAATTTATTTTTCAGTTAAAAAATAGAAATGAGATTGAGTAACAAGAGTTTGGATTAAATATATGAAATAAAAAAACACTTTATTTTACAGTATTCTAGAGAGATGGATTCTTTAAAAGATCGCCCCTTGAAGATCGATTCATTATAAGATCGGCTCTTGGAGACCGACTCTTTAAAAATATCGGACCTTGGAGATCGATTATTTTAATAGATCGGCCCTTAGAGATCGATTCTTTGAATAGAAAGGCCCTTGGAGGTCGATCCTTTGAATAGATCGGCTCTTGGAGATCGATTCTTTAAAAATATCGGCCCTTGGAGGTCGTTTCTTTGAATAGATCGACCCTTGGAGGTCGATTATTTGAATAGATCGACCCTTGGAGGTCTATTGTTTGATTAGATCGGCCCTTGGAGGTCGATTCAAAAAATCGATGTTCAAAAAAAGATCAATTCAGATCGTCCATCTCTACTTTAGGTCTACTCAGTTTAATCGTAAAAATGTCTCTTCTGACAGGGGACGTGAGTTTTCTTGCTATCCTAGATCGTAAAAATTCGTTTTAGACAGGCATTTGAAAATTCACCTGTCTTCGGAAAACGTTTCCTTTTTAAAGTAATACTAATTGTAACATTGTAATACTTTTACATTATTGTAGAAAGAAATATTGATCCGATTACATTTACAGAGTAGAAATAACAACGGTTCTTGCCAGTATCAAACCTCTTGATATTTGGCGTGAGACAATTAGACCTAAGGATTTGGAGATCTGGGGTGGATTACTGACCCACTAGCCCTTTCCGTAACGTGGACTGCAACAGCAGTCGAGAGCTGTCGGGACCCACATACCGTGGACTTGTGTAGAAGTCAAAGGAAGACGGGACCCACGTACCGTGGACTTGTACAGCAGTCGAGAGCTCGGCGTATCTCTCGCATTCTTTATCTTTTCATTACTCGACTTTAGAGCTATCTAGCGTTGCCGTATTGTACTTCTAGTATTCCTGCCTATTACTAGATGGCATTTGAATGAAGTATTGGGTCGTTTTTAGTCTAATTAGAACTCGTTGCCTTCTCCGCCCAGTTACCCTGTCAACCTTCGTCAAATTACCGTTTGTTTTTATACTTCTGTACATTCCTAACAGCTTTTATTTGCAAAATCAGTTAACTTTTAGTCCTGAAGTTAAGATCTTATATTCGTGTTTTGTTAAATTTAGAAAAACTGTTTTTTTTTTGTTTTTTTTAGAGCGTGTCCTCCATTTTTAAAAAAAATATTTTATATTTAATTAAAATGTTTAATATATTACATATTTTATTAAATAATTCATTGAATTAAATGTAAATATTTATAATTATGCTATAGTTTTTGTAACTAAATTTTGTACATAAAAAAAAAACAATTTAACTCCGCCGGTTTACAAAGTCACGGATCAAAAATGAAGACGGAAAATTTATTTTCCGCAGTTATTGAGTATTTAATTCCCTTGCTTATTATTCATAAAAGAAAGGGCAAATGGTAACTAAAGAAGGTTTCTTTTCAACCTTCTTTTTTTACTCGTATCTATAATATAGCTTTTTTATTACTTATTTTTAAAGAAAGTTATTCAACTTAAAATAATTATTTAAATGCCAAACTAATTCAGCATAAATAAAAATTAATAATCATTGTAAGCAAAATAAAAATGATAAAAGACGAGTTTAAGTACGACGACGAGATCGATGAAAGACGAGGCGCTGTGACCGAGAGTGGGAAAAGTATCCCGTACAGGGTGACCGAAGCCAGGTGCAAGTATCCTGTATAGCAGAACACACTCCTTGCGGCTCTTTGCGTACGGAAAGGGTTAAGTAATGATCATTTTCATTCCATAAACAATTTGGTAAAATGGGAGTTTTTCAATTAAACTGTCAATGAATTGACTCAACAGGATTACACGGAGCATTTTGAAAACAAATGAATCAAGCCCGACTCGCAGGTACTGCATCATCTTAGCGCGTTTCCATGTATATCCCTAGTTGCAATAGTAAAGGAAAAGAAGCAGTTATTGGGAAGTTTTGATCTTGCGTGAAAATTATAAAATGATTTTAGGCGTGACAACATGTAACTGAAACTGCATCGTAAATGACTGCATCCTGTTTCCCAAAGTTTGCATTAGGAAAATAATATTTACAGTACGTTTATCATTTACTTATCTTACTAAAATACACATTTTACTGTTAAATGCACTTAAAAAAATACAATTAAATAGTGAGCCAAACAGAGACAAAACCTTAGTGTCATTGGGAAAGATTAGAATAGAAACAATTATCAGTTTTCGTGAAAAATGTAATAATGTAAAATTATATCTGATCGAGAAGCTTTTAGGTCCAATAACCTAAGCCTGAATTACTCCCTCTGCTTTCGCTTTTTAAGAATACGTATCTCATTTTTTTTTACCTTATTTTACAAAAAAAAACGTTTTTATATGCAATTTAAAAAACAGTCTATTAATAAGTGAAAACAACAGACACAAAAAACGCTCAAAAGAACGAAACCAACAGTTTTAGGCACTTATTTCTGGGATTGACATCAACCTATCGAGGTTATCGATCGAGGTTACTCCAGAACCTTTTTTGTAGATAATTTCGTAAGCTTTCGAATACTCGTCACCTTCCACTTACCACAATTTCCCTACAATTACCCCTAAAGTACATGAAAATGAGACTTTAGAACATATTTTTATACTTTGTTTGTACCTTAACGCTACCATCCTAGCCATATGAAAAAAATTTTTATGAGTAATTATTAAGAATAATTATTTTAAAAAAAATCTTGATAGAGATCATAAATAAAGGATTTATTTTTATATGCATACAATTCTTTAGATTTTTCTCATTCTTGATTGATTGGAAATTGGGAATTACTAAGTTTTATTTTATGATTAAGTTTGTGTCTAATCATATGATACTTTTGTAAAGTAATAAAACACGGATGTATCCATGCATCTAAGTTATAAAAATTAAGCAATTACACACACACACACACACACACGCATGTATGTATATATATATATATATATATATATATATATATATATATATATATACATATAATATGTATGTATAATTCTTAAATCATAAATTTTAAAGAAGTATTTTACGAAACCGTCCATCCCCTTCGGATTCAATATAATGTATTCCAAACCCTCTGAAAGTAAGCATTGCTCCCTTATGTTTTTCCAACCAAACCGTTTACAATGACTTAAATATCCTTTCCGTTCAATACTTAATCGAATCCCGCTACAAGAAATTCCAATTCAATTTTTCCGTCCGTCGTAATCTCACGATGAATTCCTGATCCACTTGAGTTTTTCCCAAAACCATATTGGAATGATTAAAGAGTAGTTAGTCCAAGAAACCTGGGTCCTCTGTGATTGTTAAGATCTACCTATAAAAATAACCAAATGCTAACGAGCATGTTCTCAACTGAAGACAATTTAAGTAAATTTAACAACTTTGTCGCCCTACGGGAATAATATTTATAGTTGTAAATTGCAATCAAGAAAATGATAATTTATTATAAATTGTTATTAAACTATGTTTATGTATCTTATTTCGATGAATGATGTGTAATAGTAACTTGAAAAGTCAAGGGAATGTTAGGAGAATAAAACGCCAGATCTTCAAGCAGATATCTATATTGGATGTTTCGGTTCATCAGCTAAAATATCTCGGTCGGAGACATCGGGCTTTAAGATTTCGAAATTCTTGGCATCGTTCCTTTGAATGGTTTGTCACTGGTTTCCTCAGTTCTTTCTTATGTGTGATTTTCATGAACGAAAAACTTTTTTTCAGTAAAACGAAGTAAGTAAATAAGAAACAAATTTGTACAAGAGCTTTTCGTAAGAATGAGCGAATTCGAGAAGACGAAATGAGTAATTCCCGCTTAGAATTGGTTACTGCCAGTTTTTTGTACATTGTGGTGTCTAAAAGCACGCTTTTCTTTGTGAAGTTTTAGGAATTTTTAGAATGATATCAAAACGAAATATTGACTGCTTTATACCGAACATTTCTAAATAACACTAGGGATAAGAAATAGTAATTTATTGCTCAGATATTTTTATTTGTAGAACGCTTAAGAAACACGCAGTAATCTTTCATGTTCTGCCCATATTAAGAGAGGCCACGGTTGTGACAAACTAGTATTCGCTAACTAAATCAGCTAAAAATAAAAACATTAAGTCAGCAGGCCGCTAAAAATTTCTAGAACGGGTACGACTGTTTAAGTATTGAGTTTTGGCTAAAACAAGACTTGTAATTTGACGATTTCCTGAGTAATTCTCAGCGTACGTTTATGTAAAGGGAAATTGAAGTATGTTTTTCGGGTTACATCTCCTGAGGGACAGAATTTCTAATATATTATATACTAACATTATAATATATAATGTTGTAATTAGCTTATGTACTAGGTAATAAAAACATTAAGTCAGCAGGACCGCAAAAATTTCAAGAACGGGTACGACTGTTTAAGTATTGAGTTTTGGTTATAACAAGACTTGTAACTTGATGATTTCCTGAGTAATTCTCAGCGAACGTTTATATAAAGGGAAATTGGAGAATGTTTTTCGGGTTACATCCCCTGATGGACAGAATTTCTAATATATTATATATTAACATTATAATATATAATGTTATAATTAGCTTATGTACTAGGTAATAAAAACATTAAGTCAGCAGGGCCGCTAAAAATTTCAAGAACGGGTACGACTGTTTAAGTATTGAGTTTTGGTTAAAACAAGACTTGTAATTTGATGATTTCCTGAGTAATTCTCAGCGAACGTTTATATAAAGGGAAATTGAAGTATGTTTTTCGGGTTACATCTCCTGAGGGACAGAATTTCTAATATATTATATATTAACATTATAATATATAATGTTGTAATTAGCTTTAATAGCTTAGACTCTCTTTAACTTTCTATACTCATATATATTTTGTCCAATTGATTTCAAACCTAGCAAAATAATTTGTAGGGGTCATTTAAGCTTTTAGAATATACCCCCTGCGTTTTGCAACTGGCACGCGGTCAAAAATTGGAGATTGCAAGGAACCCCTATATTTATTTATTTTTTGTACAGTTATGTGGCTTGGGTGATCACAAAAAAGGCATTACTAAAAGTTATTCTTTCGACTCTCAACGCGAGTCATGAGACCTTAATGATTATAATCAACTGATGGGCCTAGTCGAAGATTTGTTTTTTATAAATTGTGTATTATTATTTAAACCGTGTATAAATTAAAACAAATATATTTACTTTATTCATTTATTCAATAATGAATGATGTTACTACCAAAGATCTCTGAAAAAAAAAACATTTTTGTTAAAAATACTTTAGACTGCTTACAGAGAAGGCAAATGATTCCGATGTGTTAATGAGCTCAAGAGCGAGAGTGGACTGCAAATACCCAGCTTGTTTACTAGTTTTAATGGCATCAAAATATCTTATTTGGTAGTTATGTCAGCAAACCTTTATGATGCCAATTTTCAAAATGGAATATTATTTTTTCGTTTATATTCGTTTAGAAAGTTTATAAAAAATAAAATTGTTCCTATATTTTATGGTATGAGGTCAAAAAATTTACACACAGCCGGAATTTTCAACTACTTTACTGAAGAATTTCAACCCTTTGGCTTTTACAACATTTTGATAACCTATGCCATGCGCTATAAGAAAATGTGCAAGGTCAGTAAAAATAAAACAAATTAACATTTTATGAAAATGTAAGGACCTGAAAAATATATTTTTCTTTATGTTCATTACATATATTATATATATATATATATATATATATATATATATATATATATATATATATATATATATATATGTATATATATATATATATGTGTGTGTGTGTGTATATATATATATTTATATATATGTATATATATGAACAATTACTTATTGTAAGAAGATGTAAAGGATGTCTAGCAGAGTTCCTATCAATTACACCCATATCCCTGGGGTGATTTGAAAAGAATATTTAGTTTTTATCATTTTTCTACTGGTAGAGCCTTTACCAGAGGATCTCTCCTGT
The DNA here is from genome assembly GCA_946811695.1 of Gonocerus acuteangulatus. NCBI lineage: Eukaryota > Metazoa > Arthropoda > Insecta > Hemiptera > Coreidae > Gonocerus > Gonocerus acuteangulatus. Next base: position 82,421,419 of record OX328132.1, on the reverse strand, counting down.
TATCCCTGCCTTAGCATGATGTATTGCCCGCACCTGGACCTAAATCCGGACCCAGGGGTAGTCTACTTAGGCAAGGGGGTCTCCTCTTCTTAGTGTCTCGACCACATACTCTACATATAAGACGTGACTACCATACCACGGCCTCGTTAGGTTAGCACATTCAACATTTTATGCCCGATATTCTTCCGCAGAGTATTGTTCTTCAACCTTTCAGCAAGGAATTTAAAAATCATTCAAATAGATTGAAATTATATCTTTGATTTCACAAACAATTTCAAGATAATAAGTAAAATATACGAAAATTCACTAACTGCCCATGTCTACTAATAAAATATATTTTTTTTTAATACTTAGTCTTAGGCAGATTTACGAAATTTTCATTTCAACTATATCACTTAATTAATAGTGTTTATGCCACGCTGTCAATATTTTCATCGACAAATTAATGACAAATTAAATATATTTAATGCTATAATATCACTAAAAATACCTTTTGCTCTGAATAGATTCGATATTTTGCTGATAATAGATTTAAAAGTATGCTCCATCGATCTATTTATATAGTATCAGTAGATATACGTTTTACTGTAAATAAAATTTATTCTTGATGAGCTTAAAGACATCCTAAATAGATTAGATTCAGCAGGAAACATGCTGTATTAGTATACATACGTTTAACTGTGAATAGAATATATTCTTGATTAGTGTAAAGACATCCTAAATAGATTAGATTCAGAGGGATTCATACTTCATTAGTAGATATACGTTTTATTGTGAATAGAATATATTCTAGATTAGTGTAAAGACATCCTAAATAGATTAGATTCTGGGGGATTCATACTTTATTAGTAGATATACGTTTTACTGTGAATAGAATGTATTCTTGATTAGTGGAAAGATATCCTAAATATTTTGGATTCAGCGGGATTCATACTGTAGTAGATGTACGTTTTGCCACAAATAGACCTAATTCCATACTACTAATTGACTTTATTGATGACGTATGTACAGTAACCAATATTAATTTAATGGCAGTCAATGGGAAACGGAGATAAGAAAACAAGGGTCTTTCGGAACAAAAAAACGGTGTTGTCTACTCAGAATAAGATTCTCATCATCAAGAAGTTGAAAACAATAGAGCTTTAAAGCACAGAAAAAAAACTTTCCAACTCTGGAATTTATTAAGGAGCAGAAGGGCTGAAATTTTCACCCTGAAAACTCATATTGTTCCGTTAATAGTAGTAGTTACAATAGTACTCATCTTTTTTATAAAGGAAGTCTACTGTCACAGTTTTTATATCTCTTCTTACCACCATAAGACATAACGATACCCAGCTTATACAATAAATATTCTTAAAGCTTTCATTGTCCACTTCCTTCTTTGTGAGATGTAGCGTTTTAAAGAGAGAAACTCGCTTATGAGGTTGACCTCATGAGCAATCATATGTTTGTGTGTGTATATATATATATATATATATATATATATATATATATATATGTGTGTGTGTGTATGTGTATATATATATTTATATATATATATATATATATATATATATATATATATATATATATATATATAAATTCTTGTGAAGGATGACCCGATATATATTTTCCACTTTTTATTGTATCTTTTTCTGGCAGGGGGTCGATAAAGCAGTACACTCTTTGTTCACATTCACTAATTTGTTTGGTATGTTTCGCCCGACATGTTTCGTGCCTTTTCGCACCTCTTCAGGGGCTTTCCTTGTCAGGAAGTCCTCTCGTCATGTTGTCTAGCTTGAATCAGGCGCAATACTGTATTGTACTCCTTTATCGAGTACTGCTTTACCGACCCCCTGTCAGAAAAAGTGGAATATATACATATATTAGTTCTATCGCTCAGTGGCTGTAAAATGGTCCGATTTTGATTAAATTTGGTACAAAAATAACTTGTCTAATTTAAAAGGTCGATTACGTTAACCGCACAACTGGAACAGGGGTTTTGGGACAATTTTAGGGTTCGCGCGAACAAAATCGTTGTGCCTAGGGCTTTTGAACCGCTGTTCTTTTCATAATCTACGGGTTCTGACACATGAATATTTCTAGTCCGCACTTTTGCCTCATGTGGTCAACCTTATAAGCGGCTTTCCTCGCAGAAATATTGAATAATGTGGTTGCTTATTCAATTAATTAAGCCATGTCCGTAAATAGAAGGTTTCCCACTTGAAAGAACTGCTAAGTGAGCTGTGTGAGTCCTAAAACGGGTGTAAGAAAACAGGTAAGAGCAGGGGAATTCTGTTTGGGGAAAATGGAGGGAGATAGCGAGAGTGGCTATGCATATGGATTACGGGAGGAGCCACGGCTTCCTCATCCATTTGCTTATTAACCCTCATACTTACCATAACATAACCCAAACCTCATCAATTAAGGTGATTAATAATACGACGAGGAGCGGAGACCGTGTGTAGGTATCAGAATTAAAATAAAGTATGAGCTGCTAAACCATAGGCGAAGGGATCCATCCATAGCTGAATGGTTGTTGATAAACAAGGCTCGTGGTACTTGGTTATACAGGTATAACTGTTCATAGCTCTCCACCTGCTACAATGAAAAAAATCCTAATCGCTTGAACTGAGGCACCTTAGGGCGTTTCCGGTCATATCCCTTGTGACATTCGTAAATGAATAGAAACGGTTTTGTTTTGATCTTTCGGAAAATTACAAATACTTTTCTCATTTTCTTGCCTTGTTAAACCAAAATACTCATTTTACGGTTAAATGAAATTAAAAAAAAAGGAACAATTCAAAAACGTGACAGAAATCCGTTCAAAAAGAACGACACCGATTCCCAGAACTAGATGGACAACACTCAAGTAAACAAATCATAAAACTAAGGGGATTATTTATATTATTTATTATTATAAAATGCCAAATGTAAACGTTTAAGGGCTTGACCTAAGATTTCTAAATATGTTGACCATTTAACATATATACCGCGCATGTACGCTCGGCACTAGATAGAATGTTGGGGTTTGCAGATGACCCATATTATTGTGCACATCCTTTTCAAGGGAATTAAAAAACAAAACCTTTACTGCAAACCGCACTTTGATATATCTAATATTAAATGAGTTGCGATTCAATTTGTATTGTTTTAAATTAAAACGATTTTTTAAAGGCCCTTCAGTGATCGTTTATGAGTGTGTGACACATGACTTTGAGGTATATTTTCCTCAACTTTCTAAAAAAATATGGCCGATCCTCTAAACAAAATATTTTCCTAATAATAATAAAATTGGAAATAAGGCATCTTTTTTAAGTATTTAGCCTGATTCTTCTTTATGGATTAACTAAGTAAAGCTATCTAATCTCATCATTCACGTTATCTATCTAATCATTTGGAACTGATATTCCTTATTGGAGTACGGTTCATTATTTTGCTTTTGTTTATTATTAGTGTAATATTCGCTTTCAACCATGAAGTTCACAAGTAGTGAGCTTGTGGATATGATTATTGCTTTCTGGGAGTGTAAACGTAAAGCTCGGATGGCTGCTCGCGAAACTGTGCGACGGTAGTACAGTGGTAGAAAATACTTAAACGCCAACTTGGAATTTCGCTCGGAATGCTCTCTTCAAATCAACAAAATACTCATTTTACTTTTAAAAGCATTCAAAAACAAACACACTAGCCAAGTTGGGGAATATCCTTTCAATAATTCTGAAAGAACTTTTTTTCCTTATTTTATCGTTTCGGGGATACTTGTACATCGTCAGGAATTCTAAATTTCTACAATGACTGTGTCACATCAATAAAACCGTTTATTGTGTCGTTTATATGAAAGAAATATACTTTTATGATTGTCTTACATATAAAAAAAAAATCCAGAACATTATGCACTGTTCGACTTACAACTTACAAATATGACTAATTATTAAACTGTATACGTGTATATAACCTAACACACTGGTATAATTTTTTTTTTTTTTGGTAGGCACCAAAAAACACATCAAAAATGTTTCAATCCTGAAATAATATTGTTTAGACAAGAAAACGTTCATGCCAGCTGATGATAAAAATTTAAACAAACCCCTCCCACGGAAGAATATACTGGGAAATACAATGCAAGAACCGTTAATGTGCACGAGATGTATGGTTCTTTCACTGCACAAAATTGTTAACCTTCAATATTTCCTATACTAGAAACTCTGTTTGATAGATTTGTGTTTAAGGAATCCATTTCAATCGAAAAATCAATTTCGAAAAAAAAATACTGAAAGATACCAAATCAAATTTTTCCGTTCATTGGATACGAGATTGTCTATTTAAGCTAATGAAGAACTGCAATCTGTCATTGGAACCCCACCCCTTGAAAATCGCATGAAATCCAATACTGTCCCCTAACTGGCCGCAGTTATGCGTGCCTCTCCCGCTCGACCTAATGTAACGAACATGGAATGGGGAGAGCAATACGCTGCCCCGAATTGCTCGGGCTCGACATATTCTGAGCTCTCACTCAGTCTCTGACCCTCTACCAGCATTAATCTCTAATATGGGATTTGGGGTTGTTATTGGCTTCAGGCTTAATATCCGAAGTAAATGACCGGGCGTACCAATTTCTGGGTTACAACATTGGATTATGTATAGGTTGCTACCCTTTTTTAATCTGTTAACCGGGAATAAACATTTGTTCAACTCGTTTCACACTGTGGACATCGTTCTTCGTAATTATAAGTAACTAGCTGTTACCCGGCGTGCCATGCTACACCTACTTTCTGCATCTAGAAAATCAAAAAAATAATAATAATTTTTTCTCGAATAACGTTTTGCCGTCTTATTAGGTTTTCTCTTTACTTATTGTATTTTTAATTTACCGCAGTTTGCTTTCAGAATTAGCCCATTGTGTCTGCCAGTTATTTAATGCCCTATTTTCGGCTAATTTGCATAAGTCAGTTGATGTCATTTTGTTCAGGCCATGTAGAGGAGGTCTTCGAGTCTCAGTTTTTGCTAGTACGTCTTCCAATCTTAGAGGAATTGGCTAAGCATATGGTAAGGACTGACTAATTCAAGTAGAAATATCCAGGAAACATGAAGTCAACATCAACTTCAATTTGCTTTCGTTTTTTTCTCATCTCTGATCAGACTCCCACTTATAAGCATTCTTTTATCTTGCCGTTGTCTTCTCAAGCCAAAAATTAGTCCTACCAAACAACGATGAAAATGTGTTACAACACTCCCTACACTTTATATTTTATTTTTTCATTTTGTTTCAGCTGGGAAAAAAATTTCATCATTCTCAGAATACACAATGAATAAGTCTGTTCAAGTTTAAGTTGGAGGCTTAAACAAGAATTACACAAAGCCAAAATACTAATTCACTTTTTTAGAGCCGTAAAAACCAAGGAGTACGGCTAATATTTCTATTTTATTTGACTACACCGAAGGCCACTTCGATTGTGTTACCTTCACATTTTTTAGGAACTAAGCGGCTGTAAAATGAAAGGTTAATGCAGAGAAAACGGGTTCGAATCACACCTGGGATAGGTTGACTTCTCACAGGAAGAGGGAGAAATCATTTGTTTGCACGACATTTGACCAATGCTGCAAACAAGGAAGGTGGATTCTGGTAGTTAACGATCTTCGTCTTTTGTTTCAGGACACTTTAAGTTTGTGCAAAATTTCATTTAAATCGGTCCGTATTTTTATAAGGTTGATTTCGAATAGAAGAAAAAATTACACACATATTCAAAAGAACGGGGTTTGATGACGTTTGTATTATTAAACGTCGAAGTATCTGGTCTATACTTTCGGATTGCATCATCCGGTCGACATCATAAGCGGGATTTTCTCCTGATAGTGAGACAGAAAACACGCTAAAAAACAGGAAATCAGAGAGGGAAATATAAGGGTTCTGATCTGCCGACGGACTAACGGGTAAGCGTAGTATAGCTATCAGTAACAGACACGGTAGCATATCACTTCAAGTGCTACTCCTACTGTTCGCTCCAACAGTTACCTAGTGCCTATCCACATTCATGTCCAACGTTATCCATTTCTCCCATTCCTACATTATAATTATGAATTGGAGAGAACAGGAATGTGATTCTAAATATGAAAGTTAAGTTTGTTAACATGCATAATCCATCTACCAGATTTTTGGGGCAAAAGTTGCGCGAAAAAACACTTACGTTTTTGCGTTCAAAGGCTTGTAGGTACATTTTTGTAAGTTCATTAACGCATGGAACAAACGAAATCATTTTGAAAGCGATAAATGTAACCGTTTTCGAGAAAAGAGGATAAAATTAGGTGTTCTAACTATTTTTCAGTTTGGGTATTTAGGAAAGATGGATTCATTTGAAACTTTTTCTAGATGCTGGAAATTCATACGAACTTTTTTAGAAAACAAATATTGTATTAACAGACATGAGCGTTTTTGGAAGTATCGTTTATTTTCTTGAATATCTCGAAAACTGTTTGGATATGGTGGGATGTGGAAATTTTCCAATGGAAGGCTATACATTATATGTTCTACAAAAACAGTTCTAAAGATTTTTTCGATGGGAGGATGTCATATTCGGGACTAGCGCAAAAAATACATAATAACCGTCTTTTGTTCGTGTTACACAAAAAAATGTTTTTATGTTGGCCAGTGTTATCCGAAAATATTATTAACAGGTAGCAAACACATAAGACGAATTAATTTAATGGCTTAAAGACCCTCCAGAAAATCAAAATTCCGTTGAGATACTAGTACAAGCTTTTGAGTGGCTACTGGTCGGTGCACAAAACGGCCTGGGGTTTCCCCAGGAGGCTAGCCACATAATGGAAAAGCTATTAATTTAATCAGACCTCTGGAAGCAGTCACTTGGCGTCTGCAAACCCCAAGGGCAGTTAATGTTAAGAGACAGCACGCTACTTTTGCGTAAATATCTCTGGAAGAACTGAAATAAAAATAATTGAGGTACAAGTAAATCCGAAAATTCTCGAATCATGCTTTTTTTTATATAAAAAGTCACGTTAACGGTTTTTTTTAACAACGCATGGACATATAGGGCATTAGCGCTGTGGGAATCTTTTCAACGGGCCCTGGAATGAAAAGACACACCTGTACCAGGCGGGACTCGAACCAGCTTTTCCAGCATAAGAATTCAAGGCTTTAGCCACTGGACCACGAGGTGAGACATTTTCCAAATTGTTGTAATGCACCCAACAAAATTGCTTAGCATATTTAAAAAAAGAAAATAATAATAAAAATAAGGTTTTTAAGAAACTTTACAGATTGAAAATCTGGCTTCAGGAATTTTTCAAAGTTATTTGAAAATTGCATTTGCGACGAATATTTATTTAATGTTGAGTGCTTGTTGTTTCGAAATAATTTAGCATCATAGAAAATATCTTTATAAATCTTTTAATACCTCTGGTAAGTCTAGCATGAATTCGTTTTGATCTATAAGCGAAGGAAGTACAAAAATAAAAACAAAAAATACACGTATAGCTCAATTATTGCTATTTCAGATCTTCCGATGACATTCCCGCAAAAAAATGGACCCTCGACCACTACTGACAAAAAAGGATACGTATGAGCTCGTTGCTTCGTTTATCAATTGCTCGCTTATCTAATAATTTGGGTGATTTTATTGATTGTGATGTTTCCTTAGGCTTGTAATGTTTTACTCGTCACAAAACTCGATTCACTAGGCCTCAAATTTAAATAAATCATAACAAGACATTATTGCTCTGCTAAAAAAAAAAAAGAAAAGAAAATTAGATCTATAACACCTGCTGAGCTTTTAATATTTTCAAAATCTATGTTCTACTTAATTCAGTGGTGTTTTAAAATTATTTATCGTCGTAGAAAATCCTTTGAAAACACCTACATAGCTTCGATCCATATGCTTGAGCGACGGCTCCAGTGAGACTAGGCGACGTATTCTAATTATCTAGAGAATCTGGCCAGGAACCTAGCCTCCACCTGCGGAAATTGCTTCGGGGATCGAGGATTCATCATAGGCAGTATCCACGGACATACTACATTTACACTTCAGCCCGATCAGATCAAACATACTTTCCTCGCTTCCAGACGTTAGCTTTAAACAATCCTAACTCCCTCCGATGATGAAACAGAGTTTACGAAGGAACTGCTATAAACAGAAACATCTGGAAGAGCTTTTTGTGAAGGAACTCCTAATATTTCGCGTTCAACGAAAGAAACTTCAAGGTTTATGGTTTTAGTTTGAAAGTTTCATGCCCTCGAAGTACAGAAAATACCTGTCGTTACTTGAATACGATATCCTAGCTTTCCTGAACCATGATTTTGGGAAAATTAAATATTTATGATAAAATCTGACTGGTTTAACACTTTATACCCAATTGTCGATTTCACTGTCTATTGATTAAAAAGTTGCGAAATTTCATAATATCATATAATTTGTTCAAATCTTTCTGAACAAAAATTCGTGTTTTCTAATATATTTAGATTAAAGAATGCCCAACTCATTTGATTAGAATATTTCGCATTTCATTGACCTAAGCCAACACTTCCCTAACTTCAAGCACCGTGGTTTTGAATCAGAGTTGGACATCAATCAATTAATCGTCGGATCAAACAATTAACTTTTTAATCGCGATTGCCTTTTAATCGCCAGATACATTTAAATTTAATCGCGATTAACTCCTTTAATTGCCATTTGGAATTAATTTAATCTTGATTAAACATCTTCATTGCAATTAATTTAATCGTGATTAATTTAATATTTTAATATATATTTAAGGAAATATACGAGACTTCCATAACCAGAGTAGAGCACTTCTTCTTCTTCGGTTCCTGCCAAGCTGCTTCATTTGCTGGAGGGTTTTGCCTCTTTTCCCTCCAATCTTCTGGATATTTTCCTCGTAGGAAATCCTAGGCCGACCTCGCGGTCTTTTCCCAGAGCTTCTAAAACTTTCTTTGGTTCCTTTTCATCATCCATACGACATACGTGCCCAAACCATTTAAACTGCCGGGATTCGAGCAAGGTCCTTAGTTCTGTCACCTCAAACTGTTCTCTTATCCTTTCATTTCTGGTCTTTCCAACCGCTGTCCTCAGAAACTTCATTTCTGCTGCCGTAATGCGGCTGGCTTGCTTATCAAGGAGTACCCAACTTTCGCTCCCATAAGTTAGGATCGGGAGGTAGACCGATTTGTAGATATGCCTTTTAGTCACCAAACTCACTTCTTGGTGGCCGATTATGCTGTTACATATCTCAGTAGGGCACAAGTCAACTAAATATTGACTAATTGATTCAGTTTTGCGTATCACTTATGGAATAAAATATTATTATGATTAGTCATAGTTAAACTATTCTCGTTAATTACCTTTTTCTATGCCTACTGGTTGATTAGTATGTTGCGGGAAAGGCAAGATAAATTAGTTGGGCAACTTAACTTTCTTTTTTTTTTTTTAATAACAGTTTTCTCTCCTATATTCCAAATGTAAGAAAAATTTATATATCTTAGTATGAATGAACGTCGAACGAAATGCGCAGACAATATTTTAGCATTAGGTATAGATTGACAACTATCAACATTTTTCTCCAATCATTCAGTTTTCTATTTTATTATTATACATATTACCGGGCAATTCTATTTAATTTTAATTTGTAATGATATCCTTTAAATAAAGGTTACCCCTAAAATGACATATTTCCGAGACCAACGCACTTTTTATTCATCTAATCTATATTGTTACTCTAACCTCCCGATATATTAATTCCCTACATAAATTCTCCCTTCAGAAGGGGCATTGTTTAAAAACAAAAGCGGCTACACGGGCATAACTGGGAGCCCACCCTCGGTGGCACCTGGCCATGCTCAATGCTACCGGCTTTTGGAAGGAGTCCTATAATTTGTGACTCAAATGGAGGACCTCACATTATCAGATTTTCATACCGAGGAACCACCATACTCTGAGCTATTTGGTTAATGATCAGATGGAATTTCATAAGTAAGGAGGGAAATTAATCTAACTAGTATATAATAAAAGCTAAAATCCCAGGAGCTGAGTTTTACACTTAAGTGCTTTAAATGGAAAATAGAGACAGTTATTATTTTGGTTCGATCGTTCTTGCAATGGGTTTATGATCTAATCCACTTCTAGAGATACTTATTTGAGAGTTTATTGCATTTAAAAATATCCAAATGTTTCACAATGTCTTGTATTGTTCTACTCTAGACACCAACAGCAAAAAGGCAGTTGAAAATATTCACAAGGCGTCTTCGAACCTCTCTCATGGAAAGCTATATTTCTAACAATATTTTTTTTTATTATTTTCTTCTTTTACTTATCCTGTTTTATTATCAAATACATTCTCCTACAACAAGCAATTAAAAAATAACAAGATATAAAAAAAGAACCGTTCGAATAAACAAAATCAATTACTTCAAAGTTTTAAGCACTTATTTCTCCGATTAACATCGCCTAATCAAAACTTTCTTCAGAACCTTTTTTATAGAATATTTAGTCGTCCTACAATAGAAGACAATTATGGAGTTAATTGTGGATTTTAACAATATTCCACAATAGCTAACCGTTTTTTTTTTTTTTAGTTGCTCCATTTGATCCAGCGGAATATTTAAACATGTTTCTTTTCAGGGAACTCTGTGAATGAAAACAATTCACACGCCATTTTAAAAGAATGGAGCTTTCTAACTGTCTCACAACACATAATCTATGGCGTTTTGTGGGGGAGGGGGATTGTATGGCGCCAAAGTGAAAAGATTGAAATTTACTACAAAAGAAAGTGGAGAGACAGGCCCCTGAATTATGAAACGCTCTGCCTATCCCATCAATTACAAACGTGCAGAAGTGCTTTAATGGTCTCCTTAATACCCCCAATATGAATAGACTTTTCAGAGTTGCAGACAATGTACTCGCGTTGCACCTTAAAAATAGAATTTATATTGCCGAACAGAGTTACAGAGTATTTCTGGTCCTCGGAAAAGAGGAAAAAGTATGACACAGAAGCAATAGAAGAACATAACTTATTCACTAGAAACTATTAGAGAAACAAGTATTTTAGATGACCCCTTTTCAATTGAATTCTGTAAGCTCCGATTCTGGGGAAAGTAAGGCAGCATATAGCGTTCAAGTTATTCTATCCAATTCAACCCAGATTCTTTTGAGAACTTTTCTTTCTGTACTTTCTTTTTGCGTCTTTTCTTTTCAATATCATGAGAATTTTCCATCTATTTGTGCTACCACTAACTAAATTCAACTGCTTGTACTTCAGCTACCTAGCCAAACACTTGTTCCATTAGTGCTTGTTCCATTTCTCCCACTTACCATTAATTTATACTGGAAACACACATCCTGAAGCAGTCCACTAGTACTAAATCATAACACTTACACTATAGTAGGGGGGTCTCCCGTGGTCTAGTGGCTAGCGCCTTGGATTCATAAGCGGGAGATGGTGGGTTCGATACCCACCTCTGGCAGGAATTTTCTCATCTCAGGGCTCGCTGGGAAAATTCCTCGCTGCACCCTGGATTTCGGCGCTAATGACCTAGATGTAGTAAGCGCCGTTAAAAAAAAAAATAAATAAAAAAAAATAAAAAAAAGTAGTAGTACCACTAATCCTATAGCTATACAATCCTACTCATCATCTATCATGTCATCGCAATACCAGAAGAGATTATATCATCATATTTGAACTGATTATATCACATTATACGTATAATGAATTATTTTATTAAATTAAATAATATTTTATGATCGTATTATTAAGTTAGCTGGCAGGAGTTGCTCCACAAAATTGTTTAAAACATAACCCGATGGTTTGCAGAGGAGCTGAGTAAGACCAACTTATAACTTCTATAGAAAATGAAGAGCTCAAGAATTTTTTAAAATTTATAGACAAAAGTTTGCAGCTCAGGAGATTATTATCAATATAGGATTACCTTTTATTTTGTAATCATGGAATTTTTTATCTGATAATATAGATAGTACATATATATATATATATATATATATATATATATATATATATATATATATATATATATTACTTTTATATAGTTTTTTATTTAAGTTCCTGTTTTCTTTTCTGTTATTACATTTGGAAAAATATTTAATATTGGCACGCCTTAAAAAAATAAAATTTTCCGTTATCTTAAAAATTCTTAAAAAAAAATTATAAAAACTGATAAAAGATAGTGACGCTAAAGAAAAATGCTTATACGAAAAGTTTAAGAAGTCATTAAAAAAAAAGGTCTAAAAGTTATTACGAATATTTTATTATTAAATGAAAGTTTATTTTTGTGTAGCTTAATAAACAGAAATGTTTTTTTGTGCAACTTGCAGGAATTGCTTTTATTTTTTTGAAGAGAGAAAGATTTGAAGTTACAGGTCGTAACATCCGTTGTCTCGTAAAAATTGATTTATTTCATTTAATTAATAGTTTAATCTGAATGACATAAATCCAAAACCACAAAAACGTTCCGGTCAAATGCTAGAAATTAAAAAAAAAATGTTTTACAGTGATTTTGTTTAAAAAAAAATAAAATAAAATAAATAAAAATATTAAATATCTTGAAAATGGATAACTTTTGAATAAGGCAGTATGGGCTTAAAATTGTTTGTTTTGACCAAAACTATCACCTCGCGATGGATGCTGGTCGATCTACCAGTAACTCTGTACATGAACAGGATAGGTAGTGAAGGTAGCATTGGTTGTGTATAAGGTACGTAAGGAATCTACAAGTGGGTAACTATATGATGGGCGGTGATATTATTTTACAAACCAATGACTAAATGCTGGGCGGCTGTAGTACATTGGGCTTACGAGAATAGTATAGGAGGAAACTAAAGAATAGATGGCGTGGTTTTGTCATTAGGCCAAACAAATGCTGGACACAGAGTTCTGCCTTCTGGATAAGGGAGTAAAAATAGGACTGAATAGGGCGGCATTAGACTTTAAAATCGTTTTCCGCTGTAAGCGTAGCTAGGGCAAAGTTTACTCTGTTATCCCTAAGTAAGATAACATTCTCCATCCTGGGTATCACGATTGTAACTTCTTTTGTTTCTTAAACTTGAATTGTCGTTTTTTTAAATAACATAACTTTTAGAATGGGATGTTTAAACAGTTATCCATGTTGTTGTTTACTTATCATTTCAGAAAAACGGAGAAATTTTATGTTTGAAAGCCTCTAGAAGTGGTTAAACAAAAACTAAACAATTTATTAAAGGAATAAAATGATTAGGAACAATTTTACTAAATACATTATACTACACGTCATAAAGCGATTCACTTACATGACATCACATTTTATGGTGTAATTAATTTATACTATCCCATCTGTAGTATAGCTTTATTGTTATAATATTCGCCTGTCATTTGGATATCTACTTATGCAATTCCACCGGTAGAACATCGAAAAAGCGGGAAAAAATCGACATCTTGAGAACTGATAGTCTTATCAATCCGCCTGTGATCTCATTCGATTCAGAATAACAGAATGGAGAAAGAATGCATGATATAACGCGATCAAATTAATCACATAAGAATAAAATTCCTACTTAATGAGTCAGCAAGCTTAGGTAGATATTCTTCAGCACTCTCATATTTTTGACAAAGACAGTCCCCCAATTCATGAACAGAACGATCACAAGACGGACGAGACAACCAAAAATTAACCAACTTCTTTAACTGTCAGGCATCTTCATAATACAAAAGTAAAATGAAGAATACTGAGGAAACTTCTCTTATGTCCACAATAAATGTTACAATAAATGAGGTACATAATAATACTATACATTAGGTACCTTATATTGAGTTGTGTTAAGGTCTATCATCATTTTTAAATTTTATATTAAGTTACATACATTTTGAATATTGAGAGTGAACATTAAATTTGGATAAGAATCTTCTGAATTTATGGATGTAATGTTCACTCTCAAAATTCGATATTTATGGGCCTTAATATGAAATTTAAAAATTATGATAGACCTAAACTCAACTCATACCGCAATTATTGAATATGCATTGTTATTAGTGGCAAAGGTGAAGTTTCCTCCATATTCTTCACTTTAACTTTATTTTATAAATATGCCTGATGATGAACCTAAAAAGGTTCGAAACGTCGCAAATATAAGTTAATGTTTTAAACAATTTTGGGGAGCAACTCCTACCACTTTCTTCAAGAATCCAATGATCCTTCCCCACCCTCACCTTCAACTTTACATAGTTATTCTTCTAATTAATCTTTGAGTGTATAGCACACAAATACGCTGTAAAATTAATACCTCAAAGTGAAAAAGTGTTTTAAGAAATATACGTTCGTGCGTCAGGTTCTGTAGCACGCGATGGGACAATTATCAAAACACACTAACTAACATGATTGAGTTCTTCTTTACAATATTATTTACAACTTTTTAAATATTCTCTCGTGTTTCATCGAAAGAGGAAGTATTTACAGAGTTATAAATACTAATTTCTCTAGAGTGCTATTAAGCCCCCTGTCAGTCCGGACAATCAATGCTTATTAATTTTAATGAGAGCGTTATATTTATTTTGTTTTGTTTTTTCGACAGTCTGTTACTAACATAGTGTCTTCCGTTGAGGAAAAAAACCACAAAATTCGCCCACGTAGTGTCCTGCTTACCCTGAGCATTGATGAAATAATAGGTATATTTTTTTAAATGCTTAAGACTTTCAAATATATGGAATAAATCCTATTAATAAAATTTAATCTAAACATTATTAAAACACGATATCATTTATGAAACCTCCATATTGAAAGAATCTATAATTTTGTAAACCTCTGCAGTTAAACTTTTGTTGAAGGGTATACCATTCCTTCTACCAGAAATAATGTAAGTAATCCTCTTCAAATAAAGTACATATAATAAACAAAATTATCCTCTCTTATTATCCCCCTGAGTTGACAATTCGTGCTAAAAAAAAAAAAAAAAAAAAAAAAAATAGGATTACATTGCCAATGAAAATGTTTATGCATACCTTTGCAGGTATGCATAAAAGACATGGGGCCGGTCTTGGATTCCAAATCCGATCCTCAAACGATGACACTAGGAGATAAAATCTCCCAGGCGCGCCTGACAGGGATAAGTCGAGCGCTCTACCAATGAGCCAAACTTTGTCTGAGATTAATTGTTCCACATTATTTAAATAACTTATTTATAAATCATTGATGGGATATTAAAATTTAATTTACCTAACCATTTAGAAAAAAAAATGTTAATATGATAAGAAGACAAGGAATGGTTGTGATGCCAGATGTTTAATATAAATCTATATTTCGAACATTTCGGCATGATCTTTGATAGCCCCCTTTTGCTAAAAAATAAATATACATAATTACAAACGAGAATCACAGCAGTAAGAAAAATTTTACATCATGGTACACGTAATAAGTTGAAAAAACAATTAGATGTACAAAAAAATTGCAAAGAAACATATTAGCATACAATACAATAAAATTTCCTCGCATCGAAATTAGGAAATATCAAGTCGAACGAAAGCTTGTAATAAAATTGAAAAAAAATACTTGAGAAAAACCATGGAAGAATTTCATGAGATGGATTTGGCATCCAACACTGGAAATCTGAATTAAATCTGTATGTGCAAATTATTTTTACTAATTACTAGCTGTTACCCGGCGTGCTACGCTACACCTACTTTCTGCATCTATAAAAGCAAAAATAAATTAGAAACCAAATAATTAATATTAAAATCTGTAGGGGTCTCCCATGGTCTAGTGGCTAGCGCCTAGAGAAGCGCGGGAGATGGTGGGTTCGATTCCCACCTCCGTCAGGAATTTTCACATCTCAGGGCTCGCTGGGAAAATGACCTAGATGTAGATGCGCCGTTAAAAAAAAAAAAAAAAAAAAACATACTGACAGACAGCTGGTAGACGTTTATGACCTAACCTATGACACTCCCCGTATCACGACCTACCTGTGTGCCAAGTTTGGTCAAAATCGGAAGAAGGGTGTGGATTTGTATAAGAAACAGACAGACAGTTCGTAGAGATTTTTGACTTAGCCTACGAGACTTCCTGTATCAAGACCTACCATTATTCCAAGTTTGGTCAAAATCGGTCAAACGGTGTGGATTTGTATAAGAAACAAACAAAGAAACAGACATACACGTGATTTTTATATATATAAATTATTATATGACGTGTCCAAAACTCAATTGATTTTCTAAAAATAAAATATATACTAATCTACGCTATTAAAGTAACATTCCAAATAACATATTTGACTGGAGTGAACAGTTACTAGAATGGGTTGCTTAGAAAAAGATCTGTTGCTATCTGAAAGCTCGGCACAAGAAATACAGTTGTTATCCTCATTATAATTGAAATATGAGAAAATCTTGCTAACGGTGTCGTTTCTTGTAACGGTCATGCTCCCTCCCAACATGATTGGGCGACATTATCGGATTACTTTCAAGGGAAATTTCTTTTTAGATGTCCCCCAGGTTTTTGTTACTAAACCCTTCCGAAAATCCTCCACAAGTTAAATATAAATAGCCCTGATATTTTACAATCATTCTGCAATGTCTAGTGGAACGCACCCTATCCTATGTTGTATAATGTAAAAGCTGTCTTCGTTAGTATTATCGCATTTTCAAATCATTCATTATAAGTAGGGCACTTATGCGTCACACAAGCTATAATCCCAGGTACGGTCCCTTATGTCTTGTACACGGCATATATCTTCACCCACTCGAATACCCAATATAACAACCGATAATTCAGCCATTATATCCTCTTCTCCTGATTCCTTTTCAGGAGCACCTCTGGTGGTGTCGAAAAATGGTGCAACTGATGGAAAATCAAAGAGATCCCATAAAATGGCTGCAGAATAACATTCACCCTTCAGAAGTCTGCCTGCGATCCTCATGTCCAGCCGTCAACTACTTGTATCTTATAAGGCACGTTACCTGGTTCTTCTAGAAGATAGAAAACTCACAGGGAACCCACAGACACTACTGAAAAAACTGGAACATAGCAGGAGATAAGAGCGCCGACGATAATTACTTCAGTACACATAACAAACTCACCATATACAAACACATCAGACCTATTCGCACCAACGCATTAGGGCTCATAGCCATAGTTGCGGAGCCCTTATAATGAAATAAAATAAATAATACACGCATTCCAATCCACATTCCTTCACAATAGTCAAAGCGCATTTTTACGTTTCCAATAAATTGTAAATAGCACCCTCTCTACATATCCTTGTAGCGTATTGGTTATCGCTACTAAAGGTAGGCTAGGAAGGGTTGGAAGGATGTGTCGGGAGAAGGTAGCCAGGTAAGTACTGTGTCCCGGTTAAGGGCGCTTCCTTGAACCTGGGGGATACCGACTAGGTACTAGGCGTTAGCTGTTCCACTGAGTCGGGGAGAAGGTGTTCGGTACTGAGACGTAGCCGTTCCTCGAAGTAGGAGTGAGAGGGGTAAGGAAGTAAATGAATAAACCAGGTATTGACTAGAGTTGGGGGAAGTAGGAGTCGGGAGTGTAATGACTGGAGGCTGGCTTGACCCCTGGGTACATCGAGACGGCGGCTTCGTACTTTGTCCAGAGAGAGGGATCGAGATAGAGGTCGAGCAGGTAGCTAGGTCCTTGGTCCTGAGTGCATGCCTGGAGAGTTGCTGGAGCGCCGGTTGCTTGGTCCTGAGTGCATGGCTGGGGAGTTGCTGGAGCGCCGGTTGTTTGGTCCTGAGTGCATGGCTGTTCCTGGATGCTCCTCATTGGTCGCCCGTGGTCACCTGACCAGTCATTACATCTCCACATCCTTAATAAAATTTCAATTTCTAATTTGTCGGTCCAAATAGTCACCCCAGCCGAATGCCTGAGGTCAATCCCTTTCCAATCGAATCGCCAGGAGGCTTAAGAGACTTAGCTACCGTCGCAAACAATCCTAATAGCAATTGAAAACAAAGAAGAAAATATAGGGAGTGTCAAGGCAAATTCGCTCCTCCCATAAACCTTTCTATTTCATTCGCTGTACGTTTATCTCTAAATTTTCATTGCCAATTAATATTCTATATCGCCATAATGTTTAATGATAAATATTTGTAAAATAATAACTGCTTCTATGAATTAATAAAATGTCATGTTGAATTAAGCTATATGTTTAGACTAATAGGGCATTTATCCACCAAATATTCCTTTGTTATACTTTTAGTTGACTTTGCTATCTTTTCAGTTTATCCCTGTTATTGAAGGATCCTAATTTCAATTAGGTCTCCAATGTGAATGTATTTTCCTGAATAATGTGATTTATTTGGATTGTAAACGGTATTTGTCAGATTGGAGCTGAGGGATAACCAGATTTAATCATTTAGTTCGACTTGGCAGAGAATACATTTTCACTCGTGATTTCCGCAAATAAACGAATTATCAGCCGATTTCTCCTCTTATCAAATAAAAACAAATGTAATGATTTATTCACCCGTTTGAGGCCTTCATACCAGTGTCACAACTGCATTATTGAGTAGAACGCTGACCCAATCTTTAGCTTGTTTCGCATTAAGGGAAGGGGGAAAACCCCTAAGATTGCTTTGGAGCTTGGATACAGAAGAGACTAGATGGAGTAAAATATAAAGCGAACGTCTTACTTACAGGAACTTAAGAGAGAAGAGAAAATAACTCATTCGAATATTCAAGCTTACTTACCGCGATTTTGGAAATTTGTCGAGATATTTATGAAATATCGAACATAAGTACTACTCAACTCATACCTGTTGATAATGCAGGAGCGCCCCTCACGGCTGTTTTCAATCTTTGCATCAATGGAGTGGATGTGGCTAGGTTACGGGACAACACTGCAGGTGGATAAACACATTTTAATTAATTAATTACACATTATCTGGCGCTCACTGCCTCGGCAGCTGACTTGCTCCCTGCCTAGTCAGCGTCCAGTGCAGCCGACACTGTTGTGCATGTGCCCGGAATTTTAGCCACTCGCATCATACGGATGAAATAACATATATTTTTTTGTAAAGCCTTATCTATTTCAAAAGTTATAAAAAAATATATATCTTAGTTTCGATGAATTTAGGGCATGTGAAAAACGAAGTCAGGGCGATAAGTGCTAGAAAGAAAAACAACTACTGTCACCACGTTTTCCAACGCGGGTTAATTGTATCGTCTCAGAATGGAATCATTTGAGAGAGAGAGAGTGAGAGAGAGAGAGAGAGAGAGAGAGAGAGAGAATATAAAAACGTAGAAATTATCGAAGTAAAACTTCTCTACACATTCTCAAGACATTTATTACTCTCTCCAGACATGTTTTTAATCTTTTTGATGCCTCTTTGGTTTGGACATAACCCTACTGGAGGAAGGTTCTCAACTACAAGTTGTCATCTTCTTTATATATATATATATATATATATATATATATATATATATATATATATATATAACATTTTCTACTGAGGAGGTAACACAAAACTTTTAAATATCAAGACTTTCCTTAACTTGAGTAACGACTCATTAAATTATTAATTATAATATAATTGTAGTTGCTGCGAGTAGGAATTTTCTTATGGATGTAAGATTAGATAAGGTAGTGACTAATTCCCTCCGAAACTCTGGGTGCACCAAGGCCTTTTGTCATATTGTGAGAGTCCTAAAACATTTAATCTTACCTTAAAGTCCTGATAACTTCAGTTATTATTTCACTTCAGTTGGCCTCCTGATTTCGTCTTCATTGATGCTTCTAAAATCTAGGAATTTTTTTTTTTTTTTTCAAGAGCTACACATTCAAATGTAACATGGTTGGATGTCTCGCCCCCACACCATCTGCAGACTGGGGATGATCTAATATTCATGGTATGCATATGCTTTTTCATGTCATAATAGCAAGACACAGTGGCCACAATCTCCTTCAAGCCCTTTCCAGCCATACCTAAAAAATGCCAATCATGCCTAAACTTCTATTCAAGTACTTTGTTCCTAAAGTTTGCCCAATTTTTCTTTGTCTTATGCTACAATTTCCTCTTCAGCAAAGGCTATTGACAATCCGACAAATGTCATTGGGCCCTCAGGTGCTAATTCCGAGCCCAATCCTGCCAATTTGTCTGCTCTCTTGTGGTCGTCGATGTACCGGTACCCAGCAAATTACAACAATTTAATTATGTACCACTGGTAATTATGGCGGTGGTATAATAACACACCGTTAGTGAAAGCCGAAGTGAGAAAATTTAAAAACCATGTGTTTTGAGATAAATCCAGTATTTTTGTTTTGCACTAGGCCAATAGCGCTCGATATATATGTATATATAATTTTTCTTATTATAATGCACTTTAATTTTTCCCCCAGGTAATGATTGAGACGGTTATTTTGTAGAGTGTCTGGGGTTAAAAAAAAATGAAGGATAAGAATGTTCCGTAAGTCTTTCAATTAATTTCTATAGCAACGTCTCGTCCTGACAGAATTTGTGTGGAAAATATCGAAACATGGCGAAGTAATTATATAATAACAATCTCCCTCAGTTAAAATAAATTTCCCACTAGAAATCCGTGATGGTATTTGCATAAAAGCCATGTCACAAAATCGTCCCGGTGTGGTGGCTTTCATAATTCCATTAGCTTTTGGAGGAATATCAATAAGAATGCTTTCCACGAGCAACTGTGCATGAATGCTCGGTGTTTTTACAGCTGCATTTACATAAAATTAATATACGACGCCAGTATTTGTCGCCAGCCTCAAGGAAGAGCCTTATCAAACTCCCGGCTCTACAAATGTATTCAATGTTTCTTTACGAGGCCCACTGTTCCCCCATTTCCAACTAGCAGATGTTTAAGATTACTTCAGCACACAACGTTTAGAATTGAGTAGCTTTTCTTAAACATTGTAATATAATATTAAACAAATAAGGGTTTTCTATTAATTAGTACAGTTAATTTAATATTCGTTGACATAAATATTAACTGGGTGTTCCAAAATGAATTTATGTAATATTATTTAGTTATAAACCATTTACTGGTGTCACCAAAGAAAACTATTTGAGTTACTCTATCATTTTTATTAATATAACAAATTAAATTAAAACTAGTTATAAATGATACGAAAATGAATGAGAAACCAGTAGTAAACAGAGTTTTATGCATGACATAACTGATTTTCCCTTCGGAATTAGACCATACTTCAAATGAACTTTATTGTTGGAAATTATATCTATGTTCACCTTCTAGAGTTTGGCTACTTAGACCTGAATCACCCTGTATATATATATATATATATATATATATATATATATATATATATATATATATATATATATAGGGCGCGGTTCCTCCCTCCCTCTATAAGGAAGAAACCCCATGATGTTTTAAATGAGTATTCCAGTATACAAATATTAACCATCCTTGGGTCATGTTTGAAAAAGTAGAGAAACGCTTGGATTCCCTGGAAGAAAGAATAAAAATTTGAGCAGGTCCCTTAGGGAATTTAGGATATAAAAAAAGTTTACAAATGATTCGGAAATATGTTAGGACATGAGAGGGAATTCTAAGTAAAACCCAGACTATACACGTCAAGTCGACATTGTCCCTTTCTTTATTCATATTTCAATTTATGTCCGAAGAAAGTTCCATTTTATTGAAAATTCAGTAGACAGGAGTAATACACATGGCTACAAGAAAAACATTATTTGCAGAAATTATAATCAGAAATACTTCTCTTTGTTGTAAGCAGTAACATATTACAGTAGTTTTCGAAGGAATATTTAGTCAGGGTTCGGTCGTGGTATCTTAATGAAACTAAATTTTCTACTAGCTTTAGCTTAAGACATAAATGGGTCATAATCATCATTTTAGTTAATATAATTAACTAATTTCCACAGTAACATTCTCCCATCAATAAGTACAATCAAATTCAACAAATCATAATTAAAATTTTTTTTTTTTTTTTTTTTTTTTTTTAGTAATACGTTTATTTAACATCTGTACATTTGGAGAGTACATTAGTTAAGTTTGCTCTCAGATAAAAATAATAATTATATACAGAATTGAGTTGAAATACAAAATAAATAAAAAACAAATAAGCAAATAAATAAAAAAAAAAAAAAAAAAAAAAAAAAAAAAAAAAAAAAAAAAAAAAAAAAAAAAAAAAAAAAAGTACATAAAAAACAAAACAAACAAAAACAATGAATAGGAAATAATAATAAAAATAATAACACCATAATAATAACACTTTTGGAAGGAGCCAATCAATACTGGCACTTCCTACTTAGAATAATGTTTTGTCCCTATTCAGTTAATTGATCACGAGGCCAATGTCTCTTGAGCCTTCTAGGCGGATTTTTGGGGTGAGTTTGGGAGGAAAGTGTTTGTGCTCTAGGATTGGGATGGAAGGACAGTTTGGAATGAAACGTTAGGAAGCGGGATTTTGCCAGTTCTTGAACGAAAGGGATGTTGAGGTCACTATGAAGGGTTTTATTGGAAACATAGAAAGGAGCATTAACTATTTTGCGGAGGACTTTGGATTGGAATGCCTGTATTCTCTGTATGTTAGAAGTTTTAGTTGTACCCCAGAGTTCAAGTCCGTAAGTCCAAATAGGTCGGATTATGGTTTTGTAAACAATGAGTTTGTTGTGTATTGTCAGTTTTGATGAAGGTCCCAGTAGTCGTCGTAAGAGTCCGTATCTCCTGTTCAGTTCCTGTCTTTTCAGTCGGGTGTGTGGGTTCCAAGTGAGTCTACTGTCCAGTAATAATCCCAGGTAGCGCACTTCGTTGGATATGGGGAGTTCGTGGCTGAATATGATGACTGGAGGGCAGGTTCTCTTATTGAGGGTGAATGTGATTTGGCAGCATTTCTCAGGATTCACCTTTATTTTCCACTTGTTGCACCAGTGCTCGACAGATTCCAGATGTTCTTGTAGATAACAGGAAGCAGTTACGGGGTCAGGAGAGGAGGAAAATATGGCTGTATCATCAGCATAGGTAGTTAAGTGGGTGCTGGGGTGGGTAGGGATGTCTGCGGTGTATAAAAGGTAGAGGAGAGGACCAAGAATACTTCCCTGTGGTACTCCGGAGGAAATGGGATGGGAACTAGACAATGCGGAACCGGATCTTACTTGGAAGGAGCGGTTAGATAGATAGGATTGCAGGATTAGGAAATATGTGTGAGGAAGTATGCGCTTTATTTTGTATAACAACCCCGGGTGCCAAACACGATCGAACGCTTGGGCGACGTCGAGAAAGGCACTCGTGCAGTAGTTTCTACTTTCAAGCGCGTGGGATATGGTGTCAACAACGCTGAAGCATTGTTGGATGGTTGAATGCTGAGGACGAAAACCAAACTGGTGATCTGGTAAGGAATTTGGAGGGATCGTGGACAGAATTCTTTTAAGGAGAAGTTTTTCAAATATCTTGGATATAATTGGGAGCAAACTGATAGGGCGATAGGAAGATGGATTCTTGGGAGATTTCTGAGGTTTAGGTATAAGGATTATTATCGAATGTTTCCATGGATTTGGGAAGTGGGTAGTACGTAGGATTGAATTGAATATGTAGGCGAGGAAAATAATTGCTTTGTGAGGTAGATTTTTTAGTATTAGGGCTGTTATAAGGTCGTAACCGGGAGATTTTCTTGGGAGGTGTCTGATAATGTATTTAACTTCTGCAGGATGGAATGCTTTAGGAGGAAGGGAGAGTGGAAGAGGGGTATTCAGGTAATCTTGTATTTCTAGGTCTTGGGAGGAGCTGGTTTCTGGATGAGGGGAAAAAGTAGATTCCAGATGGGAAGCGAATAGTTCGGCTTTATCTTCATCACTTCTAGCCCAAGTTCCGTCGCTGCGTTGAAGAGGTTGAGGAACGGAATGGAATTTTAGGATTTTACGGGTGGCTTGCCAGAGAGAGTTGTCTTCGGTGGTGAGTTATTGGAGGTAACCATTAAAGGATTCAGAACGGAATTCGGATAAGGCTTTTTTTAGGAGACGAGTAAGTCGATTGAAGGAAGTGTGGTCGGATGGGTAACGAGACCTCTGCCAGCGAGCCCTTGCTTGGCGCTTAGCTGACAAGAGATTAAGGATGTGGTCTGGGAGTTGAGGCTTAGGGTGAAAAGGGAGACGAGTTCTTGGCCTGCTTGAGCTCAGAGCACTGTCTTGTATGGCTTTTGTGAACATCAAAACAGCCTCATCCACGTCGGATGAAGTTTTCAAGGGAACATTGAGATCTATGAGTTGAGAGAGTTGTTGACGAAACAACTCCCAGTTCATAGGCCCTGGTGTGAGAGTGGGATTGCTGGAGCGTGGTAGAGGAGAGGTATTCAGGACGAGTAGGATGGCTGAGTGATCGGATGAGAGTTCAAGCAGTGACTGAACCGAGTATGATATTCCTCGTAGGCCAGAAGTGATGAAGAAATCGACAAGGTCGGGAGTGCGAGAGGGATCGGTTGGCCAATATGTAGGAGAATCAGAGGAAATGGTGTCATAATTTTGGGATTGAAGGATGTCATAAAGAATTCTGCCACGAGGATTGGTAAGACGGCTTCCCCATCTGGGATGTTTCGCATTGAAATCAGCCCCTATGAGAAAGTGAGGACCAAAGGATTGGAATAGAGTGAGGAATTCAGGTTGGTAAATGGTAAAATTTGGAGAGAAATACGCCGCAGAAACAATTATATTGTAGGATGAAAGGGAAAGGGAAATTGAACTTACCTGCATGCTGTCTGTCGAGAGAGTGGAGTGCAAAAAGTGAGCCAAAGAAATAATTAAAATAAAATTAAGGAATCAAGTCCATTACTAAATAGATATAAAAAAAATTAAAAATTCTAATAAGCTCACTGATATTTTACAAGGAACTGATGATAATTTAAAATCGGATACTTAAATTTTAAATTTAATTTAATATTTTAAATATCGTATATATATATATACACACACACACACACATATAGGGCCTGTGATTTACAGTGAAATCCTATAGATAAAAAAAAATGTTCTTACAAGTGTAATTGCCAATGATGTAATCTTTTTTTTTCATGAACCTAGTTTCAACGTTCTCTAAGTGATTCTACATTCGAAATGAATTTATTTCAGATTCATTTAAAAAGGAAAAAAAATGTTACATTATCTAAAAATGTGCTCATTATGATGTCAGGGTAGTTTGGAATGTCAGCCAAGAAGAAGGACCACTGCAAGAAAGCCACGTTACTGCCATGGGGAACTCCTTCAAACATTCGAATATCTTCATCATTATACTGAAAACAAAATATTTGATCTTTGAGAAAAGATTTTAGGATGAGATAGTAGTGATTTCTTCAGTTGGAATATGATTTAATGATGATATGAGTTAATGATGCCACACGAAGACCACGAACACGTCAAGGAAACCTCCTATTAAAAAACACTTACACTCGATCCGGGTTATATGAAATCAATGATTCGGAAGGGCCATCTCTGAAGAGCTCTGGATACTTTAACCTGATTTTATTGAATTCAGCTTGAAATAACGAAGGGAAAACATCTCTTTTTGCATAGCTGGTCAGTGAAAGATTAACGATCTGATGAAGTTTTCTTAGATCGAAAAAAAAAGAAAAAGAAAATAGACATTTCTGAAAGCTTTTTGGGTAGGTAGACACGAAACACTACTGGTGAATAACTATTTGAGCTTCAACAAAGGGTCGGAAAGTTATATAAAAGCTTCTTTTTTTTTTTTTAAACAAATTTAGGAGCATACAAGAATATTTGATTAATGGGGTTTGGGAATCAGGATTACAGATTATACTGGACTACTTCTAAGAGGTAAGGAAATGAGTTGTCCTCTGAGTACAGTGTTTTAGACGTGCCTAGGAAACATTAAACCTTTTGTGTAAAAATTGACGCAATCGAGAATATTTGAGACTATCCAGAATAAACCAGGAAGTTTCTTACGAAGAAGATAATACAGATGATATGACAGGACTGAACGCTTTAGGTGGATGCAAGAGAAAAAGAGGTTCATCCAAGAGGCTCGGAATTTTTCATGTTTGGTTAGGACCAGCGTCCGGATTAGGGACGAATATGGAGTCGAAATAGTTGGCAAAGGCATTCGCCTTTTCCTTGTCACTTCTGGCTTAGGTGCCTTCCTTTCGGCTTGAGCAGGATATGTAAGGTTGACATTTCAGAATTCTTCAAATTGTACGCAGTAGGGAGTTGTCATTTGTATGGAGATTATAATTATTACCAGAGGTTTTGCTATATAGAGGCATTTAGTGAGTTCGTGGCTCAGTTGTTCGTTTTTTTAATAGAATTATGTCTGAAGGTTAGATAAATTTCGGCCACTCCGACACTAGTAAAAAAAGATTCAAGTCGGTGTGACGCTTCTGAGTCCCAGGAAGACTACAACAATTATCGCCACTTTTTTTTCAAAAAAGGATAAAGATATCGTCTGCGAATGGAATAAGGAAGAGCAAGGAAATGAGAATTAAAAAAAGAAAGAGAGACAGAGAAAGCGAGAGAGAGAGAGAGAGAGAGAGAGAGAGAGAGAGAGAGAGAGAGAGAGAGAGAGAGAGAGAGAGCGGCAATATATATATATATATTAAAATTAAGTAATTAATTAGTCTCCCTGGTTTATATAGATTTTTTATGTAAGTGGGTTGGTTTTTCTAAAATATTTTTTTTCGCTTGGACTAACAGTCAAAACTTTATTTCTAATTGTAACTATAAAATATACGAATATATGTGGAATAATATTCTATCTCTTAGGAAAACCTGCATTTTAACTTTTTAGCCCGGTTCCTCCCTCCCCCAGGAAAACGCGCTTATATCAACCTCATGACGCAATCCGGAAGTGCTGACAAGAAAATATTATTTTTCAAAACCCATAGGTCACGAATATAACAGTGGTTCAAAATTGTAATATATATATATATATATATATATATATATATATATATATATATATATATATATATATATATATATATATATATTATTAACTAACTTTTTAAAAGCTTTTTTTTCTTTTGCTAACTTTCATTTATCTGTAAAATTACAATTGTAGTACTGGAAGAAATTTACATAAATGTGAAAGGAATATTGTATTTTCCAGAAGTTCTAATTTGTGCTATTATTTTTATTGTTGGAAATGGCAAGTTTATAACTGGTATTTTTGTGGAGAATTTTAATTCCTTTAATGTGAGCGTAAATTTCTTTCGTCATGAAGATCTCTTATTATTTAAATAGATAAGCATTCACAATGCTTGTTGGTATTTTTGTTCTGTTCTAAAGGATTTTAGTTTAACTTTATCTTATTGTATTGTAGATACGTATTTTTTGTCTAATATATTTTTCGACTTTATTAAGCTGAAGTAAAGGATTAAGAGTAAGTATGAGTAAGACTGACGGGAGCGCATTGTAGAGCGAGCTACTCAATAGAATACATTAGCCACTCACTGATGAGATGCATTAATTACATTACAATGCGTCGCTCTACATAACCACAACCACTTCAACACGACGTTACTTATCGGAAAATTTCCGTTTTAATGTACCTACTCAACTGTTGGTGCAATAAAATTGCCTTAAATTAAATATGTCTAAAATGGGGTAAAATTGTCTTAAATTATATATGGGTGGCGCTAGGTCAGCATTTTGATCAGTGAAAACGTTTGCGTGGAAATGTTGGAATCTGAATAATAGATCCACTCGTTAATTATGTTTAATTTTCCAGATTCCACACACTCCAATCATCAAAATCCTGAAGTCCTCTCCCTATCAATTCAAGGAACAACGGGAGTAAGTGGGTGGTATCGGTTATCAATTCATAAGCATTCTCCTAAGACCTAACTTATCTTTGAGATTACGTTCTTAAGTTTGTTTAATCTTCTAACGATGATATGAATTTATAAATATAATACAAAGTTTCCAGCGAAAATAGCAAGTAGTTTCAGATAAAATAGCAATTCTTGAAGAGTTTCTATTCTATGTTTATACAACTCTAAGATAACGCAGATTCAACTAGCCGGACTTGTTTAATTATAGGTGAAATACAGAATTACTTATTCCTCGAACATCGAGTACCCAAAATTGTTAGGATTAGTGAATTGCTTAAGATAGAATCAATTTTTAATTCCTTATTCTACCAACCTACTTCCATCCGCTGCAACTCTAGATAAGATCAATAGCCTTCAACACTATTCAATTTTACTCACCTTACTTCTGTTTGCAGCTAATATTTCCCTTAGATGAAAAACCAGGCAGTTATGATATACCATCAAGAAAACATTGCGTTTTTTCTTCATTTAAACAGAAAAATAGAACGAATTTCCATTGCTTGGTGGTGTGATTATTGTAGCTATCGCAAAAATATTTGTATATTAGGCAAAAGCTCGAAAAATCATAAATAAGTACAGTGGACTGTCCCTAATCCGGCGTCGTCGGGACCGTGGTACTGTCGGATTTGAGAAAACGCTGGGTAGAGAATTAAGTTAAAATCAGTCAATTATCTATTCGAAAAACCATATTATTTGAGCATATAATAATATTTAACATTTTTAATATTGTATATTTAAAATGATACAATAATAATTACACTTAAAAGTTTCCCTCCACTCGCGACGAATGTTCGAACTAGACCGACTAATATGGGGCGTTCCAGAAGCATGTAGAAACATTTATTTTCTGAGTAGAAACACAAGTTCCTGCCTCTAAAACGAAACATATATGCCTTTTTTGACTTCCATTCAATGGAAAAACACGAACAAATGTTTGGCTAGCTGTGAAGCGAAGGTTTTCTAGGAACCCTCAAGCCAGTCTAGCTCCGGCTAGTTCCGAGAGCCGTCACTCATTCCTCTCGGAGACCGCCGGATTAGAGAGACGGATAAGGGAGAGTCTTCTGTAAGTTATTCAGTGTTATTAGGTGTAGATCAATTAATAGAAAGATTTAACAAAAATTGTCAAAGTTCTCCATTTCAGAGACGGATGTCAGTCCGTGAAAAACTTATTTAATGTAGGAATGGAGAAGGGTAGAGGTTTTTCGTTTGTAAAATGTAAAATTTTCCGAATCTAAAGGCATTAGGATGGTTGGGAGAGGCGGATATTCCGGAGGTGTTTGCAGGATTTCCCTTCTATCAGCTGTCCTATTATATGCCCTTTTCCGTACCCTAAAAAGTGAAGGGAAAATTTGTGCGACAGAAAAAAAGTCGTTTCGCTAAAAGAACATAATGATGACTTGACAGAACTGACAATCGCAGCATTTATTTCGTTAAACATATTTTTATCATTCGATCAATATTTCGAGTAAACCTGAATGAGAATAAAAGAATAGATTAATTTTATTAAAATACTAGCTGTTACCCAGTGTGCCATGCTAGACCTACTTTCTGTCTATGACTCTCCCCGTATCAAGATCTACTTGATACCTAGTTGTCTATACCCAGTTACGAAAATCGGGCAAACGATGTGAATTTGTTTTAGTTCATAATGATACCGTTAGAGGCCAGCACAACAGCACTTCATCTAACAGCCGACAGAGGCTAGTAGAGCCTACTGTCGATTCAAAATGGCCGTCACAATCTGAATGGTTCAGTGTAGCCAATTTTTCTTGAACAAAACTTTTGACCTTTTCACCAAATTTTGAAATTTGACTATTTTGACCCAGCCTAGGAGATTTCTCGTATCAAGACCTACCTGTGAGCCAAGTTTGGTCAAAATCGGTCAAACGGTGTAGATTTGTATAAGGAACAAACAAACAAAAAACAGACAGACACGTGATTTTTATATATATATATATATATATATATATATATATATATATATATATATATATATATATAGAAGTAGTGACCCAAATCTTAAACAATTTTTGATATTTAAGCAGGCCATTGAATAAAATTCGAGATTAACATAATAGTCAATTTAATAAAATAGCTCTACATGTTTCGCATGATCTGATACCTCTTCAGGAGCCTAAACACGATATACAGCCTAATAGAACGTAAGCGAAACTTCTGCTGCAATGGCACGAAGACCATACATAAAATTCGATTAACCAGAGAAAGTTTGGTCATTAAATTGAAAACTATGTTTATAAATTGTAGATAAAGAAATTTATTCATTCTCCAATAAATAAAAAATATTCTATTTACGTATTTGACTTGGGTTTCTAATTCACCACTTTTGTCCTATTTTGTACGATGTGTATATTATCATTTATATTTGGTTTCATTAAAGTTCATTCTTTATCAATGCACTTTACATTTCCAAAGTAAAACATATGTTTCATTTGTATAGCATTGTTACAAAAGCCGCTTTATTATCTTCTTCATCGACATTTTTAACGTGTATAATTATTTTCCTTAGCATTTGCGGCGATAAGGTCAATAATAAAAACAAACTGTTGTTTCTGCTCCAAATCCTTTATTCCCTGCTCTACATGTTTCACGGAATTTATGGGGCCTTTTAAGGAGTTTATGTCTGAAATTATTCCTGGTCTCATGAGCAAAAAATGATTGATACTAAAGTATTCCATATGGTTGGCAGGTATACCAGCTGATCATAAATCGATTCGTAAATGTGATTATGTTCATTTCCAGAAGAACTATAGTCATTAACTATGAAATCGATTCTGTCATAATTTTACCAATTTCATCTTATTAAAACTTATTTTATTTTACATAAAACATTTACACTAAATATTTTTTTCAATTTATTGGTAGAGAACAAATAAAAACAGATGTTAAAATATGATCAAATTTATTAAGTGAAGGCTTAGGGTGCGTTTACAACGGACACTTTTTGTAGGAAATATATCTCAGGTGTCGGATATAATAAATATGATAATTATCTATCCGACACCTGAGATATATTTCGTGAGAGAAGTGTCAGATGTTAACGCACCCTTAATCGATTTTATAGTCAGTGACTATACTTCTTCTGTAAATCAGCATAATCACATTTAAGATTCTTTTTTCCCCCCTTGATATTTAAAGGCCACTCAACCACTATTAGGTCATTTATGCCTCTTGGTCGGTCCGTTGGTAGCATCGAAGGCAAAGAAAAAGCCCGACGGCCAGCGGAAGACGGACCTAGCCAAGGTCGAGTAGAGTCCCCCTGCCAGTTCTACCTTAGTGGCCCGCATCTCGTGTCTGGCTGCCTCTATGATCTCTAGGTCTATGATGGAAGGTGTGCTTGCTAAGATTCGATCAAAGTGGACATTTAAGATTCGATCAAAGTGGATATACCTGCCCACCATACAGAATATTTTTGACTCAACCGGGGTTGCTGAAAGGCTTAGCTCCATCGGATGTCTACAATGTTTTACTGATATTACCAGGTATATTGCTAGTTATAAGCTCCTGAAGAGGCGCCATAATGGCGTGAAACTTATAGAGCAAAGAATAAAGGATATGGAGCAAAAATGACAGTTTTTTTCTTATCGACCTGCCACCACATTTATTTAAATTTTAACGTCCATTTATAATTAACTCAGATGAATTATTAAAACTTAATTAATTAAGTATTTTTTTAATTTAAATTTTAACGTCCTTTATTATTAACTAAGAATTTAGGACTTAGGATTTAGGGTTATCTATAGGTTACCACCCTTTTCTAGCAAAGATAGGGCTGATGCCTTTTTTTTCGAAAGAAAAGCCACCTCCCCATAGTGGGAATTGAACTCACGACCCGTGGTACGAAGTGCTAAGTGCTCAGCAAAAATACCAACGGCCAACGGGCCTCCGAAATTAATTAAATAATATTTAAGTAATTCAGTAATATTAAATATCACAATAGATTTAATCGCATGACTAAGGATATACTCCCGGAATAAGCATTTAAAAAATGAAAACATCTTATATACTTTTAAGTAAAGATGGAATGGTTGGGATTCGGCTAAATAAACCTCAATATGATTTTCTTTTAAAAAAATCTATATTTCGGACGTTTCGGCTACTCATTGGTAGCCTTCGTCAGCTAAAATGACAAAAAAAAAGAAATTAATACAAAAAACAAAAAAAATTATAATTGTGATAGGTAACAGAACTATAGATACAATTAACTTATAAAGGAACATATCGTCTTAAATTCTTAGAATGAGTAGAATGAAAAAGTAAATAGGTACAATAATTGATTTTAATAGTAATTAGTAACATTAATTGATTTTACAAAGCAATAAGAAACTACATACCAATGACAAATATAGTAGCTAATAGTAACATTAATAAATTTTACAAAGAAAATAAGATACTACATACCAATGGAAATGCCGAGCGGCAGAGGAAGACCAAGGTAGGCAATTAAGTAACCATTGTGAAAGTGTCTTGTAAACAATATAAACTACAAAACTGACCAACAAGGCATTTCTCCTATGTACGCTAATATTTTCCAAATACTCTCCCGACCTCCCACCTAGATTTTTACCATGCCCCTTGGGTATCCTTCCATTAACACCTCTTTCTCCTTTCCTGTCATAAACATGTCATAAACATGCCTTTGATCCTTACCGACATGTCTCCCACCACCTGCTGTTTTCAGCTACATATACTCCAGTAGATTCCTTTTTCCTTAGACACTTTCACAATGGTTACTTAATTGCCTACCTTGGTCTTCCTCTGCCGCTCGGCATTTCCATTGGCATGTAGTATCTTATTTTCTTTGCAAAATTTATTAATGTTACTATTAGCTACTATATTTGTCATTGGTATGTAGTTTCTTATTGCTTTGTAAAATCAATTAATGTTACTAATTACTATTAAAATCAATTATTGTACCTATTTACTTTTTCATTCTACTCATTCTAAGAATTTAAGACGATATGTTCCTTTATAAGTTAATTGTATCTATAGTTCTGTTACCTATCACAATTATAATTTTTTTTGTTTTTGTATTAATTTCTTTTTTTTGTCATTTTAGCTGACGAAGGCTACCAATGAGTAGCCGAAACGTCCGAAATATAGATTTTTTTAAAACAAAATCATATTGAGGTTTATTTAGCCGAATCCCAACCATTCCATCTTTACTTATCACCTCGACGGCTAACTATCTAATCATCATTATATACTTTTAGTTTTGACGAGCAAATCTAATTGCACTCATTAGGTTTACTGGCACAATCCTTCTAATGTTTGCTCCAAAACTCTATACAAAGCGTACCACAGATCCTGAGGTTTTTCACTATCCTGACCTTTTCCTACGATCATCAGGACGGAGAATACGTGACGTCTGTCTACGTGGTCTAATAGGGGCGTATTCCCCTTTTACGTCTTCTTGACAATCGTCCGCAGAACCTGCTTCATATCTTTGTGTATATCTCGTAAACGACCGAGGAGAAGTTTATTGACCGTATACGTCCCATATTAACGTTTTATCATTTTCAATAAGAAAAAGACCAGAAAGAGGAGAAATGATTTTTCTTATGATATATATTTTTTTAATTTTATTTATTTGTGAGTACCCGCAGTGAAGGCGATTCAATTTTATAACCATTCCTAGTCTCTCCTATAGCATTGCTGATACGACTTAAAAAATAGAAGTCCCGGCGAATCAAATTATCTCGGATGAATTTAATCTTTATGCAGAAAAGAAAGAAAAAAGAAACATCTCTAGTAAAGGGGGAAGGGTTCTTTTTAAATGGGCATATTATTCTAAATGGATGATTGGCGAGAATGAGAGGGTCGAATTTAATATGCAATTATTTAAATGATAACTACGGGGGAAAAATCATTAAAAGGGAAATTAGTGGTCACGCCTAATTTATGGGTTGGAGGTTCTTAGGCTTTACCCCCCACCCCCAGTTCTTTTCTTCCGGATGTCATTTATATCTCTGAAAGGTATCGTCTAATTGACTCTCGTTCGGCAATTTCGGTTGAATTGAAAATTTATTTAAAAAATTTGGGCTCGTGTGTAGAGATGTGGGGTGCAAAATTTTCCACGGAAAATTTTCCGTTTTGGAAAATTTTCAGCTATGTTTTTCCGGAAAATTTTCCATTTACAAAAGACAATTTTTTGGTAAATTTGTTCTAGGTCATATATGAGCTAACCATATTCTGTTATATTAGCTAATTTCTGAACCATTCAAACAAAAACTACTGGTTATAATTCAACTTTTTAATCCACAAGAATAAAATTAAGTGTGATTATGTTTTACCAAACAATTGTCATATTGCTTATGAAATAAAAAGGCAATTCACCCTATTTCATAATAAAAGAGCTCTCCCAAAAAATAAATCACTCATTTCTCTTAATATTTGATAAACAAGTTTGTAGCGGAAACCAAAAGATGGCTCCACCACTCTGTACTAGCTGCAACAGTTTTAAGAAAATTCGCCTCATGTAAACAACACTGGATTGGAATTTAAAAATAAAAATGAATGAATAAAAAAAATCATACTGATCTTTGCCAGGAATAATGGTTAACCAGAAAAAAGACAACAAATGTGTGGACTTCTATATTTTGTAGAAGTGCATGAAGGACTACAAAATTATAGGCAAATGCAATAAATTGTAAGATTAACTCAAGGCAAAGCCCCTATCAGTTTCACCATCAAATCTTCATTTGATGACAATGTCATCCTATCAAATTCTGCTTCTTGTTCTGAGCAGAGAGAGAAAAAAGTTATTTTTGAGAAAAAAAAGAAGTTTAGTTGCCCAACTATATTGGGTTACTTTCCACACAAAGTACTTATCAACCAGTAGGCATAGGAACTAAAGTTAAATATATAAAAAAAATACGCAAATCGATCAAACAACAAACTACAAATATAGTGATGAAAATATTTGTAAAAATGTTTAAAACATAAATTAATAATACAAATAAAATTGAAGGAACACACATTCTTGAATTCTTCATTTCATTTAATAAAATCGTAGTGTTCCACAGTTAGATGCTTCTAAAATTGCGATCAAAATCATATATTATATTTAATTTTTTCCCATGAATTCTTGAATGTATAAACTTCAATCATTTGATCTGATTTTCAACACATTTTAACACGATTCCTCCCTTGTTCCGTGAGGGAGGAAACCCGCTTATGAGGTTGACCACAAGACTCAATCCAGAAGTGCTGACTATAAAATGTCTCATTTCAGAACCCATTGATATATATATGGATCGAATTTGATGAATTTTGGTACAAACATATTTTTTCTATTTAAAAGCTTAAGTCTGTTAACCGTTAGAATCCGTCACCAACACATGCGTTTTGGAGCGAAATTCGCATGGAAAAATTCGTAGCACGGACGTTTTAAAGGTTATATTCGTTTAATAGGTTCTCTAATGTAGGAAAACAATTGAAATCGTTTTTAAGGCGATATCTGTAACCATTTTCGAGAAAAATGGAAACATAGTTTTTTGTAACTCATTTTTGGTTTGGGTACTTAGAATTGTGAGAATCAGTTAAAATGATTTATACATGTTTTAAATTCATGTATAATAAGGTGTTTAAAAGTTTGTTACGTATGGAGTTAATGACGTATTAGAAAACAAAATGTTAACGTTAACATACATGAAAAGTTTTGGAATCTTCTTACGTTATCCTTAATATCTTGAAAACTGTTCGGAAATTATGGTAAATGGAACATAACCATTTGAAAGGTTATGTTCTACATAACTACATTCTATAGAAAAAAAGTTTCTAAAGTAATTTTCGATTGGGCGATGTCAATCGGAGAAATAAATGCTTCAAAATTGTTAGTTTTGTTCATTTCAAGGGGTTTTGCCGCCGTTTACCTAACGTTTTAATTGCATTTAATAGCGCGAACATAGAGAATGCGGGGGAGTCATTTCCGCTTAACTGTCAGTTTACAGTTGTGGTGCCTTAAACTTCCTTCTCTTGGAGATCTATTCCTTTACTAATGACTCTAGGGATAAGAACGGAACCAACGCTAAGATGACACAGTTCCTCTGAGTTGGACCATTTTATGTGTATAGTCAGCTTTTTTATGAAATATGTCAGTGTCATTAATACAAAAATTTCTTTTATGTTTTTGTAAATAAGAGAATTATGCAGTTACAATAAAATATATTTTGTTTCCATTTCGGATGGGTATATTTCGGATAGGTACATCAATTTAACAAATAAAATATTTTGTCCAATATGTATTTTTTATTTATTACTGAAATATTATATATGCTCGAGAGTTTTTTAAGAATCATTATTTTTTAACTTTTCAGCTATATATATGATTTACAATTTTGCTTATAATTTTAGTTTGAAGGGGAAAACTCAAAAGGCTATCCTACCATAATATATATAGTTGATAAAAATACACCAGTGTTGCTTACTCGTAGTCTCTAGCAATAAAGTTTATTTCTACACACCACGAACATTTAGTGGCTAGGAACATTTTCCGGAAAACCCACATCTCTAGTCGCGTGGTATAGTTCCAATCCCAAAAATACCGGACGTGGCTGGCATGTTGGTCTGCTTATCAGAATAGGGAAGAAATGATATAACAAAGAAAGAGGGGGAGGGAGAGAGAGAGATGAGAGGAGAGGAGATGAGAGAGAGAGAGAGAGAGAGGAGAGAGAGAGAGAGAGAGAGAGAGAGAGAGAGGAGAGAGAGATGAGAGAGAGAGAGAGAGAGAGAGAGAGAGAGAGAGAGAGAGAGAGAGAGAGAGAGAGAGAGAGAGAGCGCATTACGGGAGTAGTTCTGAAACTCGCGATTTGGTTGACGCTACAGTATATTTCTCCTAAAAAAAAGTGATTATATTTGAAGTAAGTACTACTGGCAAATATTTATTTAGGAGACTAGCCAAATTGGGCCAGTCGAAATGAATTTTTATTCGGATTACTTGAACTTCAGTTTTTAAAAGTCTAGCTGGCTCAATTTTAAAAGCTTAATAAAACAATTTCGATTCACGGGCGCGCGTTTTCATTGCGTCCCTACCCCTCGTGAAGTGTGCAACGCTTAGAATGCTCTTAATATAGGGACGTTTTGTGGTAGATTTTCAGTGGATAGTTTTATTGATTTAGTAATTCTATTGTTTTAATCAATTTCTTTTAATTAGCCAAAGAAATTGTCCATAATTCGAAGTCTTGTTAGGTAAAAACCTATATTGAAAAGCGAGACTTTTGGTAGTAAAATGGTTTTAATGTGTCTGACACACACAGTATCTGAGTTTCACAGACTGTCCTATGCCTTTTGATTTTCCATCGTACTTGACGCTCAGGTTTACAAAAGCACGAGATTTCCCAGCAATATTTTCTCATGTTGAGATCTTAAACAAAATTCCCACGTTAACGTTTTCCCTATCAAGCTTCAACATTGCAAAAGTTCATATAGTAAGGGTACATATAAGCTATACGAATCCGTACTATGGCCCTTATATGACAATTACATTCAAGATATCTCAAGGTTTGGCTAAAATAAGTTGCCATGCTGTGAAATGGTTGATTAATTGGCAACACAACTGAGGTTCCGTGCCTGTCAAGTTTATTTTATTTTATTTATTTTTGTAATTAAGATTTATAAATCAAGTCACTGACGGCGTTTATCACATTATGTATTACATAAAGTTTGACACTATAGTTAATTTCAGATTTTAAGGTCATGCATATTATTCTTTTAAACACTTCTTTTCCTGTGTAGCTTGAAATGGATATACACAGTATAATATTGTCGTAATAATTAATGCCAATCATTTTGTTCTGACAATTTTTTTTGTATTGAAGCCTCAATAAAAAAAACCATCCCTGTGCAGTAGATATGGAAACTCCAGGCTCCAGGACTAATTCTAGATATATGCTCCGAGTTTATGGATTCTGCGGCCATTTCGCCCAAATATACTGCTCGATGCGTGCCACATAAACCCACTGGGTATGAATTTTGATTGGACATGAATCCTGGAGGATTACCATGATGTTTCTGAGCGCAGTTTCATTAGAGAAGGAAACCATTTCGTAAAAATGTTTTTGAAATAATTGAATATTTCATTTATGGGAGCTTAAAGTGTTGGAGGCACTGACTATGAATGATGACATTAAATTCACTAATACTTAATATTGAGAAAGACTCTGCCTCCCTTTACATACAAACACACACACTGATAAATATATATATATATATATATATATATATATATATATATATATATATTCCACTTTTTCTTGTTTCTTTTTCTGGCAGGGGGTCGATAAAGTAGTACACACTTTTTTCACTTTAACTACTTTATTTTGTATGTTTCGCCCGACATGTTTCGTGCCTTTTCGCACCTCTTCAGGGGAAAAAGAAACAAGAAAAAGCGGAAAATATATATCGGGTCATCATTCACAAGAATTAATATATATATATATATATATATATATATATATATATATATATATATATATATATAGGGGAAGGTGTTGTACCTCTGACCATATTGTACCTTTGACCACTGAGGCTGTAGCAACATTTCATAAATTTTGGTGTAATTAGTGTTTAGCTCCTTCCCTAGAGGGCTTGTGTAACCTACTTTGGATTATTCAAGTCAAAGAGGATTCTTGCGAAAAATACTTATCCATTTCTATAATAAAAATGTAAGTTATTTATTGATGACGTTTTGCCTCATAATAATTTTTGTATTATGTCTTTTTAGATGGAAATCATTTGACAAAGTAGCTATTACAATAAGAAACATGGTGTAGCCTTTGAAATTGATTTATCTTAACCCTAACATTTTCAGCATACTTTTTAATTTTCACTACCAGGGTGTTGTACCTCTGACCACGACTAGGTGTTGTTCCTTTGACCAGGTCAAAGGTACAACACACCTGAGTATTCCTTTTATAATTTAAATTTTATGTTCTTCTGCTACAAATTTAAAAAAAAATTAATATTACTATTACATATTTAGTCGTAGAGATCTATGGTATTAAATATCCAATGTTTAAGATCCAATATTTGAATAAACAAACTTTAAGTGACAAGTTTACGAGAGAAGATGAAAATTTGTATGATATTGATGTTGAAGACATTGAGGCTAAACTTCCAAACCCTAATATTTATTGCAAGTGGATCTGCTGACAGTTAAAACGTTTATCGGTTGGACTGGATTTTTCAGCATATTAAGCATAACATAATATCAATAATAGTTTTTTTTATCATGCTTACATCCTTGTCCTGTATTTAATAAACTTACAATTGATTACAATATTACTGAATACAATTTTTTTTCTGGACTGCTGTATTGTGTTTACGTGGTTAGAGGTACAACACCCCGTGGTCAAAGGTACAACTACATATTGTACCTTTGACCACTGTACGATTATTTTTTAAAAAATTAATAAAAAATATTAAATGTAAAGCTAGAACCTTGAAAAAATTAAATATGATAACCAATAGAATTCTAATTACAATGAAATCAAAAAAATGAATTTAGCCTTAATATTCGACCAAATAAAATTCAATTTTGCAAAGTGGTCAAGGGTACAACACCTTCCCCTATATATATAAAAATCTGTTTAAAGATTAAACTAATACCTTTCCACTAAGTCCATTCTAACATTTCAGATCCGAAAAAACATATCAACTTAATTTTGCCAATGTGTGTAATTTTTTGAAAGTTTATTCCTTAAAATGCAGGACAGGTTTTTTTTTTTATCGGCCCGTTTTAAAGTTATGAATATTCTTGCAAAAAAACTCGAATTTATCAATGAAAAAAACTCAAGAATAGACAATTTGTTTGTTAAACATGTTTAATAAATATTTACAAAGAAATAGTAATTTTGAAAAAAAAAAAAACAAATGTTTTAATTCATCCCTTGAATTTTTAAGTTCTATATTTTATAAAAATAAAAGTCTGTGGGCTTAAAGGAGGACATTCAGTATATGTATGTATGGGTATGTGTGTGTGCGTGTTTGTGTGTGTATGAATATATATATGTACATATATATATATATATATATATATATATATAGCTCACTACAGGATGCACGTAATCACTTTGGTGCACGTAATTTTATTGATTATTATTAAGAGGCTGAATATGACTAGTATTATTAATAATACACTAATCTTTGGCAGAAAAGTAATTCATTCCGGGAGGCGTAAATTCATTTTATTTATGTTAAGTTATTCACCAAAATTCGAAGTATAGGTCAAGACTAAAAAAATTGTAATTCCCGTCACTAGTTCATAATTTTATTGAAGTGACTAGTGGATTTATTCAGGATTCTGCAACCTTGCGATCTTTAATGAAATCATTTTTTTCTTGTCTTAATTCTTTGTAGGGGAGAGCGGGGCTTGTTGTCAGTCATGGTTTGTTAGGGGTTCCGTCGTTTACAGAGGATTCCTCTTTTCCCCAAAAAATCGGTAGCCTTGCAATTGTTGACCTATGCGAAGCAAGAGAAAAAAACTGATTTGAATAAGTAAGTGGGTGAATCCCAGTCAATTTTTTCTTAAAGAAAAAATGGTGATAAAAATACTTTCTTTGAAGCTGATCCTTCCTTTAATAATGCCTTATTTTATGCAGCCCATACACACTTAGCACAGAGCAATATTTGTAAAAGCCCCTGTTAAGAATATTAAAATGAGCCAAATAATTTAAGATGAAAGACATTCTAAGAGCGGCTTGGTGTAATTAGTTTCTACCTTAAAGACAGAAGAAAACATAATTATTAGAATCTCGGTAACAAAGGCAACGGGGCAAAAAGAATATTGCCAGCATTCTCATTTTTGTCATTAAATTAGAACTTTTTCCAAGAATTGTTTCAGTCTCAGTATTATTAGAAGTTTAACTTCCCGGAATTTCGTTATTTAATATTAATTCTGTAATGTTCTCTCAAAAAGTGAAAAGGACTAATGATTTTTTCCCCAATTTGATGGGATTTTAACATCAGGAGGACATACTCCTATCGCCTATAGTTTTACAATTGACAAGGCGCAAGGACAAACTATAAAATATCCAGACTCCTTGGAAGGGGCGAGTTGGAAAGTTCTTTACATATATATCCCGGATAACACAATGAAAAATGTTGTATGAAAAAAGAAATGTATTGTAAATAGAAGAATTGTAGCTGGCATATATTTTCAAGTAAAACTGTGTAACTCTCATATTTTAAATTTATCCTTTTATTCCAACTACCACACAATCTCATACCAACTCCCTGAGCGAAGCCGGGTACCACATATAGTAATTAATATTATTAAAAAGATTGTTGTGCTACTACAGAAAAATAATTAAATGGAGTAATTAATCTAATTTAATGAAGAAGTCTAATTTAATTGTTAATTATAATTTGTACGTTTGTTATCAGTTATTTAATTTACTAAAATACGAGACACAATTATAATAAAAGGAAACCACATTGAAAGAAAAAAAATCAAAGAATTAAACCATTCACAGTAAATTTAATTAAACATTTTAAAAACACCTGAAAAAATGTTCGGGTAAAATTATAGATTGATTGAATAATTAATTTTAATTTCTTTATTTTAATTAATTTATTTTCTATTACATATTTGTGATCCTTTGTTTTCAATAATTTATTTTAAAAGTGGCGGAAGGTCATATAAAAATATTCAAAAACTTTTAATAATATACTTTAGTTCTGTACATGTTTCGCGTCTATAGCCACTTCTTCAGGAGGAACTACATATAATATGTACATAATTTTAGTCTTGCCTAAGGAAGACCTTCCATAGGTAGGGCTACGGAAAAATCCGACCACTGAAGAATGCCTTATCAACAGTTATATATATGTATGTCTAGAGCGTACAGGAATGGATTTAGTTATTCCTTCTTTAATTAGATTGGTGAATTTTAAAACATTTTGTTCTAATTCATACGAGCTCCTTCGAGCTTTGGAGTCTGCAATATATTTTTTATATATGCACCAATCAGTCTTTTTATAATCCAAAGAAGTTGTATAGTAATGTAATATATAGTATATATATATATATATATATATATATTATTTTTGAGGTTTCTTTGCTGGGGAGAATTACTTGTGTTTGTGCGGCATTCCCCAGCGGGCGATTTATTTGCGTAATATTTCGCAGAAATCACACTCATATGTATATAGACTTTTTTTATTTAATACATCCAAAATCCCACATTTAAGACACACGTGACTGATGTATGTAAATAAAATGCAGGTTTCATTGCATTGAATAAGCCATTTTCATGATATATTTCCGTTACATACATCAAAATTCTGTCTGTATGTCTAAGGGTAGACCTTTGAATTTTTTTTTTTGTACTTCTAAATATTCTGGACTTTAACATAGGCTGAAAGCAAAATTTTCAGCAAAAGCAAAGTTATAGATACAGGGGGATAGGAAGGGAATTGCCAAGGAACTTCTATTTTGGCCAGCGTGCTTCTTCAACTACAGGAATTGTTAACAATATACCTTGCCACTGTACAAGAATTGATAGATTCTCTTTTTTGATTATACGTATATGGTGTCGATTTGTGAATTGATATATGTCTGCTTAGTAAAATAAAATAGAGAATATGTGTTGTTTTTGCCTCCTAAAGTAAAAAAAAAAGGTAGTCGGAGAAAAATTTTTAATTTGTAGACGCTGACCATTGTGATAACGAATAACTTTTTAACCAACTCTGCAAATGTTTTGTTTCCTCCCTATCATGTAAACACAAATTATTGAAGGATAAATAGCTGGTTACTAATTAATGTTTACGCCGTCCGGCCTTGAGGTAAAATTATACGGCAGAATATACATTGAATAAATACGATTATTTAGGTTGGGTCTTCTTGATTCTTTGTAAGCCGTAGAGTGCTTGAAATTACTTCAGCATCATAAAGGTTGATGGAACAGCTCATAAAATTACACGGATATTCTCCTGTCGATAAGTTGCTTCAAGTTACGTCCTTCCGTTTTTTTCATTAAAACCCACCAAAAAAAGGAAGAAATTTTTCTTGCAGACTTTATGCTAGCCTGGAATTTTATGTTTGGATTTTTTTAAGCTGGTCTCTCTCTCTCCCCTCTCCTTTCAAACACACTCATACAAGAATTTTGCTCAAAAACGATGAAGGGACACATTTCCACATTTATGCATACTAAGATAAATAAATGTTTGTTACATTTAGAGTAGAGAAAGTTTTCCAATAAAAATATTTTAACCACACACATTAATAGTTTTTGACATTTCTATATTTTCAACAATATCTCAAAAACTGTAGCGAAGTCCTAAGTTGAAGGTAAACATCTGAAGTCGAAAACATTTACCTACATATTCCTGCAAAAACGCTTGGATAGTACTACCAGAATCTGAGAACGCAATTTTTGAAGTTTCGAAAATGTTTCCAATGTAATCATTCCAAATCACATCTAATTAAATAGAAACACGTTATTAAGCCGGAGCTCTGGACAGGCGGAGATTTTCAAAACAAAATTATAAATTTAATAAGGGGATTATTTTATTGATTAGTATGATTAATGAGTAAAACTATGATATCACAGTGTTGGTGATTCAATACACCATCTTTTGTAGGAAAATCTCGTTGATATCCTAAAGTCAGAGTAACGCCGATTGTATATCCCCGGAAGACTATTCACCATTTCCATGAGTGAAATGGGCATAACTGTGCAATGACGTTGATTAAAATATGTCTTCTCGTGTAGTTAAGTCAGAGGGGTGCTGATTGAATATCCCAAGGAAAATTGAAACCGCCTAATTGAGGGTGAAGAGCTTGAGCAGAGAAATCAGCCCGTTATACGTAAATCAAAGAAATGCTGATTGAATATTCCAAGGACAATTTCAACCAAATAATTGAGGGTGAGAAGCTTAAGGAGAGAAATCGGCCCGTTATACGTAAATCGAAGAAATTCTCAATAAATATCCCAAAGAAAATTTCAAACACATAATTGAGGGCGAAGAGCTTGAGCAGAGAAATCAGCCCGTTATACGTAAATCAAAGAAATGCTGATTGAATTTTCCAAGGACAATTTCAACCAAATAATTGAGGGTGAGAAGCATAAGCAGAGAAATCAGCCCGTTATACGTAAATCGAAGAAATTCTCAATAAATATCCCAAAGAAAATTTCAAACACATAATTGAGGGCGAAGAGCTTGAGCAGAGAAATCACGGTATACTTATGTCGAAGGACTGCTGATAGAATATATCCGGTACGCAATTAATGTGCGTGAACATAGAGGCCATAGTTAAGATTCGGCTCAGAAACAACAATCCGTTTTTTGTAAATATCTATATTCAGTACGCACAGTGCGGCGTTCTTATGGAGTAAGTGGACAAAAGTCGTTTTGGACGGACAGTCAAACCTTTCTGGCTTTTTTTGTATAACCTGATGCGTTGATTCTGAAGGGGAATCAAGCCGTAAGTGGACCACAATAGCTGCGTAAGCCGCTGAAACCCTGTCCGGGCCTTTGGCTTTTACCCAAGTTTCCAAAATGTCAACATTTTTTGGGTTTATGTTATCTCAAAGAGAAAAATAAACACAGAATCATTCAAAGCAAGAAAAATAAGTATATACATGAAGTATAACTGTTATTAAAGCAAAATAAATCAGAAACTCAGGATGTTTT
Source organism: Gonocerus acuteangulatus (assembly GCA_946811695.1). Taxonomy (NCBI): domain Eukaryota; kingdom Metazoa; phylum Arthropoda; class Insecta; order Hemiptera; family Coreidae; genus Gonocerus; species Gonocerus acuteangulatus. Next base: position 82,377,017 of record OX328132.1, on the reverse strand, counting down.
GGAACGAAATTGAAAAAAAGTCCGACTCGCAGGAACTGCATCATCTTAGCGCGGTTCCTTTCATATTTCTAGTGTCATTTTGTATACGTAGAATACAAACAGTTATTACTTTGACTAGATCATTCTTAATGTAAACACATATTCCAAAGAAAAGCAAGATTGTCGGCAAGGCACAAGAAACTATCCTAAGCGGAAATTACTCTTTCCGCCGTTCCAAGTTTCGCTCTACGAAGACTCTACTACGAATATGTTTCTAATTGACTTAACGTGCTTTACTAACATATCCATTTTAGTGTTAAATGCAAGTAAAAACACTTTCCTACTCATTATACTGTTAAATGCAATTAAACAAAATAAAATTTTACAAGAAAATTAGAACGTAGTGTTATATTTTAATGTGCTATGCCACATACAACCACAAAATATAATTAAAATTTCTACTATAGCATTTGGCTGCATGACTTACTACAGGTAAAATATCTGTCAACTCTTGATTTATGAAGTTCAATAAAAGCCTACCTGCCTGGTAGATCGACCCGGGCAGGTGTCTGACCCTACACAGAGTGTTCTCTTTCACATTCTCTTTCAGCAGGAACTGCGTCATCTTAAGACGTATCCGTTCTCATCCATAGTGTCATCCATAACATAAAATAGAACTAAACATTTTTTGTTTTATTTCATGAAAATTGCTTACAGCAAGTAGAACATTTAGTTAGCTTTCGCATGGTAACCCTCCGTTTACCAATGTTCCCAACCGTTTTCGAGATATTAGGGAAAGTGGCGCTAATGGCCAAGATGTAGATGCGCCGTAAAAAAAAAAAAAAAAAATTAGGAAAAGTATACCAAGTTCCCAAAACTTTTCATGTCTCTTCATAAAATATTTTATTCTAACCCTTCCTTAACTCCAAACGTAACCAAAAGTTTAACATATTAGTTTTGATGAAATTCGAACATGCAAAAAATGTTTCAACTGAATCCCATAATTCTAAGCACCAAAATCAAAGACAAAAATAACAGTTCGAATAAGCGAAATCAATTACTTTTAAGTTTTAAGCACTTATTTCTCCGATTGACATCGCCTAATCAAAAATTTTATCAGAGCCTTTTTTGTAGAGCATTTAGTAAGCTTTCTAATGGTAATCTTCCGTTTCCATGATTCTCATCCTTCGAGAATTATGGAAACTTCGAGATATTAAGGAAAGTATACAAAGTTACCAAACTTTTTTATATCTATTAATAAAATATTTTATTCTAATCCTTCCTTAACTCCAAACGTAAAGAAAATGTTTCAACTGAATCCCATGATTCTAAGTCCCCAAACCAAAAACGGTATTCAAAAACTATTTTTCCAATTTTCTCGAAAACGGTTAAAGCTATCGCCTTGAAAATGGTTTCATTCGTTTTCCTAGCCCAGTAAGCATATAAAACGAGTACTTACAAGCTTATGAACTCAAAAACGTAAGCGTAACGATTTTTTTTGCGCGAATTTCGCCCCAAACGCCATCTTCCAGTAGGCGGATCTTTCTGGTTAACGAACTTGACCTTTCAAATTAGACGAAAGATTTTTGTACCAAATTTCATCAAAATCCGACCATTCGTCTAGGAGCTACAGAGCGAACAGACAAATATATATATATATATATATATATATATATATTATTTATTCTTATAGATGACCCAAAATATCAAAATTCCTTTTTTATCCTAGGAGGCATGGGGTCATTAAGCAGTCTTCCTTTATTATACTACTTTATTTATTGGGCCCGACATGTTTCGTGCATCTTTTCTTCGCACCTCTTCAGGGGCACTTCTTGCAAGGAAGTCCTCCCGTTACCAAGTACTCCCTCTGGAGTCCTGCTTAATACTTATACTTAATACTTAAGTATTAAGCAGGACTCCAGAGGGAGTACTTGGTAACGGGAGGACTTCCTTGCAAGAAGTGCCCCTGAAGAGGTGCGAAGAAAAGATGCACGAAACATGTCGGGCCCAATAAATAAAGTAGTATAATAAAGGAAGACTGCTTAATGACCCCATGCCTCCTAGGATAAAAAAGGAATATATATATATATATATATATATATATATATATATATATACAAATTTGAACCACCGTTATTTTCGGTCTCTAGGGGTTCTGAAACGCGAAATTTTCTAGTCGGCACTTCCGGATTGTTTCATTGTATCAACCTTATAAGCGGGGTTCCTCCCTATGGGGGAGGGAGGAACCGCGCTAAAAAGTGTATCTGAAGTTATTTTAAAAATGTTATTTAAAAATATGTACGAAAGTTGTTAACAACAAAGACTATGGACATTTTCTTACCTTCTTCGATGCCTTCCATACTAAAAATTCGAGAAGACTTTTATATGGAAATTGTTTCGTTTAGAAAGATAAGCGAACTGCCACTTGTTCAAACATGGTTTTAATCCTTTGTGTTAATAATATTCGAATAAAAGCTTCCATTCCATGTCACTGAGGTCAATCTAAAAGGATTAGTAAAGCAAAACAAGTTGGAAAAAATAGTTGCATTTTCGACTTTTGTCCACAGGCTGCCACACTGTGGTACATTTTGGCTACACTTTGGTAGCCTCGTCAGCTTCATTATGGAAGTTAAGAATAAGTGATCATCTCAGAAACTGGAAAAACAGCTTTCCACTCTGAGATAATCTCTTATTCTTAACACCCATAATCAAACGTGACGAAGGCAACCAAAGATTAGCCAAAACGTCCTGCATATAGATTTTTACAGAAATCTTATTGATTTTTCCTAGCCGAATCTCAACTATTCTCTGATGGCTTAAAATTTTAACATTAAAGTATCTTGACTTCTGCCATTCTTGCAAGGATAATTTAATTTCAATCAGTTATTCCTAATTGTTATCTTATTAATTTTTTGTTTTAAACTAAAAACATTGAGTTAGTTAAACCCAAGAATAAGTTAATTTCGTTATTAAAGTGTAACACCGATAGGGGAAACATAATTTTATTTTATTAAACAAATTCCAAATCTTTTACTTCCGTAATCACATTTGGTAAGAAAAAAAAATTATAAATTAAGTCTTTCAATAAATATACAGTGATTTAAATATTTTTTATTGTAGGGAATAATGAAATACTTAAACACGATTGCAACAAATTTAGCTGCATTTAAAGGAGAGAGATAAATTTATTCTAATCACACATCTAAATACCTCTGTCCTTAAAATATGTTTCTCTTTCTTTACGTACCATCTATAAAGAAGAAGTACGTGCTCTTAATACGTTTACTGGACAATATTTATAGGAGATTATAAGGTAATATAACGGTTTTGTACCCTACATATTTTACAATAAAATGTATGGATTATTTTCACCTGATTAATTCTATCATATATAATGCATTAATTAATTAATAACTTATAATTTTAATGGACTGATTGGAAATTCATATGTATAACACTTTCCCGTTACTCTTTTTTTTTTTAGTTTAATTTTAACATCATTGTACATAAGTAAATAGTCTAAATTGTTAATATGAATGTTCCTACTTTTTACTTGTTTATTAGTTTGTTACTTTAATTAACTCATCTAGCTTCAACCCATTTGAGACCAATTGCACACCGTGTGTTTAATTGATTTCCGAGGCTAAGAGACGGCCTACACACCGTGTGTGCAACAACCGTAATATTGATAATGTGCAATTATCGGTTATTCTGTGTAAACTAGTCGGAAAAATATGATTTTTTCCTGAAGTAATGAAATCTGTAAAGTACAGGAAAAAGAACAAAAAAAAAACAAAAAAAACGGTGCTTAATCCGCTCGTCGCAATAACAATTTTCCGAAGAGCGAGCTGGACACCGGGTGTGCAATGATCTTATTTAGGTATGTGAATTCACTTACGAATTGGGTGATTTCCCTAGTAAACATGTTTTTTTTTTTGCTTTTTTTTTTTATTAAAAATGAACAATATAAAGAAAACAATTCGCTCCTCGGGACCGTCTTCGAAAAAAAATCGTTGTCTCAAATGGGTTAATTGAAGTTTGTTTAGTTTAACATTGTAAATACAAAAATTGTTTAAGTTAAAAAAAATATCTACTATAAACCTCTGTAAAACTATATCATATTTAAAGCTCAATCATCATTATTTATGTAAAATTATACTTACAGTCAATCAATGTAAAACCATGTAAATCTATCAATGTAAAAGTTGACCAGACATAAAGCTTTCATCGCCAAAGCAGCGTAGAGCCTCAATAAATAAAAAAATAATAATAATGTACTAATATTCTCCTAAAGGATGACAAGACTTCAATAATGACTTTTTTTTATTTTAAATGTAAGCATAAAATATATCAAAATTAATAATTTAATTATTAACCTTTCAACGACGTTGACGGCAATAGTTCGCCGCAGATACAACTCAGCATAAATTGTATAAATCTTGCCGCATAAGGTAAGTAGACAAGAATAATGCCGCAGGACAGTATAATTAAGAATTGAATATATATATTTTATAGGTGGCCCTGAATTCAATAAGTTTTTGTGCTACATTAATAACTAATATTTATCTTTGCTTTTGTCCTATGTTGATAAGGTCAACATACAAGCAGTACTACATGTTTTTCTTTTTTGTTCAACTTCAACAATTCGCTCTACATTTTTCGTGGCCTCCATGCCAGTGGTGGCCCATAACGCCCAAGCTGTTCACTCAAATTTCGAAAGTTCTAAGGTACAGATATAATCATGAGAGATAACTCTGAACAATGTAAATAATAATTTTACGTGCATATATATCATTATATATCATTTTAAAATGTTTACACCTGTATTCTTTGAATATTACTTAAAAAAAATATAAGTTCACATAAAATATTTTATTTTCATTTAAAAAACTATGCCTGGGCAAAGAATTCTATACGGTAGATTACAGTACATCACCTCGTCTACGCAACTCACTTTATATAAAACAAGAAAGCATGAAGAATGAAATTCTAAGAAATAAAATAAACTTAAAATTAATGCACGTGCAGTTTAAACAATTTTTGGTGTAGGATTCCACACAGAAAGAGATATTCGCCCCCAATTTGCTTATTTCCTTAATTATTAGTTTTATTGCCTCTCAAAATACATAATAGAAATTTGTACTAAACGGAGATAAAACACTCGCTTGTAGGAAAAATGAAATTTCCACAAATAAAAATAATATGAGAATACTATACTTGCAGTTAACCCTACGCATAAACAAGGTTTGCATTTACAAACCTTGCAAAACACTGCACATGCAGTTTACACTATTCTCGGTCAAAGTATGCACATACAGAGAGGAATTGCTTTGGCAACTCTGCGTACTTGTAAATAACTTTATTTCGAATTCTCGTATATATTTCTTTCGAAGATTTGAATATGATTTAATGTTAAATTGAGGGAGTAACATGTTTTTCTTACAAGACCAGTAGTAATGAAGAATGAGATAACACTTAAAAATGGGGTCTCCCGTGGTCTAATGGCTAGCGCCTTGGATTCATAAGCGGGAGATGGTGGGTTCGATTCCCAACCTCCGGCAGGAATTTCATCATCCCACGACTCGCTGGTAAGATTCCTCGCTGCACCCTGGATGTCGGCGCTAATGACCTAGATGTAGATGCGCCGTAAAAAATTACTGGAAATATGTATAATATTTTGTTTTAATTTAACATACAGTTAGTTCTAGGTCAAAGGTTGCATCTACAAAGGAATTGCTTTGAAAAATTTGAGTACTCATGAATATCTTTATTTTGTATGCTGACGAATTTTAATACGATTTAGTGCTTGCCTTATAATATGCTTAGTAATGAATGATATAATAACACCAGACATATGAAGCTCAATACTCTGCACATGCAGTTTACAATGAATTGCTTTTGAAACAAGATTTCTTATGCGAATAATTCAAAAAAATCTGAATAACCATGAATAAGAATATTTTGCCTGTCGGCCTATGTTTTATTCCACAGGACTTAATACGACTAAAGGTAAATGAAGGGTGTAACATGCTCGTTTCAGAAAACGCCTATTAATAAGGAATTAAAGAAGAAGAAAAAGAAAGAACTGAAAAATACTGCACATGCAGTTTTCACTACTCTATATCCAGGATACTATATACAAGAAGATAATGCTCTGAAAAATCTAAATATTTCTCTTTAATAATTGTATTTCATAGGTAGAGTACATATAATTCTTTTTAAAGTATTAAATATGAATTTATGGTAAATGGTCTCTTCAAACGCCTATTAATGTAGAGCAACTAAAAACTAACAGAAAAAAAAAATTATCATACTTTTTTTTTATTTGCGAACATTGAAACATCTTTTAGTAAGAATCACTTTCCCACAATTAATGTAAAACACAGACAAAAAAACTTATAAAATATTATTTGATTTCTGATAACTATCAGCTCATATAAGGTACTAGGTGCTCGACAAATTATGCACATGCAGTTTAATATTTTAATCAGGCCAGGATTTTAGGTGCAAATAATATTTTAGATAAAAAATAAGCAATCCGCTTATTTGCGTGCACTGAAGTATCCTCTGGTCCAAAATTTTCAAGATACATTCCAATAATCCCCCAATACATTCCCATTCTACTGACACGGTAAATTGGAGGGTGCAACATGCTTTTCATGTAATATGTTTATTTTAGCAAATCTGCTAATCCAACGTAACCAAAAATACAGAACAATTGGCCTCTAAATGTTCTCAATATACCAATAAATTACTAAGGATGGTGAAAGGTGGGGATTATAGGAGGCCGGTACGTACTCGTAATAATACGTGTATTGGTCTAGAGTGACGTACCTACCAATAGGAGGTGTTGTGGTAGACTGTCGGCGGGAGACTGCTCTCTTCCCGGCTCCACTTCCCCTTTCACACCTACCCCACTCTCCGCCACTTCCCCTTTCCATTTCCCCACCACATCCCTCTCCCCTCCCCTTCCCCTTCACTTCCCCTTCTTATCCCCACCAACAAAGGCCAGAACACACCCTCCCTCCTGTTCCAATCCCCTACGCTCCACTGGAATCACCTAACACACCTCCACACGCTCCTAAACAAGATACAAAAAGAATATTAATAGATGACGATCAAAGGCTCCGCCCCTTTATCGCATAAATTTGAATTTTAGTAGGGATTTGGCTTATATAATGAAGAATTTTGAAGAATGTTTACTTCTAAAATCCACAAGGGGATTGTGATCGGAAAATTACAACAAATTATTTGCATGATCATCAGTAAAATAAGAAAATTAGTCCTGGAAACTCAATTTTCAAAACAAATATAGTCGTATATGTTTTTAATAAAATAGATTTTTGAGGAAAACTTGATAGCATTTTTCGTTGGAGATTCTTCTGTTTTCCAAGTTGGACTAACCCTCCATCGTGGGAGTTTATTTGAAAGTATCTGTGCCATCCTTCCTGGATACTCCACGTATTTTGATTACGCAAGGGTCATTTTGAATTATTAATTAAGATAATACTGAATAAAGAGGTCTCCCCGTGGTCTATTGGCTAAGGCCTTAGATTCAAATGCGGGAGATGGTGGGTTCGATCCCCACCGGCGGCAGGAATTTTCTCATCTCATGGCTCGTTGAAATAATTCCTCGCTGCATCCTGGATCTTGGCGCTAATGGCCGAGATATCAATGCGACGAATAAAAAAAAAAAACTTTCGTAGGGGATATTTGTAAGGTAGATAAACACATATCTTATCGTTTGAATAGTCGAATAGGTCCTTAAGTAGGGGATACATGGATAGTATAACAAGTAATATCGTAGTTATTTCCATAGAGAAGTCGAAATTATCATAGAAAAGAAGTTTGCAATTGATTTCTTTCTATTAAGTCTGAGGATAGTATATAGAAGTTATGGCAGAGAACAAGTCGCATGTTCAAGAGAACACAGGTATTCTGTGCAAGGATTTTATAACGATCTACGTATGAAAAGTACTTGGCAACATTAAAACAAAAAATAAACTTTCGAAGGAGAGACGATTATTTACAGTGAATTACACAGTTATAACTTAACTGTATATAACTTTTTAAAAAATAAAACCCTTGACTTCCTGATTATGGGAGTCATACTTAAGCTAATTAAATTTTACAACTTTTGTGAGATTCGGCAGTCTGCAGGATTTTTTTTTTTTTTTTTTTTTTTTGGAAGAGTAGTGATTTTCCAAAAGTTGTCGCTAACCAGAAGCTGTTATTAATTTCTACTTTTTGAATTGATGTTACAGTTTGAATGAGATAATTGTGAACATTGAATGTGCATTGGCCTTAAAGAAAATTTAATGCTAATTTCAAAAATGTAATGAATCGTTGAAAAAAAAAACGTGTACAAACAGAGAAAATTGGAGTTGTACTACAAAAGACACGGTTTCTTCTAAAGAATCTTTATACGTAAGAGCATATGTCTGGAACGGCGTGAGATAAAAATGTGTGATTGGTGGTGTTGAACTCCATTTCTTGTCTATTTTCACCCCCTGGAGTATTGTCATTAACTTGCGATACACCCTGTATATGTATAAATATAAATATATATATATATATATATACATATATATATATACATATATATATATATATACATATATATATATATATATATATATATATATATATATATATATATATATATATCCTTCCCTTTGTGTTGTTTGTTGTTGACAAAGAAATAATGTGCAATATATAAATTCTTCATTGTATGTCACAACAAATAAAATCCGAAAAACAATTAAATGAGGTTATTTATTTATTTTATGATTTAGCGATCCCACAATTGTTTCCAGTTGTATCAAAGCGTTCTTTTATCTCTGTAAAAGCTAATAATATTGCTTCGCTAAAGGGATGGGATTGGTTTTAATACAGTACCAAGAAATTCTTTTCAACTCTGATTCATACAAAAATATGGATCTTTGGGTTTATTAATTAAAAAAATGATCCCGCTAAGCAATACTCCTAAATAAAATTAATAATTAATTTACGATTGGATAAGTTCCGCAACACAATAAATCTGGCTTAATTAGAATAATTGGTTAATTGTCAAAGAAATAGAAACTTCTAATATCTCGATATATTTTATCATACATTAAAAAATAAATATTACACAGATTCCGATGAATTCAACCGAAGTGAAGAGAATACTGAAAAACAACCGAGCCGGAAGTAGTAAATACCTTGAGGAAGAAGAACAAGAGGAAGAGGAAACCTAGATGGAATACTTTCTGACTGGCTGGAGAATTTTCTGTCTCAAGAGGAACGCCAAATATAACGAACCACTGGACAATACTTTATTTGATTTTGATTGTAAATAGAAAAAAGAGAGGTAGCACGAGTACACTTAGAATAATGTTGTGTATATATAAATATAAATAGTCCATATATTTAGTGCAACATAAACAATATTTATTAAAATCTATCTAAATAAGTTTTTTTTTTTTTGGAATTTAACATTGTGCTAAAAATCTTTGATAATTTTGTACGTAGGATGGTAATTCGATAAATAATACTAACATTAGCTATACCCGGCGCTAATGGCCTAGACGTCGAAGCGGCCTAAAAAAAAAAAAAAACACTCTTGAATGATTTTGAAACATTCCTTTCATTCATTTTCATCGATTCTACCTACCGGTAAATGAAAATGTCCCTCGTTAAAACTTATAATGATGTTCTCTTGCAAAGAGACATGGTAGGTATATATTATTCACATGTCGAACAATTGGATCAGTTCGTTAACGAGCAAAATCGAATTATCATAAGGGGGGGGGTTCTTCCGGACAAAAATATTTAAAGTACTCTTAACGACCATAATTCAAGCTAACTTTCAATGTAACTCGTCAGAACTAAATATAGAAGTGGTTTATCAAAAAAAGCAAAATCGGGGGTGAATCCCGATTATAACTAAAATAATCAGTCGAGGAATAGTTGGGATTTGGCTAGGAAAACATCAATACGATTTTTGTAACAAATCCTTGCCTTCGCCAGCAACAAACACAAATGCAGACTTAATAAACCAAATAATTAAAACAAGAAACAATGCATGTTACACCTACAAATAAAAATCGCATATGAGAAGATTAGTTTGTTAACAAAAATAAGTACCAGTATATAAGTAAATAAGTAACAGAACGTTATAAACAGGTAAGTGAACAATAGTTTTTTCGTAGAACATTGTTCAAAGAATGGCCAGATTATCAAAAACAAAAAAAGTTAAACTGACATAAGTACAACTGAATTGACAATAATGATATTTTCAATCATTAATAATAACTAAAATCCTACATACCAAAGAATGGCTGGAGTGGAGAAAGACCAAAGTGTGCAGTTAAGCGACTTAGGTGAAAATATAGAAAGAACCTTGATTCTTCCAGGGAATATTTAATTAGCCACCAAGCATGTGTGGGGAAGTTTAGGAAAGATCAAAGAGGATTATGACGGGAAGAGGAGAAAAGGCGTTAATGGAAGGACACATCCTGCAGTTTAGTAGTAGTAGTATGGTAGGTTTTTTTTTTTGGGGGGGGGGACAAACAACTACAAGGTTATTATTATGCCCTCTAATGGTAATGGTGTAACTTCCCATCTTTTTTTTTTTTTAGATGAGATATGTGCTATACTAAAAACGGAAGGCTAAAATAATAGATTCGTTCACTAAAAGACTGATCTACCCTCTATATACACACAGTATTTATAAGTTATTGTAAAGTGCCAGCTGTTATAATAACTTGAGGATTTTATCTATTGCTTGGGTAGAATCTTGGAGAGCCAATTTTATGTTGCGAGGGATTCCAAAATCATCGAACATTGACTACACATCTTCTATAAGATGGATGATTTTCAGTGGAACTTTACATGTCTCACATTTTGGTTTAGGGTCATTCGTAATTAAGTGAATTTGTATGTCCTAAACTTATCCAGCAGTTTACTCATCTCTGGCAGGACGTAATCTTTTGTTACTATATGTTTTGCAGTAGACATTGGGCATTTTTGTTGTAATAATATAGACACATGATTACCAACGTAATAGCTTTTATTTATCTCAGTGACAAGGAACTGTCGCTTATGTGGAGCTTCTGGTTAGTTTGAAATGTTCGATTCACTAATTTTCTAAAGTGTTTTCATAAGAAAGGAAGCTTGAAGTAATATTTAACGGTATTATGAAGTTGATTTAGTTGCTCCAACTCGACAAACAGTTTCAAATTAACAGCGAGAGGAAAACAATTATACAAGCCAATATTTAGAGAGGAATGCTCGGCTATTGTAAATTCTCATCGGGCTATTAATCCTACACTTCCTTAGGATTAAGACGTGGCTCCTTAACAATTCGCCTTTATCCTTAATTACTAATAAAGTCTTCAGCCTTTATAAGGTGAAAATTCCTCAAATCACCTGCAGCCGCAGATTCAAATATCACGCGTATCTTCATAATGTTTTGTATTATTTAAAAAAAAAACATGTAATAATATTTTATGCTGTTAATTTTTCATGTTTATGTTAGCAAATTCTGATGGAGTGCAGCGATTGAGTTTTCGATTGCGAAAAACGTTTAGGTAAAAAAAAAAAAAAAAAAAAAAAAAAAAAAAAAAAAAAAAAAAAAAAAAACATGAACGTCATCATTAAACTGCTAAAATCAATAGTATGATCTATGAGCATTTAAAGCAGGAGACTGCGGGCGCTTGTAGGCTTGGAGCACGCGAAATAATCTGTACAAACGACTTTTGAGTCATCCCTGCACGCCAAATTACTTAATACACTTAGATTTTTTTAATGGTCAGTATTATTTGTATTATTATTAAGTGTTTTCACTATTTTGGATATATTTAGAGAGGGGGAAAACATAAATAAAACCAATAAAAAAACAAAAAAAATATTTTATTTATTTGAAATCTGTACAAATTTAAAAGTACAATTACCAAGTCTGATGATACAGATATGCTACAAACCAATTGACAATAACGAGAAAAGTAAAATAAAATAAAATCAATAAACAATTTGAAAGAAGCCAACAATTATTGGCACTTCCAGAGGCTGTGCAAGTAAATATTATAATGATCAGATAAGTAAATTATCTCGGGGCCACTGTCTCTTAAGCCGCCTGGGAGGGTTGTCTGGATGGGATTGGGAAGATAGAGATAGACCTTCGGGATTAGGATGGTGAGACAATTAGGAGTTGAACCTTTGGAGACGGTCAAGGACAAATGGGATGTTAAGGTCATTGTGAAGGGTTTTGTAGGAGACATAGAAAGGTGCATTTACAATTTTACGAAGAACATTGGACCGGAATGCCTGTATTCTGTTGATGTTAGATGATTTTGCAGATCCCCAGAGTTCAAGTCCTTATGTCCATATTGGTCGAATGATTGTTTTGTATATCGTTAGTTTGTTCTGTATCGATAATTGGATGGGGTCCAAGGAGTCGTCTAAGTAGTCCGCATCTTTTGTTCAGTTCCTGTCTTTTCAGTTTCGTGTGAGGGTTCCATGTCAGTCGGCTGTCAAGGTATAATCCTAGATATCGAACCTCGTTTGATTCCGGGAGAGGAGTGTTTCTGAGGTAAACAGGGGGGCATGATCTTCGGTTGAGAGTGAATGTCACTTGTTTGCATTTTTCTGCGTTGATTTATTTTCTCCACCTTTCCCTCCAATGATGTATGGCGGAAAGATGTTCCTGCAGGTTTTGGGATGCTACTGAAGGGTCAGGAGAAGTTGACAGGATGGCTGTGTCATCTGCGTATGTGGTTAGTAGGGTTTGGGGATGTGTGGGAATAACCGCAGTGTAAAGAAGGAAAAGGAGGGGACCGATAATACTCCCTTGGGGGACTCCAGCATTTATGGAGCAGGTCGGAGAAAGAGTCGTGCCTTGTTTTACTTGGAAGTATCTATTTGACAGGTATGATTGCAGGACAAGGAAATAGGTGTTTGGAAGTATAAGCTTTACTTTGTACAGTAATCCCGGGTGCCAAACCCGATCGAATGCTTGAGCAACGTCGAGAAAGGCACTCGTGTAAAAACTCTTTCGTTCAAGCGAGGAGGATATTACGTCTACGGCTCGTAAGCACTGTTGAATTGTGGAATGTTGGAAGCGGAAACCAAATTGATGGTTGGGAATGTTCTTTGAGGATTCTATAACAGGGAGGATTCTTTTATTAAATATATATATATATATATATATGCATAATGAAAAAAAATTACATAATTAAGTCAAAGAGAAATACAAACTGAAGCGAAATAATCAAACAGTAATAATAATTCAACCAATAAAACAAATTATATGCTCAATAAAATACATGAAGATTTCACCTGGATGAGAAAAATACATGTACACATGTCTACATGTACATACATATATACGTTGGCATATTTGGGATTGGGTCATCTGGTCGATCTCATTAGCGAGTTTCCTCCTTATTCTAAATAGTTTGCAAACAATACTGAATATTTAAACTTTTATATGTTGAAATAAGTTGAATGTACTTTTTAAGTCCCACCATCATTGGTTAAAAACAAATGTGAAATGTGCATAATCGAGACAACAATTCTGTCAAGTATTTGCCATGATGGTTAAATCCGTTTATGGGGTCATTTAGATGCTACAATGCATACGAATGAATGTATAATTGTAAAATCCACGAGAGCCTACAGGATGGGCTTTATGGCCGCTCCGGTGTTCCTATCGAAGAGAGACCCTAAACCTTGTGTCAGCAGATTACGATATAAGAGGATCTTGATTCCATTCCAGTTCTAAAGAGAGAACACGGGACAATATTTCTTTATTTCTACTTTATTTGGAAATCCTTGTTCCTCCCGATGCGAAGAATCCCTCAACTCGAGGAGTAATATTTGGCCCTACACATACACCCGGGTCCCTAGATTCCCCTATAAAGATGTAAAAAGAGATTCCCTTAAAGCTCCCTCGTTATAAGGATTTATATAAAAGGCGCCCGAGGCCCTATATCCTCTGAGGCCTATTAAGAAGTCCCTGAGAAGTGCCTCAGATCCCTGCCAATATCTCTTAGCAGTATATTCAGTTTTTTTTATTCTATTTTTTGCTCGTTTTCCCCTTAGGGAGAAAACCAGTTTATGAGTATGGCCTCATGAAGCAATCACGAAGTGCCAAATAGGAAATTTCGTGTCTCAGATCCCATAGATCACCAAAATTACGGTGGTTCAAATTAGTTTATATCTGTGTGTATATATATATATATATATATATATATATATATTACGGCGCACTGACTTCTAGACCATTAGCGCCGCGGTAATTCTAAACATTCATGGTGTAGCTTACACAACGGGCCTGAAATGAGGAAACTCCCTGCTGTAGGCGAGAACCCCCTTCTCCCACATGAAAATCCAGCGTGCTAGCCACTAGACCTCATATATGTGTGTGTGTGTATATATATATATATATATATATATATATATATATATATATATATATATATATATATCTGTGTGTGTGTGTACACAAGGGTGTCACCAAAATATACGGCTAATCTTCGGGAATCGATGCAGAATGAAAAAAAAGTCCTTTGGTGACCGTGCGATTGTGGGAAGGGTTTATATAGGACAGAAATAGAAGAAAATAGCCACCCTGATTAGACAATACGCTGCTGACTACAGTTTGGGACGCACCGAGACCTCCTGTTTGATGGCTTGTTTGCAAGCCAAGACCCTTGCTTAGGAAGAAACACTGACCAGGAGTCTCATCAGAGAGTCGATCGCGGTCCACAAGCATCCAGGAAACATTAATAGAGAAGAAGGTCTCATCGTCTCCAACACCTGGCGGCACATCCAGAAGAGGATTGAACAGAACTCGCTCATACATGACCTACCAGCGCCCTGATCGGGCGACAGAAGAAGTAAAAGGAGACCATCGAAACACTATTGACTCACAGACCTCTAATCTTATTGGCTCTCATAAGTGTGCCAGACTCCGTGTTAAAGGAAAACTCTTTTTGAGTTATTACCCAGGACGCTAGGCAATTCATTTTTTTTCCTCTCTGCAGTGATTAGTTAATTAATATACGTATGAAAAATGTTCTCTTAGTCTCAGCGAATTATTTTAGGGGTCGTTTATCCTCGAAAAGCATTTATTTTTTTTATTTTTAGATTAAACAGGAATATGCAGGAAAATGCCCTATTATTCAAGATTCGTGTTCAGGAGAAAATACAAAAGGATAATGTGATCTTGATTTTAACTATTAATGCTATTTTCTGGGCCAACGTAATAAATAAATTAAACAAAATATGAACTTGAATGTTTTTAATCGAGTAAAATTTTGGTAGATAAAATGGCAATGTAAATAGTTACTAACGCAAAAATTCAGTAACCAGTACTTCTTCTTGCATAACCTTTAGTGATAAGAAAGTATGGTGCTAATGTTCACGGATTGGATGAAAACTGAAAATACCACAGCAACCGACCGAAAATTAATTCCGAAAGATATTTTAAACAGTGACAATCATTTTGGAGTTGAAAAGTGAAAATGTTTCATATTTGAATGAAGACACCCAAGTTTATATTTTCATAACCTCAAGGGTTGTATTTCATATCCCCGCCGAAAATGAAACAATCTTGGGACATATGCTTGGAAATTTATGTCATCAAAAACTTCTCTCATCAGACCAAGAGCCTTAGCTCTTGTTTTATGTAATCTTGAAATAAATCTCCCAACTTGCTCTGTAAGAATATTAATTTCTAGTAAAATACTAATTCAATTTCGTATTTTTGCAGATTCCGAAAAATGTACCTATTGAGCCGCAAATAGATTTTGCTTAAATATTAAATAGTTTTCATAAGTAAAGATGGAATAGTTGGGATTCGGCTAAAGGAACCTCAATACGATTTTTGTTAAAATTATCTATATTTAAGACGTTTCGGCAACTCATTGGTAGCCTTCGTCAGCTAAAATGACAAGAAAAACAGAAATTAATACAGAAAAAAGGTTTATAATTGAGATAAGTAGGGGCGAGGTTAGCTCAGTGGTAGAGCACTCGACTAATGAACTGGAGGACCAGGTTCAAAACCCGAGCGCGCACTAAAGATTTTTTCTTCTAGTGCCGTCATTCGAGGGTTGGATTTGGGGTCCCAGATCGTCCCTAGGCCAACCCAGCCTTTAATTAATTTATCAATGGGTACGTACCTTGGTGCTAATGACTCTAGCAGTCGAAGCAGCAAGGGAAAAATCAGGCGGACGGAGCATAGTATTGACCCCACTATCTCCCTAGTATGCCGTATGGTCAAGAATCAGATACCTCTACAGTATCTGCCCCTCTGGGCCCTTGTGGCCTGTTACGGGACTGTTTTTTTTTTTAAATTGAGATAAGTAACAGCTCTATAAATACAATTAACTTATTATAAAAGAACAAATTGGTGTTAAATTATTACCATTAATTAAAATTAATTAATATTATTATTAATTCATTAAAATTAATTAATATTATTAATTAATCAAAATTAATTAATATTATTATTAGCACCTATTTACTTATATACACTTCAATAAAATAGCCTTTTTTTCTTCTTTTTTTTTTTTTTTTTTTGTTATGTTTCTATTGATTTTCTAGAACTCATTCTAATAATTTAACACCAATTTGTTCTTTTATAATAATTTAACACTAATTTGTTCTTTACTTATTACCTCGACGGCTAACTATCTAATCTTCATGTTAAATAGTTTTGAAGAATTTATTCAATTCTTTATCGATCCCACCTCCGGTAATACAAATTCCAATTACCAAAACGCCCTTCATGTTACCGTGTTTAAATTCAATGATTCTCCATAATGTGATTTGGAATGAGTAGATTAAAAACTCTGAATATTTAGTCTTCAATGGAAGCAAACCTACGCTTCCTTTTATCGATCAGGTTTTTCTGTCTAACGTGGTCCAATAGAAATTTACACTTAGGTATTTTTTGCACAAGCTTTATAATCTTCTTAAAAGCTGCCCTTCACGTAACGCTCAGGTTCACGCAACCTTGAACTAAAATAGTCAACATTAATTCAACATATCCTTATGAACAGGAATACTGAAAAGTAAATGTGTAAGCTCAGAAACATCTAGTATACTGACTGATCTGTGCTCCTGTTATCTCATAGCTAGGACTACCAGCTTGGCTTTAGGTACTAGCAAGGAGAGTATACAGCGATGGGGTCACCGATTTGGACCATTTTTTTTCTGGTGATTCTACATTGAAAAATAGTCGACACGTATCCGAGCGTTCCGTCCAATGCGCCTCAGGAGCCGAGAAATAAAATAAAATAGGTTGAAAGTGATTTATTTTTTATATGGAGTTTAGAAAATGATATCGAAATGATTCCTTCACCAATTCATTCGTTTTACTGAGGAGATTAAAGGAAAAATATAATCGTTAAACAATAATATATTTTTCGTCGAATAAATTCAAAAATATGCTTACGTTTTCAAGTAAACTAGTATTATATATTTTTTTACACCAAAAATAATAGCAGATTTAAACTCAGCACCCCAAGAAACCCTAATGTGGTGAATATCATTGAAAAAAAAATAATGATTTTTCCCAGTCTAGAAGAGACTAAACATTTGTAAGCGAAAAAGTAACCAGACGTTTTGAAATTCAATATCTCCTCTTGAGATTATCCGATTTTTACGTCATTGAAATCTTTCAAAAGAAGAAAGACTCCTTTTTCTAACCATATAAATGACTGTTGTATTATCTCTAAACATACTTGCAAAAAATGGTTCTCAAAGTAAAAATAAAATGTAAACGTTTGTCGTGGTAAAAACGAATCTGGCATCCGTTTTTAAATTAATTTTTTTTTTTATAATCGATAACTTTTTAATTGTAGGTATATGGAATATTTTGGCAGAATAAATGACTTCTATAGAGTCGGGTATGTAAAACAATTTCTATTTAAGAACGGATGTCAGATTCGTTTTTACCACATTGAAAGCCCCCTAAATTCGAATTTTGGGAATATTACAAAAATTAAAAAAAAATGTATTTTAAATTTTGGTAAGGGGGGACCCTTAAGATTTTGTTAAAGATTCAACAATTTGGCCATATTTCAACGAATATTTACCCGATTCAAACCAAACTTGGAGGATCAATAAAGGCCCTAATTAGACACATTTCCCTCTAATTGGGGTGTTTCTATGAGTTCTGGGATTGACGTTATATGCAAAAACGTTTACATTTTATTTTTACTTTGAGAACCATTTTTTGCAAGTATGTTTCGAGATAATATACCAGTCATTTATATGGTTAGAAAATGGAGTCTTTCTTCTTTTGAAAGATTTCAATGACGGAAAAATCGGATAATCTCAAGGGGAGATATTGAATTTCAAAACGTCTGGTTACTTTTTTGCTTACAAATTTTTAGTCTCTTCTAGACTGGGAAAAATCATTATTTTTTTTTCAATGATATTCACCACATTAGGGTTTCTTGGGGTGCTGAGTTTAAATCTGCTATTATTTTTGGTGTAAAAAAATAATAGCAACGTTTTCCTTTAATCTCCTCAGTAAAACGAATGAATTGGTGAAAGAATCATGTCGATATCATTTTCTAAACTCCATATAAAAAATAAAGCACTTTCAACCTATTTTATTTTATTTCTCGGCTCCTGAGGCGCATTGGACGGAACGCTTGGATACGTGTCGACTATTTTTCGATGTAGAATCACCAAAAAAAAAAAAAAATGGTCCAAATCGGTGACCCCATCGCTGTATACTCCCCTTGTAAGCAGTAAACATAAACACAGGTCTTCTACAATCATTCTTTTATGAATTTAGTTTGCTTTATGCCTATTAATTATTATTTACCTCTCAGGAGAGGTAATTATAAGTAATAGGACTATTACTTATAATTATAAGTAATAGGACATATACAATTATAAGTAATAGGACTATTACTTATAATTGTACATCTCTTCAATAATTATTATCATTATAATTATAATTAAGTATTATTATAACATTAATTATTATAGTTATCGTTAATTGATATTATCATTATACGATGTGTCTTAGTACGTAGCTAGTAGTATAAGTCAGGGTTTTTGTGACATTTTTCCCTTATAAATAATTGTTAACCTTTATTTTAATCACTGCAGTGATAATCCCAGAAATAGTGTGTTTGTATGGTATAGAGGTACACACGTGTTACTGTATTCTTTGTGTTTTATTCAATAAATTTAGAAAAAAAAAAAAGAAAAAAAGTCAACTCTAATTCCTCGCTAAGCACCTAGCTTGCAAACTCGGAACCTAACGTCATGTCCTATGGCGGCAACATTCTCAGTCTGGGTATATCTGAAGTTCAACAAGCTGATTTTTTTTTCTTTACGGCGCATCGACATCTGGGGCATTAGCGCCGACACCCGAGGGGCAACGAAACAAGCTGTTCTCAAAGAAACGTCTAAAAGGATTTTAAGTGATACGGGAAAAGTGATTAACTTGTTCGATAACGAAATCAACACATTCGAAACTTTTAAGCATAATTTTCACCCGCTAAGATCGTCTATCGGAATAGCATATTAATCATTCAAATTACTATTTTCTTCTGTCCGTGCGAATTAAGTAGCACCGAAGTATGGGTTTATGATAATTATATTCATGCTAACTAGACGTTTTTCCTTCTCAAACAGATAATGATATTTTAAAATATAAGAGAATAGATCTAAAAAAAAAATCTTTTGTCAGAGTGTAGCTAGAAAGAAAGATCAATAAGATTTCTCTTACATAATTAAGGAACGAACCCTGGAAGAGAAACGTCATTAAGGAGTCTCAAAGGATTTCCTGCACTTTTGTTGCATTTCTTGAACATAAATTCAGGTAATAATTTGATAAATGAGAATTAAGAGTCAAAGAAAATCGGTTAAATGCCTTTTATATAGTTTACAGTTTTTTTTTATTTTATTTTTTTTTAAATGCAAAGTTAATAATTTTAATGATTTTTGTGAAACTAGTTTAGAATTTCAATTTCGCATTTAAATTGACGTTTTGTCATTTAACATATTTATGGTTGGTGATCATTTTTTTTTTTTTATTTTTTATTGCGGTGCACCGCCATCAGTGCTGCAGGGAATTTTCTCATACCCCCATCTCCCGCATGATGTAATGTATCAATTATATACACCAGACTACTTACAGCTGAAGCCACACATAGTAATCTCACTCTTGACGTGGCCATTAGAGAGGAAGGAACGCCTTTGTACAATTAGGCTGTATTAATGGAGTTGAAAATGTTTGGCTTCCTGATTTGATAGTTATATTTGATTTCTATCCCAATATACTTCGCAAATATTTAACATTGTCTGTTTTCCAATAATTTTTACTTTAATATAATGTGAATGTTTTATTAATTACCGAACTTGTGTGATATTGAAGGTAAAGTGAATTATAGAATCCTCATAGTATTAATTAATAAATTCAGGAAATTCTGTGATCATCTTCCAAATCTGAAATATTAATTATAACACAGGATATTAGACAATATATGCGAATATGCAGAATTCCTGGACCTTCGGAATGACACGCGATAATGAAAATGCCTTTATACTATCTACCTATCTATCTATCTATATATATATATATATATATATATATATATATATATATATATATCTTTGCGCGATCTCATATAACACAACCTCCTTCGCTGGAAAAGTGAATATAGAAATTAATTTTATTCTTGAAAAAATCGAAATGTCCAATCTGGAATCAAATATCCAATCTAATGCGCCTGAACAACACATAGCAAAATACACGGATGTACAATTATCTTTGACCCGATTTCATCGCATGTGCAAACAGAAAACTCCAATTCGCAGGAACTTGGTGCTGTTTGGAAAGCTTGGAAGAAAAACAGTTAATATTTTGACTTTCATGAAAACATTAAACAGAAAATCCAGTGTTATCTCAAAAATAAGCGAAATCTTTAGCGCCATAATGCACAGGAAATTGACAGTATCCAAATCTTAGCAGCAATTAATTAGTCCACCTCCTAGCGTCCACTAAGGGTTCATACTACTTTGTAACATTTTTATTTACGATTTTTTTTTTTTTTTGTTTTTGCAAAAATTCTTCCTTAACTAATCAAAAATGATCTAGAGTCTTTATCTGACGAAAAAATGTTAAATGAGTAAAAATACGATTTAAAGTCCCAATGCCGAGTGAACGCGATGCTGATTTTAAGATGATTTTTTGAGCGAGCTTTGATTGGTCCGTTATAATTGTTAAGTTTTTTTTTTGGGGGGCCTCTTTCAATACATTTCAAAATTAAAACCCATTTTTTTAATCTTTATTACAATAAAGTATAAAAAAATTAAATAGGAAACATATGAACATTTCAGTATGTTAAACTTTAAAGTCGTTTTCTACCTTTCTCAAATCAGGCGATAATCTGGCGTCTTCAATTTTCCCCAATCGACTTCAAATTTTCACTGCAGCTTCATAACGATATTCGCTACGCAAGATAAGTACGTAGGATGTTTTCGATTCATTGTATTACCACGATGACCAATTTTCGACGTTTTTTTTTAAATAGAAAATTAATAATTGTTCACCATTTTCGAAAAAATTATTTTTTTTAAAAAATCCTACGTATTTTACTAGATTTAACCTTCTTATTTTGAAATAATTTTAGATTTTCGTTCTAGATTAAAAATCGCTGCCTGCAGACTATCACCCGTAGAAAATGAGGGTTTCCGTTAGTCAGACGCAGTGCCGCCATTTGTTTTATCTAAGAATTGAACTTTTTTTTTTTTTTTGCTACTTCAACATTCCATTTAAAACGTTTAATATAAATAATTGAAAAATATTGACTTATTTGTTATTTATAAATTCAAGAAAATTACTTTGATTTTGGTTTTACAAGGTAGTATTATCCCTTAAGGAAACATCTATTACAAACATGTTTATCTTTTGCGTACCTTGGTTTACTGAAATACTCATTTTACTGTTAATTTATTTTTTTATAAAAAAACAAATAATTAAGGAAGGTTCAACAGAACGAAACCAGCACTTTCGACCTGTAATCGCCGATTTGTCGAGCTGAGATCGCTCTATCGCTAAATGGCAGTAAATTTAATTTTGTGGAAATTTTAGTAAGCTTTAGAATGTTACCGCACACTTAACAAGAGTTTCCAATAGTTATCAGGATATTAAAATTGCGCAGGTCTGTTTATAAAATATTTTTCTACTACTTCCTTTACACCGAACGAAACAAACATTGTTAGGTCTTATTTTAGATGAATGAAAGGTTTCAGATTTCCGATCATTTTAAAACAGTTCTCGTAGGTATCGAGCATCTGCAATGACTTTTCAATGAGTTCTGATCGGAAAAATGACTAGAATTGTTTTTAAACAATTATTATATTCAAAAAATGCATATTTCCGAAGATGGAGGTGAGACGCCGATCGATTTTTCAGAGTTCTGATCATTCTAAAACAGGTTTGGTATAGTTTCGGGCATCTACTACATTTCCTTTTCAATGTGTTCTGATCAAAAAAATAATTAGATGCGAGAAGAATAAAATACTAACAAGATAAATTAATATTCTTCAACTAATAATTATAAATTATTTTAAAATAATTGTAGATATGATTTAAGTTTTTCACATTTCCCTAGCCTATTACTATTATAATATGTATAAAGAGAACGAAACACAGCCATAAATAAAAAATAAAATAAAAACATTTTATCCAGTAAAAATACTTCTTGCTTTGAATTTGCAATTCTGCATGCAGCCTTAGGGGAAGGTCTAGATTTGCCAGCAAGCGGGTAAAGGATTGAGACGTGCTAAAATAATGCATTAAACTTGTTAAATATCATTTGGGTTCCCTCAGTGGGTAGAACGACCTGGATCTTCAAGAACGGAAATTTAACAGGCGAAATTGCAAAGCAGAAAAATACACATTGTGAGGAAACATAAAAATGTTTCTTTGACCCCGAATATTCTTTTATTAAGAGCTACCTTTGATCTGGGCTCAGCTATAAATCTGACGTAAATCTCAGAGGTGTAGCATTACCCCCTGCAAAACTGCGCCTCTTTATTGCTAAAGTCTCAAGCTCTGTACTTCTTCTTTTCATCATATTTTTTTTTCTTTTCACTATACACCACTCACTGTGGCAATTTAAGAGAATATGGCCAGCCGAGGTGTTTTCCTTTAATAATAAAATAACATCAATTCGGCGAAAGGCCAATATTAAAAAACACAATATTTACATGTTTCACGGCCCTCTGGCACCCTGACTAAAACTATTCATGTTTACATTACAAGTAATAAACTGAACATGGGGCAAAACCTTAAATGTTTTACACCCGTCTTTATATTAAGCACTCTTTTTCTTTCCATTTGGTCGTGTTCTCTTTTTCTTTGTAAAGTATGTTAAAATTGTTGTCTTCAGTTGTTATTGTGCAGGTAACAAGTGTCGATTTATTAACACCTTCATGTTCACTTTTAGACTTTTGTTCTCCAGCAATCATTTCTTCAGCATATAGTAAGCTCATAAACATTATATTCATTTGTTTATTAAAACTCCATCCTATCAGGACCTGATAATTAAAATTATATTATTGATCAAATTTCAATTTTTGTTTTCTATATAAATCTTTTAAGGGTACCCCCTTCATCCGCCTCTGTGGCTGTGCAAATACATCCAACCTCGACTGGACAGGATTATCAGCGGGCTATACAGGGTGTTCCGCATTGAGGTGTCATAACTTTAGGGATTTAGTCTCCACATAATTTGTTGTTAAATGACGCGGAAAGAAGCGTTCTTTTACAACATGTAGCAGAGCTACTCAAACTTTTGTCTATTTTCAGAACAATTGTTTCAATGAAAAACTGTTTTGGGATTTCTGATTAATGTATCGCAAATAACGACCAAACTAACTACATTAAATTTCCCATAAGAAACACCCGTTATTTAAATATTGCCATGTCAATTAAGAGATATACTAAAAGCCATATACATGTGAACCAGGGATCAAAACAGTTACTTTTTTATCGAAAAAGTTAAAATTTATCTTTAATTTATAAGTTCTAAGAGTAAAAGTTAAAGTAATACTTTTATGTTTTTCAATGTGAAATAAAAGTTTTAAGTATTTTAATCAAGAATTTTAGGGTTTCGTTGGTTTACAATACCTGAAATACTGAGAAGAAAGAAAATACACACTTCCATACCTATATTAACTAGCACTTATCCTACACGGATCCCCAGCCGCTCAAGTAAGTGTTGAAAGAGCTTTTTCAATTATAGATATAATCTAAATTCCACAAACTTAGAGGATAAATTATTACAGAAATTGAATTAATTTTACAAAATAAGTGAAATGTTCTTTGTTTAAAATTTTATTTTTGTTTATTTACTGAAATAAATTTGTTGAAAAAAATAAACATTAGTAGCTTTAATTTATTTTTTTTTAATTTTTTTCTTAATTAGTATTGTTATAACAATTACTTTAAAAGTTTTATTTTTTAAGTTGAAAAATAACAGTTAAAAAAACTTTTTTTATAAAAGTTAAAACCCAAAAAGTTATTTTATAACTTTTACTTTTTCAAAATTAAAATAAAAGTTATAAAATACTTTTTTTTTAATATAACTTAAGAATAATTTTCACCCCTAATGTGAACTATTGAAATTTGTGCTTTCTTAAATTATTCAATCTTTTCTTAATCAGCTATTTGTAGACTTAGAAGTTTGCCATATGGTTGCAGACTTAGTTGTTTGAAATATGAAACTTTTAATTAGGAAAAGTAACGGTCGACATCTTCCATACCTTGTACCGAAGTCCCCCCTCTTCTATTTTTCTCCCACTTTAAAAATTGTATTTATTTATTTATTATCAAGGCTCTCATAACGCAAACGATTCGCTCGATAATTACAAATGTGTTCTTATAATTAAAAAGTTACAATTTCGTATTGACATTTCATATAAAGTAAAAACATTAATTTACAATAAAAGTATTTTATAATTTAATATAACAGTTATAAGTATGTACACCAACATATATATATATATATATACATATTCACACATATATATATATATTATATATATACATACATATACATTACATACATATATATATATTAAAACATTACTATATACATTACAGATGTATATGCAAGTGCACAACACATGCATATACATTGCTTTTATACACTATGTGTCATTCATGTTATACACATGTACATACATACGTATTCATACACTCACGCATATAAATCATGATTAAGTGAAAATGAAATTAATTTAAAATAACAAATAATTATAATGAGAATTATCTTTTCACCAATGCTACCAGATATCAGAAATAACTTTAGGGTCTAAAATTAAATCTTGTTGTATAGCTGAGTGTGTTTTAGATGTTGGAAAATTGTGTTTATCGATTGGCTACCCTCTTTCAAAAGTTCAGTCATGTCGTGAGGTATTTGTAAGTAATCACGTCTTCTACATTCTGTCAGTATGTGTTTAACTGTTAGAGGTAGGTTACACTGTCTGCAAGTAGGTTTTTCAGTTTTAGTCATTAAAAACGAGTGTGTGAGTAAAGTATGTCCGATTCTTAAACGACATAAGACGACTTCTTCTCGTCTCACATCCCGTGAGCTTGATGACCAAGCTTCAACTGTATGTTTAATTTCTCTGAGTTTGTTGTCTCGTGTAAGTTGCCAATATCGCTGCCAGTTGTTTAAAGTTTTAGTGTAAGTAAGTCTTTTAATATCTTGCAATGTCAAGAGATCTATGTCATTTGTATCTCTTACTGTCGCTAATTTTGCTAGTTCGTCGTAGTGCTTTCAGAAATATTTTCATGTCCGTGTAACCATACCATTTTGATTTGTATATTGTTTTCCTGTAACCGGCGTATATGACCGAATATTTTTTTGACAATGGAGTGTGTTGTGTATATGTTGTTAAGAGAGAATAAGGAACTGAGCGAATCAGTAAATAATATTACCTGGTTATAGTCAGTAGTCTGTATTCTGCTGATACCTAACAGAATGGCCTGTAATTCAGCACTGTATACGCTTGCATTTTATGGCAGTTTTTCTTGATAGAAATCTTGGCCAACAATTGCAGCTGAACCTGTACCGAAACTTGTTTTCGAGCCGTCAGTAAATATCTTTAGGGCGTGTGGGTTTTCTGATTTCAATGCTGTAGTAAACATTTTACTGTACATAGTTGAGGCTAGAGGCTCATTTTTCTTTATTTTTGATACTGTTAGATTTACACTTAAATTCCTTATTCTCCAAGGGAGGAAGGAAAAGCCGTATCTTTGTAAGTGTAAATAGGTGTTTCTAGTGTATTGTCCTCAATTTCCATGAGGCGTAATAGTAAGGGTTTCGGTGCTCTTTTTCTTTGCCTGTATAAGTGTGTGCAAGTATTGGTAGTGTAACTAGATGTACAATGTGTATTTAGGAATCTTGAGTGATGAATAAATTTTTTTTATTCATGATAAAAAGAATTTATCACCGGTGTAAGACCATATTATGAGTTCTGTTTTGTTTTTTGTTTTTTTTTTCGTTTGAGTAATCTCACACTTGTTCTGTTTGGTTTATGATGTTATATCTTATTTTATTTACATTTTCTTCTTCTTTTCTGACCAAGTATTTATTTTTTTGTTATTTTTTATTTTCCTTTTACTCTCTCTTCTAATTGCGGATGCTCATTAATAAGTACTACAATAAATTCACTGAAAGCTATTGATATAATTACATAATATTATTCATTGAACCCTGAATTCTTTACAAGCACAACATTATCCTAATACACGCTCGGAAGCGCGAGAAGGAAGTTGCCGTAAGGATGGATCAGAGGAAAACTGTCCAAACAAGATTTGGCCCATGATCCGAAGTGAATGGCTGATGGGAGTGGGAGGTTAAGTCTTATCGAATTGATTAACTCCACCAACATTAGATCTACTTGATTAGGCAAAGTTCCTCGAGAGGATTCCCTACACCGGCTCGAATCTCACGGAATTTCCACCACAATTACTAATATTCCCTAGATCGATGGTTATCTTCAACCCCCCCCCCCCTTCAAACAGTCGGATATTATTCAGTATTCTGGCAATACTTACTTTTGCATTCCTCGTCTATATTTGTGTGATACATCCCTCTCTATAGGGATGAAATGATATACCCCCGGTCTGAAAGTGCTGACAACAAATGTCGACGGGGTCTAGTGGCTAACGCACTAGATTCATAAGCGGGAGATGGTGGGTTCGACCCCCACCGGCGCACACTGGGCAAAACACCTACTTTAGGGCGACAAAAGTCGAAAATGTGATGTCATTGTAAAAAGTCATTTTACGTGTCAACACGTGCTAGAGTCTTCTATTCATTGAAAACCGAACGAGTTTTTTATCTAGTTTAATCCAGACCTGTCTAAGACAATAAGGAAGGCAACCATTGCTAGTCTCTTCCACTTCCACTGTCTAGTCTTGTTCCAACTACGGTCTTAGTTAGGTGTGTTTTAAAAATTGTGTGCAAATTTCATAAATTCTTTTCACAATGGATTTATTACCTAGTGGTATGTTCTTTATAAATATATAATATATTTGTCATATCACAAAGGCATATCAAAGAAAAAAAATTATTAATGAAATGATTACTAAATTTTACATATTTTGTTGATTACTTAAGTTTGAGTAAGGTTTCAAAAAAGTTCCAGTTCCAAATATTTTTTTTCAAAAAGCCTTAAGCTTCTACTTTACAGTCTTGACACTTTTAGCTCCCCCTTCTTCCCCCTTTTGATGTAAATTTAAATTTTGTTTAGGTAGTCAGATAGCTGCTGAAGAACCCGTTATAACAAGAAAAGAACTGTTTTTTGTGATGAAAATTGAAAGTTTATTCAAAGTTTCAGCTCTCACGTGCAATCAAAAATTGTGTACTTATATTGTGAATAAATATAAAATATTTAACTCACAAATAAGAAGAACAAATAAAATATATAATGAAAGTCTTTGTAACTAAGATAACGGCCAAATGGAAAGATTGTAATTATATGGAAGAAAGATTCTTAAAAAAACATGCAAAATGGTTACAAAAAGAAATCCAGTTGCCGAAGATCATGAATTTTCTGAATAAGTTTTCTATAATTCTGCGTTTTATTTTATTACTAACCGATCCTAAACACTCTTAATAGTTGAAAACAATGTAAAAAATAATGTATTCAGGCTTATTAAACAAATCATTTAAAAACAAAAAACATAAAAAGTAAAAACATTAAAATATAAACACAAAATACTTTTGTCGCGCTAAATGGCTCAATTTGCCGTGTGTGCGGCGACAGGAATTTGACTGTACCCTGGTCGTCGGTGCTAATGGCCACGATTTGTCGATGCGCCGTAGGAAAAAAAAAAATTTCGACGTTCAATAACTCTTAGGTCACGAAAAACCTGTCGTACAAATATATATATATATATATATATATATATATATATATATATATATATATATATATATATATATATATATATAGCTTGAGGTTTCCTGGCGGGTTAGCATATCGTCTTATTCGATACCCCTACAGTTAGATTTTGTTAAAAATGTAGCTTGGAACTATTTTGCCCTGACTCCTTCAATTATCCAAAATTCGTTTATAAAGCCTGCTATATATCATCATTGGATTGCGAGTTTATTTATTACTTTTTTTAACGTTTATAATTGTTTTATTGACATTTTTTATTCATTACTATATAATGTCTATAAAAAGGCAACAGAATATTTTGTAAAAATACTAATAACACAGATGAATAGTAATTATTGACATACCCTGAGTGGGTCTTGTGAGGTGAGATACAACAAGCCCACTGAACTCCGTCTCGCTAGAAGACTCCTACATCCAATGGAACTGCTTCTCCGGCCAGAGTACATCCTGTCTTAATTTCTTCAGAACAGGACAGCACCCCTAGGATCAAGAAAAATGTATTAATTCTCATAATTAAACCAATAATTTCATTGGCTCAACAGGTTATTGATCATTAACTCGTTGGTGGCTAAACCGCATGACGTAAAGTCTTTTCCCTTGGCTGATTTTGTTTTTCTAAAAATCTTATCTTTATTCAATGCTTTGAATGTATAAAGAAAGATCTTACCGATATGAAATTATTTTCGACGGTAAAAAACGCCCGTCGAACATCCTTCGATAGCCGCCATTTGAAAGGGAATCGCTTCCAGACGGGTGTTCGAAAGGCATTTTTTTACTAGTGAAAAATATAAAAATCGGTGAAATTCGTGATGAATAATTTGTAATAAATAATTACAACTACTAACGGGAAGAGGGTTATGGGGTACGCTGAGTATGTGAATGTGAGAGACAATATCAGATTTTAGACTTTTAATGTGAAAGGTCCTTGTTCCCAAAAACAAAGAAAAAGATAATAATTTACAAAGGGAGTTTTCATATACATGTATATCTTTTAAGTCTAAAGGATATATTACCCAGGAAATAAAATATGTTACCTAGGAATTACCCTTTCACAACTCAAGGATATACATACTAAGAAAAGCGTTTCACCAGCTTGCGATTGCCAAGCATTCCATTTCCATAAAAACCTAATAATAATAACAATTGATTTGCATAGAAAATAATAATAACAGTTAATTTTGACTTGTATAAAAGTTTTTTCAATTTATTTACAACTGGTGATCTGTACTAGGCACAATGAGAAATGTAATTCCTGGAGTCTGAACAACGGAAATTAATTAATTAAAATATTGAAATGAATCGTGTGCACGTAATAATAAATAAATAATAGTAAAAAAATATCTAAAGTGTATGAGAAAATTGCAAAAAAAAGTTGTTTTTGTTTGTCGTAGCTGAATAGGAATTTCTAAGAAAAAGTCGGTTGTGCGTTAGAAAATTCCAAACAGGATGTTGGAAACCATATTCTTCAAACTACAAAAACTCTTCAAATAGTTGATATTAAAAAAAAAAGAAGAGTCTAGTTATTGACAATGTTTCAAGAATCTCTTCTCTTTCAAAAAAAAAAAAAAAAAAAAAAAAAAAAAAAAAAACATTCTACAAACTGCCGAATCGCACAAAAGTTGTAAAATGTTTATTTTACAACTTAACCTTTATTATAGTTCCAACTTTCATAGCTGAAAGAATTGGAAATATTTGAATTTCCGACAGTCTATTCCATCATTGCAGATAAATGTTGAATATATTGGAACAACACTGCCAATGTGAAGTATCATTGTTTAATTTGCGTAAAAGCAGAGAAAATTGTTTTTTTGTTGTTGTTTTTTTCTAAAACGGCATATCTCGGGAGCAAAAAAAGATCAAAACTTGTGTTTGGCAGCATTGAACTACTTTTTGGTCTAGTTTCTCCCCATTGATTTGCAAAGTATTACAAAAAAAAAAATAGTGCTAGTGTTTGGACTCATTGAAAAAAAAAACATGCTTGAAATGTACGGCAACCTTATGTAGGAAGTCACCAAATTGCGGGATCATTGGAGAATCGAATCAGAACGAGTAATGTTTCTTCAAACGTGACTCTACTCTTGATACAATGAGCCCAAAATACCAACTCATCTGTTGAATGGCCGGGTAGAAATCTGTGAGATAAACTTTAATAAAGACCGGATAAATTCTTTTCTTTCGTCTTTAAGAAAAACGGTGAACCTTTGTCTCTACTACATCTAATGCACAGAAACACAGGACTACAAAAAAAAATCTGAAATAACTCTTACGGAAATTGGGATCTTTGACAAAAAGGAAAGCCTACTTTAGGCGGACTGACTCCTTTTTTGTTTAGGATTACAAAAAGCTTTAAAGAGACCGTCTCTTCAAGGCCCTTCTTTTAACAAGCAGGCCTTAATAAAAGTCCATCACGCAGAAGCTGCATTGCTTAGCACTTTCCTCCGCCATACGCTGTATTTTTGAATAATTTGCTTACAATAACCTAAATATGTATATACACATATATATATATATATATATATATATATATATATACACATCAATAGTTTTGCTATTTTATATTTGCAATGAACAGCTGACTCAATGTACATTAGGAACCGGATAGAGCTTGCTGGTTTGGTGAGGTGTTCAATTTGAACACAATACAGAGCAAATCCCGAATCCTAATGAACCGATATAGTTTATTTTTACAACACTTCTTTCATATTAAATACCCACGACGCATACCGAATATCGTTCAATACAATAGAAATTATCACCGGTACTGGTTAAATCCATACCACATCAGGTGGTCAAAGAGTGGTTGATTGACCATTTAAGAAAAAATTGATATTTTTACTATGAATTACATGCCACTGGTTTAATTTTTTATTAACACACACACACACACATATATAAATAAATAAATATGTGTATATATATATATATATATATATATATATATATATATATATATATGAAAGAATAAATGAAAGAGCCTTTTATTTCGTCAAAAATATCTACAATTAGTCAAAAAGTATATTATACATATTAAATAATTTTGTAATAAAATAAAATAAATAAAACAAAAAAAATAAAACATTAAAATAATAAAAAACGTTAATTTAAAATGTTGGCGTTTTTTTGTTGTTTTTTTTCAGTAGTAACCTGTATTTCCCATAGGACCAGCGTAAAGGACAGCGGAAGTCACTATGATCTCTACTCCTTTAGTTTTCCAGGCCTGGCGATCCGTCGCCAATCGCCAAAATCGCTGTTCCGCATTTTCACTGAAACAGTCCCTCACACTTCTGGCTTGGCCCCTGCTTCTTTTGAAGTCATATGGCGACCACCTCGTCACTTCTAGTCTTGTGTTCTCATTAGATGTCCAGCTCATTTCCGCTTTACTGAGATAACATATGTACACGTATCTGGGTCTAGTTCTCTTACTTATAGTCGCATTCCGGATCCTCTTAACATTTACCAAACTTCTTTCGATAGAACGCTGCCTGGAAAATAATAAATTAGTGTGGCTTCGGTTAACGACCAGGTCTGGGTCCCATATGTTACAACGGGTAGGATGCAGGTTTCAAACACCCTATTCTTCATCTCTATTAGAAAATCCCCCTTCATTATTAGTCTCAAAGACTAGTATTTCTTCCATCCAAGAGATAGTTGTATTTCAATTTCTATTCTTGACTAATTCTTGAAAGATACTAGTTTGCTGGACTCCATGTTTATATCGTTGTTTGCCAAAGTAATTGCATTTCTCACGTCTTGGTATTTGAGTAGTTAGGAACTAGTCCTACTCCTTTACATGTTTTCCCCAAGTTCCCAAAAACACATTTTAATTTTTTCCCGTTTTTTTTGTTTTTGTCGTCGTTTTGGTTTGCGCCACAAGCTTAGACTAGTGCTGTCAGAACAGAATAGTCAATAAATCAGTTCAACAATAAAAACGTATGTACGTGTTTGTGAGAGAGAGTGACAGATTGTGGGCGTCTTTGTGTGTGTGTGTGCGTGTTTGTATGTATTTATGTATGTGCACATAAGGGTATATTCTTCAGTATAGTAAGAAGTATATATTATCATTTTTAATCTTTATTTTATTACAACAATTTTGATTTGGAAAAATATTTCGATCAAAATATTACATTCTTCTCAACAAAAAAAAATCAGTAAAAATGAACTAATTGATCAAACAGAAATTAATTGGTATAATAATAATAATTAATGAAAAATGTATTATTAATACATCAATTAATAAAAAGGAAAAAGTAACCTCTATTGATCCTCATCATTAATATAGCTTGTTCACTGCCTTGTAGGCTAAATGTAATAGTCTAATAAACAGGAGGTAATCGGCTTTGGGGATGAAGGATAAAAGTCTATATTCTTTGTGAGGCTTAGCTCTATTATAGTAAGATCATCCTTTCTTAGGATGGATACAATATATAATATGATCATTCATCCAACCCAGTACATCCTATCAGGAAGCCTCTTTAGACAAGAAAGGATATCCTTCCGTACAATAATTATAAAATAATTGTCGAATATCCTATAGCCTTACGGCTTTTGTAAGGAAAAATTAATAAGTTTAATTAAAGATCATTTATAATTCAACAGCATATTTGCAAGCTGCTAATAAAATTTAGAAGAACTTTTTATAGTCAGAGTTTTCTTTCGCTTGTTTATAAAATTACGTGTAAAGAAGTTAAAGAAAGAAGTTTTACAATTGAACATAAAATAACATTACATTCAACCCGCCAATTCCTAAGGTATTATTACAATTATGTAATTCATTACAATTATTATCTATACTAAATATTATTTCAATTAATCTTTTTGATGAATCATGGGCGTATATAAGGGGGGGGCTGAGGGGGCTGCAGCCCCTCCCGACATTTTGATTTAATGGTAAACATTTGTCGTAAAACCCTTAAAAATAAATTAAATGAGATCTCTTAGTTCATAAAAAATATTTTATTTTACGTATAATAGCGTTTTAGTTGCCTAAAACTATTCCAAGCTCTAAATTT
Source organism: Gonocerus acuteangulatus (assembly GCA_946811695.1). NCBI lineage: Eukaryota > Metazoa > Arthropoda > Insecta > Hemiptera > Coreidae > Gonocerus > Gonocerus acuteangulatus. The sequence continues at coordinate 82,343,589 of OX328132.1, read as the reverse complement.
TTAGTATTCTATACCCCGGAAATGGTCTCAGCCCCCCCCCGAAATTATTCCAGCCTCTCCCGAAATTATTTTCTATATACGCCCATGTGATGAATTAAGATTAATTTACGTTTTATGTTAAATATATAAATGCTGATATTATGTTATATGAAAAATGAAAATTTATTTTATGTTCGATTATAAAACTTCGTGAATTTAACTTCTTTACACGTAATTCGATAAACAAGCGAAGCAAAAATCTGTCTAGACGAAGTTTTTGTAAATTTTATTAGCTTTCGTTTTAAAAAAATTATTGAAATCGGTTATGATTTAGAGGCCGTAGCTTTTTTTGAAACACGATTTGTCGTGTGCGCCGGGAGGTGTTCAATCGCGTTTGAGGTAATATTTTTTACAGGTAATTACTTTTGGAATTATTTATTAAGTTTTATTTATTCGTTATAAGCGACAAGTTTTAATAACGGGGAATAAGTCTAGAACAGTTAACAGTTTTACATTGGCTGTTAATTTATTTGAATCAGCACTCAGAAATACATTTTGAATTATACATTTGAGTAAAATATGACTTTTGCAAATTCATGGTTTGTATTAATATAAAATCTGTCTATCTTCGAAAATAACCAGTCTATCGAATTGTTATTGGTTTCATTCGATTCAGCATAAAACAATACTTCAAGTATGATACCAAAATCAAAAGGATTCATCTACTGCTCTTGGCAGGACAGTGCGCCGCACAGTGGTGCCGGTGGAGGAAATGTCCGACTCATCTTAGGGTGGGTTTACACTTGCTAGTTATTGCAGGATATTTATATCAGAGAGAAATTGCGACTAATGAAAACCCATGTAAAATGTATGTCGGCAATAAATTCTACCATGAGCAATTTATTGCCGACATACATTTTACATGGGTTTTCAATAGTCGCAATTTCTCTCTGATATAAACATCCTGCAATAACTAGCAAGTGTAAACCCACCCTTAGCGCGGTTCCGTTCTTATCCCTAGTCTAATTTGGAAAGATTGAAATAGAAACAGTTATCATTTTGGTTCGAATTTTCTTGAAATGGTTTTATGGCCTTAACAAGATGGGTCGGTCAGCCCCACAATCCATTTCTAGAGATACTTATCTCAGTGTTCAATGCATTTATGAATATCAAAACGTTTCACATTTTCTTGTGTTATTCTACTATAGTTCAAATTCTACAAATAAATGCAATTTAAAAAAAAAATAAATAAATAAAAATGACACCAACTTAAAGGAAGTTGAAAATATTCACAAGGCGTCTTCGAATCTCTCTCTTTGAAAGCTATATTTCTAACAATAATTTTTTTTCTTTCTTATTTTACTTATCCTGTTTTCTTGTCAAATACATTCTCCTACAATAAGCGATTAAAAAATAACAAGAAATAAAACTCAATTACTTCAAAGTTTTAAGCACTTATTTGTCCGATTGACATCGCCTAATCAAAAATGTCTTCAGAACCTTCTTCATAAAGAATTTAGTAAGCTTTCGAGTAGTTTCTATCGACTTACCACGATTACAATAACTTGGTGCATTCAGGTTGAGATATTTGCAATTAAAGGCAATTATGCCTAGTTTATTTGGAGTAGGGGAAAAACGGTGCTATGGACACCGTTTAGTTTTACCCAAAAGTCACTATATTGGAGTTGATATCCTGTAAATTTCATTTCCTTAATCAGCCGTACTTGTGCACAGCCTAATAAAATGGATGTGTCGATTAGTGGCACGGGTATTTACGAAAAACGACTTTACTATTATTATTTTTTGGATAGAGCTGTTGAACATTTTATGCTAACAAGTAACTGAACATTAACAGTGATATCCATCTACTATCTCTTGTGATACTCGTTATACGCGCATGTTACAATAATGAGGAATACGTCGAGAACAGTTAACTGTATTACATTGATTGTTAATTTATTTGACTAAGCACTCAAAAATACATTATTAATTCTACTTCCCATAGAGTAAAATATGAACTTTCTATAAATTAAATATTTGCTGTTTTGGGGGATTTTCTTAATATAAAACCCGTTTACCTTCAAAAATAATTATTCTATCGAATTAGTAGTAGATTCATTCGACTCAGCACGCACAAATACTTAAAACATGATACCGAAATCAGAAAAATTCAAGTACCTACAGGTTTTTCCCTATAATCGGGCGTTTGGCACCGCTTTCGCGTGAAAATACAGGGAGGGCCCGATGGAGTTATCAAGAGCGTAGAAGAAGTCTCAGCTTCTAGGAAGTTATTCTTGTGTGCAAGGAAAGAGTTTCAAGGGGAAACACTACACATCGACCATGAGTACAGCAGCTAATGTTCCAAAAAGTTGAATGGGTCTCGTGCGTACTAGCACCCAGACTGGCCAGCGAGTGTAATTGATGAAGGCGAGGTGGGAACATGGCGACATTTCTCACAAAATACAAAAGAACCGCTGGAGAATGAAGCCAAATTTCCAAATCAACTAATAAATAAGCAAATATTTTCCGTTGGTACTCTTAAAGTAAGCAGCGATTGGTAAGAAGATCTTACCTAAAACAAAATCCATAACATTATTATAAGTATAAAAACGTATGTGATAGTATACTACAAGCTCGCTTGGAGTAATAAAGTACGAAAACAGTATACATTGTATCAATTAGGCATTACAAACTGCGGAAAAATGGCCTTATTTTTCCCAGACATATTCACATAAGTTGTTCGATTCTGTATTCCATTTCAAACTTAGGAAATTTAAAAGGATAATATGTAATATATCATACCAATGATGAACCCATTCAGAAAAGCCTTCTTGTAATGAATAAATAATTCTATTGAGGCTTCTCTAGCTTGGACTCGTTAGGATTGAATAATTAATGACTTGGCAATTAGCGATCGTGCCGGTAATTGTTAGAGAGCTTGGCATTAGTTCCTTCGGCTATTCAAGTATTCAAACCGACTCGAATGAAAAATAAAATTTATTTCATTAATAAGGAAAAATTAAGGAACAAAAAATGAGCAATTGAAACGACAAAGAATGAGGTATGATTTTAATTTTAGCGAGTTTTCTCCCTCCCTCGGAAGCAATCCGGAAATGCCGACAAGAAACGTTTAGAAAAACAAGGTGATTAAAAATTAGGAATAAAAACTGGCACATAAAATAAATAAAAGAAAAACTAACAATAAAAAATGATAAATCTAATAATAAGAGAATAATACAGAAGTCTAATCTCATATACTTCACCAACTTGACCAGAGCTACTAACTCAATGGAGGTAGAGCAAAAACATTCCAAGAAAGGACCCCTCATCCAGTCAAACATACATATAAAGGAACACGCAGACACAAAATTAAAATGAAAACATGTAAAATAAATAAGTCAATAAATGAATGAACTAATAAAGAGACCAGCGCAGACGACCCTCAACGTTGCTTACTTTCTCACACCGCGCGATATTTTCTGTTTGTAAATCCAATAATTTTGCTGTACATCATTTTCATTCTGCAAAACACGAATAAATTGCGTTTTTTCTTTAAATTACTGAGTTTTTTGTTGTTGAGGGAGGCTGTAGCCCCCCTCCCCAATTTTTTTTTTTTTTTTGGTGCAAACATTTCACGTAGAAAAAACTATAAAAACGTAAAATTTCTTCAACATTTACTGTGGTTTATTTGGTGTCCAGAGGACCTCAAAACACCTCATTTTACACTAAAATATTTAAAATTTCCCCTACCCCCAAATGCTTCGGTGCTCTCAGCCTCCCTCCCGAAATTATTTTCTATATACACTACTGGTTTAAGACACGTTTTACAGAAATTAATGATTAAAAGTTTATCAAATATCGAACATCGCCTATTTAAAAAGAAAAAAATACAAGATTCTTGAAGACTCCCCACAATTATTAAACCGTACCATGGAAACGTGTATGCCTATTGAGTAAAGCAGAATTATTCTAAGAAATATCAAATATCGCACATCACACTTTAACAAAAATAACAGAAGACGTTCTCGTAGAGTGTGCAGAAGCTGGAGAGACTTACAAGAGACGTCACTATAAGAAATAGCACACAAAAACGACACATCGTACTTTACGCAATGAGCATTCAAAATCAGCAATATTTACAGTAATGTATCGAGAATCCATTACTACGACATCTATTAATGTTTAAGCAATAATCGTGCCAGACACATTTTCATAAAATCCATGACATACCTGGGTTTCGTGAAAATTCAAAGATGGTTATTAAAGACATTAAAGCAAAAAAAAAAAAAATTTACATCACAGGGCGCCCTATTCTCTCCGATAATCACTTGTTGACAGTTCCAAGCACATTTATAATTCCAAACTCCTATAAAAAAAAATAAACTTAAAAAATCAAAATGAATACACCTACATCTTAAATTTACAAAATAGTCACTACCTACCTCACATTCGTGAAGATTTTGTGTTGTTTAAATGATACAGCACTGCTAGAGTTAAGGCAAAATATGCCACATCGTAAAGCTCCATTTTCCTGCACCGATCCATTAGTGAAAGAAACATGGGCGTCATTAATTCAGAACTCCTGTAAAAAGAAATTACAAAGAATATTAAATTTTGTACATTACCAAATACCATAAAACTTATAGTTGAAATTTATTGTAACATTTAGTAAGTAACTAAAAGGATCAGTTCCAGAAAAAATACCAGCTTTTTAATCGCATTTTTATTAAAGTAAATTTTATGCGAGCAAAACAAAATGTATCAATACATTAAACAGAAAAAACATTTTTTTCAAACAAACTATTAAAATTAAAAAATAAAACTCCTAGAAAAAAAATGTATAAAAGTGTTATCGCAATATTTCGCAAAAAAACGGTTGATGGTGTTTGAAACTAAAAATTTTAAACTATCTTATAAAACAAATCATTTCGGCAATCTTTTGCTATCAAAAAAGTTTATATACAGAAATTTAACTTTTTTTTAATTTCTCTTTAAAAAAAAAACACGATTGTTTCGAAGTCCATATGCTCGTGTATTCCATTGTTTTGCATCAAATTATTGCATAAATCATGTCGACGTATCCATAATTGTTGTATCCATAATAACAGGTTACACCAAATTAAAAAGTGATTACTTGCACTGGACAAACACGTTCGGTAACTATGTCGAAATTTGTATGAGCAGCTTCTCGCATATTTTACCCCAACTGCAAGTCCCCCTATCATTCCAGGAACCGAAGATAATTAGATAATACTGCGAATTCGCCTTATCTAAAGTATCTCTAGTAATAATAGTTTTATTATCTGTTTACTTGAGTTTTGTCCATCTAGTTATGGGAATCGGTCCACTAAAGTTATGCGATGTGGCCAATCTAAAAAGCATGTTGAGATTTAAGAATTTAAATATTTCAATAAACACAATAAGTTATATTTATAAATATTAGTATATTTAGTTAGCAATTATTGTGAGATATATACATACGTGTTTCTAGAGTTTCTTCAGGAGCAGTTTGGATGGTGAGAAATTATCACTGCAAGAAATAAGACGAGCTGTGTCACAACACCCGGCGGTGATATTAACGGCGTAGCAGTTACAACATAAGTCTCAATGAAGCAACATTGTATATTCTAGTAACACTGCTATTGTAGCGAATGTACAACACATATTTGTAAAAGGTAGGACACTAATGAGGATTTTGGAGAACCTTTGAAGATTATGAAAAAAGATCATTGCAAGAAATAAGACGAGCTGTGTCACATCACAACGCGATTTATTCCCCGCAATGATCGATCAGTGGCAGCAACACGTACATAAATGCTTCAAAATCAAACTTCAAATATATAAAAACAGTTACGACGCTCGAAAATGTCGAAGAATTAAGCATAAAGATAACTGCAAGAAATAAGAAGAACTGTGTCACTTCCTTCACAATAATGATCCATCAATAATGATAGTCCATTATTGTAGGAGACCAAGTCCATTTTTCACATTTTATGTTGTAATGGCATTGAAGAGTATTACTAAAATGGCTCTTTTCACTGCTACAGGGGACAGAGAAGTCCTAACTTCGGTCTTGCTACACATCTGGAAATCATTCTCATTTGCTTTTAGAGCGCAAGTAAGCCAAGTCCAAGTTACAATTATTTTATAAACAAGGCTATTCATAAATTATGTCAGTGTTTAAGTTTAAATCTTTCTAAGACTTATACTGGTCAATAGGATTTATAGAACGTCTCTTCAATTAAAACGCATAATACCCGTTTACTGAAAACTGTATAACATGGACTTGGTCTAGTTGTGCTCTGAACCCTCCATATATGATTTTTAAGTTAAACATAACAATTTATAAATTATAATAAACAAATAAATATATATATATATATATATATATATATATATATATATATATTTATATTTATATAATGCGGCCCGTCACAGGCCGCAAGGGTCCAGGGGGGCAGAAAATGTAGAGGTATTTGATTCATGACCATAAAGCACACTAAGGACTATGCTCCGGCTGCCAAATTTTCCCTTCTGAAGGGCAACTCATTAATTAATTAATTAAAGGCTGGATGAGCCTAGGGACGATCTGGGACCCCAAATCCAACTCTCAAACTACGACACAAGAAGATAAAAAATTTAGTGCGCACTCGGGTTTCGAACTCGGGTCCTCCAGTTCATTAGGCAAGTGGTTTACCACTGAGCTAACCTCACCCCTATATGTATACTATATATATATATATATATATATATATATATATATATATATATATATATATATATATATATATATATACATAAGTTGAAGGTGAGGGTGGGAAAGGAACAATGGATTCTTGATGAAACTGGCAGGAGCTCCTCCCCAAAATTATTCTGTACCTAATATATAGTATTATTATATACCTCATATATTGTTTTTGTATCTGTATTTGTGACATAAGAGAAGTTTCCTCCTTATTCTTGGTTTTACATTTTATTTTATATTTTAGATGCCTGATGATGACCCTACAGGGTCTCAACATTCTGACGAAGGAGTGGAGTTGAAAAAGGAAGATCACGGCAAGAAATAGGACGAGGTATATCACATCACACTGCGTCTTATTCCCAGCATTGATCGATCCAAAGCAGAGGAAAGTAAATAAATGCATTGACTAATTGTAAGTCATACATAACAAATTGTTAACTACACCATAACTTATTTCAAGGAGCACCACATTTCGAGTAATGACACTGATCGGCAAAAACGAACTTTTTTTTCTTTCACAACTTCATAACTAAAATAACATTTTCTAAATGTATTTATCGTGATGAATCCAAATATAACTTTAGTTTTTCCGCATCAGGCGGCTGTATTGTGAGATATATTTTAAAATGTTTATAATGTTCGAAAATAATCGATCTAACTCCAAATTATATCTACTCATTCTGATTTACCTAGAAAGTGGTAGATAATGATTTTCGGGCATATTTTGCATCTGGAACGTGTCTCTTCTTGGTCGAACAGTAGACAGCCAGCATATTGAAACTCCACTTGCCTTGGTATCTCTTTTTCATAGTAGAGATTTGTTGATGAAAAAGCCTATCTTGCTCATCGCTGACAGCTCCAGGATTTTCAGGGAAGACCTTATATAACAGTAAATCGAAGATTTCCAGGAATATTTCTTTTTTTTTTTTTTTTTTTTTTTGTAAAAAACATCGAAAACACTTTTTTGTACTTATTTCGTCTTTAACTCCGAAAGTGTTCATGTCAGAGACCTTCTTGATTCGCGGATGAGCAATGAAAGTATGAAAAATAAGGCAAAACATAGACTTTTTAAGTTGTATTAAATTGCTCTTGTCACATGTGAACAATGAACATATGATGTTCCCAAAGAGTGTGCAGAAGCACTAAAGACCAACAAGGAAGATCATTGAATGAAATAGGACGAACTGTGTCAGATCACGGTGCGTTTTATTCCCCGCCATGTTCGATCCCTAGTAGCAACACAAAAATAAATGCTTATTAACTCAAGCATAAGGATTATTAAACTATGATATATCAAATACTGCTCGCCACATCCTACCAGAAAGATAATCTCTTCCAGAAGTACGCAGAAGCACTGATTATGAGCAAGAAATAAGACGAGCTGAGTCACATCACAGCGCGTCTTATTCCCTGCAATGGTCGGTCCGTAGCAGGAACACGTACATACATGCTAGAAAAACAAATGAATAACTAAACTTTTAATATATTAAATTTTAAAAAAATAAATGAATAAACTTTGGACGTACCATAAGAGTTTTCGGAAGTTAAAGAGATCAAGAGGAGACAATTTTGCAAAACAATGTCGAACTGTGTCACATGGTGTCGCGTCCAAAGTTGAGCAAGATATATAGCAATATATCTGGAATGGATCATCATAATGTACTGTAACTTTTAAACAATTAAGTAAAAAAAACAAAACAGACTACAGCATTTAAACAATATATTAATTTAATTTAATAAATAATAATAATTTTATCATAGACAAAAACGCCATAGACTTCATCTTCTTCTGGATAATCGAATGCCATTTTAATTTTGACTATATCTTTATTCAAGCAGCCGACCTCTCACAGCTGAGTCTAATAGCTTAACACCTTGGCTGCGGATGACTGCGTCATCACAAACCCACTCGCTGTGGCGGTATGACGCCGCATGTGCGTCATGGGAACTACCTGGCAAGCTCGGAGAAAAAGTCAAAAGGTTTCGGAGATCGGCTACAAACCTCCAGTCTGGCTTACTTGTCCTTCCGTCGTCTCAGGACGATTCCTGACAATCAATTCAAAAACTGTTCAGAGGTTTGGCCCCTTGCAGCAGAGCAGGCATTGTTGTGAAACTCGGTATTCGCTGTGTTCGTCGACAGCGGAAAATACGGTGTCGAAATAAACTAAGTCCGTTCATTCGGAGGGGGTTTACTCTGGAGCGAAATTATTAATATGCTCATACCGGTTGTAATTTCTGTTGTATTGTAACGAAACTCGGAATGCGCCTTGTTTATCTAATTAGAAAGAAGTGTTGGAAAAATGAACTAAATCGGTCTATCGGAAGAGGGGTATACTTTGTACTATGTTTGAATAGAGCTTTCCAGTGAAACGTTAGTCGGCAAAGCTGCCGCTAGGAATGTCTCAGTCTTGATATACCGCTAGGGGTGCTGAATCCCGTTCCTGCCTTAGACAAAAATTTGAAGTTTTCGTGTATTTATTAAGTAGTTTTGTGCCAAACTGTGCAAGGAAATTATTTAAAAAATTAATAATTAAAATAATTTGATTGAGTTGCTCATTACAAATGTAAAAGAGCAGAATTGCTCATGTTTTTATTTTATTTATATAGGGTATTTTAAGCAACTTATTCAGGAATGCATTCTACACTACCCAAATTCTGAGTAAAGTGCTTAGTTATGCAGCTCATGCGTGACGGGCTTTTTCATAACTCCCTTTGCCTCAATGGCTCCACATTCCTTCGGAAAGTGCTTATAGAGCTAATTTACTCATAATATTCACTTAGTAGTAGGCGCTAATGACCCTGGCAGTCGGAGCATCTATAATTAATAAATAAAAAATAATAATATTCACTTAGATTCTTATTTTCCAACATCGAATCACAATAATAGCCTATTGGAAATATGTGATATTAAAAGCACATCCAATTATAAAATTGCGGTGAGATGAAAATATTCTAGGGATGCTGGCTTTTCTATAAGAGATAGTACTGCACGGGAAGTTTGAGAACTAGGTCTAAGCAAATATCTTATAGTTTTCCTTTACTCATTAAATTGCAGGACTGAAGGGAGTAATTCAAAACCAGAGTCCACTCCCTCATCCCTTACCATCTACTAGCTTTCCAATTAGCGTAAGGAATTTGAGTAAGCAAAGGAGGGTCTCTTCCCACCCTTATCCCCTAATCAAGAAGTAAAATAGGCACTGATTACATTTAGTTTAAGCTGATTGATTGGATCAAGCTGAATTAGCATGTATTTTCCCCCCACTATAGAATTAAAATTAGCTATATAATCTATAAAATGTATTCAATTAGCATGAGGAAATAAAACAGGAACCTCCTTAAAGTGCTAAAATATGCCTTATAAAAATGTTTTTCTTATACAACCTGTATTAATAAATATTTGCTAAGAAAAAAACACCTTTATTTAAACAGTTTATCAATTTATTTTTAATCAATTGAATGGAAAAGGGACAGAAAATCCTCCAGTTGTACTTTATATCCATTTCCTTTTTACGACTCTATATACTTTTTACTCTTTAATTAATTAGGGTCTTCGTTATTTTTTTTCTTATTCTTATTATTTATTACTTCACTCGATTCCCATTTAGGAAAGGAATATACTATTAATATCGGGTATAGAAAAATTTCCAAATGAAAAACGTTGTCAAAAGGTGCTGAGCTTTCAGATTAACATCAAAAACAAGAAAAAGATCAATAATACGAAATCCCGGGTCTCCCTGAGGTCTAGCCGCTGAAGATTCACACGCGGGAGATGAGGGTTCGAGCCCCGCCTGCAGCAGGTTGAACTATTTCATCAATGGGCCAGCTGAAGGAATGCCCTGCTCCACCATGGATGCTTAGGAACGATGACAACACAGACCGGGATTTGAACTCGCAATCTTCCGTTTATGGTGTTGTCCATAGCCAATTGCGCTAACGGTTTACCTGCCACAGAATATCTACCGCTGTTTTTTTTTTTTTTTTTTTTTTTTTTTTTTTTTTACGGCGCATCTACATCTAGGTCATTAGCGCCGACATCCAGGGTGGAGCGAGGAATTTTACCAGCGAGCTGTGGGATGATAAAATTCCTGCCGGAGGTTGGGAATCGAAACCACCATCTCCCGCTTATGAATCCAAGGCGCTAGCCATTAGACCACGGGAGACCCCTCTCTACCGCTGTTGTAGAAATTAAGGGGTAATTCTAGCTTTTGCGATCAAAATCAGTCATTTTTTTGAATTTATAAATAACAAATATATAAATATTTTTCGATTCTTTATATCCAAGGTTTTATATGGAATGTTAAAGTATACAAAAAAATAAGTTTCAATTCTTCATAATACAAATGGCGGCGCTGTGTCTGACGAACGGAAATCTTTTTTTTTTAACGGACAATAATAGTCTACAGGCGGCAATTTTTAATCTACAACGAAAAACTAAAATTATTCCAAATAAAGAAAGTTAAATCTAGTAAAATACTCAGGATTTTTTAAAAATATTAATTTTTTCGAAAATGGCGAACAATTATTTATTTTCTATTAAAAAGCTCCGCCGAAAATCGGTCAAAAAATCGTTATAATTAAACGAATCGAAAAAAACTAGCAAATATCATTAGGAAGCCGCAGTTAAAATTTGAAGTTGACCGGACAAAAATTGAAGACGCCAGAGTATCGCCCGATTTTAGAAACGTAGTAGGAAACGACTTTAAAGTTAAATGTTCATTTTTTCCTATTTAATTTTTTCTCATACTTTCTTGTGACAAAGATAAGAAAATGGGTTTCAATTTTGAAATGTATTGAAGGAGGACCAAAGAAAATTTAAAAATTTAACAAGGGACCAATCGAAGCTCGTTCATAAAATTATCTTCAACTCAGCATCACGTTCACTCGGCACTGGGACTTCACTCGGAAAATCGTATTTTTGCATGGGCGTATATAAGGGGGGAGGCTGGGGGGCTGCAGCCTCCCCCACCCCCGAAATTTTGATTTGATCGGTAAAAATTTCATAAAACCCTTTAAAATAAATTAAATAAGATCATTTAGTTAATAAAATATATTCTATTTTGGGTGTAATAGCGTTTAAGTTGGCTAAAACTCTTCCAAGATCTAAATTGTCAGTATTCCAAACACCAGAAATGGTCTCAGCCCCCACACCGAAACTTTCCCAGCCCCTCCGAAATTATTATCTATATACACCCATGTATTTTTGGCCAGTTTAAAAACTTTTTCTTCGTATAAACACTCTTGGATTTCATTTTTGAATAGCTAAGGAAGAATTTTAGACCATACAAAAATTAAAAAAAAAAAGTTACCCCTTAAGATCAATTTATTTTGCCGATGTTTGGAAAAGAGGAAGAATAAATAGAAAAAAAAAATGCAAAGATGCAGCTTCTTCTTTTTGTATAAGCAGTTGTAGACTTTTCGCATTTTATTTGTAAACTATTTCCTACGAGTAACTGCCAATTGTAAATTTCTACTGGGATATCTCAGTTGGCAAAAGCCATCCATGAAGCTCTGGAAATGTTGGTTAAGTTCAATTGAAGATGTTTATTATTTTTTATGCTTTCAGTAGTGAACTTAGTTTATCGATAATTAGGCTTAAAGATGAGGAAGAGTTCAGATTTTTTTTGTATATAAATCAATTAATTAATATTGAATCAAATAATGCTTTCGGCTTATGTCCCGACCCTTTCAATTTGCAAAACATTCAACCAACTTGGCTGCAATAATTAATGACGAAGCATAATCTGGATATTAAGATAGGGGTAGATAACCCTAAGAGTAATAGTGGAACTGCTTACCATACATTATCTCCACCCGAATCACACATTAATTTGAATAACCTCACCTCATTATCCATAAGAGGATTGGGATTTGTTTTGGGATAGGTAATTACGAACACCTCAATAATGAGAGTATTGAACCCTGGTAAATTGGGTAGAATTATCTAAAAGAAGCGTTAAAGAAAACTTTATGGAATATATATATATATATATATATATATATATATATATATATATATATATATTTATATTTATATATTATTATTTATTTTTGTAGATGACACAAACTATATCTGAATTCATCCTCCTTTCCAAACGTAAGCAAAATATATAGATCATCATATATATGACATCTTTATTTTAACCTAACCTTTTATAAACCTTTTAATTTATATTCACATTTTTATTTTGAATAGATACTTTTCTAGATAAAATTAAGACATATTCTGAGACAGAAAGGCCGTTAGCGTAATTAGTTATACACATGACCATAAACGGGAGTTTCCGGGTTCAAATCCTGGCTTAGCGCGTTATTTATTTATTTATCTTGCCATTTATTTTATTTATTTCCGAAACTTCCATGGTGTGACAGGGAAAACTGCCAACGGCCCCATAGATGAAAGAACTCAGCTACACGCGGGAATCGAACCCGTATCTCTCATGAGAATCCTAGGCATTAGCTACTCCACCAAGGGCAGAATCCTGCAAGTTAATTATTCCTAAAAAATTAAACATTTAAAAATCAACTCACTGATAATGCATACCGTCCTGAGATATACAAATACTTAAACTGCGCCTATTAATACTACTAATACTGCTACAAATAATAATAATACTGGTGCTTCTACTACTAATAATAATACTAATACTTCTACTACTACTAGTAATAATAATACTACTATTTCCTTTCACAGCCTCTTTATTTCTCGATCCCTATAGGATAAACTGTAAAGTTTCTTTATGGATGACCTCATCGGATTTTTTCATTCTTTCCTGTGCACTTCCTTAGATCCACTTATTGTGTATTATACTGTTGTTCGATAGATTCTCATTTTCTATCATATTACCTTCGAAAAAAAATATGGCTGACATATTTTTAAATACCATTTAAATGATGTTTTCATTAGACTGCATTATGGACTATTGAAACACTTACTATTTTTCTTACAATTGTTTCATGCCTGTATAAAGTGGTCTTGGGGATATTTGATTAAGACTAGGAGACGGATGTTACAAGCCGAAGCCAGCCTGTGGTTGAGGGATGTTACGCCCTAAAATCTATAGGTATGGCTTCCAATTAATCGGAGTTGGCTCTCGAGCCAATCTGTTTGCTACCATTGACAGCCCAGCCCGCGGACGACAATGGATCCGCAGGCTTTTAAAACTGGCTCCTTTCCCCCATTACTAAGCTCAAGGTAATAATTCTTCTTGGAGTAAAATTTGAGTACCTCTTTTAAAATAAAGCATAACACATTATTCGCACTAGAATGTATAAAGTGACACAACTCTTAGCATTTAGACAGGAGGGGTGATACAAGTTCACAAGGGAGAGAGAGAGAGAGAGAGAGAGAGAGAGAAGAGAGAGTGAGTGAGAGAGAGAGGAGAGAGAGAGAGGAGAGAGAGAGAGAGAGAGAGAGAGAGAGAGAGAGAGAGAGAGAAGAGAGCGTGAGTGAGAGAGAGAGAAGAGAGAGAGTGAGAGAGAGAGAGAGAGAGAAAGAGAAAGAGAGGGAGGGAGAGAGGGGGAGAGAGAGAGGGGAGGGAGTGAGAGAAAGAGAGAGAGAGAGAGGGGAGGGAGTGAGAGAGAGAGAGTGAGAGAGAGAGAGAGAGAGAGAGAGAGAGAGAGAGAGAGCGAGAGAGTAAGGAGACGATGGAAGGTTGAAGAGGGGTTACCTACAAAAGAAAGGGGCGCTATATTCTTTCCAGTACTTCTACTCTTTTTGCAGTGCCTTCAGGCAAGCCCCTACTTTACCTCTCGTTTTTTTCTAATTAAAAATTTTGTTGCAACAGAGGACTTTTATTTTACTCGAAATATCTTCTCTTTCCCTAACGATGGTTGACTTACTTAAAGCTCTACATTTCTAACCTTGAGAATTCATACACAAAAATATCAAAGATCTGTAGATGTTTTGAAAAGAAATATGAGTACTTTGATACTAGGCGGGGGAAAAGAAATAGATTGAACATTTAATGAAGCCGAGAAATAAGAAACAACATTCTCATCTAAATCTCTTTGCGAATTGGATATAAAATCAGAATAGGAAGAAGAAATGATTCCCCACAGGAAAAAGTCTTTATATAAAATATATATATATATATATATATATATATATATATATATATATATATATATATATATATATATATAACGAACAATCTGTTCAAAAACTAATAACTTTTTTAAATTTTACCTATTATTTCCATCTGATATCTAATATATAGAAAATAGATGGCAATAGTTTTCCTCTTCGTAATTCGTAACAGCCGATTCATTTCATAAATTTTGTTCTGGAAGAATCCTACACGTCCAAATTGCGGTTTTATTTATTTTAAGGGCTTCCCATCTAAGGCGATAAGCCTAACGATATTTTTACAGCAGTTCTTGTGGTAGCATGATATGTATCGCGTTTCGGTTCTAGGAAGTAAATTAAATTAGCAATTTTGTTCACAAGTAAACCCTTATTCCTAATGAACTGGTATAGTTCTCCTTGTGATTTTATACTACTCGTCGTATTAGAACAAAAAGCATGAAACAATTCAAAATAGTGTTGACATGAAAATTTCGATTGCTTATATATATATATATATATATAAAGCAGATCTTCATGATTTAAAACGCTAACCACCTCATATACCCCCAAGCATTGCTACACTTATAATAGGTGTATAATAAAATATGAAAAAGGTCAATCTCCGAGGAGCCTTACAACTAACCACATCCTTAGCCACTAATAACGGTTGATACTGGCAAATAAATAATTTTATTCCAGTGTAATCCCCCCCCCTTCCTAGTGGACTGATTTTTATATTTACCAGAAAATATTCACATTAAATGAGCACGATGTATCGTTGCAATATAACTAAAATTCGACCTTAAATGATATTTTGGAGAAATGTCCGGTAAAAATAAAATAAACTTAATAAAAAAAATAAACGTGTATATAATGAAAAAAGAAATCACTTTTGTGCAGGAAAAATAATAATAATTAACTTCTTGAAAATAAATAAAATAATAAATAAACAGTAGCGACAGAATATTTTTTTTGTTTTTTTTTGGGGGGGGGGGATAGGGGCGGCGAATAAAACATATACTTTCAATGATTTTTATATAAGCCTTATTAAAGATTGCCTTTTTAAAATTGTTTTTTATTTTTTCTCGGAAAGGAAGCCAAAACGAGACCAAAAGACCCTTTTTCTTTGTCTTTCAATTCTGCATCGATTCCTGAAGTATGAAGTATGGCCGTTTTTTTGGGAGACATTCTGTATATATATATATATATATATATATATATATATATATATATATATATATATATATATATATACGAACAAACACACACACACATTTGTATAAAATAACAAGTGAACACAGATGGCAATTAGTGAATAAATCTATGTATATATATAAAAATCACGTGTCTGTCTGTTTTTCTGTTTTTCTGCTTGTCTGTTTGTTCCTTATACAAATCCACACCGTTTGACTGATATTGACCAAACTTCGCACATAGATACGCCTTGATCCGGGAAATCTCGTAGTCTAGCTCAAAATCTTCTAGGATTCATAGTTTGGAAGTAACGAGTTCGAAACTGTCATATACAGAAGAGTTTATAGTCAGAAATCGGCATTTTCTTTCCAGTGTTGCCCCTCCCTCTATGAAGAAGTGCAATACAAAACCTTTGTTTGTTTATCTATATAGTAGGTTTATATTCTCAGAGTTTGGACAAATATCATATAAGATATCATATAATAATTTTCTTAATATCAGATCAGTTTTCTTCATATCAAATCAATTTTGATTTGATTGCCTAGGGCAACACTGCTCTAACCAGAATATAGACTAATATCGTATAAATAAGTATATTATAAAACTGTTCTGTGTTTATCTAATCATAATTTCGACTAATATAATATAATTAAGTGTTCATGTTTCTATTCAGAACTTTAATAATTTCAATACTTTTGTTGACAGATAGTTTTTTTATCTCTTTAGTAAAGGAAGGTTGCAATGTCGGTTATAGTATTCGGTATCTCTCACTCGCTATTCTGTTAAATGAATAAATGAATATGTTTGTACTGGTATTTGATGGAGAGGGTTTTAGTATGTGGAAAAACACTTAACTTTTTATTGAAACTGATGAAGTGTGTAAATAACAATAAGAACATGGCTAAAAGTATTTTGGAATTGTTTACACTGATGTGGACCTTTTTTTAACTATGAGTTTCAAAGGTGAAAAATATTTTGTTTCATTTATAGATGATTACAGTAAGATTGCCCTCATGTTAATTTCTTCATAATTGTTCAGTATTGTTTATTGTTATTTAAGTGTTTAGTGATGAATTCCCTTTGTCACGGTCTCACTGATGTATAAATAAATAAATAGTAAGATTGCTAGGATTTAAACTATTAAACCTAAAACAGAAGTTTTTCATTCCTTTGTTCAATAAGTAAATGAGGTTGAAAACTTAGGAAATAAGAGAATTGGTATTATGCGATGTGACATTGGTAAGGAATATGTAAATAGTAAGAAGTATGACTACCAAAAAAAAAGGGTATCATAATTAATCCCTTCCCCTCATATGTTCATGAATTAAATGGTGTGATTTACTAGAACAATTATGAATATATCTCATTGCTTACTGGCAGAAGCTATTGTAGAAAAAAATGTTGGCCAGAAATGGTCTGTGCAGCAACTTATTTGAAAAATCTCTCTTTAGCTAACACCATTGACAATAAAATACCCTATGAAATCTGTTTTGGAAAGAAACCAGATGTTTCTAACTTTAATTTATATGGTAGTAAAAATTTCGTTAGGAAACCAGAACAAATAATAACTTCTAAATGGGATAAAAAGGTGAATATGTGCATTTTAATCGGTTATATTGAAGTGGGATATAAAGTACTTTTGAATAATAAAATCATTGTTGCTAGGCATGTTGATGTTATCCAAGAAAACATAAGCTGTATTGGATTGGCTGAGGGTGAATCTGATAAAGTTCAAGCGATTGTGATTTTTGGGATAGAGAAAAAGATAGTTTGAAACAAAATAATGCTTGAGAAATATTATATATTTTAATGCTTATTAAAATATTATATTAAATTTTGTTATATTTAACTTATAGATAGATGTACATAATAAATTACATAAATGTTTATAATCATACAAATGAATGTATATAAATGAATTAATTTTCACCACATTTTGAAATATTATTTTATTATTATAAGAGCTGTATGGTTCAGAAACCCTATTAATTTGGGCAGCCTCACTTTAATTTTTTTTTTAAATAAAGTTATTCTTCTTATAATATTTCTTTTGCATGCTATTTTTTTGCAGATAAATTAATGTATTAAAATATTATTTTTATAAGAAGAGGAATTCACGTGAATTGTGGTGTTCTAATAAATGAATAAGTAATTAAATTTTCCATGCAATTTTTTATTAATTTAATATCCATAATAATTTAATCATTATATTCTGACTTATTCTTTCTTTTGTCTGAGATAGTTATATCCTCTGACTGTCACCATTTAGTCGGAGAGCTGGTAACGCACATTTCATGAAGTGTTTTATGCACCTTGGAATTTAGGTGTATTGCATGTCGATAGGTATTGATAGGTAAGGCATATATGTGTATCCTGGACATACCTTGGAACACCAGGTACTGCACATAGGGGAAAGGTGTTAAAAAAATATGTCACTAAAATTGTATTTTATTCAGAAGCCAACAATCTTTAATGTATAATTAAGGCAAGTTGCTTTATTTCTAGAACAGCCACAACTGTCCTGTCCAGATGATTGGTGCTCTCACTCACTCTTACGGTTACACGCAGTGTATTGCAGTCTATCATCGGCTGAGTTTATTTTCATGTTTGCTGATTACTAAACCTCACAAAAAGTGTCTGCCCTTTTGTAATTATTTTCAATTATGGTGTTTAAATAGCAGTGTGAAGAAGAGACTTCATTTAATATTACAAAAAACCCACTTCGGTTTTTTGTTTTTTTTTATATGTATCCCACTTAAAAGTGTCTGCCTTATATATTATTCATCATAGAATTGCCTTAATTTTACATTAAAGACTTATGGCTTCTGAATAAAACACTATTTTTGGCCCATAGTTTGTTACTGATTACCATGCGCAGTACCTGGTGTTTCAAGGTATGTCCAGCAACCACATACTTAACTTTTTATCTACACTAGAGACCCACTATGGCACAATTTCAAGGCACATAAAACACTTGAAAAGTGTGCTACCAGCTCTTGGACTAAATGTTTAAATACGATTGCAATTCTGGTAAATGTATTGTTGCTCGCCAAGTCAATGTTGTTATTGAAATTCCCAAATACCTTTAATTCATTGTTGTCCATTACTGCAAGAAAAATATCTTAAATTTGTTTTTATTCTTAGAGGCCCCTATTTCCTATGATAGAAGGACTATCCTTATAGAAGAGCTCATGAACCATAAAATTTGAAACAGAAGCTTTAAGAGAAAGGAAAAAAAGTGAACAAAAATATGTGAAAGTGTATTTGAAACAACAAACTATGTTTTTAAAACTTTCCTTTTGGCATAAATAACATAAACCCTGCACGACTTACCTACTTTTTCATTCATAAAAAAAACTCAGTTACGGATTATTACATGAACAGGTAAACAATATAACATATTAATATTATATTTGCGCAAGGTTGAGGTTTTAGCTTTAGATGCGAAGTCCTTAAAATAAATAAATATTATATTTTAAAAAAAAATCAATGAAAATAAAGAATATAGTTTCAGTTGTAGGTTATTACAACTTATAACTAATCATAACCTTAATTAAATGCCTCATTTGTATTGCTATTATTTATGAATATTTATTTATGGACCACATATTTTTTTTTCTTTAAAAAAATTAAACACAGGGAGTTTGGTTTGGATTTTCTTTAAAACGGTATTGCAATTAAATTATTTGGAATCATGTAATTGTAATGCCATTTTAAAAGTAAGGGTACTTTTTAAAATAAGGGCACTTTTTAAAAAATAAGGATTAATTTATTTTCCCCCCCACTTTCTCTAAAAAAAAATGGAAAATAAATTTTTCAGCCGAGCTCTCAATTTATTATCTTATATTCTCATAATTTGGACCAATATAATATAATCATTCATTTTTTTAAATATATAATATAAAGTAAGAGTACCATGGAAGCTGGGTTACAACTATTTAATATGAAGCATGTGTAGCATGGTAAGCCCGGCTACAGATATTTAATATAAAGTAGGTGTAGCATTTCACACCGGGTAACAGCTAGTTAATAATAAATGTATGTAATTTTAACATAGGTATGAAGTGGAGTTACATATAAATGTATATTCTGTGAAAAATTACAAATTAAATGTTATAATATTGTTATATTAGATATCATGACTCAACGCAAACTATCAGCACACTGGTTAATATGCACGGTCTGCGATATCTTCTGATTAGTTAGACAAATTTCGTACGTTAATGTATTGTCCGCCATTGTCCTCGTCATAACAAACCAAAATCGCATATTTTGAAATGTATATCAAACAACCCTTTCTCTAAGAAATTGTAAAAACAATTCGATGCTATCTTTCTTTCTAGCATCTGTCGCCCTCTTTCGCCTAATTGAACTGGGTTCCAATCCAGGAAAAGTCTTGCAAACACTATGGTTCTAAGGATCATATCAGTAGTTTCGTTAAAAATAAAATAAAAATTCTTATGCTCCATTGATCAATGGTTCAGAAGCTCTTTATAATTGGTTACTAATATTTTCATTTTTTTCTTTATTTAGGTCTGGCTAAAAAATATTGCGGCTACTGCAAGTGGTATCTGAGGGAAATAGCTGTTTGAAGTTGCTATCTCTAGTAAATGACCGCGTGAGGTGGTTTTTTCAGCGAGAGCCATTAGCAGCACCGCATTCAAGCCTGAAAAACGAACAGAGATAGCGTCTCAGCTGAATGCTGTAAATTCCACCACCCCCCCCCCCCCACACACAGTATCCGATGCATTTTATCAATAATTCATCTGGAAAAATTTGGCTGGTGGCTGCCCATGTATATAGTTTTAATAATTTTAACATTATTTAATATCCTGATAATATAAAGTATAGTCCCAAAGGAAATCGCCATACTTAAGGGGCGTATACGACGACTAATGTATAGTTGAATGCCGGCAAGGAGAACTTATTACCAGCATTATGTCCCTAGATATAGGCGTTTCCGTGTTTTTTTGGTCTAAACTAGTTTCTGACCATATTCACGCTACTTTTCAGGGCCACTAATGTTAAATTCTGCTAACGGAACACTTTTTTTGTGAAAAAAGGCCTTTTTTTGAAACATACGAGCTAGAGGTGGGGTGGGGTTGGGGTTGGGGGTGGGGTAAGGGTGTGAGGCAAGGTTTCAGTGTATTGCCGTCAAAAAGATCTTCAAATGATAATGGACAGACGATAATTACGAAAAAACCTTCCCCCCCCCCCCCCACTCCCGTGGGTGGGGTGGGTAGGAGTGTCAAATGTGGTGTCATTCGAAAGGTCTTCGAAAAATTTTTTTTTACTGGCCAAATGGCTTGGGAAACCTTTCAACCAGAGATCTCGAGATTTTGCAAAAATCAAAAATGGAAAACTTCGGATACCCTAAAGTTCCAACTTTCGGGTTTTGTGCCCATTGAGACTTTTGTTCAGAAAGACTTTCTCTATCCAACGAGCATAGTTTCGTTCAATTTGACCGAAATCCATTTTCCATTAGGAAAGGGCGGGGTCCTTTCCTATAAGATCTCATGTACCTTGAGCAACAAAGTTTCAAAGCAAATTGACAGCAGCTACCCAAGCAAATAACTTATCAAGAAATAAAGGTTTTTTTTATTTTTAATGTTCCACTGTTAGGTAGATGGGACTCTCAGAAAAGTTGCATTATTTCATTACCGTGGCTAATTTGTGTTTAAGGCCAAAAATGGATGCTTTGCATGGGTAATTTGTGGTCAATTAAAAAAAAAAAAAAAAAAAAAAGTTTTGCTGATTCATTTTTTTGGTTTTTATTGACCACAATTTAACCATGCAAAGCATCCTTTTTTGGCCTTCAACACTTACTACCAAATTAGCCATGGTAATGACATAATGAATATTTCCTAAGAGTTCCATCTTACTAACCAAAAAAATGTTTGTGCGGGGGGTGTGGAACATTAAAAATAAAAAAAAACCTAAAAAACAAAAAAAAATTCAAAGAAATATATCTGTCGGGAATTTTTACGTACGTGGAAGTCGGGTACGCTAACGAAGTACTCTTGCTTGAACAGCAGTAAATTTAAAAAAATATTACCCAGACGACCAAAGAAAGAAAAGAATTAAGGGGAAAAAACATTCTCATCATACAAAGGGTGGCCATCTGTTCCGGCAAAACCCATTTCACGCCTCACTCAAAACAATACTCCATGAAGCCATCATATGGCTCGACTCTGAGGTTTATGACTGCTCTCGCCGTTTATAGGTACAGTCGTCAAGGAGACGGCAATAAAAAGAATAATGGACTGACGTCAACCCCCCCCCCCCTCACCGTTTCCACTACCTCCACAGACTCTATTATATAGCTGTGTCCACATTTATTACGACACGTGTTCAATCCCTTTCTCCGACCGCCGTAATGTTTATATAGCCACAGCTGTAAACTATCTTAGCTTTTAAGAAGTCTGGCCGTAGTTGAAATTTTGCTAAGAATAACAATCAGATTTTTGTCAAAATCTATATTTAGAACGTTTCGCATGCTGTTTGGAAGCTTACTTCGGCGATGAATGCCTAGGGTATGGAGGAAGACCGAGGATCGTAGTCAAGTGATCCTGGTGAAAATATAGACTATTCTTTTTTGTATCCTTCTTTTCTCCAAAAAGAAAATTCTAAGGTCAAGTTTAATTAAAACTCCTATTACTGATCAACACCTCAGACTATAAATACGTCATTTATTTAATCAACACCATTTCACAATAACGTTTCGGCCTTCAGGCCATTTTCAAATTCTAGAGGAAAAATTAAAAAGTGTTAACTTCATCATAAACCCTCTATTCCATCATTTATATTAATACAAAACCCTATGTAAATATTTGAATATAATTTAAAAACGTATTTTCCCTTAAAACTAGCAGCCTCCTAATTAAACATTGTATTCTAGGCCTTGTAATCCTACCACATTTGTCAACAACTAAATATTAAAACTTTAAAATTACTATTAAATATATTATTATTATTATTATTAATTTATTCTAAATCTACCTTACATTTATTTTGTAGGTATAAATCAGTCCTATAATCACAGCCATTCTACCATTTTCTTTACTATACCTCACATTGACAAGAATATTTCATGAACTCAATACTTATCTATGCCTATCATAAGTATAAATAACATTCAATACAATTTTAACCTTAAAATAATAAACCCAACACCCATAAAAAATTCATATTTTCTTTTGTTGTATACATAATAACACATTTTTTTAAAGCCTTTACAAACATTTTTCTATCGAAAAAAAATGCCTAGGGTATGGATAGACAATATATTTTCACCAGGATCGCATAACTTCTATAGTATTACCCTGACTTCTTATCAACTCGACACTACCTATCTGCACTTCATTATCTTGGCTTTCTTTGGTATATTCACGAAATTCTATAGTCATCTCGTTCTTGCAAAATGATAGCAATTGGACCGTAATCAGTATTGTTGGTCTGTTATTCCGGTACCGTATATGCTTTATTGGCATTATAAAAACGACAACAGGCCTAAAATCCATACAAATCTCAGTAATTTTACCGAATCCACAATCCTCCACGATCCTCCACGAATGTTCAAACTTCCTGAGGCATTATAAAGAATCAAAACGACAAATGCATTGGAGATATGCCCGATGACTGGATAACATTCAGTAATGAAGTAGGGAGTTGAAAACACAAGGCAGCTAAATATACTTTGTGAGGAACCATAAACAGTTTTTCTTTTGACTTTGACGACATTAGGAAGAGTCTTTGTTGGAAATTGGATCTTGGAAACTCAGGAAACAAAGAGTTTGACTTAAAGCAAGACAACCTGACCTACTTTCTACAAGACCAATAACCACAGGATTTTATTGAAAGAAAAGAATCTCGGAAATGTCTTACAAACCCGTGTTATTATTTCATTAGAAGTAAAGACTATATATATATGTATATATATATATACATATATATATATATATATATATATATATATATATATATATATATTATTTTTGAGGTTTCTTCGCAAGGGAATATTATTGGTGTTTGTATGGCATTCTCCAGCGGTCTGAAATCCCATTCTGCTTCAACACAGTGCATTTTTGTTTTTTACTTTTTATGTTTGTTATTTTGTAATAACCTGTAACATGTTGAAATTATTTTAACATATGGTGCATCCAGATGTAGGTTCTTGTATCGGCGCGTCTCCGTGGAGCCAATGGAACTGTTTTGAAGCTGTTCATCGTCTTGCTGCGATGCGCTTTTTTTCTTTTTCCAGCCGATCTTCCTTTAATGGTTCTGAGCACGGGCTTTCATGTAGGGTGTAGGGTGACACCTTCATCCCGGTTGAGAAGTTGAGGCTCTTTAAATATTTCAAAAGCCTCTCTGTGATATCTTTACGTGTTTTTTTTTTTTGTTTTTGTTTTTTTACGGCCTTGAGACGAGAAAATTCTTGCTGCCAGTGGGATTCAAACCCACCGTCTCCCGCACGGCTTTAGATACTAGACCACGGGGAGACTCCTTTACGAGTTTTACGGAAACTCAAAAAAGTTTTGGATGCCTTAGGAATAGAGGCAGTATTAAAATGAAAATATTATATTAAGGGACGTGAGCAGTTTTGGAATTTGTATCTAAAAGCAGGCATATTTGGTAGTCCCGAAATAAGCCAGCTTTTAAAAGATCCGATAAATGTAAAAACATTCCTGAGTTTATTATTTAGAGTTTTATTTTGCTTTATAATTTCCAGAAACTTAGAGATGACAATTTAGTTACTAACATTGGATTTACTGCATCATTTATCAAAGAAAAATTGTTTCTATATAGAAGGAGCTAAAGTGCATTCTGAGCTTGTTGGGGAGATGGTTGGTAGCAGAGAGCCATCCCATCGCTCCTGGAAGCTGCCATTTTTATTGTAGCCGGCACAGTTATAAAAGTTAGGAGACTCGTAAATATCCCCTACATTTCTTCTGTCAACTCCCTCTGAGTTCAACTGAAAACAATTCTTATTTCTATGGCTTTATTTAAGCAAGAATTTCGGTTTTCTAGCTATACAACATTCAATATATGGAAGGATTTTAAGATTTTTTATTTAATTTTAAATGTGCATATCTTAGGCTATTCATTATCATAGACTGGATTTATAACAAATCAAAAAGCATATTATGCTAGTCATTGTTTTAAAATTAAAGTAAAATTCCCAGTTTTGTGCTCATGAAATATTTTCCTGTTTTGTTTTGTTTTGTTTTTTTTATTGTGGAGGTATCCTTCTAGTTTTCATCGTCCTTGGTTTTCCAGATTGAAAAAAAAAATGTCGTTCCCTTGGCAACCACTGAGGATGAAACATATAAACCTGGCGAAGATGGAGAGGAATCCATCGAAATATCGCAGGAAGTAGAAGAAATAAGCCGTTCCATCTAAAAATATGATCCCAGCGACGAAAAAAAAACAACATGATATATACACATATATTATATATATATATATATATATATATATATATATATATATATAATATATGTGTATATATCATGTTGTTTTTTTTTTCGTATATATTGCCATAAAAAGAAACAAGAACAAGAGAGAAATATACATCGGGTCAGTATTTAGAAGAATTTATATATATATATATATATATATATATATATATATATATATATATATATATATATATACATACATTTTAACTGAGGTCATTTTCGGTATCTAGTAGGCACAATCGATGAAGATTTGAATAAATGTTTCAAAACGTCATTCATGAGTGCAACCGCAGCTACATGCCGGCAAAAAGTGCTAAAAATGAAAGCCTTCCTGCTAATATATCAATTCAACTATATTAGTTGCTA
Organism: Gonocerus acuteangulatus; assembly: GCA_946811695.1. Taxonomy (NCBI): domain Eukaryota; kingdom Metazoa; phylum Arthropoda; class Insecta; order Hemiptera; family Coreidae; genus Gonocerus; species Gonocerus acuteangulatus. The sequence continues at coordinate 82,317,782 of OX328132.1, read as the reverse complement.
TATCTACCATTCAAAACGACTGGAAATATGAACTTATAGAAATAAGAATTATTTCTTTCTTTATTTTTAAGGCGTGCCAACCTTAGGGTCACTAACGCCATCGAATGAAAATTTTATTATATTTTGCGGTGGAATATTTTCTTATTTCTTTTGAATTTATTAATTGGTTAGATACGCTTTTGAATTTTATTTAATTATTTATTATTGATTCTGGTTTATTTTGCTTCCTTAAATTACTTGCAATGTAATTTCCACTGGCAAATATGGATACAAACATACACAAAAGCGCGCGTACCTGCACTCACAAACAACACATAAGAGAAATAAGACTTTGATATAAGAAATATAATTTAAGGGTTTAAAGAGAAAGAGAGATATTAGGTGTGTGAGATAGAATGGAAACAAACCACGGGCTTGTGGGGGAATCTAGCCATGTCAAGGCCTGCCTCATCTTCTATTCATCTACAGATGTGTATTTTCTCCTCGGATCTCTTATCGAGAAGTAGATTTCTCAAAGATAGAAATCCCTCTTTCTCTCCCGTTCTCCTACTACCTCTTCCCATCACTCTCGCCCATCTCTAGAGGGTGTCTATCTCTCTTCGTCTAGATATATATGTATGTATATATCCCTCACTCTTAATCTTATTTGTCCACCTCCCTTAGGATGGCCCAATAACAACTCTCTGGCACAGTGTGGCTGAACGACATTCCGTGTTTCAAAAAAGGTGGCACCCTCTAAATCTGAACTGATTTCAATGCATTTTTTTTTTTTTTTTTTTAATGAAAGTTAATAAAATTTAGAACAACTTTGTCTAGCCAGATTTTTGTTTCATCTTTCCCGTGTTTATTAAATTACGTGTAAATAATTCACGAGCTTTTACAATTGAACATAACATAATATTTTATTTGTCATCAAACTTAATATCAGCACTGATCGTTGAAATTAAACATTCAAATCCTGATTAGATAAGGACAAAATCCATCTGCATTTTTGTCATTTTAGCTGACGAAGGCTACCAATGAATAGCCGAAACGTCCGAAATATAGATTTTTAAAACAAAATCATATTGAGGTTTATTTAGCCGAATCCCAACCATTCCATCTTTACTTATCACCTCGACGGCTAACTATCTAATCATCATGACAAAATTTAAATTTCCTCCTTCCCTGTTGAGAATTGACCCCCAGCCCAAAGGACCATTTGTGTTCCATTTGGTGGTTGTGATATATATATATATATATATATATATATATATATATATATATATATATATATATATATATAAAATAACAAAGTTAAAAAATAAAAAGTAAAATAAAAAAAATGGACCGTCTGAAGAAGCAGAATGGGATTTCTGCGAAATATTACCAAAATAAACTCACCGCTGGAGAATGCCGTAACATCACTAATATATAGGGGAAGGTGTTGTACCTCTGACCATATTGTACCTTTGACCACCGAGGGTGTGGCGGCATGTAGCAACATTTTATAAATTTTGGTGTAATTAGTGTTTAGCTTCTTCACTAGAGGGCTTGTGTAACCTACTTTGGATTATTCAAGTCAAAGAGGATTCTTGCAAAAAACATTTATCCATTTCTATCATAAGTAATAAAATGTAAGTTATTTATTGATGACTTTTGCCACATAACATTTTTTGTATTATGTCTTTTTAGATGGAAATTGTTTGACAAAGTACCTATTACAATAAGACATATGGTGTAGCTTCTGAAATTGATTTATCTTAACCCTAAAATTTTTAGAATGCTTTTTAATTTGCACTACCAGGGTCTTGTACCTTTGTCCACGACTAGTTGTTGTTCCTTTGACCAGGTCAAAGGTACAACACACCCGAGTAATTTTTTCATAATTCAACTTTTATGTTCTTCTGCTACAACTTTTCAGAAAATAATTAATATTGGTTGCTTCAATTGTTCAAAGAATTAAAAAAATAATAGATGAAATAAGTTCAAGCTGACTTTATCAATCCTCAGAGTAGCAGTTCGAACCTATCGCCCCTTAGCGTTACACCTGAAGTTGTAAGGCCTCATCGAAACGCGCAGGCAAGGAAAATGTCAAATAGGGGCCAGCCTAAAGGCAAACCTCTTGACAGTTAAAACATTTATCGATTGGACTGGATTTTTCAGGATATTAAGCATAACATAATATCAATAATAGTTTTTTTATTATGCTTACAGCCTTGTCCTGTATTTATCAAACTTACAATTAATTACAATATTATTGAATACAATTTTTTTTCTGCACTGCTGTGTTGTTTTTACGTGGTCAGAGGCACAACACCCCATGGTCAAAGGTACAACTACATGTTGTACCTTTGACCACTATATGATTATTTGTTTAAAATTAATAAAAAATATTAAATGTAAACCTAGAACCGTGAAAAAATGAAATATGATAAATAATAGAATACTAATTACAATGAAATAAAAAAAAAAATGAATTTAGCCTTAATATTCAAGCTAAAAAAAATTAAATTTGGCAAAGTGGTCAAAGGTACAACACCTTCCCATATATATATATATATATATATATATATATATATATATATATATATATATATATATATATATATAAACAGTTATACGAGTAGGCATGTGAAATATTCTTCAATATATTTATTTTTTCAAAAATAATTTATTTTATCTTAACTATTGGCAGTTATTACATCTCAGAATTCGAAGAGCGGAAATAAATCATGGCTACATTAAAGAAAGCAAAATGGAGGGGAATTGAATGTTTTGGGAAAAGCAGAGACCGCTCTGAAGAAGTGATATTAGCCTCGAGTCTTCTGATCCTCGACAGACTGAAATATCCTTTGAAGTCGCCGCCTTTCTGAGTGTTGACAAAGCCCTCCAAGACATAATCCCTACCCCCACCCCTCTCCCTTCCACTAGCCTTCAGCTCTTTTAGTTCTATTGCTCTATTCTCATAGCTTACCCTACTCAGAGAAAATGGAACAATAACAGCCAACTTAATTACTTCTTGGAACGTATAATGAATGCCCTGTCCTGTTCCTTTGATATGTCCATAGTACACTCAGTCTTTGGAAATTTCTTATATTTTTATCTATTTTATAGAAGAGATCTTGATATAATATTAGCAACAATATATTTATAATCTTTATATATCAACAGAGCTTATTGCCCTGTCGGACATATAAAGCGTTCTATGATCTATTTCTCAGATTTTCTTCTTTTATTTTTGAAAAAAGGAGATCTAATCCTCCACTAATTCTCCGTATCCCTCCTGATCAGCCCTGTTTTCTCTGTCTAGGTCATAAAATGCAATCGATTCTTATTCTTTCTCAAATTTTCTTCATTCATTTTTCTTAAAAGGAAATTTAACTTTTAGCGCGGTTACTCCCTATCTCCATAGGGAGAACCCGCTTATGAGGTTGACCTCACGACGCAATCCGGAAGTGCCGACTAGAAACTTTCACGTTTCAGGTCCTATAGATCACGAAAATATAGGTGGCTCAAATTTATATATATATATATATATATATATATATATATATATATATATATATATATATATATATATATATGCTTGTCTGTTAACGCTCTAGCAAGCCCAAAAATGGCCCGATTATGATGAAATTTGGTACAAAAATCTGTCTTCTAATTTGAAAGGTCAAGTTCGTTAACCAGCAGAATTCGCCCACGGGAAGATAGTGTTCGGGGCGAAATTCGCGCAAAAAAAATCGTTTTTGAGTTTACATGCTTGCAGGTACTTGTTTTATAGGTTTCTTAACATAGGAAAACGAATGAAACTATTTTTAAGGCGATATCTGTAACCGTCGCTGAGAAAAGTGAAATCAATGTTTTTGTAAGTCATTATTTTTTTGTGGGTACTTAGAATCGCGGGATTCAATTGAAATATTTTCTACATCTTGGAAATTAATCCCAACTAAGATGTTTAAATTTTGGTTATATTTGGAGTTAAGGAAGTATGCGAAAAAAATTATTTTATTAATAGACATGAAACGTTTTCGGATCTTCATACATTTTTCGTAAATATCTCGATAACGGTTGGAAAATCGTGGTAAGTGGAAAGTGACCATTCGAATGCTTACTAAATTCTCTACAAAAAAGGTTCTGAAGCAATATTCGATGTGGCAACGTCAATCAGAGATATAAACGCTTAAAACTTAAAAAGTGTTTGTTTTGTTCTTTTGAACCGGTTTTTGTCTTTGTTTAACTCACTTTTTAATTGGTTGTTTTTGTTGTAAATGGCATTTATCAGTAAAATTAGTAGTTTAGTTAAATAAGCCAAGAAACTATGAAAGGAATTGGTAATAAGTTTGGAGTGGCTGTGGTAATCAAGACGGCTGTGGCTAATCATGATGACGTATGCATAGTTTGATTTGAATTCTCCTATCTATAAATCCTTCCTCATAGCCTCCAACTGGACTAAGACCCAACTGAAGTTTTTACTTATTTTATAGAAAGATTTAACCCACGACAGAATGGAAATTGGAATGACAACGGATTTTTGGTTGTTTAGAATAGAGCCTTCTCAGCTGTAGTCGAAGAGTAAGTACGTTTTCAGTACATAATTGTATTGACTTATACAGATTAAGAATCATCCGCTTCTGTGGAAGTTGGCTACTGTCAGTTTCCTGTGATTTGTGATGCTAATCTATTCCATTTCTTCGAGATGTACGTAACCGCGCTAAGATGACGCAGCTCCTGCGAGTCGGACTTTTTAAACCACAAATTTTCTCCGGCACTACAGCCGGTGCAAGCGGTATATGATGCTTATTCGTTAGATGAACGCAAAAAACAGAAATGTTTTTCATTATATCCTTCCTAATCAACCGGGCTTCTTGTCTTATTTGACAAGTTTTGCGTTCCATTATATCTCTCTCCAGTATTTTCTTCTTTTTTTCAAAATAGTAGATCTAACTCGCAAAAGTAGGAGTAGCAACTTGCACTCTTATATGACAAAAACATTGTCTGGCTTTGGATTAATATGAAGCCAGATAATGTTATTGTCATATAAGGTATACTCACTTCGTGACGTTATAATGAATTTAAACCCTATTAGGAGTAGCAGCTCGGACTCTTATATGACAAAAACATTGTCTGGCTTTAGATTAATATGAAGCCAGACAATGGTATTGTCATATTAGATATACACCGTTACTGACCTCATTATAATTTTAAACCCCAATAAGAGTAGCTGGTCGCACCCTATTATGACAAAAACATTGTCTGGCTTTAGATTAATATGAAGATTGACAATGGTATTGCCATATTAGATACACACCGTTAGTGACGTCATAATAAATTTAAACCCTCGAGTAGCAACAAAACCATTGTCTTGCTATTTTTTTTATTTATTTATTTATTTATTTTTTGATTATACAAATTATTAGTTTTGCCCACCTAAATCGGTGACCGTGCAACCCTCCAGCTCCCTGTATTCTACTAATTTCTGCCCTATAAGTAATACAAATTAAAAAGAGCACATAACACATACACTCTTACGCCTCATATCATATCTATAAACTCTCATATCCAATATTTACCATTGAATCCTGAAACGGTATATTAAATCGAATATTTTTTCGTTATACTTATTGGTATGTATTTCTACATTTATTATTTTAAATTACTATTTTAAAAAGTACAGTTATTTTTGTTATTATGTGTTGCCATTGTGCTGATGGCTATGTGTTTCTCTGCCATTTTTTTTTAATTTAGGGCTCTGTTAATTTTTTTTTACTTACTCATAAAGCGTTCATAAAAAACAAAAACAAACTCTTTTACCTAATATGCACTAGAAAAATTGTTTCATATCCTATTGCCTTGATGTAAAATTTTACATAGTGTTTGGATTATATTCGTTTGTAATTATTCCTAGAGGGCTGCCTAGGACCATGCTGAAACGTTCGAAATATACATTTTTCTAAAAATCTTACGTCTTAACCATTCCTTGACTTCTTTTCGCGTCAACGGCTAACTATCTTAGTCATGTTATGAATACTTCTTTTACTTGAATCGGAGATTTTCTATCAAAACAATACTAGACAATCGTACACGCCGTAGCACTCCGTATATAGCCGCCTGAAGGGATGCGAACATTCCATGAGGCCACATTCCTTGAAAGGGTCTCTTTTTCCCAGAGTAAATCGAAGATCTTTATACTGTAGCTGAGAAGTGGGGTAGGAGGCTAGGAAATTCCCCAGCCCCTCAGCTAAACCACTCCACTAAAAGGTTGGCACGAACACTACAGCTGGGTAGTCTCTTAACCACAGACCTCTCCCTATTACACTACAAGTCTTCAGATAGATTTTTTTTTTCTTAATATAGGTGCTTCAACTGCTAGGGTCATTAGCACCTTTAAAAATTGTTTCATTTTTAATATATGATGAAACATTTTTAACAACATCCTGGTATTCCAAGATGTTATTTTGGTTTATTACATTATCTAACTCATATTTAATCTAAAACTAAATTAGAACTAAAACTAATGTATGTACAAGTTTTCTTAGATCCTTTGAACATATACCGGATCTAACCTTACATCTAAATCTAATCCTAAAATGAGTATTTACATATTTACATTATAATAATAAACACGCACTCACTCACAAACACACATAATAAATACTGTCACACTAGACACACAAACCCAATCATACAATAAATACGTTCACACATGCAAAATTATACACAAATAAAGTAGAGTAAACTATAATTTAAAATGTACACACAATACTTGAGCTATTATATCAGATTATACAGCTTTAGGTCTTCTAAGAATGCTATTAATTTATTCACAGAGGCTTCTTTTTTACACAACAGATCCTTAAGGTCAGTCGGGAGTTGGTGTCGGTCCCTGGAATGCTGGGCAGTCCACTAGGATATGCCGAACATCGAGGATACTGTCTCAGTGTTCACATTGAGGCCGGCGTCGTCCTTCCAGATGGTGCACATGCGTAAGACGGGTATGACCGATCCGTAATTGGGTTAGTAACACGTCGTCACGCCTGCGCATACTGGCAGTAATGCTCTCGGTCGTCATAGAATCCTCGACGTGTTTTAGGAATGTATCTTTTAAACTATATTTTTCCTGCCACTTCTTTTTAACCAGGTTTCTGAGAAATAGTTTTTGGTCGTCGATATGTAGTGGCGAAACAGGATCAGCTGCTGCTGAAGAAGCCTGTCTCGCCAACATATCGGCCTTTTCATTTCCTTCAATGTTCGCATGTCCTGGCACCCAGAGAAATTTGACTATTCTTCCGCTATTTGTAATATAACTCAATAATATAAATATGTCCATCAAGAGTGGATCTCTGGAAAATTTATTTTTCATTGCCACAAGAGAACTGTGAGAATCAGTACACAATAGGAATTTTTCCTTTTCGATATTTCTACATTTCTCCAGGGCTATTTTTATAGCTAGCAATTCCGCATGTAAGATGCTGGTGTACTGATTTAAAGGGACCGCTAATTCTGTTTGATAGTCAATTACAATTCCACAGCCAGTTCCTGTTTCTGTTTTAGAGCCATCTGTGAATATTACAACATGTTCCAGAAACATCATTCTGTAAATAGAAGGCGCGTGAGATCAATAAGTGGGTCTGAAAGCATCCATGGACTTACAACATATGCTGGCATGTCCATCAGATGCTCCCAGGATCCACTGTAAAACTGTAGGGTTTCTTTTGATCTCACTACTAGTGGTCTGGTTACAGAACGCCTAAAACTGAATAAATCCGATACAATATTATCTCTTGTGGCATCATGCATGAAATGAAAGGTTTTCGCTCGTAATGACGACGTATAAGGCAGCATCACCTGATTTCTTCTATGCACCGGAGGTAGGTGGCCTCCCTCTACATAAATAGCATCCAGCGGACTAGTGCGAAAATCTCCGATCGCAAACCGCAGCCCTGTATTGTACAGCTTGTCAAGCTGCTTGAGCCACGATTTGCGAGCCGAGCCGTATATAGCACAACCATAATCGATCCTGGACCTAATTACAGCATCAAATATTTTTAACAAAACGGATCTTTCAGCACCCCACTGCAATGTTGACAAGGTTTTTAAAAATTTAGAGAGGACTCACCGCTGGATAATATAATTGATATGGTGTTTCCATCTCATTTTCTTTTCCATCATAACACCCAGAAATCTAGAAGACTCTTTGAAGTTGATCTCACAATCACCCACGGTTAGTCGAGGATGATTATGTGGTCTCCGAAGCCTACAAAAGTGTAGAGTCCCAGTTGTCTCCACGGAAAAAGTGAATCCCCGTCTTAATGCCGCATGGTATACTACGGTAACTGCTTCTTGTAATTTAATGGCCTCGACAACTTCAGCTGGGTGGGTCTCAAAAAGAGCAAGATCGTCAGCGTAGAGAGATCTGCCGATTTCTGCACTAATATTGTCAGCTATGCCATTTATTGCGACAAGAAACAGGGTAACACTGAGGATCGATCCTTGTGGGACTCCGGTTTCTTGCACCCTTATGGAGGAAAGAGTGTCGCCAATACGAACTCTGAAGGTTCTTCCTGAGAGGAAGCTCTTCAGGAACAGAGGCAATCTGCCCTTAAACCCCCAACCATGAAGGCGTCGGAGTATGTCGTACCTCCATGCTCGGTCATACGCCTGCTTCATGTCGAAAAAAATGGCTGTAATATGCTGACGTGAAAGCAATGCTTTCTGGGCGTTATGCTCTAGCAGTGCTAGCTAGTCTTGTGTTGAAAATACTTCTCTGAATCCTGCCTGATATCTCGATAAAAGATTGTTTCTCTCCAATTCATGAACAAACCGATAATTTACCATATCAGATAGATATTATACATTGTAAAATATAGGGTCGCCATCTTATAATAATATTACATATTTCAAAGGAGTATAATAATCAGATAGATATTATACATCTTTAAAGTGACCTATAAACCTATAAAGGCAACAATCTATTTAAAGAATACTCAATTTTTTGCTCTTTTTGTCACATTTAGTGAAAAAGATATGGAGGAATTGAAGGCACTTATACAGGACATGTCCCAGAAACTATCTGCTAATACTGAGGAAACAAAAAGGCTGACTAAGGAGGTACAAACAGCTATTTCTGAATCTAGGGAGTTAAAAATACCATACAAATCCTAAATTCCAATCTAAAAGAGGTAGAAAACAGAGTAACAATGATAGAAAAAGCTACACAGTTATGAATAATTATTCGAGAAGGAAGAATATCATTTTGTTTAATATACCTGAAGAAGAGGATGAAAACATTAATAAACTAGTTGAGAAATGCCTAAATATATTTAATGTGGAGATGCATGGTAATGTGCAGGACATAGATATAGACTATATAAAGAGAATCGGAAAAATTCGTGGCAAGAGGCCGGTAATTGTTACATTTTTAGCATTAAAAAAGAAAATAGAAATATTAAAGCTAGCTCGTAACTTAAAAGGGGGTATGGTAAATCTATCTGAGGACTACTCCTTGGAAACCCGTAAAATAAGGCGTAATTTAGTTCCTTAACTGAGAGAAGCACGTAACAGAGGTATACCCGCTAGGATAAGGCAGGACAAAATCATAGTGAACGGTGAAGTTTTCACTCTGGAACAAGCTGATAAATCACTCTTTAAGGATGACACACTCAAGAAAGACTATAATCGAAAGACAAAATAGCTCGGGTACGGATAATGAATCAGAAGGAAATGTTTCGAACCTCGAACAAAAACCAAAGCAGTTTAAGAAAAAAATCAGTAAACCGGTAAAACTGGAGAACTGGCTGGAGAAAACTAGCACGAAGAGAAGAGACAACACGATCCATAATGACTAGCAACTAACAGAGGCTCGAGCAGGTAGATCCTCCTTATCGTCACCAGAACAACAAAGGATTAACTCCTTCTACTCAGGTCAACAATCTAACAAGGCAATGTTTACCATTTTATTTTGGAATTCAACTGGATTCAAAAATTTTCTTAATGAAGCAAATGAGTTTACCGACTATTCAGTTATATGCTGCTCGGAGACATGGCTCACCAGCGAACCGATGGACTTATCTTCATTACCCTTTCAGATGTCGGCCTTCTCTCCTGCTGTCAAGGAAAAATCCAGGGGCAGAGCTTGTGGGGGTTTGATTATCTTTACTAAACCTTTACTAACAAAATCACTAACCGTTTTAGACATAACTCAACATTGGATAATTTGTGAAATCAACTATAATACCTATAAAATATATTTAATTTTTGTTTCCTTTAGGCCTTCATATAATATATCTATAATTCTACAGCTACTGACAACCACTTTGGAAAATATTAAAATCCAGCCTGAAGACTCAGTGATTCTCGTTGGTGATACGAATTGTAGAGTCGGTGTCCAGGAAGAGCTACCAGATAATTTTGAGTCGTTTAATATTAATGTTTCTCATGATACTTTTGACACAGAACTTAATACGAGAGGGCGAACTCTTAATGAATTTATGAGTAATAATAATCTAATTCTGGTAAATGGTAGAAGTCAAAGCGATTCGCCAGCGGCTTACACATTCTATAGTTCTCAAGGGCAGAGTACCATTGATCAGGTTTGGGTAGATATTATGAATCTATATTTTCTCTACGATCTGGAGGTTCTAACATCTCCTAGTTTGTCCTGTCCTTCTAACTCTAGATCTGAAGCTAAATACTCCTAAATATAAGCATAAAGTCTGACTCGCAGGAACTGCAGCATCTTAGCGCAGTTCCGTTCATGTCCCTAGTGCCATTTGATAAGCTTTGAAAAGAAATAAACTTATTTTTTTTTTATATATCTCGTGAAATTGTCGAAATCCTCTCGAACGTCTCGAATAAAAGTGATATTAAGGCGTCAGGGACACCGACAGTAACTAACTTTTACACAGAAGCGGAAATTACACAATCCGGCTCTCATTCTAAAGCAAAGCTCTATAAATCAATACAAAATATGCCTAATAAAGCCTTTCTAGTGGATACTGAAGCATGGGCATATATGAGGGGGGGGGGGGGGGGCTGAGGGGGCTGCAGCCCCTCCCGAAATTTTGAATTGATGATAAAAACTTCTCGTAAAACCCTTAAAAATAAATTAAATAAGATCACTTAGTTCATAAAACATATTTTATTTTACGTGTAATAGCGTTTTAGTTACCTAAGACTATTCCAAGCTCTAAATATTTAGTATTCCATACCCTGGAAATGGTCGCAGCCCCCCCCCCCCGAAATTGTTTTTATATACGCCCATGTACAGAAGGATCAAGAAGAAGTACACAAGATTGAGTAGAATACCCTGCCTAATATAGCCTATATAGAATAATATGCCGAATAAAACCTATCTAGTAAATACACAAGGACAAATAAAAGTCTTGACGAATAACAAGTCAAGAAAAAAAACTTTATTTAACAAAATAAAACAAAGTTTAGTTGCCCAACTACAATAGAATAATATACCTAATTAAGTCTATGGAGTAGACACAAATGGACATGGATTGTTTTTTTTCTAATTAAATACTTTTTATCAATATTTAGTATATAACCTTTGTTTAAAACTATTGATTGCTAATTGATGAATCGGTTTACAACTAAGTAGTCTTTATGTATATTGAGTATATAACCTATGTTTGGATCTGAGTTTTTGGGGTGCTCTCCGCCTAGGCTTTGTATTTGTGTCAGCAGACACCTGGGGTATATTTACAGCTCTTGAGGATTAACTCTTAGCAGGTAAATTTCCTGCGGCCCCCTTGTTTCTACGGGCATTGAACCGCCATATTCGCTCATAGTATCTAACCGTTGTGAAGTTTATTTTTTGGATTTAGGACTTAATATACATATGTAGACTAAATCATAGCAAGAAGTAATCCTCCGTCGTCGGTTCTTAACTATGTAGACTCGCTAATGTTATCCAATCTTAGACACATCGTATTTAAAATCCACAGCAAAAACACGACATTTCATCAGAATCCCCTGCTGAATAAAACTTATATAGAATAATATGCAAAATAAAGCCTATCTAGTGGATAAAAATAGAGGAAAAAAGCCGTTCGTGGTAGTAGAAAATCTTAAAAGTATTTCGCTCAGAAATCTCCGAAATATTGTCACTAATTTTACGTATCCTGTTTTATAGCCAAATAGATTTATATTCTATAATCAATAAGAAAAACCTACTAACAATAAAAAACTATGGGTAACAGATGAAAATAGGGAATACTTAGAACAATTCAACACCAGTACTGTAATCTAGATATTCATACGGCATCTTCGAATTCTAACAAACAAAATATTGATTCCAATTATACGTATCCTGTTTAATGACAAATACATTTGACTACTATAAGCAATTAAAAACACTAGGGAATATGCCAAAGAACTCGGAGTAGGAGCCTCGACAGTTTCAAGACATTTGAAGGAAATCGACAAATCCAAAACTGACATTTCATACGGTACAGCCTGATATATTTTTAACAATGAATTGCTTTTCTTATTTTAATTAATCTGTTTTATTGTCAAATACATTATCCAACTTTAAGCAATTAAAAAATAACAAGGAATAAAAACAAACAAAAAGAACCGTTCGAATAAACGAAATCAATTACTTCAAAGTTTAAGCACTTATTTCTCCGATTGAAGTCAGCCTAATCAAAAATTGTTTCAGAATCTTTTTTGTAGAACATTTAGTAAGCTTTCGCATGGTAACCATCCGTTTATCAATATTCCTAACCGTCTTCGAGATATTAGGGAATGTATACGAAGTTCCCAAAACATTTCATGTCTGTTAATAAAATATTTTATTCTAATCCTTCCTTAGCTCCAAACGTAACCAAAATTTTAACATATTAGTGTTGATGAAATTCAAACATGAAGAAAATGTTTCAACTGAATCCCATAATTTTAAGTATCAAAATCAAAGACAAAAAGAACAGTTCGAATAAGCGAAATCAATTACTTTAAAGTTTTAAGCACTTATTTCTCCGATTGACATCGCCTAATCAAAACTTTTATTAGAACCTTTTTTGTAGAGCATTTAGTAAGCTTTCTAATGGTATTCTTCCGTTTCCCAAGATTCTCAACCTTTTTCGAGATATTAAGGAAAGTATACAAAGTTACCAAAACTTTTTTATGTCTGTTAATAAAATATTTTATTCTAACCCTTCCTTAACTCCAAACGCAACCAAAATTTCAACAAAAGACTATTTGATCTTATCAAAACAACTCCTAATCACATTGTAAGGCTAGAAACTGGATCCGACTATGCAAGTAGCCAGGTCATCAAAGCTGCTGTGTCTTGGTTGGTAAAACTACTTAGAATGGAAGGCGACAGGCTACCCAGGCTCTGCTATAACAGGCTCTATTTACTAGATCAAGAATCATCAAATAAATCTAACTACAACTGGGTTTCACAAATTAAACAAATCTTTAACGGTGATTTTCAAAATATCTGGTTAACCCAAAATTCAAATATTATTGAGAACAATCTAAAGGCGATAATAATTAAATACAAAGACAATCTAATAAAAAATGATGTGTCTAAAAAACAAAACTCAAACTTCAGTTGTTTCTATAAAAATATTTTAATAATTCCCGGTGTTCCTCAAAACTATTTGCTACTAGACATACCATTTCCCATTCTCAAAATAATTATCCAACTCAGAACATCCAGCAAATATGCCATAAAATTCTCATCCAAGTCCATCAACCCTAGACTCTCGTGCACTCTATGTAATAATACAGTTGAAGAAACCATATACCACATCCTACTCTACTGTCCTGCTTATGACAACATCCGACAAACATTATTCCCACCTACCATTCCACCCACTGAAGAGAATACATTTCTTGCAATTCTCAATAGTAATAGCAAAGAAACGTTTGTCAGATTTGCCAGCTATATTTTGAAGATCTTAAAACTAAGGTCAGAAATACTAAACGATTAAAATGTAAATAAAGAATAATTTAGTAATAATTGTAGTATAATAAATAAAAACCTATTACTATATATTTTATTTTAATTGCTTCATTTATATTTTTTTTCACATAATTATATTAAGTAAAGAACTTACTGTGTTAATGTTTTATATTAGTGTTTTATTTTTGTAACCTCACCTATGAATAATTTAATATTACTAACGCAGTAACTAACTTCAATATTTTTCACATCCCTTTGACGCTTGCAGGGGGGGGGGCGAGGTTAGCTCAGTGGTACAGCACTGGACTCATATGCCGGAGGACCTGAGATCAAATCCCGAGCAAGCACTAAAGATTTTTTCTTCTAGTGTCTTCGTTCAAGGGTTAGATTCAGCCTCCCTGACCGTGCCTAGGCCAACCCAGCCTTTAAATAATTTATTACTGGTTACCTTGGTGCTAATGACCCTAGCAGTCTACGCAGCAAGGGGAAAATCAGACGGCCGGAGCATAGTACTGACCACACTATCTCCCTAGTGTGCCGTATAGTCATGAATCGGATACCTATACATTCTCTGCCCCTCAGGACCCTCGTGGCTTGTTAAGGGACTGACGTGGGGGGGATAAAAAATATACTTTTAAGATTTTTATATATGACATATGAGATTTATGCCAAAGGAATTTTTTACTGTGACACCTCGTCAGGAGCACTTAAATTACAAATAAAAGCCTCAAGCTCAAAAAACCTTCAACAGGCAAATCTGGACGTGGTCGTATGGATTTGTGATTTAAGTGCTCTGAAGAGGTATAATGTGTATTTAATGAAATTTGACCTTAAGACACGTAAAATACATTTTTAAATGTTATGTTACAGATATATTGTAACTTATTTAATAGGCCTATTTAACATTTTTGTTCATTGTTTGAAAAAATAATTGGCTTACTGGAAGCTTAAGAGATCTGCTGAAAATCTAGAGTACCCTTAGGAATTCCTATAAAATAATGATCGTTCATATAATTTTGTCATGTATAAATGTTTTGATAAACATTTCTTGTTTCACACGAAATCAGCTGCATCTGAGCGATATACTCTTAAAACATACTTCGAAACGATAGAGCTTTATTTATTTTCATTCCTAAAATAGTTTGACACCGGTAGTCACTGACTCAGATTTTAACAGGAGTCCATGGTGAGGTAAGCACACTCTTCTACAGATTTTTTTATTTATTTATGATCTGCACAGTGTTAAGAACTTTTAAATGCATACACAACACAAAAACCAGCTATAAGGAACATATATATATATATATATATATATATATATATATATATATATATATATGTATATATATATATATATATGTATATATATATATATATATATATATATATATATATAAATGTATATATATATATATATATATATATATGTATATATATATATATATATATATATATATATATATATATATTCCTCTTTTTCTTGTTTCTTTTTCTGGCAGGGGGCGATAAAGCAGTACACCATTCATTCATATTTTCTACTTTATTTGATTTGTTGTGCCCAAGGGGCTCGCCTCCAATTTTGTAGAGAACCTGCCGCGTGGACTGAAGATGATTGGGCCTCTGTTCAGTTTTCTGACGAGGCCAGTTATAACCTCTATGCTGCAGATGGTCATGTAAGGAGAGCAGTATGCTCATTGTAATACAGCTGGATATGTGCAGTTCGGAGGAGGGTAGGTGAAGGTTTGGGGTGGAATTTCTTCCACGAGGAACGAGGACAGACCTGCATGTAAGGCGAGGACAGACCTCCATGTAAGACTGGTTCTCAATGCACACACGGACATCACCGACATCCTAGAGGAATATGTGGTGCCTTTTGGTCCGTTCATGGGCAATGAATTCCTGAGAATAATGAATTATGCAGAATAATGCCTGAACGCACGTGCCGCCGTCTCACGGACGAAATCGGTATCCGGACCATGAAGTGGCTACCACGCTGCCGGGACCTCAATCCTATTGAACATCTCTTGGACCAGCTTGACAGGTCCATCCGTGGACAACAGAACCCTCCAAGACCTGACAATTGCCCAGGTACTTCAGTGGAACGAGATTCCTGAAGACCAGGTAGCCAATTTAATTCGTAGTATGCCAAGAAGGATGGAGGCCGTTATTCGTACCAGTGGAGGAAGCACTAGGTACTAGAAATAAGATTTTTTTTTACGTAAAACAAGAATTGGAGGTGTTTTATTTTAACTTTGGAATGTGTTCATTTTCTTTTTTTTTTACTTACCTAACTGTATTTGTAAGATTTTTTTTGTTTGTCTTCACTCGTGGTGTCCTACAGGCTGAGTATGTACAATACATTAGGAGTTAAAAATTTGCAAATTTTATTAACCTGGAAAAGAAATAACGACGAAATTCAAGGTGCGCCGGTTTTTTTTTTTTTTTTTTTTTTTTTTTTTTTTTTTTTTTTTTTGTGCGGCAGTGTATTCCATTACAGTTTTACATACATTTGTTTACGCTCTATCAACTTCAACGAGTAATTCTTTTAAAATAATCATGAAATGTTACGTCTTAACTGCTCGATTTGGTTGCAGAAAGGATTTTACAACGAAGGTTTTTTTTTAACTATTTTTTATTTAAAATCTGTACAATATGATTAGCAAAATAATTAATTGTACTCGCTTTATTATAGCATTTGGTGGGAGCCAATCATTATAACATGGAAGGTAAATTCGAAATTTAAATAATTATGTATGTCTGTCGTATCATTCGCCTTTTTTATTTTATCAATTAAATTAAAATCCCATAACATAAATATGACACAAAATACCCTTTAATTTTTGGAATATTTATAATCTAACCTAATTGATATATAAATGTGTAACAAGCATCTGTGAAAATCTGTGGGTTTAACATTAGCTATTTTTACTCAAGCGAAATGAGACACTTCTAGCTTGCAAATTAACTCCCATCCAGAAATTCTATCTAGCGTTCTTAATTAATTTTACGCTTAGATAGATAGACAAATTTAAATTAACTTACCAAGCCAAGTAAAACTTAGAATAATCTTTAATCACGTTTGTTAAACAATCTATCCCGTCTATGCTAATGAGATTTCAAAATATTGTGGAAAATCCGAGATGTTTTAAATATTTTGGCTCTAATTTTGTCATATATTATTTCCCAACCCCCGTTAGGGATATTTTCTTAATGAGCACAACTTGGGAAACTCAATCCCATATTCAAAATATTTTTTGTCCAAGAGCACACATAGATTTCAAGCACTGTGCGTTTATGCCTTTATCGGAGTTACTGTGTTCGTATCCTAGCCTGACAATTTTTTTTTTTTTTCTAAAGTAAATGATTAAATTCACTGACAGTGTATTTTTCCCGTATGTAAAATCATACAGTTAGGACGATCAATTACTCCGCTCATAAGATAAACAAACAATATAAGCAGGATAATGATTTTATGGTCAGGACGTACGCACAAAGCTGTAAATTATCGTTAGACAATATGCAGGAAGACACAATGAATTTTATTTAGGTCCTTGTCGCTCAAATCACCTACAAGAGTTGAATGAAATTGAGCCATTTCCATCCACACAAAGCAATGTTCCTGTAACAAACCAAAAGAACGGAATAGATCGTAGGTATATAGTTAGTAACAGATGGCTGGGCCGGGAGTAAATTTTTAATCTACGAGAAGTATTTCTCAATTTATTCCTCCTAGTGACTGTGTAGAGAGGGCGTTCAATCTCTTATCTTTTTTTTATTATTTTTTTTTTTTATGAGCGTTTTCTCCCCTCATAAGGAGGAAGCCCGTGTATGAGGTTGACATCATGACGCAATCCAGTCCGGGCTAGAAAATTTCACGTTTCACAACCCAAAGATCACGAAAATAACGGTCGTACAGTTTGTATATGTGTATGAGTGCGTGTATGTCCGTATATGTGTATATTACATATATATATATATATATATATATATATATATATATATATATATATTATTTCATAAATGTGATTTTGTTCATTTGTTTATTTTTACCTCTATGCTTTATATCTTGTGTTTATATTTGTGTACACAAAATGTAATCATAAAAAAATCAATCACATGTAGAAAATGAAGTAAACTACCTTTCTAGGAAGAAAATAAATAAATAAGTATATAGATATATATTCCTTTTGTATTATAACATCATTACGGATAAGATACGTCAAAATTTAATTTAATTTATAAATTACTAATACCGATAAACAATTTACAAATATTCCAAATATAAATTGTAAAAAAATAAATAAAACACATAAAATTTAAAAAAAAAAGATAATAGAAACTTTATATGATTATTCATCTCATTCTGATATAGATGGAATGAATCTAAGACGCTAGCCACTAGACCACGGGAGACCCCGATTGACGAAGTTGTTTTAAATTTTAGTAGCTTTCAATAAAAAAACAAAACATTGAAATCCATGAAATTTAGAGGCTGTAGCCTATTTGGAAACACAATATGTTGTTTGGCCCCATTGTGTGTTGGCCCCACCCGAATCGGTCAAGAAACAAACAAGTTTGAACGGCAAGGAATCGGGACTCGTCGGATCGGATCGGGTCAGTACCAACGTAGGCACCTCCGTTGAGATGCTTCTGTTTGTTTTCCTTCAGACAGTCAGCGGCTATCGGATCGGGTCGGATCGGTTCTAACGTAGGTGCACCCTCACGATATTTCAGACATTTTCTATATATTAAACAAAACCCAGTCCAAGCCATGAACCACTAAGCCAAACCGCAGAAGGAGTTTATAATAAAGGATGTCAAAATCTTGGACCACTTAGCCATACCTCACAAGGAAATGATTTTAATGAAGACGAAGTCAATGTCTCGGACCGCTCAGCCAAACCTTGCGAAGGTACGTTTCTCATAAAGAATTCAAAGTCTTGGACCTCTCAGTCAACCATCAGAAAGGGGTAATTATAATAAAGAGGAAGTCAAAGCCTTGGACCACTCATCCAAATTGGAAAGAAGGGTGTTTATAATAAAGAGTAAGTCTTGGACCACTCAGCCAAACCTAAGGCAAGGTACTGTAAGCATCAAACCAAAGAGAAAGATGTTCGTAATATACAGGAAGATAACATCAAGGCACGGGCAACCCAAATTCGACGTCTACTTAGAAAAGAGGGGTGTTTATAATAGAGAGAACTTCTAATTCTTGGATCTTTCATCTAAACCTAATGCAAAATGTAAACCAAAATCTCGGATCACTCAGTCAAACCTCAGACAAGACGAATTATAGCGAGCTACAAAGCAAAGTCTTTAAGCATCCAAACCTCAGACAGGACAAGATAAAAGGACTAACAAAGCAAAGTCTAAGAGTATTCGGCCAAACCTCAGTGAGGAGGTTATAACTGGAGTAGCTAACCGATGGCTACAAGCACTCAACTCAGCCTGAAATTGAAAAGGAAAGACAACACCCCCTGAGACAGGGTAATTCCCTCTCCCTTTCTCCCTTTGCTCGAGCAAATAACAGGATTACATCTTGAGAGGATCTTCTCTCAACACCTGGCTGGTTTAGTTCCACAGTCCTAGAAGAGCCTAACACAATTTAATTGCGGAGAGCTCTCGACGTGAATGAGGAGACAAATATATTCAACAATGGTGCTTCACACCAAACTAATACTCCTCGTTTCATATTAGGTAAAACAAATGGGAAATATACATTTTTATTTTTATTTAGAATGTGATCCATCAATTCATGACGGATCCCACATGGAAGAAAGATATTGATTGCAGACATGGTGAGTGGCTCAGAAATAGTCAAGGAAAGCAAATTAACTTGCCTAAACAAGTAAACATATTGTATGCATGTTTGCTGATTTCGGTCATCACTTATTCAATGATTATTCTATCATAAAGTACAAAAACATTAATTTCCATTCCATACACATAGTCAAAATATTACCTCTTGTATTAAAACCACCAACTGAAGATTGGGTTAAAACCTAGGATGCCAATGTTCACTAACTGCGCTTGACCATACGACACACTCTCTCAACACCAAAATCCTGAGAAGCACTGTTAGTACTGAATTCGACAAAAATGCGTCCATAAAATTCATTTATATACGTAGTCATAATGGGCTGAATCAATTTGAAAGATTCAACATTTTGTTTTCGTAACGTAATTACACAATACGGGTATTTCGTGGTATTCCTTAGGAAACCCGAGGCGTATTCCTAAAAATCCAAGACCACTGGAAGACATTTTTCCTAGTTTAATAACCGGTTACATCTTCTGCAATAAAAATCGTAACAAATTAATAGTAACCATTCACTGGGCAAATAATAGAAGAAAACTCAATGTAAGGCGAATATGTAGTAAAATTTAGCTGAAAACAAAATGAGCATGAGCATTTCAGTGTTTGCTCGTAAAGTTTAAAGAAACTTATATTAAATGACAGGAGAAAATTTGTGGTCTGAAGAAACGTCCTGGATTTGGGCCCTTAAGGAAAGAATCCGTTCTTCGTTCCTTCGTTCTTACATAGAACAGGGAACGCGAGAAGGTCCAATTATAACAGCAAACTTTACTCACTCCAGTTTGAGCTAATACAACTCTCGTGTTTCATTATTTCGGTGTTTTCTCTTTTATTTTTCTTCGAGCTGCTTTCAAGAGGAAAGAGCACGTTTTCAGTATTAGAGTAGACATGAAATAATCCTAGCAAATGGAAACTCGATCTAAACTTAATATTAGGCGTTTCCTTCGTTTTTTTTTTTCCTGCATAACATAGCTGCATAACTAAGCACTTTCCTCAGCAATGTAGTAAATTTACGCCAAATTGTAAAAGAATATGAGCGGTGCCGGTCTCCCGGTTTAGCAAAGGGGGGGGGGGGGGGGGGGGGTAAACAATCTGCGGACTTCAGCGCCTCTAGTAGTAGAAGCAATAACTAATGCCCGAGCCGGTTTAATTACATTTGACCGTAATACTGAAACCCAAACTTCCAATGAACCGATTCAGTTTATTTTTTAAACACATATTTCTCTTTAGATACCCATGACGTATACCGTCGTGGGTATCGACGGAATGTAACCCCCCCCCCTCCCCCGGAGTAAAGCCCCCCCCCCCCCCCCGGTTACCGATTTTGGTGGTTAACGAACTCGTTCAATCGTTTGATATGAGAATGGTGTGTACCAAGTTTCGTGAATAAAAATCAAAAACTCTGGCGTGTATCCTGTTAACAGACATATATATATATATATATATATATATATATATATATATATATATATATATATATCGGTTGGTGAGGCCGCTGAGAGAGAAGCCGTCCATCAACCGTGTGGGTTGATCACGAATTTAGACTTGAGTGACACTTCTTAGTGGAAGATGTGTTACGATTCGCCGAAATGAAATCAAACTGTTTGAAGAAAATTTCACAGTTCTGCCTAAAGTTGTGTGGCTAAATTACAATTGGTCAAAACAATTGAATCATATTGATTAGAAAATGCTAGATACATTTCAATTTATCCTGTCAAACTGGAAAATGACGGCGCTCTTTGCAATAAGTCTGGTTATTCAATTAGCCCGACATATATTCGAGCACACGTAACCTGTAAAAGGATTGACATGGCTGATAGCTTCACCCATCCATATCAGTCTCTAGCGCATCCATATCGCCACAATATCTATCGCTCTCCTGACAAACGCTCAAACTCCCCGATATTGCCCTTACTCAATTGAGGATTTTTAACTCGCTAGTTTTATCGCATTCACACACAGGAAAGTGCACTGAATAATCAGTCTGGAAGTAAAAATCAAAATAATAAAAAAAATTATTTTTTCCAACTTATTATGTTATTAACGTCAGAAAAAAAAACACTGGAATACATTTAATGATTAATATTAGGATTTACAGAATGTTTGTAGAAAAATATAGGGAACAACTAATTAAATATAATTACTATCATTAGCCCATTGTCAATTGCCTAACGCCATGCTCATGCGGGAATAGGTCTTTCAGCAGGTCTTTCATTTTCCATTTGAAAAATTCCTGGCTGCCTCGTGGATGTTTAGGAAGGTTGGCAACCGGTCGCCTATTGTCGATAGGCCGTAAAAAAAATACTAGCTTCTATACCCTTACCAATACTATCTTAAATGATTCCTAATACCACTTTCTATATCCTAATGGTACCTTCTGTATTCTTCCTAATGCAACCTTCATTATTCCTCCTAATACCATCCTCAATATCCTTCCTTACACCACCTTCAGTACCCTTCCTAATACTACCTTCTATATCCTTCCTAATACCAACTTCAATATCCTTCCTAATACAACCTTCAACATCCTTCCTAATACAAACCTCAATATCCTTCCTAATACTACCTTCTATATCATTCCTAATTCCAACTTCAATATCCTTCCTAATACAACCTTCAACATCCTTCCTAAAACAAACCTCAATATCCTTCCTTACACCACCTTCAGTACCCTTCCTAATACTACCTTCTATATCCTTCCTAATACCAACTTCAATATCCTTCCTAATACAACCTTCAACATCGTTCCTAATACAAACCTCAATATCCTTCCCAATACTACCTTCTATATCCTTTCTAATACCAACTTCAATATCCTTCCTAATACAACCTTCAACATCCTTCCTAACATCACCTTACCGTTAATACGCAAAACATCATAATTTATTTAGTGAATACATTTTTATTCACAAATTATAATGTAAATAAATTAGTATTCATTTTAATGTGGTTTTTTTTTGTAATCACATAATTTTTTGTGAATATTTACAATTTGTCGTGTGAATTTATTTTTATTTACAGGAAATTTTGGATAAAATTGTATTCGCAATTATATACTTAACATACATGAATACGAATAAATCTACATTCACACTTACGAA
Source organism: Gonocerus acuteangulatus (assembly GCA_946811695.1). Lineage (NCBI taxonomy): Eukaryota > Metazoa > Arthropoda > Insecta > Hemiptera > Coreidae > Gonocerus > Gonocerus acuteangulatus. The sequence goes on along the minus strand of OX328132.1, from coordinate 82,294,966 downwards.
TACGACTTTGTTTATATTCGTATTTACAAATATGTGAAGTACGAATAGATTAGTATTTATATTTATAAATAAAATTATGCCCATCTCTGGTTATGGTTTTCTTCGCCTGAGCCATGAAGAATGATGAGACGGAGATGCTTTTCTTCATGACACACCCCACCCCAATTAAAATTAATAATTAAATCATTAAACAGTTCCTAAATGTGCTGCATCGCTACGGCAAAAGAAAATCGCAGATATATAATCCTTCGGAGAATTTGGTGCTTGAAACGATAATCAGTATGAGCCCAAAAGTAGGGGCTTAAGAAATACACTTTCAGAACTTAGTTAAATATAAGATACACACGTTTTGGAGGTCATTTTAAAAAGTGACAAAGAAGTGAATTTTAGATCCAAATTTCAGGAATGGCATAGAATTCCATTTTGGGAGTGGTGTAAATAAGTTTCATTAGAAGTGACCATGATACACTTTTTAGGAGGCTATTATATCATACATGTTTAGCAGGAAGAATAAATTAACAATAACAAAATTAATTAGTTTCATAAAATTTTACGAAATAATAAGCATCTTGCAATTCAAATTGAAAGAGATAAATTCCTCATATAGCTTTGAACATTCAATGCAAGTGTAATGATTTATATTTAAAAGAATAGAGAAAAGTGGTTGTAATAAACTTTAATATTTTTTTTTTTTTTTGGCCATTGCGAATATTTAACTTCATTCATAGTAGCTCTATGTTGAGTATTTCTCTCCCCAACATGTGTCCGGTTTGGATTATTTTCTTTTGGGGGCGTTCTCACCTACTATCAATGTAGAGATGCCAACTTAATGGAAGATGGACACCATTTCTTTGACCTCTCGTCAAATTAACCAGAATAGGTACAGCGAATAGGTTTAATTTAACCGAAATGTTTCTTTAAAATTAATATATTTCTCTAGTTTTTTTATCTTGCAATTGTCTCTTATAGTTTTCTATGCTAAGTTTTATATTTCGGTTACTAATCAACTCTTTCTAAACTGGGTTTTTTTATGTTTCATTTAATTATTTAAAAAAACACAGAAGTGTTATCGGCTGTAAAAAAAAAAGAAGAATTCTGAGTGGAATTTCAAAGTGTTTTATAATCAACTGCTCATTGATTTTGTCTCTAGATCATCTATAAAGTTCTTTATAATGCGCAAGTCCTATAAGCCCCTCAAATAATTGCATTTTCACAAAATGTAGCCCCTATAATTCTCAGTAATTCCATCCTCAATATCCCCCACTTTATTGACGGGAAATAAAATGGCTTTCTCGAGGGAATTTGAAAAATTTCTCCCAAGGAGTAATTAAACTGGGCACATTCTTTAGCAAGGCAACAGCTACAATAAATCTTTTTTTTTTTTTTTTTTTACTCTTTTGCATTGCTTATAACCAGTCAACAAAATTTTTGTTTTCATTTTTTTTTAAATTTACTTATTCAATAAATATTACAATTTATAATTCAGTTACTATATATTGTTCCTTTAGATCACATAACAATGAATTGATTTATGAGAAATAGACTTATGTTAGATATAATACATTTAATTAATGTGATTGTGATGCGAGAGAAAAAAACAACGTGGATTCATCTCCCGATCATATAAACTTTCAAATGATAACAATGGGTAGGTAGGTTATTGTTTAACTCCTTATGTCTTAATCCAGTCTGTGTTAGTCTTTATTGGAAGGATGTCGTCTATTGTGTTGATAAGTTTAGTTCATGCTACATTGCTGAGTAATGGGTAGGTAGGTTATTGTTTACCTCCTTATGTCTTAATCCAGTCTGTGTTAGTCTTTATTGGAAGGATGTTGTCTATTGTGTTGATAAGTTTACTTCATGCTACATTGTTGACTAATGGGTACGTAGGTTATTGTTTACCTCCTTATGTCTTAATCCAGTCTGTGTTAGTCTTTATTGGAAGGATGTTGTCTATTGTGTTGATACGTTTAGTTCATGCTACATTGCTGAGTAATGTGCTTTAAACAACTGATAACTCTAATTAACGTTTTTTCCTGGCCAATACAAACTTTGAGTATTATCAAAAATATCATTGTCAGTAAAATATAAGTCCGACTTGCAGGAACTGCGTCATATTTGCGCGTTTCCGTTCTAATACCAAGAGTCATTTGTAAAGCTTGAAATAGAAACGATTTCAATTTTCCGTCAAATTTAACTCCAATTAACCTCAAAGAAAACAAATATTTTAAGGGGTAATACTACCTTGTGTGACCAAAATCGGTTGAATTTATAAATAACAAACAAATGAATATTTTTCAATTCTTTATCTCAAACGATATACCTATAAGGGATGTTTAATTAATTTAATCTAGACCGAAAAACTAAAATTATTTCGAAAGAAGAAGGTTAAACCTAGTAAAGTACTTAGGAATTTTAAGAAATATTAATTTTTTTCTAAAATGGTGAACAATTATTCATTTTCTATTAAGAAATCAGTCGAAAATCGGCCATAAAATCGTTATAATTCAATGAATCAAAAAAAAATCCTACATACTTTACTAGCAAATATCATTAGGCAGCTGCAGTTAAAATTTGAAGTTGATGGAGCAAATATTTAAGAGGCTAGAGTATCCCCCGATTTGAAAAACATAGTTATGAGAAAACGACTTTAAAGTGTAATGATCTGAAATGTTCATATTTTTCCTATTTAATCTTTTTTTTTTTTTTACTTTCTTATAATAAAGATAAAAAAATGGGTTTCAATTTTGAAATTTATTGATGGAGGACCAAAAAAAAACTTAATAATAAAAAAGGGACCAATCGAAGCTCGCTCAAAAACCTATCTTCAAATCAGCAACGCGTTCACTCGGCATCGGGACTTCACTCGGAAAATCATATTTTTTGCCCATTTAAAAAAATGTTTTTTCACATTATCGCTTATGTGCCAAAAGGCACAGTAGACTAACAGTATCCTAAGCGGAAATTACTTACCCCCCCCCCCCTTCTCATTTACTTAACCATGTTATACTAAGCGTTCATTTTTTTATGCGGTGGTGCTTCTCCATCTAGAACATTAGCGCCGGGCTATCCATATGTTGCCAACCCTAAACAGATATAAAGAAACTCAACTAGCTGTGGGCGAGACTCGAACCCGCATCATCCGCATGAGAATCCTAACAACATAAAACAAAGTCCGGTAAAATATTATCCAAAATAACAAACTGACAAATTGAGAAACTTTTATAATTTAACTTGGAAGGTAGTTGAAATGAAATAATAATTAGATGAAAATATAAATTAAAAATAAAGCAAGGGAACCACAAAAAATAGAATATTTTATTTCATTATTTAAATTGTTAATATCCCTTTATAAATTCTCTCCAGTTGCTCAAAATATGCACGAAAATATTGCAATAAAGTATACAATAAATTTTTAGACAGTAATTACACTGACAGTATGTTGACCATGTTCCCTAATTATTTTAATCCCAGCAGATCTAGCAGATTCGCTATACGAAAATAAAAATGTATGGATGTACTTATTGATTGTCGATATTAATTTTTTATGGATACTAATATGCATCTGATGTTTACGGAACTAGGTGTCGGACTGACTAATACTAAAGAAAACAAAAACCAAGATGCAAAAAAAATCCGGTGGTGTTTCGGTTGGCGAGTCCTCTCGTCATGTATACTGGCTCTAAGCCAGTATACATGAGGAGAGGACTTCCTGATAAGGAAAGCCCCTGAAGAGGTGCGAACAAAGGCACGAAACATGTCGGGCAAAATAGAGAAAATGAAGTAGTTGAACAAAAACGAATGGTGTTCTGCTTTATCGACCCCTGCTATAAAAAGAAAAAAAGTGAAAAATATATATTGGGTCATTATTCAGAAGAATTAATATATATATATATATATATATATATATATATATATATATATATATATATTTATATTGAGGCGAGATTAGCTCAATGGTAGAGCACTGGATTAATATGCTGGAGATCCTGATTTCAAATCCCGAGCAAGCACTAAAGATTGGGTTGAATTAGGCCTCCCTGACCGTCCCTAGGCCAAACTAGCATTTAAATAATTTATTAATGAATACCTTGGTGCTAATGACCTTTGCAGTCGGAGCAGCAAGGGGAAAACCAGGAGGTCGGAGCAAAGGACTGACCACACTATCTCTCTAGTGTGCCATATGGTTATGAATCAGATAACTCTATAGTATCTGCCCCTCAGGGCCCTCGTGGCCTGTTACGGGACTGATTTTATATATATATATATATATATATATATATATATATATATATATATGTATATATATATATGTATATTTATTTATATATATATGTATATATATATATATATATATATATATATATATATATACATATAATAATTTCTACCGGCGCTAATGGCCAAGATTTATGTCGATGCGCCGTAAAAAAAAAAATAAAAAAAATAAAAAAAAAAAAAAAAATTCTAAAACGGTATTAAGACCCTCTGTGTCTTATGAGAGTGAAATATGGACTCTTCCCAGAAGGTGGACGATCCTTGCTAAGATTGAGCGAGAGAAATTAGCGTGGGTGAGGATCATTGTGGGAGGGAAGAATTTCATGGAATCTATAGTCGGACTCTAAGAAAATGTATCGCAATCCTGGCAGTCTATTGGCTTTTTTGAGAAATTGTTTTAAAGAGAATTCTGTAGCCGAAATAAAAGTTCCTTTATGACAAATTGTTTGATAACAGTGTCGAGAGAGCGAATGGTGTCTGGATGTTCTTTCTCTGAGGAAACTACCTCCAGCTGTGGATAACGGAAGAACCTCGCTGCAAATCCCAATTTAGCGACCTCCAAGGCGCAGCCACTACACCCCGGGGAGACCTGCCCAATGAGTAGTTACTCGTTTTAGCGCGGTTCCTCCCTCCCTCCATAGGGAGGAAACCCGCTTATGAGGTTGACCTCATGACGCAATCCGGAAGTGCCGACTAGGAAAATTCCTCGTTTCAGACCCCATGGATCACGAAAATATAGGTTGTTCAAATTTGTACTTATATATATATATATATATATATATATATATGTAAGTCTGTTCGCGCTCCTGACGGCTCAAAGCGGTCCGATTTTGATGAAATTTGGTACAAAAATCTTTCGTCTAATTTGAAAGGTCAAGTTCGTTAACCAGCAGAATCCGTCCACCGGAACATGGCTTTTGGAGCGAAATTCTCGCAAAAAAAAATCGGAACGCTTACGTTTTCGAATTCATATGCATTCTGGTACTCGTTTTATAGGTTTCTTTAAAACGAATGAAATCATTTTTAAAGCGATATCTCTAACCGTTTTCGAGAAACATTGAAACACCTACTTTTCCTAACTAATTTTTAGTTTGGGTATTCAAAAACGATTCATTTAGTTGAAACTTGTTCCAGACGTTTGATATTCATCTAATCTATGATAGGTAAATTTTGGTTCCGTTTGGAATTAAGGGTTTTCTAGAAATAAAATATTTCATTAATAGGCAGGAAACGTTTTTGGGATTTTCATATATTTTCTAGAATATCTCTATAACGGTTGGGAAATCGTCGTAGGTGGACGTTGACCATTCGAAAAGGCACTACATTCCCTACAAAAAAGGTTTAGATGTAATTTTCGATGGGGCGGTGTCAATCTGAGATATAAGGACTTCAAAATTTGCAATTGTTATTTTTTCTATTTTGAAAGGGTTTTTGTAACTGTTTACCTAAAGTTTTAATTGGTTGTTTCTTATTTTAATTGTATCTAACAGTTAAACGAGTATTTGACTATAACAAGGTAAGAAAATGTGAAACGTTGTTGTAGTGTGTTCAAGACCGACCTTTTAGAAGGTGGGGGGAATCGCCATGATACTGTCATTCTCCTGTTGTGGCGCCTTAAATCCATTTTCTCTTTGAGGTTTCATTTTATATTGTTCACGGACGATCAAACCCCATGAACGGAACCGCGCTAAGATGACGCAGTTCCTGCGAGTTGGTCTTTTATGTATATCTAAAGAAAGGCAGGCTACAGGTACATTCGTGGCCTGTGAATTCTGAAACGTAGAAGTTTCTCATCTGATTGAGTCATCGGCTCCACGCACAGTGGGGCGAGTGACAGAGTAAGCCGGACATTCATTAATATCTCCGGTTCTACAGGTACTAGAGTATTGCTTCTGGTGTCATTTTTAGCAAATCCAGTACTCTATTTAACTACATTGTCAGCTATGTTTAAGCAATTTCACCAGTTGGGATATAACGGGTGTACACTTTTAAATGTGTACATATATATTATTGTATGTATCTCGTTATTTTTTTCCACAAGTTCACAAACTAAAACTATAAACAAAAATATATCTAGTCGTAAACATTAAAAGAAATCGATTAATTTAGTATAATAATAAGAATTTTAAGCTGGAAGAATATATAATATATCTTAAATTTCAAATGTTTTTTATTATTCATAACGAGACTTTTCAGATTTGAATGTGCTTTTATTTAACCTGCATCCGTTTTCGTCTTTCTGACACATGCTCGAATGCTATTGATTTAGTAGGAATACCTGGAGTGGACGAAGATGGAGGTTCTCGAGAATATACCTCTGGAAAAATTAAGTCCCTGCTAGCCATTCGTGTTTTTTCCTCAACAATGGTTTCAAAGATCTCATTCCGTTTAAGTTGAAAATGTTGCACCATTTCCTTAATTTCTCCAGAAAAACGTTTATCCTACTACATGTAATCGCAAACCAAGTAAGTCAGTCCATTTTTCCAAAGCCGTGTCAAAATCCTAAAATTAATATTGTTCGATCTAAAAAATCAAAATAGATCCTCATAACAGAAGCTAACGATAAAAGTAGATCAAAATTTACTTCACGAAGAACAACAAAATCTAAATTTATCCAATTGTCGTTACCCTTTAAAAAGTCAGATAGATTCCTATTCGATTTTATCCAACGCGGACCCAAATTTCCACAAAACTTGCGAAATTTTACGCGCACAAAGAACTCCTTTTTCTTCGGAGTATTTTCGAGTATAAGCTCCTGAATCCATTGCCTATATGCCCAGTCATAATCTTTGTAACTTATATGGTTTGTTTGAAAAAAAGCAAGAGATAAAAGGAAAAAAATAAAAACATTTTCTCGCAAACCGGCACGAACCCGCAGGTAATTATTAATGGAAAGTTAAATATAAACCTTTTAGTTAATGTCTGTGGAGGTAGATTTCTGATCGATTTTCGTTATGAATGTTTTAAACTTTTTTTATGTTATAATAAAAAAAACCTTTAAGATCCCATAAAAGTTCAAGCTGAATAAACTTAAATTATGATAATAAAGTTAAATTATCGTATTTTTTTTTTTTTTTTTTTTTTTTTTTTTTTTTTTTTTTTTTATAAAGCGTTTATTAACATCTGCACGTATAATATAGTACATTGGTTAATTGTGATAAATAAAGACATTTTTATGATTTCACATAATGAGATTACAGAAAAAAAATAGTACATACTTAAATTATTAAAAGAAAAAAAAAGATAAATAAAAAAATAAAAGGGGGGAAAATAATAAAAATTAATAATAAGAAAAAAAAACAATAAATGAAATGATAAAATATAATTTAAATAGAAATTTGGAAGGAACCAATCATAATTGACACTTCCTAGTTAAACGCTTTTATTTGTCCTTTAAGTGCGAAGTTGATCACGAGGCCAAGATCTCTTTAGCCTCCTAGGAGGGTTTTCGGGGTGGGATTGAGAGGAGAGGGATTGAGCTCTGGAATTGGGATGAGCAGATAGTTTGGAGTGAAAGGTTAGGAATCGGGATTTAGCTAGTTCATGGATGAAAGGGATATTGAGGTCATGATGAAGGGTTTTATTGGAAACGAAAAAAGGGGAATTAACTATTTTGCGTAAGACTTTGGATTGGAATGCCTGTATTCTCTGTATATTTGATCTTTTGGTTGTTCCCCACAGTTCCAGACCGTATGTCCAAATAGGTCTGATGATGGTTTTGTATATAGTGAGTTTGTTCTGTATTGTGAGTTTTGATGAAGGTCCCAATAGTCGTCGAAGAAGTCCGTATCTCCTGTTCAGTTCCTGTCTTTTCAATCGGGTGTGTGGGTTCCAAGTTAGTCTGCTGTCTAGTATTAATCCCAGGTAGCGCACTTCGTTGGATACAGGAAGTTCTTTACTAGATATGTGAACTGGTGGGCAAGTCCTTTTATTGAGAGTGAATGTTATTTCGCTGCATTTCTCTGGATTCACCTTGATTTTCCACCTGTTGCACCAATCCTTAACAGAGTCTAGATTTTCCTGCAGGTGAAGGGAAGCAGCTTCGGGATCAGGGGAGGAGGAAAAAATGGCTGTATCATCAGCATATGTCGTTAGATGAGTATTTGGGTGGGTAGGAACGTCAGCGGTGTACAGAAGGTAAAGGATAGGACCGAGAATACTTCCCTGTGGTACACCAGAGGAAATAGGACGGGAACTAGATAATGTGGAACCAGATCTTACTTGGAAGGAACGGCTTGATAGGTAGGACTGTAGGATTAGGAATTATGTGTGGGGAAGTATGCGCCGTACTTTGTATAATAACCCCGGGTGCCAAACACGATCGAACGCTTGGGCGACGTCGAGAAAGGCACACGTGCAGTAGTTTTTACTTTCCAGCGCATGGGAAATGGTCTCAACAACGCTGAAACATTGTTGTCTCGTTGAGTGCTGAGTACGGAACCCAAACTGGTGATCTGGTATGGAGTTGGGAGGGATAGTGGACAGAATTCTTTTGAGGAGGAGTTTTTCAAATATTTTGGACATAATTGGGAGCAAACTGATAGGACGATAGGAAGGTGGATACTTGGGGGGTTTATGTGGTTTAGGTATAAGGATTATGACAGAGTGTTTCCATGAAATGGGGAAATAGGTAGTTCTGAGGATTGCGTTGTATATGTATGTAATGGTGGGAAGCGAATAGTTCAGCCTTATCATCATCGCTTCTGGCCCAACTTCCATCACTGCGCTGGAGAGGTTGGGGAAAAGTAGGGAATTTAAGGATTTTGCGGGTGGCTTGCCAAAGGGAATTATCTTCGGTGGTAAGTGATTCTAGGTAGTCGTTGAATGATTCAGATCGGAATGTGGCTAAGGCTTTTTTTAGGAGTCGGGTAAGTCTATTAAAGTTAGCGTGGTCGGATGGATAACGGGATCTCTGCCAGCGAGCCCTTGCTTGGCGCTTAGCTGATAAGAGAGTGAGGATGTGATCGGGTAGCTGGGGTTTCGGGCGAAAGGGAAGACGTGATCTTGGTCTGCAGGAGTTCAGGGTGCAGTCTTGTATCGCTTTCGAGAACATCGAGACAGCCTCGTCTACGTCAGATGAGGATTTCAGAGGTATATTGAGGTTTATGGATTGAGATAGTTGAGAACGAAATAACTCCCAGTTCATAGGCCCTGGGGTAAGGGAGGGAATTCGGGAACCTGGTAGAGGAAATGTTTTCAGGACGAGTAGGATGGCTGAGTGGTCGGATGAAAGTTCAAGCAGTGACTGAACCGAGTATGATATTCCACGTAGGCCAGAAGTGATGAAGAAGTCGACCAGGTCAGGAGTGCGAGAAGGATCGGTTGGCCAGTATGTAGGAGAATCAGAGGAAATAGTGTCATAATTTTGGGAATGAAGGATGTCGTACAGAATTCTGCAACGAGGATTGGTTAGACGGCTTCCCCATCTGGGATGTTTCGCATTGAAATCAGCCCCTATGAGGAAGCGAGGACCGAAGGATCGGAACAGAGTAAGGAATTCAGGATGGTAGATAGTGAAGTTCGGGGCAAAAATACGCAGCGGAAACAATAATATCATTGAAAGAAAGGGAAAGGGAGATTGAGCTTACCTGCATGCTATCTGTTGAGAGAGTGGAATGTGAAAAATGAGCCAAAGAATTTTTGACCATTACTGCTGAGGGATGATGTAGAGGGCTGTAGTTGCTGTGTGGGTCGATCCTCTTTATCACTAGTTGCCGGAACCTGGTTCTGACGGGATGCACTGCTTGTTCTTAGTCTTTGAGCTCGAAGAGTCCGAAGCGCTTTGTAGACCTCACAACCTTTGTAGTTCGCAGGGTGGTTCTCGCCGCAATTGGCGCAAGATTCTGGTACGTCGTTGGGTTTTGGGCAATCTTCGGATTTATGTTGTTCGCCGCATTTCACACACTTAGGTGCGTGATTACAGTAACCCTTGGTGTGGTTGTACTCCTGACATTTATGGCACTGGAGCAACTGATTACGACGGCGAGGCTCCTCCACTGAGATTTTGGTGTAGAGTAAATACTTTTTTTTATAAATTTCTTTGCTTTTCTCAGTTTTCTCTAGGTCCACAAAGAAGAGCGGGAGTTGCACTTTAGTCGTTGGGTAAAGAACATTTATTACCCTTTTTAGCGCGGTTCCTCCCTCCCCCATAGGGAGGAACCCCGCTTATAAGGTTGATACAATGAAACAATCCGGAAGTGCCGACTAGAAAATTTCGCGTTTCAGAACCCCTAGAGACTGAAAATAACGGTGGTTCAAATTTGTATATGTATATGTGTGTGTGTATATATATATATATATATATATATATATATATATATATATATATATATATATATATATTTGATGTTCGCTCCTAGACGAATGGTCCGATTTTGATGAAATTTGGTACAAAAATCTTTCGTCTAATTTGAAAGATCAAGTTCGTTAACCAGCAAAATCCGCCTACTGGAAGATGGCGTTTGGGGCGAAATTCGCGCAAAAAAAATCGTAACGCTTACGTTTTTGAGTTCATAAGCTTTTAAGTACTCGTTTTATATGCTTACTGGGCTAGGAAAACGAATGGCACCATTTTCAAGGCGATAGCTTTAACCGTTTTCGAGAAAATTGGAAATATAGTTTTTGAATACCGTTTTTGGTTTGGGTACTTAGAATCATGGGATTCAGTTGAAACATTTTCTGCATGTTCTACTTTCATTAAAACTAATACTTTGAAATTTTGGTTACGTTTGGAGTTAAGGAAGGGTTAGAATAGAATATTTTAATAACAGACAAAAAAAGTTTTGGTAACTTTGTATACTTTCTTTAGTATCTCGAAAACCGTTGACAATCTTGTGAAGCGGAAGATTACCATTCGAAAGCTTACTAAATGCTCTACAAAAAAGGGTCTGAAGAAAGTTTTAATTTGGCGATGTCAATCGGAGAAGTGCTTAAAACTTTAAATTAATTGATTTCGTTAATTCGAATGGTTCTTTTTGTCTGTTTTATTCCTTGTTATTTTTTAATTGCTTATAGTTGGATAATGTATTTGACAATAAAACTGGTTAAGTAAAATAACAAAAACAATTTATTGTTAGAAATATAGATTTCCAAGATTCCAAGACCTTGTAACTAGCGGGACAGTTTCTAGTGTTAGCTGACCCTTCCAGGTAAGATTGTAAATCATGACCTTTCAAGACTTTACTACACACAGGAATGGCGTTAGTGACCTTAAGGGTTGACACGCCATTATAATAATTCATTAAAAAAAAAGAAGACTGGTGGAACCAAAATAATAACTGCTTCTATTTTAATCATTCCAAATTAGACTAGGGATATGAACGGAACCGCGCTAAGATGATGCAGTTCCTGCGAGACGGACTTTTGCATGGTAACCTAGCTCACTAAGCTCTGCTACGATATCTTCTGGAAGTGTGGATTGGTGAAGGTTACGGATGACTACTCGGTATGCCTTTTCTTCAGGTAGCTGGTAACAATGGTAGTCGGCTTCGATATCATTAAGACATTTAATAATTGCCCTGTAGGCGTCACTATTAATAGAGCTAATGACTATGTCATTGAAACGAGCTCTGCAGGTGAAAGATTTTTCTCCGGCGGCTTGACCAAGTCGGGCGCAGACGGATTTATAATTATTAATTTTTCGAACATATATGTTCGGTTGCTTCTGACTCGCTTTCTCGGTTGGAGGTGTTTTGTTGGCTTTTGTGGTATTTTTCTCTTCTGGTGTTTTTATACTCCTTTGTTGTTTTGCTTTGGGCGTTAAGTTGGTTGATGTCCTCTTACGAAGGCGTTTTCGTCTCCCTAAAGTGAAATTTTTTCCATCATGTATTGATGTTGATTCCATGAATGTCAGTTGTTGTTCACTGTCCAACGTAGTAGACATTGTGATTTATTTTTTGCAACAAAGTGCAAAAAAAAATTAATAATAATAAAAAAAAAGAAAAAAAAAAGAAGCAGTATATTGGAGGTTCGAACCGCTGACTGTTGAACAGGAGTCGAGTACGTACGCTCTGAGCCAAGCAGGCTAGCTGGCAGTTATTAGTCAATGGATGGTGTTGGTGGGATAAAGTATTTTTCACGCTGAAGGGGCTCCTATATGCGCCAGGAGCGGGTCACCACAGGCAAGCCCCTCGCCACTAGGCCTACTAGCAGCGAGGGCTGAATAATCTGTGAATATTGATGACTTTACTTACAGATTGTAGGTAAACGGTGATGACTGGGTGAAGGATATTTCACTGATGTGTGCACTCATACTTTGTCCATCAGTGTGCCAATTTTCACAAGAAAATATGACCACTGACCGCCACATTTCACTAGTAAAAACGAGAGCTTTAAGGAACGCTGTGTCTCACTCAGAAGCTATGACAAGACTAAATTATCGTAATAAAGATGTTTCATCAAAATAGTTGTGGTACTTTGTTTAAAAAAAAAGGACATTTTCCATGGACGGTCGTTTTTATAAGATATCTTGGGTGGATTTTTTTAATTAAAAAAAAAACTGACGATGGAAGATGATAATAGAAACTAAGAAGAACAGCTTAACCAACAAAATATGGCGAAATTCGAAATTTCAGATATTAGCCCAAAACAAGACTTCCCAAAGAAAACCATACTATAGACGATTATTTTTACTATAACTTGGAGCATAAGCGATAATACTGTTGTGTCGCAGAGGGAAGTTTTGTCCCGCAGTAGGATAGCGAAGCTTGTAATCTAGAAGCTTCAGATAAGAACAAAATGTGCTGACATGGCGGTGAGCTGCATGGCGGCTGTGATTTATGTAACTTTTAAACCTCCCGAACATCACATATTCACTCCAAACTAACTTACTTTACACAAGAACGGCTTATCTGGTTCAGTTTTTGAATAGCATCGCAGAAAAGATTATGTCTTACACTGACGTGTCAATGACAGGCTTTCACAATCTGCGGAGTACCAGGGATAATATTTTTGCAACTAAACCATCCGCAATTGTCTTCGCATTACAACAGGCGAAAGAATAAGTAAAAAAAAATTGTCTCCGCGTACTCCGTAAGTGCCTCGGTATAAAAAAAACTTAATTACATGAAAACTATCAGAGACGTTGGTATGAATGTCTACCTCCTTATGGCCCCGCGTCATCGTACAGTGGGGTACAGGACTGATATTCTTGGCCAAAAATATTTGAGATGCTTAATCCATTTTATTTGATCATATACTCTGAAAATGGGTAATATATGATTTCAGTAATGGGTTTTAAGGCAATAATAGGATTTTTTTGTTTTAAATGATTTATTAATGTTAGGTATAATACATATATTTTTATACATTCACTATCAATGTTAACAGATGACACACACACATGCAGACACGCCTACACACACTCACCCACCCACGCGCACGCGCACACAAACCTGCACATACACCACTTCCTTGAAATCACTGAGAAAGTAATGTCAATTTTGAATATGCATCCTTGTATTTATTTTCACGGGATGGGAGCTACTTATATCCTCGCTACAACCTTAATATATCACCAGCTTAAGGATTACCTCCAGAAAAACATCTGTGTAGCTAGCATACAGCAATTTCATTGAACCAGTAGTAGTACGTAACTTTTCTCTCTTACTGTCATCAGCTCCGCCCATTAGATTCTTAGAATCTATAAAATGGTCGCCCATGTCTCATTTTTGCCCTTGGTAACAATAATGTACCCTAAAGCCACACTTCATTTTATTTTTGTACTCCTTTTTTATGAGCTTGATTTAATTTATTTGTTTTTCTGAATAATCGTCATATCTTAACAAACAATTCTAGCCAAATTCCAGTTTTTATTTTATTTGATTCTAGTTTTTTTGTGAGGTTATTAGCACATCTAATTGTTCTTTATAATTAAGGTTCTTTTCTTTAACACATGACGTCAAATACATTTTGTCTAGTCATTATTTTGACTCCGGAAAACGACAAACATAAGAAATGCTTTCGTGAACTTTGAAATTAACTACCATGTACACTCACATCCGCGCGAATCCGCGATTTCTGATTATAAATTCTTAAAGCTGAATACTTCCTTTAAATATTCATATAAAAACAACAGGTTGGAAATGCTTGGAAGTATAACAAAAACCTCAAGTTATGTCAAATTTGACGTTAAAAAGACCAATACATTTAATATTTTCTCTTGTGGTCAAACTAATTAACAAATGGCCTAATTATTACCAAAAAGCAATAAATGTACTCTCGTTTACTTGCTTCAGAGTTATCCCGAAACAAAATTGCAATAAAAATTCCAAACTCGTGAAAAATTAATTTTTTACACAGATAAATATTCGGAGAACAGTTAAGAAGTCAGTGTTCTATTAAAAACTGTAGACTTTGTTGTGGTACGCCTGGGTTACAGACAATATCAGGTCAAAAATTAGCCTTACACATTGTGCACTAACTATTCAACTATTTTTAGCACTAATTCATTTTCGTCTCGGATAAATTTTACAAAATGGACTTTTGGCCAGCTTTTCAGGGCAAATGCCCCACTGTGCATCGTAGGATTTCAGCGAACAAAACGGCAATATAAGCTGCTAGTTATTTTTTTTTCTGCATCGGCGTCCATGGCCAGCATTAGCTAGTGAGCTTGTAACACTAAAAATAAGTTAGTTTGAAGAAGTATATACAGGGTGTCCCAATATATGTGTCCACCCCCTTTTCCTCCTAGAGTTGTTGGAATTTCGAAATGAAACTTGGTAGGTCTTAGTTATGTTGCATGAGGTTACTTTTGAAGGTTTAGTTGACTTCGTAACATTCTCCAGTCTTTCTCCAGCGCATCTAACTCGTCATTTTCCAATGGTGGCAGGTATTTTTTATGACGAATTCTGATAGAAAATTTAATTTTAAGACTAATTTACTCCTAAACATCTTTTGATCCGACGCACCATTTGCGCGTAAAACGCAAAAAACTGAAAAATATCGCCCTTTTGTAGACAAATTCCTATTTACCACTGAAACCAAGCCTTGTAAGTAAAAACACCTCAATGTAAACGTTGTAGCCTATTAATTTTCCTTTCAGATGATACCAAGATCAAAGCTGTAGATTAAATATTTAACGGGGTATTATGAATGAAAACAAAGGCAAACTTTTTTTTAGTTTTATGATATAATAATTTCATATTGAAAAATAAATTTATTCTGTTCTGTTTTATAATAAGTTTTATATACTTTTTTTCATAAAGTAAATAAGTACTTTTTTTTTATTGTTTATCTCAGCTACGTTTTTTTCTATTCATATCGATTTTCTGAATTGTTCCTTTTAAAACTTTTAAGGTATATTTTTTAATCATAATATCCCTATAACTATAATATTAAACCTACAACTATGATCTTGGTATCACCTGAAAGGAAAATTAATAGGTACAACGTTTGTATCGAGGTGTTTTTACGTAAAAGGCTTGGTTTCAGTGATAAATAGGAATTTGTCTACAAAAGGGCGATATTTTCAGTTTTTTGCGTTTTACGCGCAAACGGTGCGTCGGATCAAAAGATGTCTCGGAATAAATTAGTCTTAAAATTAAATTTTCTATCAGAATTCATCATAAAAAATACCTGCCGCCATTGGAAAATCACGAGTTAGATGCACTGGAGAAAAACTGGAGAATGTTACAAAGTCAACTAAACCTTCAAAAGTAACCTCATGCAACATAACTAAGACCTACCAAGTTTCATTTCGAAATTCCAACAACTCTAGGAGGAAAAGGGGGTGGACACATATACTGGGACACCCTGTATATGTATGTAAATATATATATATATATATATATATATATATATATATATATACATATATATATATACATATATGTACACACACACACACATATATATATATATATATATATATATATATATACTATATAAATATATATTTGTATATAATATATACAGATTGAAAATGGCTTTTAGCCGAAACGTCTCTGTAACAAATTTTAAATAACTTAGTGTGCGGCAAGCCGCACCATATGTAGCTTGAAAATAAAAAAATATTTGAGGATTGTATTTAATTTATTAAAAAACTTTATATATATATATATATATATATATATATATATATATATATATATATGTATATATATATATATATATATATATATAGGGGAAGGTGTTGTACCTTTGACCACTTTGCAAAATTGAATTTTTTTCAGCTTCTTTTTTTTTTATTTCATTGTAATTAGAATTCTATTGCTTATCATATTTAATTTTTTCAAGGTCCTAGCTTTACATTTACTATTTTTTATTAATTTTTGAAAAAAATAATCGTACAGTGGTCAAAGGTACAAAATGTAGTTGTACCCTTGACCACGGGGTGTTGTACCTCTGACCACGTAAAAACAATACAGCACTCCAGAAAAAAAAATTGTATTCAGTAATATTGTAATTAATTGTAAGTTTAATATATACAGGACAAGGATGTAAGCGTAATAAAAAAAACTATTATTGATATTATGTTAAGCTTATTATGCTGAACAATCCAGTCCAATAACGTTTGCACTGTCAAGCAGATCCACTAGCAATATTAGGGTTTGGAAGTTTAGCCACAATGTCTTCAACATCAATATCATACAAACTTTCATCTTCTCTGGTAAACTTGTCACTTAAAGTTTGTTTTTTCAAATATTGGATCATAAACATCGGACATTTAATACCACAGATCTCTGCAACTAAATATGTAATAGTAATATTAATTTTTTTTTTTTTAAATTTGTAGCAGAAGAACAAAAAAGTTGAATTATACAAAAAATACTCAGGTGTGTTGTACACTTGATCTGGGGAACAATATGATCAGAGGTACAACACCTTCCCCTATATAAATATATATATATATATATATATATATATATATATATACACACACACACACACACATACATGTCTATATATAATATAAGAGAGCTGTTTATATGTACATATAAATAGTTCCTCTCTGACTGTATAATTTTCCATTTGTAAGGAAATTATGTGGAGTTTTTGGGAATCCATTAAAGAGAGACTAATTGATATTCATAAAGGTGGGGGGGGGGGGGATGGGCGAACGTGAAGTTGCATTTTGATTCATGTATTCCGCGGTACGGGCTTAATATAGTCACGTATCTTCATGCATTAATTCAATTCAGCGCATTTTGAGATATAAATTTCATGAAGGACCCTACTATTTTTTCGTTGATTTTTTTTCTTTTTTGGCCTTTTCTTTGACACTGTGAGGAATTTTAGTTGCCCTTGCGGGTTTTTCCCCTCTCTACTGGAAAGAAACTATGTTATATGTATAAATATACTATCTGGCCCGTTGTTTTGTCACATAAATTATTTCTAGTGATAATTTTGGTAGCCATATAAAAAATAACTAACTCATTGTAAGTAGTTATTAATTATTGTTATAGTTATAAACAATGTGACACGAGAATTTTACATATATTATATGTATATATATATATATATATATATATATATATATATATATATATATATGTATATATATTGATGACTAGATGAAGGGTATTAATTAATAATACCAACAAGGATGAGGAATAACCCTTCACAGCTGTACAACATACTTTTATTTCAACGTTTCGGACCGATCGTCCATCTTCAGGCAATCTACAATAGTATACTCATTACTAGAAACTGCTGAAAACAAGCTTTATAATTACTATCAACCAAAAACCTTAAATCATCTAATGCAATTATTAAATTTTATTCACTTAATAATAAACTCACCATATCCTGTCACTACTTAAAATAACATTTCAAACGTCATAAATTAAAACAAATCATTCCTATAAGGAACCAAGTCAGAAACACTTGAAGACAATTAAAAATGTTCTCCAGTGGTCGGTTTTTAGCGCGGTTCCTCCCTGGTTCCATAGGGAGGAAGCCCGCTTATGGGGTTGAAATTGGAAGAGCCAAAATTTTATGCCCTTAGGTCACGAAAATTGTAGACTCTCAGGTACACTTTTTATAGGTTTCTAACGTAGGGAAACGAAGAAACTTTCTGTTTAATATCCCCAAAACGGTTAAACGGAAATCGTGGTAAATGGACAGCAACCCTTCCAAAACTTAATAAATGCCCTACAAAAACGTTTCTGATGTAAATTTTGATGGGATGGTGATATTCGGATAAATAATTGCTCATAATTTTGAAATTGTTGTTTTCATTTATTTGAAGGGTTCTTTTCGTCTGTTTCGAAATGTATTTGTCAGTGAAAAAGGATAGGTAAAATAAGTAACAATATTTTGTTGTTTGCAATAGAGCTTTGAATTAGAGTGTCGTGAAAATACATCACGTAAAAGATAAATCGATGAAAATTCGTAAAACACAAAACGTGACATATCTCTCGAATGAAAAACTTTTCCAATCGTTTCATTCAGTTACTTTTTATTGCTGCCGGACTGGACAATGGATTCCCACAGTTTGGCCAATAAAAAATGAATAATTTATAATTTCTTCACACAAGGCATTTGAAAGTAACGCAGAGTTTAGAAGTTTTCGTGTAAGTATTGAATCTGTAGCCCGTTAGGGGACTGAGGAAAAAAGTCGCAAGAAAGGTCTGATTCATCGAGAAAAACAGAAGCGTCCAGAAAGTATCTTTTGTCAATAGATTTAGTGAATTAAATCACTGTTTTTTTTTTTAAAGAAAATTTTATGATGGAATAATTAGAATTATTACATATATGTATATATATATATGTGTGTGTGTGTGTGTGTGTGTGTGTGTGTGTGTGTGTGTGTGTGTGTGTGTGTGTGTGTGTGTGTGTGTGTGTGTGTGTGTGTGTGTGTGTGTGTGTGTGTGTGTGTGTGTGTGTGTGTGTGTGTGTGTGTGTGTGTGTGTGTGTGTGTGTGTGTGTGTGTGTGTGTGTGTGTGTGTGTGTGTGTGTGTGTGTGTGTGTGTGTGTTATGTTTTAAGTTACATCGCCGGGGTTGAATTGATTGGTTGGTGAGACAGCTTCTATCTCCAGTCCAGAATATAATTTTCTTTTCACGAATCAATGTTTTTTTAAAAACTTTTGTTCTTAAATTGTTCAAATACTTCAATAACACAGGGTTGTGATATATGAATGGAAAGCTGGTTAAATGAGAAAGTTTTTCTGAAACCCGGAAATCTCAGATCCTGCCCATTGAGGAGTAACGCTGAAATGAAATATCAATAAAATGTCAGTAAATTTATAATAGCTTTCTTTTGGTAAGATATACATACTTACATTCATTCATTTTCACGTTTAATCCGAACTAGACTTATAGTAAATTTACTCAGCTTTCGATTGGTTTCACTCCCTTTCTAGTAGTACTGCCTGGGACGGAGCTACAACGATTATACTTCTAAAAACCACGTTTGACTCGAAAAAACGATAAAACGACAATTTCTCCCTTATGGCCGAGAATTCGGGAAATCGTCATAGAACATTTTTTGTTCCTCCAAAGGTCCTCTATCACCTCCCACAATATGACTAGACATTTACAGGACACCCTGTATATATATATATATATATATATATATATATATATATATATATAAACATGTTTTTCATAATTTCCTAAAAATCAAAGTAAAAATTTACTAAACTGAGGTGGGCTGCACATATCAAAATAAAAACACCAATTATTTAAAATACTTTATTATTGTATTACATGCAAACTATTTTATTATGTACCTTACAATTAATGTGACAAATTTTTTGTATTTTTTTAATATTTTTTTATTATCAAAGGATAATCATTTTATCGCCAGCTATTATTGTTTTAGCGCGGTTCCTCCCTCCCCCATAGGGAGGAACCCCGCTTATAAGGTTGATACAATGAAACAATCCGGAAGTGCCGACAAGAAAATTTCGCGTTTCAGAACCCCTAGAGACCGAAAATAACGGTGGTTCAAATTTGTATATATATATATATATATATATATATATATATATATATATATATATATATATATAGAATGAGATATGAGCTAGCAATTTTGCTCCTATAAGTATTTAGTGAATATGTTTCATAGGAACGAAATCTGAATGTGAAAATAGTTTGAAGAGACATCGGGATTAGTGCATTCACAGTTGGATATGTACAAACTCAAAATTTCATCCTTAAATATGCTAAACTCAGAAAAAAGTGTAACGTGGTTATAAGGCGTACCTGTATCGGCATTCCTGTGTCCTGCAATCGAAGGTGAAGTCTTTATTGTGGCTGCTATATGATTCTCCATTCTACTCATGAGCTGGTATAGTGAGAAATCTCTTACTTTGATATTCACCCGGGGTAAGTGAAATAGTACTTAATGAATCCTACAAAGTTGGATAGTCGCCATTTGCATGTGCTGCAGCCCCCCCTCATATACGCCCATGCTTCTGTATCCTCTAGAAAGGCTTTATTAGGCATATTTTGTATTGATTTATAGAGCTTTGCTTTAGAATGAGAGCCAGATTCTGTAATTTCCGCTTCTGTGTAAAAGTTAGCTACTGTCGGTGTCCCTGACGCCTTAATATCACTTTTATTCGAGATGTTCGAGAGGATTTTGACAATTTTCACGAGATATATAAAAAAAAAATAAGTTTATTTCTTTTCTAAGCTTATCAAATGGCACTAGGGACATGAACGGAACCGCGCTAAGATGCTGCAGTTCCTGCGAATCGGACTTTTAGTACTGTACGCTAAATAGTAATTCGATTACTACATCCCTATAAAAGGGTACATTCTGCTTGTATAACTCCTTGAAACATGGAAACATATGAAAATGCTCTATGCAATGTGACAGACAAATATTACAGATAGTATTAAACATTCATTTTATTTATTCATTTTTATTTACAAAGAAAAGAAAATACTACGCATGATTATGGTGTCATTAGTAGGATTAATGTAACAAAGGGAGAGTCGAATAAGTCTTATGGAATTCAAAGAAACAATAAACTTGCACAAACTTGGCAAAGTACTTCTCTCAGGATACCTTAAGTCATTCAAATTCCATCTGTGTAGTTGATTTTCATTCTCTTATTCTTTCGAAAATTCTATAAAAATGTATCGTTGTATTTAAAGGAGGAATCAATTCTAATTGAAACTCTCAGTAAATATATTTTAGAATATAATAAAGGTTTATGTAGGACACGAAAACGTTTGTTAGCAGAAGAGCCCACCGCCATTCAGAGGTGGTGCCTGTCTAAATATACGAGAAATCTATTTCTAGTATACATTCAATATAATAAAAAAAACCTACCTGTGCAAAGCTTCCTCCACCACAGTGCACCTAAAAAAATACAAAACAGAAAATAATATACGAACATCATCATTTTTAATATAAAGAATCTACAATAGGCAAACAACAAAGGATTAGTAACATCCCCATCTACTTGCATCACTATGTGGCACCTAGCGAGACGTCAAAACTAACCTGGGCATTATAACCTCCTCCTGTTATCAACCATACAGCTCAGCGTCAGTGTTGTCAAAATATAAAAATAAGAGACAGGGTAATACTTTTACAGGGGGTACGCTGCAAAGCAACCCTGGGTCACTTGGTCTGTGAAGACCAGTATGTAAAGGGCGTCTACCCGTGCATGTGCTCCCGTGGTGGATCAAGTTTTTATCTGACATTGTTTATTTCATCCCTATTATTTTGAAGGTGTTGATCATAGGGGGTTCGGTCATGTGATTGAATAATAACTACCTTTTATAGCTAAAATGAGTTTATTTTTGCCAATTTTTCGGCTTCCCGACTCCTAGACATACATACGGTCAACGGGTTCCCAAAGCACACTATCAACTCCCCTCATAAATGTATTTGAAAATCCCAAACACCTATCCACATCTCAAAATAATGTTATTCCCCTATTTAGGCCCCTTCCGTACATCCCAAACCTCTCTGAAAAAATCTAAAAATCCCTTAAAAGCAAATTTCCCAACCTGGAACTTTCCACTAAAAAACCTATACACCACCCTAAAAGACCCGATCCCACAAGAAAATAGATCCAATGTTGTTCCCTCACACCGAACTGCAACACGACTTACATTGGACAGACGAAGAACCGCATTAAAAACACGCACAAAACACACAAATACAACGTTAAGAACAGATACATAAAAACCGCCCTATCCAGACAAGCTATCACACACGGACATAAATTAGTTTTCGAACAATTCTCCATCCATTCTACCGATTCCAACCTTAAGAAACATATTTTTCCTAAATCCACACATATCCATCTTGAAAATAACCCTGTCAATGACAAAATTGAAAAAGAAGTCATCTCCTCAACCTACTCTAAAATTTTCCATATCCTCAAAACTTCCCACATACCTGTCTAATCCTTCCCTGGAAACACGTATGCATTACCTTTATCTTTTACCGCAGTCGTTTCCCTCCTACTCCTAGACTGAGATGTCATAACTACAGGGGTTTAGTCTGCACCTCATTTGTAGTTAGGTGACGCCATTATCCTTAATAACAGTATTTTCCTTTTATATTGTAAAAACACTAATTTATAATAACAGATACAGTAACACATACCACTAAATGAGGGAGGAAGACCACGATAACATTTCTTTGATGGTTTATAAGCGTTGGAGAGAAGGATTCTTCATGGGGGTGTAGCTTGACCCAAGGAGAGGGGACATACACGGTGAGGAATATCTCTGACTGTGCAATCCAAATCTTGTGATGTTCCTCAACTTATGAGACAGACTTGAGGCCAGAGTTGAACTGTACAGTCCATCGAAGTAGAGTGAAAAAAAACCAATAGATTAACTGTACAATCCAATGAGTCCGGGACTGTGCACGCCTGATGTGTGTGAACAAGAGAATATTTGCTTAACACACAGTGGGTCTACTATAACTGAACTGTGCAGTCCCGGTCTTGAGGTTTATTAACTTATCGTGTGTGTCCTATACCCGTACAGTCCAAACCTTCAGCCCAAACTGTGCAGTCCTTGAGATTTGAACTGAATGTGTATGGCCACCTTAAGGATGAAATAAGGAGATTATTAGATGATAGAATGAGGCTGTGAAAGGTGTTAATATTTTGGAACATTCAAACAGAAATAGTAGGGAGCCTAGGAAAAACCGAATGGTGGTCAAGAGAACTTACGGAACACGTTTTTCTTTTAGCCGAATACCAATCATTTCTTGGATTTTTCTAATCAATAATTCTTAGAAAATTAATTATTTCTGTAATTAAGAAAAAATAAAATAAAACAATAACTCTTTCAGGTCATAAGACCCCCAAAAAGAATTTACTCCTGGAAACAGGTAGTAGAACACTCCCAAATAACGATATAACAATAAAAATATATATTTAATTATGTCCATACCGCCTCCTTGACAACCACCACTCCCCTAGGTGCCTATAACAGAGACGTTAGATTATCATAAAAAGATTAATGGTAAAAATATTTAATATTTAATATTGAATAGACTTCTAAAATATAGACTGGTGTAACAAACTTTCTTCGGCCACTTATCGTCCAAGACTGTTCCTCTAACTAAACTATTATCATTGCCTAATGATGAGTCTTAACATATTGGAATATTTTTATCGGCATAAATTTCCTAAGTTGTTCAATTTCAAACGTCAATTTTTCATTTATTCGTCTGGTAAGTCATTCGAGACCAATTGCGCACCGTGTGTGCAATTTATTTCCGAGGTTATAAGACGACCTGCACTGTGTGTGTAACAACAGTAATGTGCAATTATCAATTATTTTGAGTACACTAGTCGTCGAAATATGATTTTTCTTGAAGCAATGAAATCTTACAGGAAAAGAAAATTTAGCATTGGTTTTACTGTGTACCAAAAAATCGAAATTTTTAATTTTCTGAAGAGCGAGCTTCAAACCCAATGTGCAATGTATTATTTATGTGAATTCACTTACGAATTGGGTGATTTCCATAGTAAACATTTTTTTGTGTTTTTTATTAAAAATGAAATATATAAAGGAAAAACAATTTTCGCTCATGGGGACCTTGTTCGAAAAAAATCGTCGCCTCGAATGGGAACGGATTGACTGGGAACGGAATAGGCTGGAAGGCAAGAGTATACATTGGCTGGTTTGTTATTATTCGGAGGCGTTCGCAATGAAATTCGTAGTTTCAGCATGTTTATAATAAAACTAATAAGGTTTACAATTCGAGCATGTTTATAATAAAACTAATAAGGTTTACAATTTAGCCCCGCATGTGCTCTTGGCATGAAGGAAATCAGTCTATGGGAAGGACTGCCATGTGGTATTGTGGTTTGGACTGTGATTGTGCCTAATTTTATTAAAAATTAACTATATGAAGAAAAAACAATTTTCGCTCATGGGGACCTTGTTCGAAAAAAATCTTCGCCTCGAATGGGTTAACGGATTGACTGGGAACGGAATAGGCTGGAAGGGAAGGGCTATTAGGTATAATCACAGTCCAAACCACGATACCACATGGCAGTCCTTCCCATAGACTGATTCCCTTCATGCCAAGAGTACATGCAGAGCTAAACCTCCTCTCGAATTGTAAACCTTATTAGTTTCATTATAAACATGCTGAAACTGCGAATTTCATTGCGAATGCCTCCGAATAATAAGGAACCAGCCAATTTATACAAAAATTACAAAACTTCATTCCCTATCTAATATTGTAAGCATAAAAACCTTTATTCGTAACCAGACCAAAAGTTCTTTTTTTACCCATGCAAAATAACTAAAAATAATTTAATTAAGAATTTAGGAAATTATAATAAGAATACATTAAAAAGATATGTCCACAAAAGGCCGAAACATATATTCTTGAAATATTTATAACTACAATTTGTAATTCCATCTCTGTAGCATATTTTTCATCAAGGAGTATATTTATTTATGTAGTGTACTACTATACAGTTAACACATGTTATGGTGTTATACTTTCTTTTATGTATGCCTAGGTTTTATTTTACATTCCTAATTTAAAGATCCTATATTGTAAAATTTGTGCTAAAATTTAAGGTACCACATAGAATAATGATAAAAAAAAAAGTGTATCTGGTTTCAGGAACAGATTGTTATATTTTTTTCATAAATAAATATTAAAAAAAAAAAAAAAAAAAAAAAAAAAAAAAAAAAAAAAAAAAAAAAAAAAAAAAAAAAAAAAAAAAAAAGAAATGCGATAATTTACTAACAGCACAAGCAAAAGTTTTCCAGTAGTTCTAGTAGGCAAAAGTTTTAAAAAAGAATTTTTATATTTGTTCATAACATCTTACCTAATAATATATGTCTTTGTTATTAATATTATATTTTTGGCGCGTTTCTTCCCTCCCCATATGCTCGCTTCTTAGTTTTACTCATTTAAATATATACATAAAGCCAGTAAGTATAAATCCAAAGATTTAGCCACTTCCAAAAGGGTGAGTTTTCCTCTTCTCGTAGTTCTCAAGAATGCTTGACATTAAGGCCTAAAGGTAGGCATTAAAAAAAGTCCGTCTCGCAGGAACTGCATCATCTTAGCGCGGTTCCGTTCATATCCCTAGTCTAATTTGGAAAAATTAAAATAGAAGCAGTTATTATTTTGGTTCCACCAGTCTTTTTTTTTTAATTTAATTATTAAATGGCGAGTGAACCCTTAAGGTCACTATCGCCATTCCTGTGTGTAGTAAAGTCTTGAAAGGTCATGATTTACAATCTTACCTGGAAGGGTCTGCTAACACTAGAAACGGACCCGCTAGTGACAAGGTCTTGGAATCCTGGAAATCTATATTTCTAACAATAAATTGTTTTTGTTATTTTACTTAAACAGTTTTATTGTCAAATACATTATCCAACTATAAGCAATTAAAAAATAACAAGGAATAAAAAACAGACAAAAAGAACAGTTCGAATAAGCGAAATCAACTACTTTAAAGTTTTAAGCTCTTATTTCTCCGATTGACATCGCCTAATCAAAACTTTCATTAGAACCTTTTTTTTTAGAGCATTTAATAAGCTTTCTAATGGTATTCTTCCGTTTACCAAGATTCTCAACCTTTTTCGAGATATTAAAGAAAGTAAACAAAGTTACTTAAACTTTTTATGTCTGTTAATAAAATATTTTATTCTAACCCTTCCTTAACTCCAAACGTAACCAAAATTTCAACATATTAGTTTTGATGAAAGTAGAACATGCAGAAAATGTTTCAACTGAATCCCATGATTCTAAGTACCCAAACCAAAAACGGTATTCAAAAACTATTTTTCCAATTTTCTCAAAAACGGTTAAAGCTATCGCCTTAAAAATGGTGTCATTCGTTTTCCTAGGCCAAGAAGCTTATAAAACAAGTACTTACAAGCATATGAACTCAAAAACGTAAGCGTTACGATATTTTTTGCGCGAATTTCGCCCCAAACGCCATTTTCCAGTGGGCGGATTTTGCTGGTTAACGAACTTGTCCTTTCAAATTGGACGACGGATTTTTGTACCAAATTTCGTCAAAATCGGACCATCAGGGAAGCCAGAAATCCGCGAACAGACAAATATATATATATATATATATATATATATATATATATATATATATATATAAATAAATAAATATATACATATATATATGTATATAAATATATATATATATATATATATATATACAAATTTGAACCACCGTTATTTTCGGTCTCTAGGTGTTCTGAAACGCGAAATTTTCTAGTCGGCACTTCCGGATTGTTTCATTGTATCAACCTTATAAGCGGGGTTCCTCCCTATGGGGGAGGAAGGAACCGCCCTAATAAAACACATTTTTATTTTAAAATGTTGTTTACTATCCATCATGTCCGAACCCAACTATTTCCACGCTGGATAATAAAAATACGTGTAGAGCGTGTTGCGTCGTGTTCTGAACGACCGTAAGAAAGCAATGGACAAAAAAAAATGTCCGATCAAAAAGTCTATAGATATCATCACAAGTTATAAATATCACAATTTGCACTGATAAAAGAGCGAATATAGCAAGATAATCACTTTGTCGATAATATGCCACCTGAAGGGAACTAGTTTAAGGATACCATCAAAAGCTAAGAGGGTCGGTTTCAAGAATACCCGTATCGCTAAACAAAATTAATTTCTCTACAACATAACCCCTAAAGAGCTTTGGTTCACCCTGATCAATAACGCAAAAAAGTATTGGTTTTTCTGCAAGAGAATGGCTGTCGAGAATTAGGTCGCCTCACGTGAGTTCGTCTAAAGCGAATTTGCCTATCTACTTTAATTCGACAAAAGAAAATGAGTCTAAAATCAATACTTGCAAAAACCTCAGCGAAAACCGCTAAAGCCGTGAAAGAGGTCTTGCTAACCCCAATAACTCTGAAATGCATTAGGCATTATTGTAACGAACAGAATTTCTGACTTCTGACCCATAAAATAAATTTAGATGAATCAACATGTGAGCCTGCACAACATGAACAGACTGGACTGCTCCAGCTGCGTAGTGTCTCAATAAATATAATAATCATAATCCGATTTATAACTAATTGACCAACCAAATGTATATGAATAATACCATTTGTTTATAGATATATATGTAATGTTGTAACTGATGTATATATGCAATAACTATTTGGAGCGAAACGCCTTAGATGCGCACGGATGCTCATAAATAAATATTAAAAAAAAAATACAAAAAAAGGCAAAGAATTTTTGTTATAAATAAATTATTATTTAAACAATATTTTAACATTTTTTTAATGTAAAATACCATACATTTATTCCAACCAACATTTCTTTCTATCTACGAAACCTTAAAAGTTAGAATATTTAAGATGTTATTTGGAATGGTGGTTACACCCATTAAATGTGCGATTGGGTGGATATAAAAAAATATGTATCGATTATTTTCAGGGACCCAAAATAACTATTAAGTTTTATTTCAAATGAGTTTCACTTAACCTTTAATTTTTATTATTGGGAAATAAAAATAAAAATTCCATCGTAATTGATATATTTTATTATTTTTTTATAAAGATTTTCTAATAATTTTTATTTCAAAAACTTAAAAATAAAAATTATTTGAATAACGTTATTTCATTTTTTTTTTTTTTTATAAAAATGTTTAATAACAATTTTTCATTACTTTAACTGTAAATATTATTTTAAATAAAAAAAAAACAATATTATTGCCATAATGAATAGAAAGTAATACACAAAAACAAATTCCAGAATATGCAATATATACTCATACAAATAAAGTGGATTTAGACGAACTTTGATTCACTGACATAAACAAATAACTTCTAATAAACAAAAGGTTCCAAATCAAGTATTTATTTATTTATTCCGAGGATAAGAGATATTTAATAAATGAGTTTCACTTTATCTTTAATTTTTATTATTGGGAATTAAAGTTAAAAATTCCATCGTAATTGATATATTTCATTACTTTTTTAAAAAAATGTTCTAATAATTTTTATTTTAAAAACTTAAAAATATAAATGATTTCATAACAGTTATTCATTAATTTTAAAAATATAAATTATGAAGTAATTTTTTTGTCATAATTTTTAGAAAACATTTAATTTTTATTTCGGTCCCTGATTATTTTCATGAGTTTAACAAATATACAAAGTTTCATTAAAATCGGCTCCGGGCACTTGGGGATGTTCCCTTGTCAGTTCACTTGAAAGTAGCGAAATTGAACTAAATATGAAGATACTTTCAATTCCCAGGAGCTACGGTGGCTATTTAGACCCCCAGCCTTGGGTATCTGGCGTTGTTTAGAAAATTTAGAATAGAAATTCTTAATATATCGTATTTAATGTAACGAAACATACAGTCCCGAAACTTCAAGCTCCGTTTTCTACACATAATGTTTACCAATAGAAAATAATGCCTGAGTTTAATTTCTATGAAACTTATTACAACCTCGAACAATCACCTTCGACCTATCAAAACTTTCTAGATATTTAAAGAAATATACGAAAAGGCAAAACTACTCGTGTTCTGTATGCATGCAATTTTTCGTAGAAAAGAGCGATACAAAAAAGTCACAAATTCCTCTTGTCGTCCTTTTCAAATAGTATTCCCTATTACATTCCAGAACTGTAAAGATAACTGATAAACGTAGGAATAACTACAGCCATCTGTCAATTAATTCTTGTTCCATCAATATTGATGAAGAGTGAATATTAGGATTCTTGAATAAATAATCACACGATTGAAGAATGTCATGAGCAAACTTCAGCGTTTTATGAATAATAAAAAAATCGATTTTATTGTAAATGCATTCGTTATTCGGTTTTTAAGGAATTATGTTTTATTAACGCTATGGGTTTTCATTTTTCATTTAACAAAAAACAACCAATGGGTTTAGCTATTCAAAAATCATTTATTTAGTAAATTTTTAACATCCAAAATAATTTTGTTGTTCATAGTTATTTTTATTTTAAATAAATGTTGATTTAACATATATGTTTTGATCTAAAAGAAATAAATAATTTATAAGAAACTAGCTGATACCCGGCGTGCCTTGCTAATAATAAAATCGAATCAAACAATAATTAAACGAATCTGTAACTGTTCGGGTTCACAGTTTCGAACCCGTTACCTCCGGAACTGTTCGGGTTCACAGTTTCGAACCCGTTACCTCCGGAACTGTTCGGGTTCACAGTTTCGAACCCGTTACCTCCGGAACTGTTCGGGTTCACAGTTTCGAACCCGTTACCTCCGGAACTGTGAGTCCAAGACGATTTTAACCTAGCCTCGTATCAAAACCTACCTGTGTGCCAATTTTGGTAAAAATCGGTCACGGTGTGGATTTGTTTAAGGAACAGACAGACAGCTGGTGAACGTTTCTTACTTAGCGTACGACACCCCTCGAATCACGATCTTCCTGTGTCCCATGTTTGGTCAAAATTGGTCAAACGGTCTGAATTTTTAAAAGGAACAAACGTACAGACAGACAGATGGTAGACGTTTTTGACTTAGCCTACGACACCCCCCGGATCAACACCTACCTGTGTGCCAAGTTTGGTCAAAATCGGCCATAGGTGTGGATTTTTATAAGGTTATTTTTATATCGGCGCTAATGGCCAAGAAGTCGATGCACCGAAAAAAAAGTCCGACTCGCAGGAACTGCATCATCTTAGCGCGGTTCCGTTCTTATCTCTAGACTCATTTAAAATGATTAAAATAGAAGCTGTTATTATTTTGGGTCCACATTTCTAGAAAGCATGAAGATTAGATAGTTAGCCGTCGAGGTGATAAGTAAAGATGGAATGGTTGGGATTCGGCTACAGAATCCTCAATACGATTTTTGTTAAAAATCTATATTTAGGACGTTTCGGCTACTCATTGGTAGCCTTCGTCAGCAATGAAAGTGCCGGGAGGCAGAGGAGGACCAAAGTTGACAGTTCCATCTTTACTTTCAAGAAAGGTCTTATTTACGATCTTACCTGGATGGGTCCCCGCCCTAGGAATGACCCCGCTAGGCAGTTGAAAAGCTATATCTTGGAAATCCATATCTCTAAGATTAAATTGTTTTTCTTAACCTGATTTATTATCAAATACATTATCCAACTATAAGCAGTTAAAAAATAACAAGGAATAAAAACAGACAAAAAGAACAGTTCGAATAAGCGAAATCAATTACTTTAAAGTTTTAAGCACTTATTTCTCCGATTGACATCGCCTAATCTAAACTTTCATCATAACCTTTTTTGTAGAGCATTTAGTAAGCTTTCTAATGGTATTCTTCCGTTTACCAAGATTCTCAACCTTTTTCGAGATATTAAGGAAGGTATATAAAGTTACCAAAACTTTTTATGTCTGTTAATAAAATATTTTATTCTAACCCTTCCTTAACTCCAAACGTAACACAAATTTCAACATATTAGTTATAATGAAAGTAGAACATGCAGAAAATGTTTCAACTGAATCCCATGATTTTAAGTACCCAAACCAAAAACGGTATTCAAAAACTATTTTTCCAATTTTCTCGAAAACGGTTAAAGCTATCGCTTTGAAAATGGTTTCATTCGTTTTCCTAGCCCAAGAAGCCTATAAAACGAGTGCTTACAAGCTTATGAACTCAAAAACGTAAGCGTTACGATTTTTTTGCGCGAATTTCGCCCCAAACACCATCTTCCAGTGGACGGATTTTGCTGGTTAACGAACTTGACCTTTCAAATTGGACGACGGATATTTGTACCAAATTTCATCAAAGTCGGACCATTCGTCTTCTACCTAGAGAGCAAACAGACAAATATATATATATATATATATATATATATATATATATATATATATATATATATATATATATATATATGATTGATTTGTGAGACGGCTTCTCTCTCCAGCGGTGATTTTCCTCTCCTTACTGCAATATTTCGTCGGGTTAATCTCCGACTTCATCAGGCTGCTATGTCTCGTCCTCGGTGGTTGTCAAGGGAATGTCCACCGAGGACGACACATAGCAGCCTGATGAAGTTGGAGATGAACCCGACGATATATTGCAGTAAGGAGAGGAAAATCACCGCTGGAGAGAGAAGCCGTCTCACAAATCAATCATTTCAACCCCAGCGAAGTAACTTAAAACAAAACATATATATATATATATATATGTAAGGCCCCGTTTTCCCTTTGGCCTTGTTAAGTGAATAAGGATGAGAGAAAAGGTTGGCTGTCCATCTCTAGAGATGTGAGAACCACGAATCCGCAAACGTTGCGTCTGGGATGTTGGCACTGCACGTGGCTGATTCGTAAGATTCCTGGAAGATCTAAGACCTGACAAGAGTTTCTAGTTCAATCACCTGCAAAAGCAGGAGTGGGGTACAAAGGGTTTAAAAAGAGCTGGCTTACCTCCGACCGGTCAGAGTTTGCATCCGTTCCTGAGACTTCGGCCCAGATGCTGTTCAGAGGTAGGCCAGTTCCAAATTCTCTATAATCTCCCCAAATGATCATATTTGATAACTCTCCCTATCTGTCTCTCTCACTCAACCTTTTCTCTCATCGTAGCAATGGTTTATGATATTTATGTTTGTATCCTCTGTGTAAATTATAGTTTTAAAAAGGAATTTCCGCTTCTCTAAAATATTTCCCCATTGTCTATACCTCTAAATCCCGTCCTTGCTAATCAGTCCCTTACAAATGGTGTCAGGTTTCCGGGTAGTATTTAAATGTCCAGCTGCAAGCCGGCATTAGATAAGAACCCTGCTCTCGAGATAGGCCGGCGGCTGATAGGACAATTCCTCGAACTGATATCTCGGCGCTGGGTAGTTGTTCACTCAATGTCCTCACGTTTCCTGGTTTAAGGACCGCCAAATACGGATATTTGGTGGTTAGCCCTGTTAGAGAGTAAAGCAATCCCTATTCGTAAGCATAACGTGTTGGGGTTCATTGGAAACGTTGAAAATAGAGCTATACGATGGTGGTAACGGAACAGCAGTTTGCCGATCTGAAAACGGCATTGGATCAGGCGTTGGCTGCAAATGAGCAATTCAGGGAAGAATTCGAGAGGACAAGGCATGAGGGTAAGCAAGGAAAGAGGGATCTTTCTCTTCAGGGAATGGTCGGTCCATGGTCCGGTGACGATTCTGGGGTTTCAGTCCAAGACTATCTCAATGGTTTGGAATTAGTGGCAACTAGCGGAAACTGGGAAGATCGTGATAAATCCCTTGTGTTAAGGATGAGACTGAAAGGGATGGCTGCGAAATTTTTGGCCAGCAGATCGGATCTCAAGGGGCCAAATGTAAAATATTCCACGATTCGAGATGCTCTTTTAAACCGCTTTAAAGCGACTATGCAACCTGAGCAGTTTCTCCTTCAGCTTAGTTCAATGAAACAAGAGCGTGGGGAGGATGTCAGAACTTTCGGAGATCGTTGTCGGGAGATGGGTGAACGATCACTC
Organism: Gonocerus acuteangulatus; assembly: GCA_946811695.1. Taxonomy (NCBI): domain Eukaryota; kingdom Metazoa; phylum Arthropoda; class Insecta; order Hemiptera; family Coreidae; genus Gonocerus; species Gonocerus acuteangulatus. Next base: position 82,261,858 of record OX328132.1, on the reverse strand, counting down.
TCAGGTGAGGGATCGGAGGAAGAAGTTATAGGGGCTCGCAAACAACTGGATAAAGTCGACCTTACATCATATTTAAATGGGCTCGGAGGAGAGATTGGGAGGCTGACGAGACTCGCGTTCCCAAAGGAATTACAAACCGCGATTGAGAAGGCTAGAGCCATTGAAACGGAGTTAGGGCGACACGAAAAGGGAATATTTACTGTAGAGAAGATTCCCCAGGATAACGAAATTCCCAGTCCCGAGGAAGTTGGACAAAGCGAAGTAAGGGTCATTGAGAGGGGTAATCCAAGTGGCTGTTATCGCTGCGGGGATACGAATCATTGGGCCAGGGGATGTCGACAAACAGAGAGGGTTAGTGATATTTCTCCCAAAAATAGTACGAATTGTTATAGGTGTGGTCGTCGTGGGCATATCGCTCGCCAATGTCGTTCTAAACCCCTCGTGAAAGGAACTTTGCCAAAAAAGGCCTGGGCAATGAGGACCCAGTATTGTAATGCCCGGCGTAAGGAGCGACGCCTAGAGGTGGGGGATTGGGTCTATCTCCATTGTCCAGCCGTAAAGCCTGGGAATTGTCCAAAATTCCACTGTCCCTGGACAGGCCCACACAAAGTAGAAAGGGTTCTTTCGCGAGTGAACTATGAGATCCGACTAGCCACTGGATCTCTGAATGTAGTTCATATAAATAGGCTAAAACGGGCCCCGGGGGGAGGAGGGGATTCGCACCCTAAGGTTATGACGAAGGCAGGTGGGGCAACCCGGGAAGTGGAAGGGTCGGAAGATGAGGTCATGGAGCCGGAATGGGAAATTAACCCAGGGTGTTGTTATGGCTCAGAAGACGACTCTTGTGAGGACCAAGATGAAATTGAAACGCAGAGTGAGATTCACAGACACTGTCCGGTTGCTGCGGGAAGATCGCCAGAATGTAATGACCCTGCCTGCCCTCTGGGCGTTAGATCCTCTCCTGAGGAAGAAAACAGGGAAATAACCCAGGATAGTCAAGGGGAGGGAAACGAAGGACGGATTGAGACAGGTGGGACTTCCGGGGAAAGTTCCAGTGGTTCAGATAGCGAGAGCCAAGCTCAGCAAAAGGGGAAACCTGATGCTACTTGGACACCAAAGGGGCAAACTTTAACTTTTTCTCGTAGGTCCCCATACCCGCTTAGGAGGAGAGCTAAGTTGCCTGAAAATGATTCCTGAATATCTTATTTCAGGGTTGTCGCTGTGGGTGGTCCTAGGAGTATGGCCCTTGGCGTGGGCAAGTCTGGTTTTTCTAAGACGAGGTGACGTAGTTGTGACGGGAGACAAATGGCGTCTACTGGTTCACGTGAATGTATCACACCTAGAAGGTATAATGGAAACTCTGCGAGGGGAGATTTGGAAGGTCCAATTAGACCTATCTCATGCCTCGGTTAAATATCCAGAGCTTGATGGACTTCAGCCTGTTGTCGAGGGCATACTTAGTCTATTCAGGGAGGCAGAAGAGGAACTTGATATGCTCTGGTCCATGCTACCTAGTCCCCGAGAACGTCGAGGATTGGTCAATGCGGGGGGTATAGTATTAAAATACCTATTTGGGACCCCAGACGCGGACGATTTACAAGGCATTCAAGAAAATTTCGACAAACTAAGTAAGCAGTACGGAGACACCATACATGCGGTCTCTGAACAACTAACGCTCAGTCGCGAGTTTGCATGGAAAGCCGAAGAGGACACAAAAAGGGTTACCCGCTTGTCTGGGGTGGTCCGTAGAATTTTGAAGGAAGGTTTTCAAAAAGAGGCGCAACTTCAAACGAACATATCGCGTGTTACTAACCTCACCCAAAGTTCCCTGTATCTTTCCTCGTCCCTCAGAAGCCTAGAAACTGGAGTAACGGAATTCCTATTTAGATTCCGCAGAGTTCTTAATGGAGTAGGTGCATCGATGAGTGGAAAGTTGAGTAGAGAGATGCTAGGTCCTAAAGAGTTAACTCTGATTTTGGGGAAGGTAAGAGAGGCTCTGCCAACTGGACTGACACTCCTCTCGGAGGGAAGCCGATATCATGACCAAATTTACTACCAAATTTCTGAAGTACATGCAATTGCAACCGATGATGGAGTAATAGCTGTAGTGGAATTGCCTTTAAAAACTCCGGAGCAGGAGATGGTGCTTTATCAGGTTCTCTCCTTGCCTCTTAAGGAGAATAAAACAGGAAGAATGGTTGCAGCTCAGCCGGAGGGGGCGTTCTTCTTGGAGAGCCACAACGAGAAGGCCTACTCAATTCTTCAGGAGCAGGATATAGCCAGATGTCGTCCCGGGATACCATGGATCTGTCCTGCCGAGTTCAAGTTCTTTCACGGACAAACACCATCTTGTATTGTCTCATCGTTTCGCCAGGAGAATACGTCGAAGGAATGGTGCCCGTGGACTTTGGTGAATCCTAGATCTTCACCCACATGGATTTGGGACGAGCACAAGGAGCTATGGTGGTATAGCATGTCTAAGCCCACTCGCCTCCATCTTCAATGCAGAGGGAGTGCTGGAGTAGAATCGCTAGAGCGGGTTCTAGATGGAAGTGGGCAGCTTACCATAGCACCTGGTTGCACAGCTTGGACACCTGATTATCGCCTTTTGCCGATAGCCGACGTTGGGGAATCCTCTCAGGTGGTGCAGTTGCAATGGGTCAACGTCACGATCAAACCACCCTTGGACCTGCCAGTAAAAGAGGATTATGATCCCGCAGTATGGGAGGATACTTTGAAGGAGCTCAAGGAGCTCGAAGAAGCGTCCAATAACTCTTCGGCTGAATGGGGAACATGGAGCGATGTTGAACGGATCCTTGCGGCCCAAAAGAAGGGGAAGGAAGGAGAACTTCTGTGGATAGCAGGTGGGTCGGTTGCTCTAATAGCACTTCTTGGGTTTACCACTGGCCTGCTAATTACAAAACTCAGATCCCGGCGTGGTGCGAATCAAAACTCGCAGCCAACGGAAGGAAGTGGGGCAGCAGGATTCGTAATACATCGACCGGCAGCTGAAAGTGTCGTATCTGTAATAACGGAGCGGATATAGACCGCTCGTAAGTGTAGTAGCCGTTCAGTGATTGTGACGACAGTGTTCGGTATAGTTATAAAATAATGGTAACATAAGGATTTTTACCTCCTAAGGGAGAGGTTTTGTCTTGTAAAGATGCCAATAATGTTTATTTTATTTTAATTTTTACAGCGCATCACCTGTATTGTTATTAGCACTAATATTGTTTATTATTATTATTATTAGTAACATAAGGATGGGTAGTGTTAAAGGTAAAGTAATGTTCCAAGGGAAACATGACTTAGAAAAATCGGGGGGTGATGTAAGGCCCCGTTTTCCCTTTGGCCTTGTTAAGTGAATAAGGATGAGAGAAAAGGTTGGCTGTCCATCTCTAGAGATGTGAGAACCACGAATCCGCAAACGTTGCGTCTGGGATGTTGGCACTGCACGTGGCTGATTCGTAAGATTCCTGGAAGATCTAAGACCTGACAAGAGTTTCTAGTTCAATCACCTGCAAAAGCAGGAGTGGGGTACAAAGGGTTTAAAAAGAGCTGGCTTACCTCCGACCGGTCAGAGTTTGCATCCGTTCCTGAGACTTCGGCCCAGATGCTGTTCAGAGGTAGGCCAGTTCCAAATTCTCTATAATCTCCCCAAATGATCATATTTGATAACTCTACCTATCTGTCTCTCTCACTCAACCTTTTCTCTCATCGTAGCAATGGTTTATGATATTTATGTTTGTATCCTCTGTGTAAATTATAGTTTTAAAAAGGAATTTCCGCTTCTCTAAAATATTTCCCCATTGTCTATACCTCCAAATTCCGTCCTTGCTAATCAGTCCCTTACATATATATATATATATATATATATATATATATATATATATATATATATATATATATATATATACAAATTTGAACCACCATCATTTTCGGTCTCTAGGGGTTCTGATACGCAAAATTTTCTAGTCGGCACTTCTGGATTGCGTCATGAGATCAACCTTATAAGCGGGGTTCCTCCCTATGGTGGAGGGAGGAACCGCGCTAAAATATAAGGAACAAACATATAGACAGGTGATTCTACATCGAAAAATAGTCGACACGAAATAAAATAAAGTAGGTTGAAAATGCTTTATTTTATATATCGACTTTAGAAAATAATATCGAGATGATTCTTTCACCAATTCATCTGTTTTAGAGAGTACATTAAAGAACAAATACAATCGTTAAACAATAATTTATATTTCGTCAAATAAATTCAAAAATATGCTTACATTTGAAGTAAAGTTGCATTATGTATTTTTTTTACACCAAAAACAATAGCAGATTTAAAATCAGCACCCCAAGAAACTCTAATTAGGTAAATATTATCGAAAACAAAACATAATACATTTTTCCTCCTATACCGAGTGGTCTCTTCCTCAGAGGAAAAAAGTATTATGTTTTGTTTTCGATAATATTTACCTAATTAGAGTTTCTTGGGATCCTTAAAACAATTAGGGGATAAATTTATTTGTATAAGAATATTCTCTAGTAAATGTAACGCAACCATATTTTCTAAGGAAAAGACACGTCTTTATCATTTTGGGGGGGGGGAGGATCTAAGAGAGTTTTACCTTTTCACTTTCTAATGGCCAATTAAAACTTATTAATTGATGGGATTACCTCCTACAGCATTGTCACTATTATTGTCACAAACCATAATCCTATACTCCTTGTAAGTAAACTTTATTTTCTGTAAAATTAAAAGAATTGCATTTTTTTTTTTAAATTATTCTAATTTAAAAAAAATATAAGTTAATAAATCCATAACTGTCCACACAACACTCTTCAAAATTAACTAATGTTTCACATCATCACTTAAATTTGAAAATTCAAGCATTTTTTTACACACTGTCTTGAAATTAACGTTTTGGAGAGTAACTTCTATGGAAAGAGTTTGATACATCTCTTTTCAGCAACCAGCAATAATCAGCTATCATATTTATATTCCATTTCCCGTGGTAGCGTCTTACCATTTCTTTTATGTTCTGCTGAAATCTGTCACCATGCTCCTCACTGACAGCCCAAATTTTCTAAAAAAAAATCCAAATGAGAGTGCAGAAAATGTACTTTCCCACTCATATTGCAGCCCAGCTTTCTACAATATTTTGTGATTTCCCAGAAAGTTTTTGATGACACTCTCAAAACAAATCCATGCCTGTTTTTTCAGTATCTGACTTAATTTCTTCAAATAGGGTATCAGAAATCAACTTTATAATTTGTGGCCCAACAAATACTCTTGTTTTAAGTTTAGGATTAGATATTCCAGGGCATCTTGAAGATATATTTGTAGCACTTGCCATCCTTATTCAAAACCTTCACATAGTGCTCCATTAAGCCTAATTTTATGTGCAAAGGTGGTAAAAGAACATTTTTGGGGCCCACCACTCATGAATTACATTTTTTATTCCTGGCGCGAGACATTGTGTCTGCTTCCAATGTTTTCTTGTGTAGTGATCGGATATATCCCAATCACAAATAAAACATGCCATTTTAGTGTAGCCTGATTGCTGGCCTAGTAGCATGCCAATAATTTTTAAATATCCACAAACCTATCACTTATGTTCATATTTTACTTTTCCTAGAAGTAATTTTAAGTTATGGTATGTTTCCTAAAGCTAAATTTGAAGGATTGGACTTAAAATAAAGCATATATTGTTGTCTGTTACGTTGTTATGTTGATGTGAAGCACATTCTTTTCAACAATGCGGACAATATTATTTATTCGTTTTCTGGTTTCTTTTCAGTTCCATATGCACAGAACTACATCAAAACATTTTAGGTATAACTACTAATTGTGCCAAAATGGTGCGTGGTAATTTTGGAATCTGCACATCAAATTTAGTAAAGTAGACCTATTTTGGAGGAAACCCCAGAATCATGCATATCGGTGTAATACACCACTAGTTTCAGGCAGGGCCGCCACATCGCAGAGACGGGCCCAGGACCAAATCACGGGCCCCCACTTCTCAAAGCTAGACTGAAAATTCTAGTACTTTGCTATAGGACTTTGGACATTTTAAAATTATTTTCATCTTGACTTTTGAGCGAAATGAGAATAAATGCCGACAATCGGTGCAACAAAGGTCAATTTCGGTACTTGTAGTTTAATTACGACTCCTAATGAAATGTACTATTCTGGGACTGCACTTGTTTTGTCGTTTATGTACATTAAACAAAATATAGACCCCATTGCAATAAATATAGGCTACGCCCGTCTATATTTCTAAACCCCATTCTTTTTACAAGCTCGTAACCTATACAATTTTTTCCAATCGGTGAGGCCAGGCCCGGGCCCCCACGGCGCAATGGGGACAAATGTACCCAGCAGTCCCCCCATGTGGTGGTCCTGGTTTCAGGACACCATCAAAAGTAATGGGGGTTCGTTCGTAGATACCCGCAGTTGTAAACACGATTATTTTAGCCTATGTAAGTCAATTGGTTTATAGAATTTAGGTTTTGTTTTTTCTTCCTGTATGTGGAATAATAGGAAACGTAATGGGCTGCGAGGACCATCACCAACCATCGCCACAATCCAAACCACAATACCACACGCATGTCCCTACTACTATAGATAGTTTTTCCCTATATATCAAGGGAACACGCAAATCAGAATCTTCAATTAAATGTTACCCTTATTACTTCCATTTAAACATCATGAAGCAGATTTAGGATAGTTAACAAACACCTCGAGCAAACAGTGGGTACAATAGGCAAAACTTACACAAAAGAATAACTCATTACATTAGGGGTTTGATCTCAGGTCCTCTCGCTTATTAGTCCCGTGCTCTACCCACTGAGCAAACCACGCTCCACATGGGCGTATATAAGGGGGGAGGGGGGCTGAGATCAAGTTATCAAATGAGCTAAATAAGATCACTTACTTTAGAAAAAATATTGTTTTTTGTGTGTAATAGCATTTTAACGATTCTAATTCCTAGATTGTTAGTATACCATACCCCCAAATGCGCTCAGCCCCACCCACGAAATTATTTTCTATATATGCCCATGCCGCTCCAAAATATAAAATAAAGTAGCTGAAAAACAAAAGGTTTACTGCTTTATTGACCCCCCTCATTTCTCAAATCAAAAAGAAAGTGAAATATATCGTCGGCACAATAAGAGAAAATCTGCGGCCCGTAGTCTAAAAATGAGTTCCTTAAAAACATCGAGATGAATGTTTTTACACTTATTGACCCGTAATTAATTTTACTAACGTAAAGGTAATTTTATTAACAACATTAAACCCATCATATATATATATATATATATATATATATATATATATATATATATATGAAGCGCGTGTTGTCTAGCTTGAGTCAGGCGTAGTACTACGCCTGACTCAAGCTAGACAACATGACGAGAGGACTTCTTGATAAGGAAAGCCCCTGAAGAGGTGCGAAAAGGCACGAAACATGTCGGGCGAAACATAACAAATAAAGCAGTTAATGTGAACAAAGAGTGTACTGCTTTATCGACCCCCTGCCAGAAAAACAAACAAGAAAAAGTGGAATATATATATATATATATATATATATATATATATATATATATATATATCCATACACATACGCGAGGTCAAAATCGTCTATCAGCTGTCTGTCTGTCGGTTTGTTCCTCATAAATCCACACCGTTTGACTGATTTTCACCAGTCTTGGTACACAGGTATGTCTTGGTCCGTGGAATGTCATAGGCTAGATCAAAATCGGTTAGGACTCACTTTTCGGAGGTCACGGGTTCAAAACTGTGAATCCGAACAGTTAGATATTTTTGTTATTAGATTTCAATACTTTTTATTTGGTTTCTCATTTATTTTACCTTTTCTAGAAGTACAAAGTACATGAAGCATGGCATGACCGTTAACAGCTAGTGTATTATAAAATGTTCGAATCTTAGAAACGGCGTTATCTTCGCCCTTTTCCAAGACGTGCTCAAGCAAGGTAAAACCTGATGAGCTCTAAGGATCTGAAAAACGTACTTATATTGATAAAATCCTTTTACCGTTGAAAATAATAAATTTTATTATATTCTGAAATTAATACATAAAGCGGCATTTTTCAGGCGTTAAAACAATTTTAATGATTCAGTTTGGCGATGCCTGGGCCAACCAAAAGTACTTTATCGGATCTTTATATTGATAAACTCATTTTACTGCTAAAAACCGTGGGGAAAAAATAAACACGTTTTAAAGGAACAAATCAAGAATTTCGAAATGTTAAGCATTATTTTTCCGATTGAGATTGTCCAATAACAATATCCGTTTTAATCTTTCGAAATTTTCTTTAGTAAGCTTATGGATAGGCAACATCTACTTACCATAGTTTGCAAACATTTTCTAGAAATTTTACAAAATATACGAAGCGCCCAAAACTGTTCATTTAAATATAGCTAAATTGTTGGGTATTTTGGTAATGTTTGGTCCTCCAAACCAGCGTTACGCTTCTTTCTTCTTCTTTTTTTTAATATGCTGCAGTTTAAAATCGTATTATTTTTTTCATTGATAATTAAAACAAAATATTATACATATTTCCAGTAATTTGTTATGGCGCATCGATGTCTGGGCAATTAGCGCCGACATCCAAGGTGCAGCGAGGAATTTTTTCAAAGAGCCGTGAGATGAGAAAATTCCTGCCGCCGGTGGAAATCGAACCCACTATTTCCCGCATGAGAATCTATAGTGTTAGCCACACTTTCCAATAATATTACTTTTTATGTTACATGGGTGGGAATATGTACACTTTCATAACCCACTAGACTAATACATTCTAAGCTATTTAAAACATCGTCAAAGCTATTTAAAACGAAGATCTTTTTATTAAAGATCTTAAATTCTAAGCTAATTAAACCAAAGAGATTCTAAGATATTTAAAACATACTAAAGATAAGAGTGTTATGTAATTCTTTAAAATGACGCAGTTCCTGGGATTCTGACTTTTTTGGAATCAAAAGGATGTTTGGAGAAGTGAACATAAGATGTGGGAAGTAGGAATTGAGGATAAGTCATCATCCAGGATGTTGGCCATCAAGAGAGCAGTGGTAAAAGGATTTGAGGGGAAGGGAATGGGCGACGACGAGATCCATTAGGGAAGATCACTAACCATACCAAAATACCACATGACAAGACCTAAGCGAAGGTCTAACTCCCTCTTTGTATTCCTAGGGCTCGAAGCAAGTTATAGCTCCAATGCCAAACTCTACAACCATCTTTATCTCTTGAAGGCCTTCAGGGAATGACATGTGTGTATGGTGGTAAGAGATTTCTTTATTCCTTTCTTGAGTAAATAAAATCCTGACCAACATAAATTGTTTACTAGAACGAAAACAATACAAAATCCTTTTCCTTGCTGGAGCATGGAGTCAAGATCGATACTGATGTTTTGCCGCGGACTCCTGGTCTTCTCGTCCTCCGAACCGCACAACATGAATCCTCTCTCGGGAAACTAGCGTTCTTGGTGTAAACCTCGGCCCTCCAATTGGCAACAATTTTCCTAAAGATTAATACCTTGTGAAGAGAATTCACCATTATCCAAAAATAACAAAAGGTAATCCCTCAGTAGTTGCAAAAACCCATTTCGCATTTTCCACTTGAAACTTGATTTCTTCTCCATGTTATTTACAACTACCATTTCAGTGAATGACAAATGATTAAAGGAATAATTTCGAAGTAATTTGTACTTAATTGTTCTTTATTTATTGGTTTATAATAAAGCTTGTTTACAGTTAACAAGAAATGTTTACAGGCAAAATGTATAAAAATTATAATATAAAAGAGTTGTCCAATAGAGAATCATACAACATGAGTTTATTCTACAATAGCCATATAACATTAAGTATAAGCTAATAAGCTCTACACTAAGTTAGTATAATAAGCATAACTGATCATAAAAATTAATTAAATAATATTTTAGCTTATTAAATAGTACGTGACAAAAGCTGCAATATATATATATATATATATATATATATATATATATATATATATATATATATATGTCATGCTTCATCTATTAGCATCGAAATGATGTTGATTACCGTAAAAGCCAGTTCCCGGATGTTTTCTAAGGATGACAACCAGGGGATCGATACGGAAAGGATGTCCGTTCCTATTTCTTCATTTCTTCGAGCTGGTTAATATTGTGAACGTAGCGATGTGAGTTTGTTTGTGAAGAGAAGAGTGGCCCGACGCGGGTGGCTGGAGCTGACTGAGACGCCCGAATCCCCCTCTCCTAGTGGATCTCTCTCTCCCCCTCCCTCATGCCCTCACACTAACCTACCTCCCTCCTGGCCTCTCTCCCTCCCTCCCTGCCTCTCCCCCTCCCTCCCTGCCTCCTCATCCCCCAATCCTCTTCAAGCCAGCCTCTCCCGGCTCCATTAAACCCGTAGTCTATGATTTTTTGCCTCCCATTAGAAAAAAATTGTCGAGGGGTTAGCATCGAAAAAGACACTTTAGGCAGCGAGAGAGTGACATATTTCATCAAACTTAATGCCTAATTTATGGGGACCCAATCGACGCCGCTGGAAAAGCAAGGCTTGCAATTTAAGTCACAACATTGAATTAAATTAACCCCCATCTTACGGCGGGCAGTGCAGTACGGCGATCTATCTACCTTTCCCGGGCCCCTATTACAACGCTCTTCTCGCCCTCCTCTACCTGACTGAACCCTTTCATATAATTTCCTGAGTTAAAATTGCAAATTGTAGAAAAGCTTTATTTCATTTTGTCCCAACCATACCTTGTCTTCGTATCACTGCAACGGCTAACTATCTCCATCTCCTCTGCATATTTAGGTTGAATTATGTAATAATATGCTTCAATAAATTTTTTTATAGACGTATGTTTCAATACAAAGACATTTTTTTATGATGTAGGTACTAATCAATGATGATAAATAAACAAATAACCTCTTTTTTTTTTAACAACAATAACGTTTTTCTCCTATCAGGGACAGTATCAAGTATATTTGTCAAAGCTTAGTCAATACCAAGCTCCCTCGTCACAAAGAGTTAATTTCCCAACAACTAGTGGTGAAGAAATAGTTACAGCCTCCCTCAGTCCCAGGAAAAGTGAGCCTTATGGAGTCGGTAAACGAGAGAGGAGGGCCGGACTGCTGCAAGAGTCCATCGTTTCAGGAGCACGGCGCCTCTCGACTGCAAGTAGAGTCCTTCGTTCCATGGGTACGGCGCGCGTCGACTTCTACAGCAGTCTACAGTAAGGAAAGGGTTAATAACAACTTATTATACTATGACATAGTACAATATCAAATTATAATATCTCTACACGTTTCCCATTTTTTGATGTGATTTTAGGAACCTAAAAGAAATACCGACATTAGTCGGTTTTTTATTAAAAAAGGAAGGCGAACCTTTCACTACAATAACCACGTTATAACAGAGGATCCTCTAAATGTCGTCAATCAGCTGCAATTCCTTCTGAAACTCTATATTTTAATAGTTTTTCATGTTTCGTGGCATGAGATAAGTAAAAAGTTTAATTTTATGATTATTGTTTGTAGATAAAAAGTGTTTATTCATTGTCAAATTAATAAAATAATGTATCATTTAAATATTTGATTTGGGGATTCTTCTTTACAATCTTTTTCTTATTTTTCATGATCTGTACAATGTATTTTGTTTTTTGTTTTTTTTTTGTGTAGGACGGTGGCCTACTCCAAACTTCTACATCACATAGGCCTGTCTACAACCTCCCTATACAGGATGTGAGGGATGGAAGAGGAAATACCTGCACATATAATTTGTGATTGCACATTATACGCAAGAAGGCGCTTCATGTACTTTGGCAGTGCGAAAATTAAGGACCCGGGGAGAGATTCTGAGCTTACACCTCAGAAGATCAGAGGGTTCGTCAAGGATGCAGGGCTACTATAAGTGGCCCAGCTGGGTATCAGGGGCACAATCACAGATCTTATAGTTGCTTTCTCTTTAGGGAGCCTTTACTCTATCTACTTTATTTTACATTTATCATGTTTATTTTCTTATTTGTAGTCTTTACAGTTGATTGTGGCCACTTAGAGGATCCTGAGTTATGACGTGGTTTTTGTAGCGGAAGGTTTGCCTAGGTTATTATATTAGCCTGTATTTATTTTAGGCTCCTAAAGACGCAACAAAAGAATGAGAAACGTGTAGAAAAATTATAATTAATTGACAAACGTGTTAACTTCAATTTTGTTTTAATAACATTCTGTCGGTGCTAATGACCCTAGCAGTAGAAGCATCCATAAGCAAACAAAAAAAAAATAAATAAATAAATAAAAATAAATAACATACTGTCTAGAAAAAAAGGTTAAATATTGATGAGAAAATAATGTATTTGCAATTTTATTATTTAAACAAAATTACAGTGAGATCGAATGAATTAGTGTAGATAAAGTCTCAGAAAAGAAAATCTCACTGATTGAAATTCACAAAAAATTGTAAATAAATAATAGATAATATTCGCTAATACAAATTAAAGGGCAAATGGCGTGTACAAAAACAGTAGAAGCTACAGAAAATTTATGTTTTGAATTTATGTTAGAAAATTGATTTCTTGGATGTAAGTCTAAGAATAATGTGAATACCCAATTAACGGAAAATAAATCGAAATAAATATAAAGAAAACAAAACAAACAAGTAAAATGCACCCATAAAACTAACTAAATACAATCAGAGATAAATACAAAGAAATATTTAACTATCCCTTCTTTGTAAATATTACGAGTCAAGTAAAAAACAAATATTTACTCTCGTAAATATTTACGAGACTTAAGGAAAAGAAAAATAATCATATATAATAATAACTTAGAAATGCTGAGAACAATACTTTCAGTTTAATGGTTCAATACTTTGTAATCATTTCCGGAAATTCGGAACAATAACCAGATAATGAAAATTGACCGATTTCTTGTATAATTACATATTGGGCAGTTACAGGTAATATGGTAAGTGTTTTACACATCGTCTCTTATCGCAGTAAACTGTATTGTTGTTGTGCAGTCCAAATCTATAAGTTTTTTTTTTTTTTTTTTTTTTTTTTTTTTTCTTGCGAGTCCTCTTAAGACCTAGGCGACATAATTAAGTGTGTATATTTTGTCAATGTTTTCTTATAAATGTCATATTCCCTGTTAGTTAGTCCACGCTCTGTTCCGTCTAGTAAGTGATTCCTGTAATAACGTATATTTCAGTACACGTAGGTAATTCGTCCGTTGATGCTAGTTAGCCTTTTTGGACTGCTAATTCATTTACATCAAGTCCGGTGTGTTTTAGGATCTATTTTTTTTTTTTTTTTTTTTTAACAGTAATATCATTCTCGACATATTTAAGTTACTCATAAATTGTTTTGACCCAAAGTGATTAGTTTCGTTAACATTACATACCTTTCAGGGTCCTCCCCGCGGTAGACTGGATATTGCATCTGATTTCTGCGGCAGGTTGAATTTTACGTCAATGTGCTTGTCAAAAAAATTCCCTGTTTGACCATAGGGGTGAGTGAAAAAAAATTACCTTCTGAATAAAAGTATTCCATTACGATGTGTTTGGGGGCACATACATTGGTCCCGATCCGATAACCACCGACTGTCGGAAAAAAAAAACACATGCATCTCAATGGAGGTACCTACATTGGTCCCGATCCGATGGCCAGTGATTCTCGGCCGTTCAGCCTTGTTTGTTTCTAGACCGATTTCAGACGGCCTACGCAAAATGGCGCCAAACGACAAATTGTGTTCCAAAAACGTTTACAGCCTCTAAATCTTAACCGATTTCAATACATTTTTTTTTTTTTTTAAATGAAAGCTAATAAAATTTAGAACAACTTTGTCAATTCAAATTATTGTTTTTCTCTCCCTTGCTTAATAAATTACGTGGAAAGATGTCTGGACATAAATGTCTAGCTTTTTCTGTCAGTATGTAAACATTCAAGAGAATATCAATCCATAAGAGCTTCCCTTGGTCTGTGGCTAACTCCATAGTTTCCCATGCGGGAGGTGGTGGGTTCGATTCCCACCAGCGCACAGTGTAACGAAGTAGTGAGGATTATGGACAAAAATCAATAACCACTAGTTATTTTCAAATAAACATTTTTATTAATTGAAATCAACTCAAAACAATGTAAAAATAGTATACTAATGCATACTATACGAATATAATAATATTAATAGTAATATTTGTAATATTAATAGAAATAATATAGCAGGTAATAATATTATTAATAACAATATTATAAAATATATTATAACTGTAACATATGATGTAGTAATAGTATAGTAGTAAATTATACTTATAGTAATATTGCCATAGAATAATAATATTTTACCATTTTCTATGAAATTATTAAATAATTTCTTAATTCCGAGTCTGAATCGTTTTTGGATTCTAGGGAATGTAAACTTATATCGAAACCAATATCTATTTGATTATTAATGTCATCCTCTATTATACATTTATTAATGTCTGGACTGATTTTGTTTTGCCTTCTTATATTTTTTCTCCGTAAAGAACCCGGCGCTTTTTCGATCTCTCACACAACGCTGTAAACTCTTTTTTATGTCTGCCTCTAAGGAAGCCGGAAGGGCCATCAGGGCCTTGTATCAGGCCACGGTATCGATTCGGTCTCTCAGGCCAATATCTTTTTTCTTGATAAAAATTAATAACAATTTCTTCTAATTTGATATATTGTTTCAACCAGTATTTATATACGAGGTTTTTTTTCTCTGCGGTGAACACGTTCCCACATTTTTTACATATATATATTATAGGACTAAACTGGCAGTCTTTTTAATATTGCTTAATATTTCTTTAGGAGCATCTTGCAGATTAAATTGAATCATTTGCCCAAGGATTAATACCGTTTCCTTGGATTTATCCTCATTTTTTCAAATTTGGAAGAAAAAATAAATTGCATTATGAGATGGAACTAAAAATAAAAATCTTTGGAATCGGCAAGTTTCGGCAAACTAAATTGCCCTCAGTACATTATACTTGAGGTAAACTTTAAGCTCTAAAAAACTTGAGATGTGTTCAGATGAAGTTTTTTTTCAATGGCCTATCAAAATTTTGTACTTAAGAATAATGTCAAAGATCAACGAAGAATAATTCAGGATAAATAATAAGGGAGTAATTATCCATAATCAATTATATCAGATAAAAAAGGAATAGTTTTGACGTAATTTCCATCGGATCACCCAATAAAAACACTGTCCTATCCTCAACGAGAGAGGCTCAAACTGATTGTTGGTATGAAACAGGTTTTAAAGACTTTTCCTTGTTTATAATACTGCTAATGTGTTTGTTGATCAAACTAAAACTATATTTATTAGTTTTATACGATTTTAGTTCCTTGAATAGTTTCTAAACTTAGCTAGAGGATTAAAAATTAAATATAAGAAAACAAAAATTTAGATTTTTGTCCATTGGACGTTACACTCTGCAGGGGCAGGAATTTTCTCATCTCACGGCTCGTTGAGAAAATTTCCCGCTGTACCTTGGAGTTCGGCGCTAATGGCCAAGATGTCGATGCGCCATAATAAAAAATGAAATAAAATAAAAAAAACTTCAGACACTTGATATACATATTTCCTGCGAGAAGTGTCAGGTGTAAACGCCCCCTACGTCTGGATTGTGACCGCCGGGGTGGGGCAGGGGAGGTAAGCTCCCCTCCCCGTCCCAAAGAATCAAATTTACTGGTTAACGCTCATTTTTTATGGAAATGAGAATCTAAACGTACCATATAAAATAAATGGAGGGAGGAAACCACCAACTATATGAGTGAATTTAGTGTTCACGTAAATGAAATGCAATTATAATTCACATTAAATTTACAGCTGCTAAAATTAAATAATTCGTCAGCCGTAATAATAATATAATTTTGTTTATGTTTCTCAAAAAAGGAAATAATTCATTAAAAAAAAATCAAACATAAACATGTTAGATTCTAAGAGGGAGCTAGACAAATATTGAATTGAACGGAGAAATTTCTAGGAGAGCAGACGAACACGAAGTGAATACATTCAGATTCCCTGGTCGAGTTGGGCAATAACGGGGGGGGGGAGAGCTTAAATTCTAGGAGGGCTGGGATTATTCGGC
Source organism: Gonocerus acuteangulatus (assembly GCA_946811695.1). Classification (NCBI taxonomy): domain Eukaryota; kingdom Metazoa; phylum Arthropoda; class Insecta; order Hemiptera; family Coreidae; genus Gonocerus; species Gonocerus acuteangulatus. The sequence continues at coordinate 82,245,726 of OX328132.1, read as the reverse complement.
TACCAATCCAGAGCAAATGCCAAATATACAACCGCCGAATAATCCACCCCTCCCAGTCCTCTACCATTGAAGAGATCAATGTGTGCGAGCACAGGTGTATCAGGTTTAGCGTGTTTTCTTGTAGAGGGAATATATAGAAGGAAACCTCGCTTATAACGTCGACCCGAAGACGGCACACAATGGTGCCGAGAGGGAAGAAACCTCCAAAACCGAAGGTGTTGAATCGCGTTTGAACTAACATTTTAGCGCGGTTCCTCCCTCCCCGATAGGGAGGAACCCCGCTTATAAGGTTGATACAATGAAACAATCCGGAAGTGCCGACTAGAAAATTTCGCGTTTCAGAACCCCTAGAGACCGAAAATAACGGTGGTTAAAATTGGTGTGTATATATATATATATATATATATATATATATATATATATATATATATATACATACATATATATATATATATATATATATAAATATATATATATGTATATATTTATTTATATATATATATATATATATATATATATATATATATATATATATATATATATATATTTGTCTGTTCGCGGATTTCTGGCCTCCCTAATGGTCCGATGTTGATGAAATTTGTTACAAAAATCTGTCGCCCGATTTGAAAGGTCAAGTTCGTTAACCAGCAAAATCCGCCCACTGGAAGATGGCGTTTGGGGCGAAATTCGCGCAAAAAAAATCGTAACGCTTACGTTTTTGAGTTCATAAGCTTGTAAGTACTTGTTTTATAGGCTTCTTTGGCTAGGAAAACGAATGAAACCAACCAAGGCGATAGCTTTAACCGTTTTTGAGAAAATTGGAAAAATAGTTTTTGAATACTGTTTTTGGTTTGGGTACTTAGAATCATGGGATTCAGTTGAAACATTTTCTGCATGTTTTACTATCATTAAAACTAATATGTTGAAATTTTGGTTACGTTTGGAGTTAAGGAAGGGTTAGAATAAAATATTTTATTAACAGACATAAAAAGTTTTGGTAACTTTGTATATTTTCCTTAATATCTCGAAAAAGGTTGAGAATCTTGGTAAACGAAAGAATACCATTAGAAAGCTTACTAAATGCTCTACAAAAAAGTTTCTGATGAATGTTTGGATTAGGCGATGTCAATCGGAGAAATAAGTGCTTAAAACATTAAAGTAATTGATTTTGCTTATTCGAACTGTTCTTTTTGTCTGTTTTTATTCCTTGTTATTTTTTAATTGCTTATAGTTGGATAATGTATTTTACAATAAAACAGATTAGGCAAAATAAGACAAACAATTCATTGTTAGAAATATAGCTTGCCAAAAGAAAGATTCGATGACGTCTTTTGAATATTTTCAATTGCCTTTATGCTGTTGGTTTTTTTATTTTATTTTTTAATTGATTTTATCTGTAGAATTATTACTATAGTAAAAATACACAGGAATATGTGAAAATTTTTGATATATTCCAATTCATTGAAACGTATGAAATGAAGTATCGGTAGAAGAGGTTTCTAGGGTCTTGCGGACCCGATCCCAGGTAAGGGCCATAAAACCCTTTGAACAAAGGCCAAGGAAAATATTATCTGTTTCTATTCTATGCTTTTCAAATGAGAATAAGAACAGGAACCGGGGTCTCCCGTGGTCTAATGGCTAGCGCCTTGGATTCATAAGCGGGAGATGGTGGGTTCGATTCCCAACCTCTGGCAGGAATTTTATCATCCCAGGGCTCGCTGGTGAAATTCCTCGCTAAACCCTGGATGTCGGCGCTAATGACCTAGATGTAGATGCGTCGTAAAAAAAAAAAAAAAAAAAAAAAAAAAAAAAAAAAAAAAAAAAAAAAAAAAAAAATGAACTGGAACCGCGCTAAGATGACGCAGTTCATGCGAGTCGGACTTTTATGGCAAGGGGTCGATAAAGCACTCCTACTTTATTTGCTATATTTTGCCCGACATGTTTCGCACCTCTTCTTTTTGTAAATCCGGAAGTGCCGACTAGAAAATTTCGCGTTTCAGAACCCCTAGAGACCGAAAATAACGGTGTTTGTATACCTAATTAGTTGTAGAATACTGTTGTAATATTGCATTTCCATTTTATTAATAGGTATGATCACAAAAAATCATTTTGTTGACTGTTTTCTCGCTGAGTAAAAATCTCAGTTTTTAGTGAAAAGTAAAACAATCTTAAAGTTGGATAATTATCCAACTTTAGTCAAATAGATTATAATCTATTTGACAATAAAACAGATTAAGTAAAATAAGAAAAAAAAAGTCCGATTCGCAGGAACTGCATCATCTTAGCGCAGTTCCGTTCTTATCCGAAGTGCGATAAGTAAAGGAATAGTAGCAGCTATCGGTAGGTTTTGATCTTTCGTTAAAAATATAAAATAAAATCTCAAAAAGAAGGAAGCTTAAAGCGCCACATATGGAACCTGACAGTTTTCTAAGCGGATGGGACTCTCCCGTCATCGCGACGCTCACTCTAAGAAAACTCTATTACCAATATGATTCTTATTTTCTCAGCTTTAATGAAATACTCATTCCACCGTTAAATAAACTTAAAAAACAAAAGTGAGGTAAACAGTGACAAAAACCCGTTTAAAATAACAAAACTAATACTTTCGTAGTTTTAAGCACTTACTTCTCCGACTGATATTGCCCCATCGAAATTTGCTTCAGAATCTTTTTTGTAGAGAATTTAGTAAGCTTTTGAATGGTTATATCGTACTTCCCACTGTTTTGAAGATATTAAGGGGGAAAATGGTGCTAATACCTACCGATAGCTGCTATATTCCTTCACTAATCGCACTCGAGATAAGAACAGAACCGCGCTAAGATGATGCAGTTCCTGCGGGTTGGACTTTTTTTCAGACAAATTAATGTATTATGTTTATATTATAATATAAATATTATATTTGTAAGAAGAGCAAGTCACTTTAATTGCGGAGTAAAATATTGTCGCTAGCTAAATCTAAGTATTATATAAGCTCATAAGGAAAAAATGGTGCTAATGGCTCATTTTCGATGCACCATAAAAGAAATAAAAAAAAAAAAAAAATAAGGACAATATACGAAGATTCCGAACCATTTCATGTCTGTTAATAAAATATTTTATTCTAATCCCAATAACGCTACACTTATACACAAATAATTTTTTTTTTAGGTATCTATTTAATACGAATAAAATAAGGTTATAATGAGCGATCCGCTGTGGCATACACCAAGTACTACCACCGTGTGCAGTGCAACTAGTGTAGACCGGTACGTCAGTACCACTGTGGTATGTAAAGAGAGGCTGTTCTGATACTCGCAAAAATTAGAAATCCTACATTCCTAAAGTTGTTTGGAGGCTTATCTTTATGACTCTAGAAAGGGACTTACAGATGACGAGGGTACACTGAGAGGTACCTGGGGACAGGGAAAATGCCTCCCCCCTAAGCCTCCTAGCTCCTGACCTTCGAATTCCTATGATTTTGTTAAATGAATTTAAACAAAAAAATTAATAAATAGATAAAAACTGCTGAAAATAGGGAATACCAAAAACACTTCTAAAGAACGAAATCAACACCAGTACATTAATCTAGATATTCATAGGGGATCTTCGAATTCCAAGATGCCGTTGAAACAAAATATTGTTTCTATTTATACGTATCCTGTTTTATTGACTAATACATTTGACTACTATAAGCAATCACAAAAATAACGAGCAGTGAAAAACACTATAGGAAACACACAAAAAGATTCGTTCAAATAAACGAAATCACCTATGTTTTAAGCACTTATTTCTCCAAATATGACCATCCCATCGCAAATGTCTTCAAAACATTTTTTGTAGAGAATTTAGTAACCTTTCGAATAGTAATCTTTTGCTTGCCAAGATTCCGAACCGTTTACATGATATTAATGAAAATATACGAAGTTCCCAAAACTTTTCATGACTAAAAATGAAATATTTTATTTTAATCCTTCCTTTACTCCAAACGTAACCAAATTTTCAACATATTAGTTTTGATAAAATTCAAACATGCAGAAAATGTTTCAACTGAATCCCATGATTCTAAGTACCAAAATCAAAGACAAAAAGAACAGTTCGAATAAGCGAAATCAATTACTTTAAAGTTTTAAGCACTTATTTCTCCGATTGACATCGCCTAATCAAAACATTCATCAGAACCTTTTTTGTAGAGCACTTAGTAAGCTTTCTAATGGTATTCTTCCGTTTACCAAGATTCTCAACCTTTTTCGAGATATTAAGGAAAGTATACAAAGTTACCAAAACGTTTTATGTCTGTTAATAAAATATTTTATTCTAACCCTTCCTTAACTCCAAACGTAACCAAAAGTTTAACATGTTAGTTTTGATGAAATTCAAACATGCAAAAAATGTTTCAACTAAATCCCATGATTCTAAGTACCCAGACCAAAAACGGTATTCAAAAACTATTTTTCCAATTTTCTCGAAAACGGTTAAATCTATCGCCTTGGTTGGTTTCATTCGTTTTCCTAGCCCAAGAAGCCTATAAAACGAGTACTTACAAGCTTATGAACTCAAAAACGTAAGCGTTACGATTTTTTTTGCGCGAATTTCGCCCTAAACGCCATCTTCCAGTGGGAGAATTCTGCTGGTTAACGAACTTGACCTTTCAAATTGGACGACGGATTTTTGTACCAAATTTCATCACAATCGGACCATTAGGGAAGCCAGAAATGAGCGAACAGACAAATATATATATATATATATATATATATATATATATATATATATACATATATATATATATATATATATATATACAAATTTGAACCACCGTTATTTTCGGTCTCTAGGGGTTCTGAAACGCGAAATTTTCTAGTCGGCACTTCCGGATTGTTTCATTGTATCAACCCTATAAGCGGGGTTCCTCCCTATGGGGGAGGGAGGAACCGCGCTAAAACAATTAATTCTTAGAAATATAGCTTTCAAAGAGAGAAATTCCAAGGCGTTCCAACTGCCTTTATGGGGACCTTTCTGGGGTTGGCCGACCCATTCAGGTAAGATCATAAAAAACTTTTCAAGAATGGTCGAACCAAAATAATAACTGTTTCTATTTTAATATTTCCAAATTAGACTAGGGATAAGAACGGAGCCGCGCTATGATGACTAGACTTTCTACGGGTCTAATCTCCTGAGATGTTTTGGTAATCTTTAAACTGCAGTTTCTGATATTCATCGTAACCTCTAAGGCCAAATTCCAGGATCCTCTACAAACTACAAACAGAACATACCAGGGGGATATACCCACGCCAAATAGAATAAAAAAATGAAATTTCCGGCAATAACTCACCTCTGTTCGTAGTCCAGATGTGGTGGAGTGCATTGGCCGCCGCTCTAATAATTCCCATCATTTCCTGTTCGATAGCACCCTAATCTCTCAAGGGAGGCCTATGGGACATCCTCTTGAGCAAATATTTTGAGCCCAGATAGTCTTGGCCTCCGAAATCGCTGTACTGTGTAACAGAATCTCTAAAACATAACCTCAACATTGAAAAACAATTGACATATTTCATAATAAGAATGCAGGCTCTGGGCTTTGAGTTCTACGCCTGAATTAGCTTATATTCTTACAGCCCCAGGCCTGCAATCTTTTTTTTTTTTTTTTATAAGCCACGGTCCTTGTATACATCAATATCAATGCCATGACTTACCACTTATTGCTACAAAGTTCCACTCGCCACCCTGAAATGGTAGATGTTTATCATGATGACTGAAGACCATCATGGTCTATCTTGGCCTGAGGTGAGCCTCCTTCCCTCCGCCAGGGCTCAGCACAAGGGCCTGGTTGCATCAGAGAATACGTCCCCTTCTCCCGTCTTCTATCTCCAGTTGAATAAGAAACACAATAATAAAATAAAAATATATTTTTATCCAGTCTGGCTTCTATTTTCTTAGTGATTTATATAGTATGGGACAGGTAGAGAATATAATTTTCAACCATGGATTTTAACTTTTATTTACAAATCAGTAACGAGTTCTAAATTTATTATTCCTTGAATAATTTTTGAAAATAAAATAATCAATTTTAAGTCGTGATCCAAATTGAATAAATACAATATGTTTAATGCAGGTGTGGGCAAAAATTAGCGATCGCTAAAAGCTAAGACTTCAGCGCTACTGTTTAATCCAAGCGCTACAAATTAGCGCATAGAAATAGCCGGGTGCTAATCGCTAATTTAGATATGATATGTTTAAAAATCAACATGTGATGAGAACTACAACACATTGTCATCTCAAAGTTCACTTCCGGTAGACTAGTGCCACACTTTCCGTCTACTCTATTCAGTTCATTCTATTCATCCCCCGGACGTTTCCGAGTGGATCCGAGACACTTTATGGTACATCCGCTACTCACCTACGTTAATTTCGGTCTCTCACATTTATTTCTGGGTCACTATATTCCTCCCTAGGCCATGATAGACCGGAAATGAACCGGAAGTTACTCAATTTAACCGGAAGTTGCCCAGAGATAAATAAGGTGACCCAGAGGTAAATTTTAGAAGCTGAAAGTAAGGCGGAGTTAACCGGAAGTATCTGAAACTAGTCCATATCCACGTGGCAACGACTCAGGAATGAATATGGTGATCCAGGAGATATTTTGAAAAACCGGAAGTTTCTCAGAGCTGAGCGGAAACGCTCCTCCTTTAACATTACCAACAACTATTTAAAATTTACATTTCTCTGAAAACAAAATTAAATACATTTGTAATTGAACAGGGTGAAAAGTTTACGTATTGTGTAAGGTACAATGGCATGTCCATGGTCTAAAATTAGAAATAGAGAATTTAGAAAATGATCTATTGGTTGATCTCAGAAATAATTATGTAAACTATACTTAGGTATATAATTATAACGGTAGTTAAAAAATTATACCGGGCCCCCTCAGACTACGGGCCCCTGACCAATTGTCCACCGTACCTCTTCTAGGCCCTGGTTGTCTCATTCACACCAGATTGAAGTTATTCATTCCTTCTCAGCCTGGACGTGACCGTCCTTATGTCAGGTTTTCCTCCCCGGCTATTACAACACTTTTAAAATTGAAAAAAGGATCTTTTATTGAAAATTTTACATTCACAATTTTCTACATTTGTTATTAATAATAATACAGCTTAAGTCTGTTATATTTAATAAAATTCGAATTGTAGAAAATCCTCTGGCACAGAAATCGCCAGGCGAACAGTAATGAATGTTCAATAACGTCTCATTAGCCACGTGGAGATTGTTAACAAGGGAGTAAACTAGTTAACACCCAGGTTTCCTCTGGACTGCCACACAGCGATATTGCAACAGCGCCCTTGTAACATGTTCAGAGCAGGCTGAACAGGCAGCTAGCAGTATTGCTAGTTCCCAAAGACATCATCCTGAATGCATTTACATGAATGATTAAATTGTAGAACAGACACCAACATCTCTCATACAACTTCATCAATATCGGTGCGACTATATATAATAACGTAACAATATACACAGTTTTATGTATGTAAATGCATGAGTGTGTGTGTTTATATATGAATACTAGCTGAATACCCGCGCTTTGTCACGGCAGATAAGTAGTTATTTTATTGCGTTAAATCATCAAAATTAACGTTAAAACATAATTTTGTGCAATTTATTATGGCAGAGTTCCCGTCATACTATATGTTATTCATCAATTTATAAGTAATGGAAGTATAATGTTTCTGGACACTGGGGTGCTCCGGGCCAGTGTCAACAAACAGATAACCTAGAGATAACCCGTTATCTATAGGTTACCTGTAACAGGAGCTTAAACAGTACAGGTTAAAATTCGTTGTCAATAATAAATGGATGTTGAAATTTAAAAGTTTATGTTTCCAAGATGTAGTTTGGAAACACATGTTATATTTGCGAGCATTACAAAGACGTGTTCTGTCTGGGGATGCTGTTAGGTGAGAAGGCTGTGGTTGGAGATATTATTAACTCGGATAGACCATCACCGGGTATAGCGTAAACTCTATGTGAGACAAAATCACAGTTTATTTCTAGTAACATGTATAGAAAATAATTTCGGGAGGGGCTGGGAAAATTTCGGGGGGGGGGGGGGGCTGAGACCATTTCCGGGGTATGGAATACTAAAAATTTAGAGCTTGGAATAGTTTTAGGCATCTAAAACGCTATTACAAGTAAAATAAAATATTTCTTATGAACTAAGTGATCTTATTTAATTTATTTTTAAGGGATTTACGACAAGTTTTTACCATCAAATCAAAATTTCGGGGGGGGCTGCAGCCCCCCCCCCCCCTTATATACACCCATGTCTAGTAACTCAAGGTATGCCATCATAGTTGAAATAAACCGCAAATAATAATTAAGTAGGCTCACCCAGCCTTGAATTAATTAATTAAATTATGGGTACCTGCAAAAGGAAAAATCAGCCGGCCGGAGCATTGTACTGACCGCAAAATCTCCATAGTGTGCCGTAGGGTCAAGAATCAGATACCTCTACAGTATCTGCCCCTCTGAGCCAGCTACGGGACCAATTTTTTTTAATGTAATTATTCCTGCACCTTATATGGCGGAGTCCAAAACTTTTAAATCCACCAAGACTTTTGACTTCTAATCCTTCAGACTCACTTCTGATCTGGATGACTCCTAAGACAGCCGAATTATTTACTACAGTGCGAGAAAAAATTATTTTCTTAAGAAATTATAAAAAAAAGTTATCGAAAAATCGTTTTAAAGTTAAATTTTAACGCTCCTACAGTACGCTGTGACATAAATTTTCTAGTCGGCACTCCCACATTGCGTCATGAGTTCAACCTTATAAACGGTTCGTCATTGTCATCTGCAAAATTCCCAAAGTGCTCATGTCTCTAGATAAAATATTGTTTTTCTAAAACTTCCTTAAGAGCGAATGTAACCAAAATTAAAATACCTTTGTTTGTATTAATGTCTAACATCCAGAAAAAGTTTCTAATGAATCCTATGTTAAAGAACCTACGAAAAGTGTACCAACAAGCCTATAAACGCAAAAACGTAAGCGTTACGTTTTTTTCAGCACGAATTCCGCCCAAAAATACAACTCCCTTTTGGCGAATTCTGCTGTTTAACAAACTTGACTTTTGAAATTACAGAAAGTACATTAGTACTTTGAGCCAACTAGATACCGAACGGCGATATATATATATATATATATATATATATATATATATATATATATATATACATATATATAAATATATATATGTATAAATATATACATATATATATATATATATATATATATATATATATATATATATATATATATATATACGCATACATATATAAACAGAAAGAGTGAGAGATATCTAAATCACCGTTATTTTCGTCAACTACGGGTTCAGAATGTTTCTAGTTGACAATCCCGGAATGCGTCAAGAGGTCAACGTCAGGGTTTCCTCCGTATGGAAACGCGCTAAAACCATTCATTATTAGGCTAAATAAGCGTAAACGTCTAGACTTCGCTAGGACACATAGAAATAAACAAATAAACATTTCAGATGGATGAGGGAAATCTCGAGAATGTCGGTAAGGTAGGTAATAAAGGGAGGTCGTTAATCGTGGTTATTTGTGGGTTGCATAACACAGACAGCATGGTAAATTAACTAATGAAGCTAATAATTCAAATAGGCGGCATAGTGTCATATTTATCTAAGGCCAAAAATGTTATTGTCACGTGAAACTCTAGAGTATATACATGGACGAGATACCATATATTGTCAGTGAATTTATTTTCAAATATTTACTTTTTAGCACAGTTCCTCCATCACTCCATAGGAAACCCGCTTATGATATGAACCACATAATGCAATCTGGAATAGCCGATTAGAAAATTCGCAAAGTGCGTACTAAACAGTGAAGCAGGGGGGTGGATGAGTAAGGGTACCATGGCCTCGGAAATTTCGTTGTTAAAGAAGGGATTCTGAACACACAGGGCAATGTAATTATATTGTCAGAAAATGCTCAGAAGTTTCCGAAAAGTGCAAAAAGAAAGTTAACTGGGAAGAGTTAATGTAAAACCAGATTAATAGAACCAGATGAGTGGGGAATTTCTTGAAAATTTGGTTCATTCTATGGCAAGCTATTATAGATGCTAATGGTAAGTAGACCAAATATTTAAAGAGATTTTAAGCTTTTATTTGAAAATTACTTTCATTCATGACATTCCTGTACAGAAATTGTGCAAATCAGAATTCATCGTAATACACCCAAATCATCATTCCACCACCTTTAACCTGAACTCATCTGAATTATATTTTTAAAAAATCACTTACCCTATATTCTTTTCCATTCTATCATAACTATTTGTAATTATTGAATAGTGAATCTTTTAAACCAACTTATAATAAGGCATAAGGTCAATAAATAAAACACAAGAAATAATGAATATTTTAATTTTATTTAGGAGGCGAGGTTAGCTCAGTGGTAGAGCACTGGAGGACCTGAGTTCAAATCCCGAGCAAGCACTAAAGCTTTTTTCTTCTAGCACCTTCGTTCAAGGGTTGAATTCGTCCCCCTGACCGTCCCTAGGCCAACCCAGCCTTTAATGAATTTAATAATGGGTACAAAGATTTGCGCTAATGGCCAAGATTTGTCGATGCACCTTAAAAAAAAAAAAAAAAAAAATGGGTACCTTTTGGTTCTAATGACTCTAGCAGTCGAAGCAGCGACGTGGAAAATCAGGCGGCCGGAGCTATCTCCCTAGTGTGCCGTATGGTCATGAATCAGATACCTCTACAGTATCTGCCCCTCAGTGCTCTCGAGGCCTGTTACGGGACTGATGACAACAGTCCAGTCAACGAACAGTTAGATGGAAATTTTTGGAACACAATTTTTGACTTCGTAACTTTGTTTGGGCTGGATAGGAGGTGAACATATCAAAAGTCCTCGCCCCTAGCCTTTAAGCCGGGGGGGAGGGGGGTTTAGAAGGTCCCATTTTTCGGGTTTTCACTTATATCTCGGAAACCCCGCGTCCTAGCGACATGACTATTTTATAACAAATGAAAGCTGATTAAATTTCCTACAAGTTCTATTCAATAAAGTTTTTCGAGATATCTTTAGTTTTCGAAATATCCGCTCTTGAAAGTCTGTCATTTTGGGGAAAAACACTTTTGTCGCATATTTTTTCCCCGTTTTGGCCGGATAACTCTTCAACGATGTGCCAAAATAATAAATAACGGTTATAGGGTTGTAGAGTATTGCATTCCCTTCAATAATATATATTACTTTGCTATTTTATGTATTTTCCTTCAAACGTAAAAATAATTTCTGTTTTCATCGTGAAATCTGAAATGTAGCGACTAACAGCCCAGGAAACTAAGAGTTATAGGTGGAAATGTTTGGAGCACAATTTTTAACTTCATAACTTTGTTTCGGCTAGTTAGGTGGTCAACATATCAAAAGTCATCACCCTTTGCCTTTGAGCCGGGGGGTAGGGGGGGGGGGTTTAGAAGGTCCTGTTTTTCGGGTTTTCACTTATATCTCGGAAACCCTGCGTCCTAGTGACATGACCATTCTATAAGAAATGAAAGCTTATTAAATTTCCTACAAGTTCTATTCATTGAAGTTTTTCGAGATATCTTTAGTTTTCAAAATATCCGCTCTTGAAAGTCTGTCATTTTGGGAAAAAACACACTTTTTTCTATTCTCAACCGGATATCTCTTCAACGATGCACCCAAAAAATAAATGTCGGTTATGGGGTTGTAGAGCATTCCATTCGCTTCAATAATATATATTGCAATACTATTTTATGTATTTTCTTTCAAACGTTATATACGCACTCACATGGTCTTAGCAAAACCATTGCCAATATAATAGGCAAGATCTTATATAATTGAGTGTTGAATTGAAATTATATATTTCGTACTATTTATACTTCCAGTACTACCTATATTTACATAATGGAGTATATTTTGGACAATACAATGACTGGAAATGGTGAGCAATTGAACGGTTCATTGGTCGACAGTTGTTGCAAGATAACACGATGAACACTAAAACCGTTTTCACAGTTAAAGGAAAATACATAAAATAGTAAAGTTATGTATATTATTGGAGCGAATGGAATCCTCTACAACCCCATAACCGGATATTTGAAGATGAAATTCTAGAGAGATGAAATTTTTGTCAAATTATAACTTTTTAAATAAGCTTTAATATGAACGACTCAAGCACTTTTGAAAATAAACATTTTCACACAAAAAAAATGTTTTTTTCTTAAAGCAATTTTGAATAAAGCTACCTTTTTTAAATTTTCTTTCGGACTGCTCAGCTTTTTAAAAGAAAATATTCTCTCCGTGCCACGGTATCGCTCAGCAACGGGTATTTTCAGCCTTTACGAACCGGTTGGGTATGGTCCTAAAGTCTGACACTCTTAGCCAGTTTTGTTTTGTTTTTTTATTATTATTTTTATTATGCCATAACTACTAAGTTATTTCTCGAGGGTTCGCGCTTAGCCGTCATATTGGATTATGGAAGTATAAGTAAATAAAAAGGAATATTTGAAAAAGGGTATACACCTAACTGGTCTACTGTAGTTTTCAAAATAAATAAAATAATAAATTCCATTCCTATTACTTATAAAATAAAAGATTTGAAGGGAGAAGAAATTGAAGATAGATTTTATAAAGAAGAATTAATGAAAACTTAATTAATATCCATATGATTATTTAGTTGAAAAAGTTTTAAAGAAAAAAGAGGATAAGGTATATGTTAAATGGATAGGATTTGATAATTCACATAACAGTTGGATAAATAAAAAAAATGTTGCGAATTAAGAATATAAACCAGATGAAGTTTTTAAATCCTGCATATTCAGATGGGGTAGCGATTCTCAACCCCGATGTTTTTGAAGAGTTTCATAACTTTTTTAAATTTTTCATTAACAAATTTCCATAAATAAAACGATGTTTTTTCTGAATATGAAATTCTTTTAATCGATAATCAGAAATTAAAAAATGAGAAAATTTGAATTTAAACAATTATTTTCATAAATAAAGTTGTTAAAAATAGTAGATTTTTCATTGCCTCTCAAGGGGGATGATTTGTCCCCTTTCAAATTTTCATAATTAAAGCAAAATCTAATAATCTAATTTAACTTCTTAGATCTGAAATATGTTCAAGTAAATCATCTTCTGTAAATTCTTTATTTTTTATTCTAAAATAATTACCATGAAATTCTAGTAATTCAGTAAATTGTGTTTTAAATCTTTCTTTCATTCTATTATAAAAGTTACTACTGTTAGGATCGATAAATATTCTCAGTTCATAAAAATTTGGATGATTTAATTTTATTTTATTTCGAACTTTATCTATATTTCGTACTTGACATCTAGAAACATAATAAGTATATTCACATTCATCATCACGTAGCTTGAATAATATAAAACAATTTTGATAATCTTTATTTTCAGTCTCATGTACAATATAGGGCTTTATTTTTTTTTTATTTATTTTTTTTATATATATTTTTATATATATATATATATATTTTTTTTTTTTTTTTTTACGGCGCATCTACATCTAGGTCATTAGCGCCGACATCCAGGGTGCAGCGAGGAATTTTACCAGCGAGCCGTGGGATGATAAAACTCCTGCCGGAGGTTGGGAATCAAACCCACCATCTCCCGCTTATGAATCCAAGGCGCTAGCCATTAGACCACGGGAGACCCCGCTTTATTTGTTCTTGAGAATTTTTATAAATTAAAATTTCTTTATCTTTCTCATTTATAATTTTATCTTTACCGTATAATTCTTCTTTCAATTTATATTCTCCTGTTTTTCTAATTGTTTTAATAACATCATAAACCCAATCCAGAAATTTTTCAGCTAAAGACATTTTTGATTTCATAATTAAAGAATACCAACCTAATTCTTTAATAAAAACCGTTTGAGGCTGTATATTCAGGGAGGACCGATTTCGTCCTCCTAAATTTCCATATTGATTACGATGTTTTTCTCTAACATAATCACAAATTGCTCTTCGAGGATTAGTATATTCTAATAATTCAGCGATATCTTTAGCTTTAAACCAGGGATTTTTATCTAGAATTATAAATATTTCGTTATTTTTATAGTTAAGTTTATTGTTATTTAGATCCTGCAAAAATTTCCATACATATTTTATGTTGATAAAAATTATTAAAAATAAATGGAAGAACTGAAAAATATGACAATTTCAGAATTACAAAAAATATGTAAAGAAAAAAAATATCAAGGTTATTCTAAACTGAGAAAAAAAGCATTAATTGATTTAATATTAAAAAAAATCTAAAGCTAAAGAAATTTTATATTTATTTATTTTACGAGCTTCGCAACGACGGCGATTTGCTCTTTTTTTTTAAGATAGAGTAAAAAAAAAAGTCCGACTCGCAGGAACTGCATCATCTTAGCGCGGTTATCTCTAGACTCATTTAAAATGATTAAAATAGAAGATGTTATTATTTTGGGTCCACATTTCTAGAAAGCATGAAGATTAGATAGTTAGCCGTCGAGGTGATAAGTAAAGATGGAATGGTTGGGATTCGGCTAAATAAACCTCAATACGATTTTTGTTAAAAAATCTATATTTAGGACGTTTTGCCTAGTCAGTGGTAGCCTTCGTCAGCAATGAAAGTGCCGGGAGGTAGAGGAGGACCAAAGTTGACAGTTCCATCTTTACTCTCAAGAAAGGTGTTATTTACGATCTTACCTGGGTGGGTCCCCGCCCTAGGAAGGACCCCGCTAGGCATTTGAAAAGCTATATATCTTGGAAATCCATATCTCTAACATTAAATTGTTTTTCTTATTTTTCTTAACCTGTTTTATTTTCAAATACATTATCCAACAATAAGCAATTAAAAAATAACAAGGAATAAAAACAGACAAAAAGAACAGTTCGAATAAGGGAAATCAATTACTTTAAAGTTTTAAGCACTTATTTCTCTGATTGACATCGCCTAATCAAAACTTTCATTAGAACCTTTTTTTTAGAGCATTTAATAAGCTTTCTAATGGTATTCTTCCGTTTACCAAGATTCTCAACCTTTTTCGAGATATTAAGGAAAGTAAACAAAGTTACTAAAACTTTTTATGTCTGTTAATAAAATATTTTATTCTAACCCTTCCTTAACTCCAAACGTAACCAAAATTTCAACATATTAGTTTTGATGAAAGTAGAACATGCAGAAAATGTTTCAACTGAATCCCATGATTCTAAGTACCCAAACCAAAAACGGTATTCAAAAAATATGTTTCCAATTTTCTCGAAAACGGTTAAAGCTATCGCCTTGAAAATGGTTTCATTCGTTTTCCTAGCCCAGGAATCATATAAAACGAGTACTTAGAAGCTTATGAACTCAAAAGCGTAAGCGTTACGATTTTTTTTGCGCGAATTTCGCCCCAAACGCCATCTTCCAGTAGGCGGATTTTGCTGGTTAACGAACTTGACCTTTCAAATTGGACGAAGGATTTTTGTACCAAATTTCATCAAAATCGGACCATTCGTCTTCTATCTAGAGAGCGAACAGACAAATATATATATATATATACAAATTTGAACCACCGTTATTTTCGGTCTCTAGGGGTTCTGAAACGCGAAATTTTCTTGTCGGCACTTCCGGATTGTTTCATTGTATCAACCCTATAAGCGGGGTTCCTCCCTATGGGAGAGGGAGGAACCGCGCTAATACAAATTTATATATTCACAATTATCAGTAACTTATAATACTAAATACAAAAAAAAAAAAAAAAAAAAAAAAAAAAAAAAAAAAAAAAAAGTTTAAGGAGAGCATAAGACAAAAGTTAGTAGGTTTGTGTTAAGAATTAATTGCTAAACATTATTTAGAGCCTTGCTATTTGAACTATAGTTAATGTATTTACATAACTTATCACTAAAACTAACTGCCATTATTTAATTATTTATTAGGTCATGGAGGATGCTACATGTTGTGGTTTTCCATTAATGACCAAGCAAAATTGAGTAATAATTACATAATAGGTAAAACAAAAAAAAATTATCTTAAAATATCTTTCGTTTCCTCAGATTCTGTGGTACATGTTTATGTCTTTTAAATATTGAAGTATAGAGTTTATGTATGGACTACCCTCTGTGAGAAGTTCTTGTAGGTCGTGTGGAATGTTCAGTTTGTCGCGTCTTTTACATTCAGTGAGTATGTGTTTAATTGTCAATGTTGTGTTACAAACTCTGCATATAGGTTTGTCTTTTTTCTCCATGAGGTAATTATGTGTGAGCAACGAGTGTCCAATGCGAAGTCTGGTCAGTACTACTGGGTCTCTTCTTGTTGAGGTGTATTGTTCGTTACTCCATGCTTTTACTGTGTTCTTAATTTGTGATAATTTGTTGTTTGTTTGTAGCCAGTGATGCAACCAGTCGTTTAATGTATGTATGCGTAATGTGTGAACCAAATCCTCTAACGTTATGTTTTCAATGTCTACGATCTGTTTGTTAGTTGCGTCTTTTGCATGTTTGTCTACTGATGTACTTAGTCCGATATCCTCGTGTCCGGGTAGCCATAATAGTGTGTGATTGCTGAGTCTGTGTAATTTTTCGTATATCTGTTTAATTATTGGGTGGTTAGTATACATATTATCGATGGAGCGTAAGGAACTGAGTGAGTCTGTACATAGGAGTATGTTTGTGTTTTCAGTGTTATGTAGTTTTGTAAGGGCTAAGTGTATGGCGTGTAATTCGGCTGTGTAGATACTTGTGTTGTCATGAAAACTAAAGAAAAATTAAGTGATAAAAAAATAGATGAATTAAGACGTTTGTCGGCATAAAATCAAAAATTATTATAACATGAAGAAATCTGTTTTAATTAAGTTATTAGAAGAAAAAGAATCTATGGAAGAATTTGAATTATCTTCAGATTACGAAGACGGTTTAGAAAATTTGGATACAGAAGGAAACGTTATAGAAGATAATTTAGGTTGTAGAGAAGTAGAAATGTGTAGTATATGTGGAAGGTATAGTGCATTAAATAATTATTGTCATAATGATGTACCAGACACCAAGATAGGCAAATATCGTAAATCGTATAGAATAAATAGATTTCATAAAAAATTATTGAATGAAAATGTTAATAATACGAGTGAAATCGAATACATATTTGAACATTTTATTAATAGTTATATAGGTAAATATGTACCTTATAAATATTTAATCAAAAATATTGCTGATTATTTAAAAATAACAAATAATATTGAAATTAAGGAAACTAAGAGAATGGCGAAAATATGGAATGACTTTAAAGATAAAATTAATCCAGAAAAACGATTACGAGAGAATATTTTAAAACAGATAATGATGTAAAATTTTGTAAGATTTTAAAAAGTTCGTTCCTAATAAATGGAAGAATTAGAAGCTTTAGAATTTAGTCAGATCTGCTGTATAGAATCGGTATTAGATAAACGTTGTTATAATTGTTATCCACCAAATATAAATCGTCATAGCAATTTTAAATATAGACAGAGATATTTTCATGATTATGTATTACAGTTAATAGATGAACCACAAGGTAGAATTAAAATTGAAGAAGTGTTTGAAGTTTTTAATGTAAATTATAAAAGAAAAGCTTTACCATATAATTTTTTTATTGTGAAGATAGCAGATTTATTAGAAATTAAACACAGATAAATGAAGAATTATGGAATGAATTTTTAGAGATGAAAACATTTGAGATGATTGAAAAGAAAAACCAATTCAGAGAATATATTTTAAATCAATTTAGAAATATTAAATAACTTTTCGGCGCTAATGACCAAGTTGTAGATGCGCCGTAAAAAAAAAAAATAATAATAATAATAAAATAAATATATAAATAAATAAAAAATAACTTTTATTATTTTTGTATGATGGAAAATTTGGCAGGATTTAAAAAGTTCTGTTCTAATAAATGGAGACCCAACTGAGAAATCAAACCCTCAAACAACTTTGAGATTATTGCAAATCTCAAAATATTGAAGGATGTTATAAATGTAATAAGAAAGATGATCTTATAAATCATATTCCTGAAGACTTAGAAAAAAGGAAATTTATAAATGAATTCAACTTTGATTCTAGTTTGTTTTCTAATCCAAAACCTGATAAAAACTTTAATTTATGGACGATGAAACAATTACGGGAATATTGTAGATTGAAAAATATTAGAAAACATTGGCAATTTAATAAAAAAGCTGATTTAATAAATATCATTACTGATGGAGAAGAAAGAAAAAAAAATATGAGAAAAAAATTAATAAATCAATCTAAAAATAGAGCTCTAAATCAATCCAAAAAAAAACATCAATAAATGAATTCAATTTCCATCCAAGGTTATTTTCAAAACCTAAACCTTCTAGGGTTTGATAGTGTGTATCACACAAGCATTTTTGAGGCAATGAATGAAATAGGCCTACCAGGAAAATACATTTCAATTGTAGGGAAACTGTATGCTGGAAATACGGCGTATATTCAGGCAGAAAGAGATGGACTAAAATTTTCTGTAGGTAGAGTAGTAAGGCAGGGTGACCCACTCTCTCCAACTCTCTTTATAATATTTTTTTTTTTTTTTTTTTTTTTGTTTTTTTTTACGGCGCATCTACATCTTGGCCATTAGCGCCGGGCTATCTATAGGTTGCCGCCCTTTTATAATGCCAACAGCACGTGGTCGGTCACCCATTCAGGTACTGACCACGCCCGACCTTGCTTAACTTCGGTGATCTATGGGAACCGGTGTATTCAACGTGGCTATGGCCGTTGGCTCTTTATAATATTATTGGAAAAGGTTTTCCGAGCATTTGATTGGTTCAACATGGGTGTCAAAATTGATGGTAGGAAACTGAGCAATTTGAAATTTGCTGATGACATCTTGTTGATCTTAGAAAAGGCTGAAGAACTAAGAATAATGGTGAAAGATCTCATAAACCATAGCGCTGAAGTAGGACTAATCCCAAATTACACTAAGACCATGTTAATGACCAATAGCTTAAAGAAGGAGATAAGCCACAACGGAATCGCTCTACAGTATGTAGATGAATTTGTTTACTTGGGACAACTTATATCCTTTAATAATCGTGCAGCTAAAGAAGTGCAAAGGAGAATTACTAGAGGTTGGCAGAAGTATTGGTCACTAAAGGAAGTAATGAAGGGTAACTTTAGTCTGAATAACAAGAAGATGGTGTTCGAAAGCTGTGTTCTCCCTTCTGTGAGTTACGGCTGCCAAACCTGGGCACTGACCAAGGAGCAAGAATCCAAGCTAGTAGTGTGGCAAAACTCTGTCCTTAGAAGCATGATGAACTACAGGAGACGGGATAAAGTCAGGGGTTCATTTATGCGGCAAGAATCCGGAGTGACAGATATAGGCCTGCATAAAAAGAAGATTAAGTGGAAATGGGCTGGTCATCTTGCCAGATTGCAGGATAGCAGGTGGACCCTGAACTCCTTAACTTAAGGAGGAGACGAGGAAGACCATGTAGGTGTTGGAGTGATGTCTTCAAGTCCGTTGCTGGTCCGAATTGGATGAACTTTGCCAGGAACAAAGACAAATGGAAAGCTTTGTTGGATGAAACAGGGAACTCCAATTCCTAGTTGGGTTGGATTCTAGGGAAGTTAGACCATTACCCCCATCAAGGGGAGGCCTGCATGAGAAACATGTATTTGTAAATATTGTAAATAGTAATTTAAAAGGAAAATAATTTAAATTTTTATACTTTTTATTTTGGTTATTTTTTTTTTTTTTTAAATAGTTTTCTTTGTTTGTATTGTTCCTTTTATGCAATAGAGGCTTTATTTATTTATTTATTAAACCTCCTAGGGAAAACAAATCAAATGTGGTGAATGTAATAAATATTATAAAAAATCATATAAAGAGAAGCATATTGAATCTTTAGCACACAAGAAAGTATTAATTAATAACGAACAAGAAACCTATATAATTTGGAATACGAAAGGTTTTATACACCCAGAAGACTTTTTAGAAGATAAAAGAAATGTATTAATCGATAAAATAACTGAAAATTTAAAGAAAATGAACTTGAAAGTTAATCTAAAATTTTTCCTTACCTTTGAAAAGCTTGATGCTGAAAAAAATGGGTCAGACTGTAAAATACATTATGTCCCCGAAGAATATTCATTTAAAACACAAAACGAAATCATATTACAATCTACGGACCTAAATTCATATTATGATAATTCCATTAAAAAATTGCTTCAAGAAATGGATGATTTTGAAGGTAAAGGATCAGGATGGAGACTCAAATCTATTGATTATTTAGAACTAAGAATCAATAAATATAATCCCCTAAGAGGTTCTTCATATATTTATTTACCAGAAAAAATAAAAGCAAAAAAAGCAATTATTAATGTGAAAAATAATGAAAATAAGTGTTTTTTGTGGCCTATTTTATCAGCAATCTATCCAGTAGGCAAAAATTCCTCAAGAGTTACAAAATATGAAATGTATAAAGATTAATTAAATTTCGATGGAATAAACTTCCCAGTTTCCTTTTCAGATATAAATAAATTTGAAAAACTAAACAATATATCTATAAATGTTTATGGGTATGAAAAATCTGTTCGTCCTCTAAGAATTACAAAAAACAAATTAGATAAACATGTAAATTTATTTTATTTTAAGAATGAACAAAATGATCATTATTGTTGGATTAAAGATCTTTCTCGATTAGTCAAAGCACATATAATAAATATGAAAGTAAAAATTTATCCATGTGAAAGATGTTTAACAAATTATTATTCATCTGAAAAATTAAGGAAACATGAACTTGATTGTAAAATTAAAAAATCTGTAAAAATTGAAATGCCAAGGAAAGGTGAATATTTAAGTTTCAAAAACTATAACAGATCGTTAAAAGTTCCTTTTGTAATATATGCAGATTTTGAATGTTTAACTAAAAAAAATTATAATTGTCAGCCAGATTCATCAGGTTCTTATACCATGAAGTATCAAAAACATGAACCAAATAGTTTTTGTTATTATGTAAAATATGAAAATTATGATTACAAACAACCTGTAGTATATAGAGGATCTGATTGTACTGATAAATTTGTAGAAATGATTCATGAGGAAGTTAGAAATATTCAAAAGATTTATGAAGAAATTAAACCGTTGAAAATTACATTTGAAGAAGAAAAACATTTTAAGGAAGCTGATATTTGTCATATATGTGAAAAACCTATTGAGATAAAAGGAAAAAAAGTAAGAGATCATGATCATTTAACTGAAAAATATCGAGGTCCGGCTCATGAAACTTGTAATTTGAATTATAAAAATCCTTCGTTTGTTCCAGTATTCATTCATAATTTATCCGGATATGACGCTCATCTATTTGTTAAAGCGATGGGAAAATTTAAAGAAAATATCGAGGTAATTCCAAATACTGAAGAAAAATATATTTCATTCACGCTACAAGTATAGATTCGTTATCTAAGAACTTAAGAAAAATTCCTGAAGAATTGAAAGATAAAAAGTTAGAAGAATACAAATTCTTGAAATCTATGTTTAGAGAAACCTCTAAATATTATAAAGATGAAATATTAGAGTTGGAATTATTAAATGATTATGATATGATTTTGATAATGGAAAAAGGAACACGTGGTGGAATTTCTCAATGTTGTAATAGATATGCGAAAGCGAATAATAAATATATGAAAAAAAAATGATAAAAATCTATCATCTAGTTATTTAATGTATTTAGATGCAAATAATTTATATGGTTGGGCGATGAGTCAATATTTACCTTATGGTGGATTTAAATGGGTTAATACAAGCGAAATTAAAAATTTGGAACATAATTCAGATATTGGTTATATACTAGAAGTCGATCTCGAATATATCCGAAAGAATTACATGATAATCATTCTGATTTACCTTTAGCTCCAGAAAATGGAATTCCAAGTAATTTGAAACATGCAAAATTATTAACGACATTATTTGATAAAGAGAGATATGTGATTCATTACAGAAATTTAAAACAATGTTTGGATATGGGATTAATGCTAAAAAAAAGTTCATAGAGTATCAGAATTTAAACAATCGGCGTGGTTACAAAAATATATTGATCTCAACACAAAAATGAGAACTCGAGCTGTAAATGATTTTGAAAAAGATTTCTATAAATTAATGAATAATTCAGTGTTTGGAAAAACTATGGAAAATATAAGAAAACAAATTGACGTGAAATTGTGTAATAATTTTGGGAAAGTTGGGAAATTAATAGCAAAACCCAATTTTAAAGGAAGAACAATTTTTGATGAAAATTTATCAGCAATTAACATGAACATAACAAAAGTTAAATTTAATAAACAGATCTATGTTGGAATGAGTTTATTAGATTTATCGAAACATTTAATGTATGATTTCCATTATAATATTATGAAACCAAAATATGAAAATAATCTTAAATTAATGTACATGGACACGGACAGTCTTATATATCACATTAAAACGGAGGATTTTTATGAAGATATGAAAAATATGAATGATCTGTTCGATACTTCAGATTATCCTGCCGATAATAGATTCAATATACCAAGAATAAATAAGAAAGTTTTAGGAAAAATGAAAGATGAAAATAATGGAATAATTGTGGAAGAATTTCTTGGATTAAGATCTAAAATGTATGCTCATAAAAATGAGATATCAATTTCTAAGAAATCAAAAGGTACAACGAAATCTGTTGTGAAAAATAAAATTTCATTCGAGGATTATAACGATTGTTTATTCAATAAAAAAGTTCATTATAGAACAATGAATCAAATCAGGAGTTATAAGCATGAAATTCAAGTTAATAAAAAAGCTTTGTCGCCAGATGATGATAAATGTTTTATTTTAGAGGATGGAATAAATACTAGAGCATTAGGATATTATAAAAATGTTTAAATTTATTGTAATAAAGGTTTTATAAAATTGATTAAATTTATTTGATAAATTTTATTTGTAATAACTGGAAGCATTGAAAAAGATTCAGCAAGTTGGTCAATGTCAAAATATTCCAATAAAGAAACTATCAGAATTGAAATGTGGTCAATCTTATCCAATTAAAGAATTTAAAGAAATTTTGTCAAAATTTGGAAAACGAATAGTTGTTACATTAAAACATAAGGAGGATAAATTTTGAGCTATTCTACCAGAAAGATTTAATGATAAATTAAATAAAAAAGATATTCAACAATTAAATTCTAAAAACCTATTATTTGTTTATGATGGTTTTAAGGATATAAGTGATGGTAGACAGGTTCATATTATTGACTTCCGAGAAACCAAGATGTAGTCAAAAAGAATAACAATTAATCCAAGAAAAATGAAAATGATAGTGATGATTAAATTAATTGTATATTATTTTTACTTTTTGGGGTTTTGCCCTATTTTTATATGTTTACGTTTTTGTGTAGATTTGCCATATATATATATTTCAAAAAATTATAAAAAATGTTTTACAGACTTGAATACATTTGAAAAAAAAAATTACTGGATGATCATCGATCAGAATTTTTTGGAAAATTGAGGGTATTTTGGAAATGCGCTCAGAAATTGAGAAGTTTTTTAGAATCCTGAAAAAAAAACGACAATCAGATGGATGATGGTATTTTTTTAGAAACCTTCGCATTTTTGGAGGTATTTTAGATACTATGTGTAGTGGTATTTGGAATTTTTTTTTAAATCGATACAAACCCAGCCATCGGAATTTTCGGAAAATTGAGGGTATTTTGGAAGTGAGCCAGAAACCCTATTTTCTCTCTACTGTTATGCATTTATTTTCTTTTTTTTTACAGAGTTCAAGTAATAAAAATAAGAAAGATAATATTTTTAAGAAATAACAATAAATTCAGGAAAAATGATTAATCTTACCAGTAGGAGCTTCATAATATTGTGGTTTCAGACCTTCAAAAGAGATTGCAACATATTACACACTGCCAAGATCTACTCAGGAATAAAATGCTTCAATTTCAGAAAGTAGAAAGAACTGTCAAGTGAAATAATAGTTTATTTTTAAGGTTAGGAATAATTATGCTAAAACTTCGTTTGAATATATCCTCGGCAAAATAGGAATACATTTTTTATATATAGTAAAATTGCAATGACAATACTATGAGTGCTTGAAAACTAAAGAAAAAGCAAACAATGAAGCCGGTTGATAAGCCTGCCATTCTGTAACCTCCTTCAATGTTGAGAATAAGAGCGCGGATTTATTAAAATTGATGGAATACCTTAAACCATAACAATATTAAGAGAATGTAAATTTATCTCTACAGTAATCAGACATGGGCGTACATAAGGGGGGGCTGCCCCCCCCCCCCCCCCCGAAATTTTGATTTGATCAGTAAACATTTTATAAAACCATTAAAAATAAATTAAATAAGATCATTTAGTTCATAAAAAATATTCTACTTTGAGTGTAATGGCGTTTTAGTTGGCTAAAACTCTTTCAAGATCTAAATAGTTAGTATTCCAGATACCGGAAACGGTCTCAGCCCCCCCCCCAAAATTATCCCAGCCCCGTCCGAAATTATTTCCTATATACGCCCACGTAATCAGAGAGAGAGAGAGAATATGTGAGTGTGAGAGAGAGTGAGTGAAAGAGAAAGGGTCTTCGAAATTTAACAAATCAATAACTTGACAAGTTAATCAGAAATTAAATTTTATGGAAACCAAACTTGATTAAAACTGTTTAAATTTTAAAGGAACAAAAAAATGCGGCAAAAAACAAATTCAACCCGCTGTTGAGGTCAATGTTATTATTTGAGAAAGTAACTTCTGAAAAAATAAGGACAAAAACAAAAATTCTCTTTTACGCGTAAATTTCAATTTAAGAAGAATTCCATAAATAAACTAACCTACGATCATCGAATTCCCGCCACATAGTTGGAATAAGGTACGAGGAAATGGAGGGGAGTGAGTGTTTCGATTTACTCTTTCCGATATTAATGCCCCGTTACCAAGAACTTGGAATAGTTAGCCAATTAAATCAATATTATACCCAAAAAACATTATGTTTTTAGAACAACGTATTATTCAATCGTATTTAATTTATTTTTAAGTGTTTTATAAATTTTTTTTTTTTACCGATTCCTTATATATGCCCATGGGCCCAGGCCTGATGTTTCTTTTCGACTTAGCTAGAGAAGGAATATAGATAAAAATTGTTGATTATCCAGAAGAGACCGTAAACTGTTGAGATTGTGAAGATGTAGATTTGGTCGTGAGAATAATAAAACTACATTTTAGGAATATAAATATGCGTTTTATTTTTTCCAACGTTGTAAACAGCTCTGACAAACTTATTTATTCCCAATCCGAAACTTTGGCAAAAATAAAAGGCATTTTTATATTAATGAAATGTAGTTTTACTTTCCTCACGGCCGAATACGACAATTATATACAGGGTGTATCGCAAGTTAATTACAATCCTTCAGGGGGTGAAACTAGACAGAAAATGTATTTCAACATCAACACCCATATATTTCTATCTCACTCAGAGTTGGGCATTGTTCGAATAAATTATTATTCGAATGATCATTCGAATAAATTTTTAGTGAATGATGAATAATTCACTGAATTATCTTATTCACACACTACATCATCAATTATTCACACAATTATTCGTTATTCATTATTCGTTATCATTTATTTCTAGTTGGTCTACTGAATAATCCTACTCAAACACACATATATATACGTATTTCTGGCTGCCAACATTATAATAAATCTATCGTTATTCACTAAAACATGTTTATTCTGAATGATCATTCGAATAATTTGTGAATAAAACATAAACTTCATTCACAGAATAACGAATAATGAATAAAAGTAATTATTCTTCATTCATGAATGAAATAATACATTTATTCATTAATCATTATTCATCATTCTGAATAATTTTTGCCCAACACTGATCTCACTCCGTTACAAACATATTCCGTTCTATTTTTTTTTTTTTTTTTTTTTTTTTTTTTTTTTTTTTTTTTTTTTTTTTTTTTTTAGAATAAAACCGTGTTTTTCGTGGTACGACTCCAATTTTCTCTGCTTGTACACATTTTTTTCAACGATTCATTACATTTTTGAAATTAGCATAATATTTGCTTTAAGGCTAATGAACATTCAGTATTCACAATTATCTCATTCAAGCCGTAATATCAATTCAAAAAGTAGCAATTAATAAAAGCTTCTGATTAGCGACACTATTTCCCAAATCACTTCTCTTTCAAAAAAAATCCTGCAGTCTGCCGAAATTCACATAAGTTGTAAAATTTAATCAGCTTTCCAGCCTTATACTTCTTACAAGGATATTAAAAAATTCTCCTTTTGTGCTCCTAAAATTTGATTCTTTTCATAGATATGCATATACATAGTCTACAATTTGTACCTCTTACACTGGAGAAGTAAGGATCCTCTTAGGCAAACAACCTTTTATAATATATCGACTACAAAACTGTTCTGATACCTTCCCTCTTGTTTTGTTATCGATTTGATTTCATAAAATGACAGTTCTCCATATGTTTTGGAAATTAATTCTATTTTTGTGTCTTTTGAATTTATCCGACTGTTATGAAACCAAAAAGTATCCGCTGCTTCTGCCTAACGTTCATCCCAATGTTGTTAGTGTTTTCTAATATTTTTACTAATGTTCTTTACTGTTTTAGCATAAAATTTTCATCATGAATAAATCAAATATTTATTCAATGATTTTCCTTTTATTTAGGAGGAATTGTATCTGTGCACTCCTGTTCGAGTTAATTACACCACTAGCTACTACATAGGTCTGTAAAATCATTATGGTATTTTAATGTTTTTTATTATTTTATTTTTAATGGGTCTTGTCAATTTTCAATATAAAAATATTAATTTTTACATATTTACTTTAAAATATATTACTCTTGTTTTATAATATTAAATGCATTCTTATAAATATTATTACTCTATAAGGTTTATGTTAAGAATATATATAAAATTGTATCTGTAATCATATTTAATGCTGATTTAATTTTGTTATTGTAATATTTATTGCATTTTCTAGTTGGATTCGAGCCTTCAGCAAGCATGGATGTTGTGCATCATATGATGTTATATGGATGTTCTGAACCAGGCACTGCATTATCATCCTGGTGAGTTATAATCACATGTCTTGTTTTAATGAAGTAAAATTAAGCACTTCTATATATATATATATATATATATATATATATATATATATATATATATTTCTTAATACACGTTTATTTAAAATCTGTACAATAAAATACAAGGGGTCTCCCGTAGTCTAGTGGCTAGCGTGCTGGATTCATAAGCGGGAGATGGTGGGTTCGATTCCCACCTCCGGCAGGAATTTTCTCATCTTAAGGCTCGCTGGGAAAATTCCTCGCTGCACCCTGGATGTCGGCGCTAATGACCTAGAAGTAGATGCGCCGTAAAAAAAAAAAATAAAAAAAAAAATAAAAAAAAAATAAAAAAAAAAATAAAAAAATAAATAAAAAAATAAATAAATAAAATACAATAATTACACAATGTATATAACATGTATTTTATATAATTTTGTCATAATTTGTTTTTAGATATAGTACATTAATGATTTAACATTAAATAATTAATAACTAAATTTAAATAATTAGAAAATAAATATAATTTTATTTATTTGTATAATTATATAATTTTTTTTGTTATTTCAATCGTTTTTGGAGGCAACGATCGTCTTTAGAGTAAGGTATGCTCTCTTACAAAAATCTCTGAAGCTTGAATAGTGTTTGTCAAAAAGCTCTTTTTCTGTAATAGGCCAGTTTTTTATATTATTTTTCTCTCTTCTATGAGTAACTTACATTTGTATATAAGGTGCTGTGTTTTTTGAGGTTTTCTGTTGTCGCAAGGGCATGCCGAGCTGTTATTTATATTTAGCTTGTGTAAGTATGTGTTCATCGTTCCGTGTCCAGTTAGTATATATATATACATATATATATATATATATATATATATATTCTGTTTTAAATTTCTTCGCTGGGGTTCACATGAGTGATTAATGAGAAGACATGTCTCTCCAGCGGTGTTGCTCCTCTGCATGTCGCAATATTTTGTCGGTTTTCTCTCCAACTTCATCAGTCTCCTGTGTCCTTTGAGGTTACTAAGGAAATGAGTTTGTCACAGAATTTCCATTCTTTATAGACCTGCTTTGTAAACTGTGCGGGCCAATTGTGTAAACTATCGGTGGGCCAGTGGGGCTCGAGGGCTTTCTACTTAGTTCTTCAGTAGGCCGCTCGGGTTGCAAGTTGTCATCATTGTGTGTGGTCTCTTCAATTTTCTTAAGGATGGGCCGCCAAATGTCTAGAAGGATGACACATCCTCCCAGACATTTGTCTCATTAATCACTCGTGTGTATATATATATATATATTTCCATAAGGTCTATATAAAAATCATTAAAAGTATATGTTCTATCCCCCCTCCTCCAAAAAAATATCTTCGTGGTTGAAAAAATTAACCGACGCAATGTAAATAAAGCTGCAACATAATTTATCAATCACAAAACAAAAAACTTTCAATTCTTAAAGCATTTGAAATTATACACATACATGACATGGACTGCATACATAATTATAAAATAACAATTTCATCTTCTAATAATACCTAATAATCAATTTAAATACTGTTTAAAGGTTTGGCCCCTTGCAGCAATACAGGCATCACAACGTTCATTGACAGACTGACATTTGATCATTGCTCTGCTGTAATCTGTCCACAGGCTAAGACAATGCTGTAATCTGATAAGACGATTTGGTGCTCCCTTGAGCCAATGGGCACCCAGTAGATCAAATCGTTAATGTTTCCCCAGAACAATGCAGGTCTGCAGATTGAAACGGCCAAGATGCCAATGGCCCACATCCTATTCAACGCCCTGGGTAGTTACAATATTTTCCGGGTTGTCCTCCTCAGTGGGAGCGCACCGCGGCCGTGCAACCCATTGTTGTCTCTCCTCAGAGTACTACCTTCCAGTAATCCAGAAGTCTCCTTATGGATATTTCGCTTGGTTCAAGATTGGTATCCTTTGTATCACCAAAGTACCTAAAACGTATGTGGTCTAGCCATTCACAATCGCGGATGATGTGTATCGGCGTCTCTTCTTCTGCTCCACACCATCTACAGATGGGGGAGTTGACTAGCTTCATCCTATGAAGGTGCTTATTCAGTTTGCAGTGTCCTGTAATTATTCCAACTGCTTCTCGAAGTTCTGCTCTGTTAAGGAGCTTCAGCTCCTTCCAGGGTTCTCCGGAAGGCTTTTGAATAAAGCATTTGGTGTGCCTCAAAGTCTGATTTTCCCCACAGGTTTTGTTGCTTTCTAAATAGCCACTGGTAAATTGTCCGTTTGAACAATGACAGTGGTGCCCCACAAAATGGAGCAGGGCCTATTGGTGCTGTAGCGGCACCTCTTCCTGCAAGAAGGTCCGCCTTTCATTGCCAGGGATTCCACTGTGCCCAGGTATCCAGAGGATCTCGACACAGTTCCTATTTTTGGCCAATTCTTTAAGTTCCATTTTACATTCCCTGACCAGTTTTGATGTAGTCATTGGGTTTTTTAGAGCCTTACAGGCAGCTAGGCTGTCCGTCAGAAAATTAATCCTTTCCTGGCTGCATTGTGTTCTTCTCAGCTGAACTGCGGCAGCAAGGATTGCATATACCTCAGCCTGGAAGACCGATGGCTCCCTTCCTAAGGCAATGCGGGGATGCCCTGGATAGTTAGTGACCAACCAATTTCGGACGGACCTCTCGTAGAGGGCTGGACAACCGTCAAGTCGTAAGAAGCTTACCAATCTCTGTGTCAAAAGGAATTCCTCCTAGGACAACGACAGTTTATTATTGACGAATGTGTAGAAAGACTCTGCGGTAAGTTGAGGGGTCATAAAATAGGGACCTATTATTAAGGACAAGTAGTTTCTCGCAGTTAGAACCCTCCAGAAATTGTATGGATTATCTTTACTTACTTATTTTATATATATATTTTTTTTTTTTTTTTTTTTTTTTTTTTTTTTTTTTTTAACAAATTGTAAACCATAAACATTTAATTCAAAGTAATCTAATTTAACTTGGGTCTAGATTCTATTCTTTATTGATTTTAGAACTTTGCATAAGTTTTTAGGTAACCTCAAGACATAGACATAGGTTTTTTTTTTTTTCAATGTCTAGGTCATTGATTTTTTTACGTGCCAACAATTGGGCTATTAATGCCTGGCTATCTAGAGTTTGCCACCCTTTAGACATTGTTATCTAAAACTGCTAAAACAATCAACAGAAAGACCATACAAATATTCATGTACATATAAATTTACTCCTAATATGTATGTATAAATATTGTACTAAAATATAAAAATTTGAATACATATTTGTCTAGTTTTTGTTCTGAAACATGAATTTATAAAATTCTAATGTTTTTTTATGAATGTTGTTTTCCCTCTGTAATTGAACTATTCTTTTACATTATTAGTACAGATATCAGTGGGATGTGCATGTAATATATATATATATATATATATATATATATATATATATATATATATATATATATATATATCCTCAGGCGTCCCACAAGGCAGCATCCTAGGTCCTGTCCTTTACCTCCTATACACGGCAGATATCCCCACCCATCCGACAACACACATTACGACCTACGCCGATGATACAGCCATCTTTTCCTCTTCCTCTGATCCCTCTACTGCTTCCCAACAATTGCAGGAGCACCTTGAGTCTGTCGAGAAATGATGCAACTTGTAGTAAATTAAAGTGAACCCAGAAAAGTGCTTCCATGTTACATTTACACTTAATAGGAGCGCCTACCCTCCTGTATTCATTTGCAGCAGTCAACTTCCAACATCAAATGAGGTACGTTACCTGGGACTCCTACTAGACAGCAGACTCACATGGAACCCACACAAACGACTGAAAAGACAAGCTCCTATTAAGTGTAAATGTAACATGGAAGCACTTTTCTGGGTTCACTTTAATTTTCCACAAGTTGCATCATTTCTCGACAGACTCAAGGTGCTCCTGCAATTGTTGGGAAGCTGTAGAGGGATCAGAGGAAGAGGAAAAGATGGCTGTATCATCGGCGTAGGTCGTAATGTGTGTAGTCGGATGGGTGGGGATATCTGCCGTGTATAGGAGGTAAAGGACAGGACCTAGGATGCTGCCTTGTGGGACGCCTGAGGATATATATATATATATATATATATATATATATATATATATATATATATATATTTACATGCACATGCACCGGCACACATAGTGTTGGGCTTAATATAGTATTCCCACTGATATCTGTACTAATAATGTAAAAGAATAGTTCAATTACAGAGGGAAAACAACATTCATAAAAAAACATTAGAATTTTATAAATTCATGTTTCAGAACAAAAACTAGACAAATATGTATTCAAATTTTTATATTTTAGTACAATATTTATACATACATATTAGGAGTAAATTTATATGTACATGAATATTTGTATGGTCTTTCTGTTGATTGTTTTAGCAGTTTTAGATAACAATGTCTAAAGGGTGGCAAACTCTAGATAGCCAGGCATTAATAGCCCAATTGTTGGCACGTAAAAAAATCAATGACCTAGACATTGAAAAAAAAAAAACCTATGTCTATGTCTTGAGGTTACCTAAAAACTTATGCAAAGTTCTAAAATCAATAAAGAATAGAATCTAGACCCAAGTTAAATTAGATTACTTTGAATTAAATGTTTATGGTTTACAATTTGTTAAAAAAAAAAAAAAAAAAAAAAAAAAAAAAAAAAAAATATATATATAAAATAAGTAAGTAAAGATAATCCATACAATTTCTGGAGGGTTCTAACTGCGAGAAACTACTTGTCCTTAATAATAGGTCCCTATTTTATGACCCCTCAACTTACCGCAGAGTCTTTCTACACATTCGTCAATAATAAACTGTCGTTGTCCTAGGAGGAATTCCTTTTGACACAGAGATTGGTAAGCTTCTTACGACTTGACGGTTGTCCAGCCCTCTACGAGAGGTCCGTCCGAAATTGGTTGGTCACTAACTATCCAGGGCATCCCCGCATTGCCTTAGGAAGGGAGCCATCGGTCTTCCAGGCTGAGGTATATGCAATCCTTGCTGCCGCAGTTCAGCTGAGAAGAACACAATGCAGCCAGGAAAGGATTAATTTTCTGACGGACAGCCTAGCTGCCTGTAAGGCTCTAAAAAACCCAATGACTACATCAAAACTGGTCAGGGAATGTAAAATGGAACTTAAAGAATTGGCCAAAAATAGGAACTGTGTCGAGATCCTCTGGATACCTGGGCACAGTGGAATCCCTGGCAATGAAAGGCGGACCTTCTTGCAGGAAGAGGTGCCGCTACAGCACCAATAGGCCCTGCTCCATTTTGTGGGGCACCACTGTCATTGTTCAAACGGACAATTTACCAGTGGCTATTTAGAAAGCAACAAAACCTGTGGGGAAAATCAGACTTTGAGGCACACCAAATGCTTTATTCAAAAGCCTTCCGGAGAACCCTGGAAGGAGCTGAAGCTCCTTAACAGAGCAGAACTTCGAGAAGCAGTTGGAATAATTACAGGACACTGCAAACTGAATAAGCACCTTCATAGGATGAAGCTAGTCAACTCCCCCATCTGTAGATGGTGTGGAGCAGAAGAAGAGACGCCGATACACATCATCCGCGATTGTGAATGGCTAGACCACATACGTTTTAGGTACTTTGGTGATACAAAGGATACCAATCTTGAACCAAGCGAAATATCCATAAGGAGACTTCTGGATTACTGGAAGGTAGTACTCTGAGGAGAGACAACAATGGGTCGCACGGCCGCGGTGCGCTCCCACTGAGGAGGACAACCCGGAAAATATTGTATTGTATTGTAACTACCCAGGGCGTTGAATAGGATGTGGGCCATTGGCATCTTGGCCGTTTCAATCTGCAGACCTGCATTGTTCTGGGGAAACATTAACGATTTGATCTACTGGGTGCCCATTGGCTCAAGGGAGCACCAAATCGTCTTATCAGATAGGCCTGTGGACAGATTACAGCAGAGCAATGATCAAATGTCAGTCTGTCAATGTACGTTGTGATGCCTGTATTGCTGCAAGGGGCCAAACCTTTAAACAGTATTTAAATTGATTATTAGGTATTATTAGAAGATGAAATTGTTATTTTATAATTATGTATGCAGTCCATGTCATGTATGTGTATAATTTCAAATGCTTTAAGAATTGAAAGTTTTTTGTTTTGTGATTGATAAATTATGTTGCAGCTTTATTTACATTGCGTCGGTTAATTTTTTCAACCATGAAGATATTTTTTTGGAGGAGGGGGGATAGAACATATACTTTTAATGATTTTTATATAGACCTTATGGAAATATATATATACATATATATATATATATATATATATATATATATATATATATATATATATATATACACACGAGTGATTAATGAGACAAATGTCTGGGAGGATGTGTCATCCTTCTAGACATTTGGCGGCCCATCCTTAAGAAAATTGAAGAGACCACACACAATGATGACAACTTGCAACCCGAGCGGCCTACTGAAGAACTAAGTAGAAAGCCCCCGAGCCCCACTGGCCCACCGATAGTTTACACAATTGGCCCGCACAGTTTACAAAGCAGGTCTATAAAGAATGGAAATTCTGTGACAAACTCATTTCCTTAGTAACCTCAAAGGACACAGGAGACTGATGAAGTTGGAGAGAAAACCGACAAAATATTGCGACATGCAGAGGAGCAACACCGCTGGAGAGACATGCCTTCTCATTAATCACTCATGTGAACCCCAGCGAAGAAATTTAAAACAGAATATATATATATATACTAACTGGACACGGAACGATGAACACATACTTACACAAGCTAAATATAAATAACAGCTCGGCATGCCCTTGCGACAACAGAAAACCTCAAAAAACACAGCACCTTATATACAAATGTAAGTTACTCATAGAAGAGAGAAAAATAATATAAAAAACTGGCCTATTACAGAAAAAGAGCTTTTTGACAAACACTATTCAAGCTTCAGAGATTTTTGTAAGAGAGCATACCTTACTCTAAAGACGATCGTTGCCTCCAAAAACGATTGAAATAGCAAAAAAAATTATATAATTATACAAATAAATAAAATTATATTTATTTTATGCATATTTATTTTCTAATTATTTAAATTTAGTTATTAATTATTTAATGTTAAATCATTAATGTACTATATCTAAAAACAAATTATGACAAAATTATATAAAATACATGTTATATACATTGTGTATTGGAACAAAATAAATGGCCTTTTTTCAGGGTTACTGCAGAGAGGAAACTAATAAAAAAATTATATATATATATATATATATATATATATATATATACGTAGTAAGGTCCATAAGTTTCCGGCCTGTCCTGCTTCCCCTCCTTCAAACGTGCCGGGACCTGCACGCCTATGCAGGTCCATGCCTGCTCACTCCATACCCATCGCCCGCACTTCCTCAGTCTTGTCAGTCAGTGTCCAGCCTGGATGGAAACTCCCCATTTTTACAATGTTCAAACTCTAGTACCGTGCGGTAATTAAATTCTTTTGTAAAGAGGGTCTTACTCCAGTGCAAATTAAAGAGCGCTTGGATTGTGTATACAGGCAGTCCTCCCCCTCGTATTCCACAGTGAAAGAATGGGCAAAATTATTTAAGTTAGGGAGAGAAAGTCTAGAAGATGACCCACGTCCCGGTCGCCCATTGGAAGCTGTCACTTCTGAAACAATCCAACTTGTGGAATATGAATTGCTGTCTGACCGGCGACTAAAAACCAAGGAAATAGCAGCGAGGTTAGGGCTTTCAAAAACAAATTTTTTGAGGATCATCAAAGAACATTTGCATATGAATAAGGTTAGTGCAAGATGGGTTCCAAAAATTCTTTCAGCTGCTCAAAAACAGGAACGAGTTGTGTGCTGCAATGAATTTTTACGCGAGTATAATGCCGACCCAAGGAATTTTTTGGATTCAACTGTAACTGGGGATGAGACAATGGTTCTATATTATGACCCACTCAGCAAAAGAGAGTCCATGGAATGGAGAAGACCAGGAACAGCGCCTCCTTTAAAGGCAAAAGTCACGCAATCAACAAAAAAGGTAATGGCCACAATTTTTTGGGACTGTAAAGGAATACTACTGATAGATTTTAAAGAAAGGAATACCACAATGAATGGTGAGTTTTATGCAGCCCTACTTCACCGGTTACGAGACGCCATTAAAGAGAAGAGGCGAGGGAAGTTAAGCAGAGGTGTCCACCTCCTTCTTGACAATGCCTCTGTCCACACAGCATTGATTTCCAAGGCCGCTGTGAAGGACTGTGGATTCCAAGAAATCTCTCATCCACCCTACAGCCCAGACTTGGCCCCTAGCGATTTCTACCTTTTCTCAAAGTTAAAATCTGACCTTCCTGGAAGGCGATTTAACACCGACGAAGAGCTCCAAGCAGCAGTGGAAGAACATTTTTTTAACAAAGAAGAAAATTATTTTTTTCATGATATAGAAATGTTGCCAAAGCGTTGTATTAAGTGTGTTGAACTTAGAGGAGAATATATTGAAAAACCATAAAACCAGTTTTTTTTCTTTCACCTTTCCTTGTATCCCAGGCCGTAAACTTTTGGACCTTACCTTGTATATATATATATATATATATATATATATATGTATATATATATATATATATATATATAAAAATATATATATATACAGTAGGGTTCCGATTAACTGAGGTCCGGTCAACCGAGATCCCGATTAACCGAGGTGTCAAGCCTGAGGGGGGGGGGGTGGCTATGTGTATATATATGAAGTTGAGCCGGAACTTCACGACGGGAACTTCATCCCGATTCTCAGAAGAAATACAATTCTCAATTTGAGAGTCTCAAATTGTAGGACAGAAGCAGGTGTTGTGCGCAAGAACCCTCTCGTTAATTTCCTTCCAAGAATCAGTTCCCTACACCTCCTGTTTGAAACTTTTTCTAGTAGCGGGGTCCTGGAATATTTTGTTAACATGTTCACTTCCCATTCTCACTTTTCCTTTATTCCCTTCTAACGAAACTCTCAGTCACAGTTTAGTCAAGCTATGGATAACATCGTGAAGAAAAAACGTAAACGAGTGGTTGAGGCGCTCAAAAAGACCATTCCCCCAAAAATAAGCCATGAAGAGTGTTTCAATCTGCTTGGCAGATCTCTTCTCTATTTAGAAAGCAGAAGCGAAGTACCGCCAAATGAACTCATGATTCTTAGAAAATGGAGGGACACAGCTGCTGCCGACAGAAAAAGTTCATTTAGGCAAGCCACAATTAAAGATTTCATTTTTAAAAAATAATGTCACTGTTTCTGTTATTATTGTTATTACTAGATATTATTATTATTATTATTAAATATAAGTTTTTTTTAGCATATAAGTAGTTTTTATTAAAAAACAACCTACATTTCCAATTGCTATTGGTATGGTTCCGATTAACCGAGGTAACCTTGGCCCTAATTAATTTAAAATGTTTTTCCATAAAAAAAAGCCTAGTCAGAGAGAGAAATATATTTTTATTGTGCTCAGGAATTGTGGTGAAATGGCTAATGGAGCAGCTGCAGGACCAACATTTCCACCGTGCAAGAAAGATTCTCAGGTATATAAATATATATATATTTCTATTGAATATTGAAAAATTGAGTCTTTTTTAGTAACTGTTACTGTTGTTAGGTACCTACATAATCTAATCGAACATATGTTATTATAATAATATACATGGATATTTGGAGGTATTTGTAGGGAAACACGGCAACGCTTTCTATATGCTGGAGAGCATTAAGCCGTCTATCTTACTTGGCACAATAATTATTTGGAACATGTGGAGGTCATATCATGGGATTGACAAAATTATTGTAAAGGAATACAAACATTTCAGCTAATTATTCCAAGAATTTTGTTGAATCCATTATTGAAGCTCATACCCAAACAATAGAATCCTTGCGGGCAAAAGCGAAAAGAAGGATTAAAAGAGAATGCGGAACACGCAGAACACTGGTGGATTCTTATTCGTGTGATTTTCTGTGGAGGCAGCGGAATATAGAGGAGGATCTCTTCAGAAAAATCATTTCAGACATCAAAGAATACTGATCTCTAGAATGTTAACCTATCTAAAGCAGGCGACACACGGGCAGGCAGGCCTGTCAGTAAGACCTGAACAGTCTGCGAGAAAGCTTGTCGCCTGAACGTGTATATATTCTGGCCGGTCTGCTAGTTAAGACTGTTCAGGCAGCCGGAATATCCGGCTATCTTGAGACATACGGATACGGCCGGATATATATATATACATACAATTGCCCAAGATCCGTCCTTCTTTAACCAAATTTCTTTAACTAAAAAGGCTGTTCCATTCTGTCTGTCAACCCTGTTAAAATTGTAACATCCCTAGTTTCATATTTTATTCAAATTAATACGCCTCAGGAGAGGAAACATGTTATATTTATGTCCTTGTTAAATTTCCTTACAAAAATTTACTCGGGTGCTGAAAATTTTACTGATATTTCATGACATCCATCGTAAATTTATTTGGATTTTCACTTTAACTATTACTGAAGATATACAGTTTTGTATTACCTTGGGCTAAATTGTGTTGTTTTTTTCTTTTGGTTCTTCATTGAAGCCCGAGTCAACTCAGATTATATCAACCATAATAAATATTTTATTTTTTTCTTGACATTTTTTTGTTGTCTTACAAAGCTACATATGCTTACACCTGCCCCTGAGATATCTTGGGTATAGAAGCCATTTTCATTTTTCTATTAACAAGTTAACTCAGGAGCTGAAAGTTTGACAGTTATTCAATGCCATTGCCCATAATGTTTTTACATTAGCTCTTATCACTAATTATTAACTAGACTACAGTTTGTTTTTGTGGCTGCTTTATTGAAGCCTGAGCTAACTTGGGTAATGTTAGGATCCATGATAAATATCTTGTTTTTATTCTTTAAAAAATTGTTGTTTTTTGGTCGCCTTACAAGGAGATATTTTTGGAACTATATCTGTAGGTAATAGAAATAGTATAAAAATAATCGGGCATTTTTTGCATAATTTTCTATATGAATTCAATCAGTAAGCGTTTAAACAAAGATATTCATTTTAAAAATAATTTAAAATCATGAAAAAAAAATTGATATTGATAGTAAAAAGAACAGAAATATAAATTCTTGAAGACAAGGTTTAAATGGATTCCTGAAAGTCAAAAAGTGATACGAGTGAGATTGGATGAAGTATGCAGTTTAGGGGATCCTTTGCAGGATGACAATGCATTTTTCACATGCTTCTTCGCTAATGATTTCATCTCCTCTTACTTTCACCCGTGGTATGGTTTTCTAACCCACAAATTTTCTTTGACCTTACTACTGGTTTCCTTATTCTGTACAAGGTGTCACAAAAATAATGGTCATCCAGTCGCCAGATGATTCTCCAATGCGAGATCGGAAAAAATAACCCCAAGGTCAAATTTTTTTATTGCATATTTCGAATCTACGAGTCATGAGGAAAAAAAGTCAACGGCACCATAGGTCAGAAATGACTCTTTATGGTCAAAATACGTGGGCCATTCCATTCCAATCGACACACGGTGGCCGATTTAGATCATTTTTCTTTTTTACATGTTCTACTAACACTGCCTTACACAAAAATGCCTCGTTTGATTTTTTTTAAATGCATCTTCTAGTATAAAAAATTATAAGTATATTGAAAAACGAGCCTCTCAGTGGTATTAATTGGAGGACTATAACTCATATTTTACAATTGACAGACATGCCTTCATGAGGTTACTCTCAAACTTAT
Source organism: Gonocerus acuteangulatus (assembly GCA_946811695.1). NCBI lineage: Eukaryota > Metazoa > Arthropoda > Insecta > Hemiptera > Coreidae > Gonocerus > Gonocerus acuteangulatus. Next base: position 82,206,846 of record OX328132.1, on the reverse strand, counting down.
CAAAATATCTTTGCCATAAGATTTCAACCAATCGTTGAAATTACTCATTATGGATTACATAGTTCATGTATGAATTTCGTGAACCAGCCAGCCCTCGAGTCCCTCCCAGAATAGAGGATAGAATAATTGCCCTCGCCCATGGACAAAAAAAAAACATTTCTTCCTAAAAAAACAAAAAAAAAAAGATTAAGTTGTAACATTATCACTCCAGCGCCTGTAGCAATTGGGCCTGTTCTACAGCTTCAATATGTCGGACTTCATTCCTGAGGCAAACTGCCAACATTGCTTTCAAATTCCTCCTCACTCGGCTAAGGCCCTGGTGAGAATTTCTCATAATTCTTTCAAATGCCCATGTTATTCTCGTCCATTTTGCCTGATGTGGACGATGACGATGGAAAACGAACTTTTGTCAATCCACAATACTCGCAGGAGGAAGTGGGGAGGACGTCCCAACATGTCCAGCTCCCACCAACAAAACAATAATCTCTGCTCCTGATCCCCAGGCCTCAACTCCTGAACTTGCTGTAATCTGAAGGGAGACGTTCTTCCCAAAGGATTCGGCAGACCGTCATCCTCGAGACTCCTGTAGCTTGGGCCATTCTTCTCAGCCCCAGAGTAGGTCTGGATCAGGCGAGGGCAATTACTCTATCCTCTATTCTAGGAGGGGGGTTGGTTCATGAAATTCATATATGACCAGTGAAATTCCTAATGAGTAATTTCAGCGATTGATTGAAAGCTTATGGCAAAGCTTAAAGAATAACCTCAAGAAGGCATTCCTGTCAATAGTAAAATGTGAGTTATGGTTCTTCAATGAATGCCACTGAGAGGGCCGTTTTTCAATATACTCATATTTTTTATACTGGAAGATACTTTTAAAAAAATTCAAACGAACTATTTTTGCGTAAGGCGATGTTTGAGGAAATGCTATGGAAAGGTTTAACATAGTAGTAGTATGGAAAGGATTGTCATAGTAAAAAAAAAAAAAAATACATGGAACTTACTGGTATTGAAATATTTCTTTTTGAATTAAACAAGTAAATAAACTAGCATTTTGTCCTTTAGTTACTCTAAAAAATGTTTATGTTTTACTTTATTTATAATGTTCCACTAAGTTGTACTTATTATGATTTTTCAGATCATATATGCTTGGGCTAGAGATGCACCTAAATTAGATTTACCTGCAGATGTTGGTTTTAAAGTGGGAGGAGATTCTCTTATAAAATATCTTGTATTACAAGTTCATTATGCTCACATTGATAAATTTAGAGGTATATATGTACTTTCTCTCAATTAACTGTAGTTCTATTTAATTTACTCTATCACATTTCCTCTCATGAGTGGTCAATTTTGTTTACTACTAAAGTAATCTGCGAAAATGATTGAATTAGTGTTTAAAAACAACTAGACCATATAATTGTCATTGTTTGTGTTCATATTTTCATATTTCAAAATACATGAATAATTTTTGGTGGTAATATAATAACTTTTAATATGCGTCTACTACATTATTCAGCTTATAAAAAAATGTTCATTTAAGAGGAACTGATGACTGACTTTAACCTTATAATGGCTAACTGTCGTGCGGGATGGGCATCTCCACAGATGTGAAGGGTGGGCTAGATCTATTTACTCTGTAAGTGTGAGATAAGATTGCGGCACTCCAAGTCTCGGCGGCCCTCATCGTTACTTCTATACAAATTTTCCTGTCTTACAGTTGTTCAAGAATACATTTGTCCTCTCTTTGTATGAAAAACTATGAGTCAAGTCGATCGTGGCAAGTGCAGAACCCAGACCACGATAGGTGTCTGGATCACTGGGGGGAACTACTTTTCACACCCGCATATATGCTATTAGAGCATTTGAAGGGTTGAGAGAATCTATTGGCTTAACTGTAATGTCTGAATGAAACTTTTACCTCCAAATGAGCCTTTTAGCATATGATTAAAATGCAATATAACCGCTTCAAGGCTATCCCCCAAGTATCTTCGGATTGGCTAGACATCCCCCACAGGCTATGCCTGAGTATATTCAGATGATTCGTTATCTGTTGTCCCTGCCTTTTATATGCCTTAAGAGTCTTATCTGCTTTCTATGAGTGGACAGTAGTATTTCTGGGATATCTTTCTAACCAAAAGGTGTTGTAGGCATTCACTTGTTCCATAATTCACTAGTAATAAGGCTTTTGTCTTTTACTGGATGGTAGTGTTACTAAGCTAGAAAACTAATCACTGTTTCAACGGAACTATAAAGAAGGTAGCCCTGTAAAAGAGAATCAAAAGGTGTAAAGAAACAACACCCACAATTTTTATATTTTTTAGATTTACTTTTATTAATCCCCCTGCTAATAGGATGGGTCGGAACTGATATTGGCAATTCCAGGATTTTTTTTAGTAAGATGTACTTATTAAAACGCTCATATTTTCTAAAATAATGTTGAGTGATGACTCCTTGTTGTACCTTTGAATGCTGCTTCTCTATTAATTAACAGATAATCCAGGACACACTTTTTAAAATTAGGATGCCAATGAACAATATAAAAAATACATTTGAGGCTAAATGTAGCCTAATGAAAATATCTGTGGATAAAAGACTTAATATGAGGATATTTTTTTTTTTTTTGTTTACGGTGCATCAACATCTAGGCCATTAGCGCTGGTCTTTCTATAGGAGCAAGGAATCTTTTTAACGGGTCCTGGAATGAAAATACTCTGTACAAGCGGGACTCTAACCCACCTCTTCTATTTGAGAATCCAAAGCATAAGCCACTGGATCACGGGAGACCCTAGCGGATAAAGGTTGTGGAACATTGCACTGGAGTTTATTTTTTTTCTATAGTTTTTATAGCTGTAATATTGACCAAAGCATATTAGCTTCATAAGTGTTGACGCAGGAAATGAACTCTTGTTCATAAAGGTTAATGAGGGATTTGAACTTGTGTCCATTGGTTGATGACTATTCAATAGGGTATTGAAACAATAGTGAAAATTATATGCGTGATCAAATTTCATAAAAACTATTGATTCATGAGTGTAAATTTGAAATTCATCTTAGGACAATTCAAGTTCACCACAGGGATCGATGCATCGACAAATAAATAAATACCTTTTATTTTAACATGAATTTGATTTAAAATCATTATTTTTATGATAAGGCAATTCTTCATTTTTATAAACTTTATATATTTTCTCCGATTTTTTAATTTTATTTTATGGATTTTAGATTTCTTTGTGGATAATAATTAAGGGTCTTCTAATTTTGTTTCTTATTATTATTCATATACATTTATTATTGGTTCCTATTCATTAATTACAGGTGGGAAAACAGACGATTCTGGTGTTAATTTAATCTATACTGAAACAAAGTAAGTATTTATTTACTTTAAAGAAAAAAAACTAATTTATAATTCATGGAAAACTCAATTCTTTTGTTATTTGTGTGTTACAAATGTTTATTAAATTTTGGTCCAGACATCTTTTTTAAATGGCCAGAAGTGTAATTTTTCTGATTTGACAATTTATTAGAAAATAAAATTGTATATCAATAATTATCTAAAGTAGAATGAGTTAAAAAAAAATATGTACTTTTACCTAACCTATTATGCACGAATCATGCACAGATGATAGAGAGAGGAATTAGTCATGTTAGAGCAGCTTTACTTATGTGTCGAATAGTGATCTAATGTAAGAATGAAGAGAGGCTACAATGATAATAATTAGGGTAAGCATCATTATTGAGAATATTGCTTTATAAAAACGCTTGAATCACAGGAACTGCGTCATCTTAGGGTGGTTCTATAAAGGGTGTATCGCAAGTTGACAATACTAGACAAAAAATGTGGTTCAGCACCAGGTTGTGGCATGAGCTACAACTTCTGCTGGATTAGAAGGGACTGTTCATAAACATAATGGCACTGCTTGAGGTGTCAATTCGGGATTAGAAGATTCGGAAGTTGTGGGTGGCGTACCCAAATATACATATATATATATATATATATATATATATATATATTGTAATGATCTAAAAGGGGGTGCTCTAGAAAGAGTCAGTTTCTGGCATAGCAAAGAGTAGCATTCCTATTCAAAATAAAGGCTAAGTTATATTCCATAAGTCCATCACAAATATTCTCCTTTGTCAATCAATTAAATAATTAAAAGAGTAATAAAAGGGATAGCAATTGGCAGTGCTTAGTTTGGCAGTATTTATTTTTTTTAAAAAAAGGCAGTGTTAAATAAAAAAAAGGAGTCCAAATGTCTCGGCTAGGAGCGATAAGGCATCGAGAGATACAATTTTCCCAGGAAGATAAGAATAGAGGTGCTTCCAAAAGATGCCCTTTGTACATCCAGGGGGCGATCGCTGAAGACAAACACCCTTGGTGTGGTGGGAGTAACGCCTCTATAAAAAGGGCCTTCCCCCACCACTCGTTCTCATTTCAACGCCAGCCAAGGGCCAAAGCACACCCATTCAAGCACCAGAGGCAGAGGACACACGGTCTCGCTGCAGAACCACCTGGTCAGCCGACACCAAGCTCACTTCATCTGCACATGATGGCCAGACCCCACTCCAAGATTTAGCAGCCGACCATCATTCTCCTCAACATAACTACAAGCAGTCTGCCTCTTCACTTCCAGAACATCATCCGTAAAATAAGCTGAGTATAACTCACTAACTGCCAATCTTCAATTAAAATTTAAAAGCTATCTAAAATTTAATAATGGCCAATATTTATCTTTTAATATATAAATTAATATTTTAATTATGTTCTAACTTTTTTAAAATAACCCAACATTGATACAATTATGTGAGTCAAGCAATTTTTTATATTCTTTTTATATCACAGCCATGCCAAATCATAAATTATATATCTTTTATTCAATATAAGTCAATTATTTCCAACTCTATTTTTATTTATAATGAACCTTTCTCCTGGTATTTAATATGGTCTCAACACATAAAAGGACAGATGGTAAGAAGTGGTTCTAATTATATATTTCTCATGCTTTTCTTTCAGGAAATTTATTAAATTAATTCAATTGTTCAAATGATTTTATTCATAAATCCGTATGTGGTGATTTTGGTAATTTTAAATGAACCCTGAGATATAATGAAAATATACTAAAACATATCAAATCAACTTTAACCTATAATAACTTAAAAATATATTCAAATTTTCTTTTTCTTGACCAAACCAAAACACCACAATATATATATATATATATATATATATATATATATATATATATATTATTTGTTATAGATTATATATATATATGTATATATAGTGTGGTGTTTTGATAATTGGTTATATTAAAAATGTTATTTCTTTTAACCTGGCTAGAAAAGCTCTTATTAAAATTTTCAATAGATCTCAGGGTTCATCAGAATTTAACCAAAATCACCACACACGGATTTGTTATTTAATTTATTATTTATTTAATTTGAATTATTTCTTTAATTCTATCAAATTTCCTGAAATGAAAAGCATGAAAAATAGTAATTTATTACCACTTCTTCCCATCCATCCTTTATATTGTTTTGAGACCTTATTTTATATACCAGGAGAAAGGTTCATAATTAATAAAACAGAGTTGGAAACAATTAAATTATATTGAAATAAGAAATATTATGTTTTTGGCATTGCATAGTTGTAATGTTATAAATATAAAATGCTTGACTCACATAAGTGAACTCAATGTTGGGGTATTGGGAAAACTTAGCTCATAATTAACTTACTAAATTTATATAATAAAAATAAATTATTGGTCATTGTATTTATTATTGCTTGCATTAGTTTTATTTTAGCTTTGGCAGTTTTTTCTTTGTTTGAGTGATACTCAGCTTTAGATTCGCAGGAAGTTCTCTATGTCCAGCTCATCCCAGTACTACTTGTTCAATTCTTGTCTCAGGGTGAAGAGGCAGGCTTGTATATTGCTATATCGGTCGGCTGAGAATCGAGTGTCAAGGTGCTGGTGGCCGGCTGTGAGGGTAGGGGGATATCCCTCTTATAGATGTCACCCCCACCATACCAAGGGCTCTTGATGTTAGCATGCTGTTTAAGGCTTGCTTTTCTGAAACATCCCTCTTATCACTCTGCGTGGGAAACTTGCTATCCACAACGCCTTTTTGCTTCTTGTTGATACATTTGAATCAATTAACTCTTCTTTTATTTTACACTCATTACACTGCCTAAAAAATACTGGCTCAAACTAATTTTGTGGCCAAACGGTTGGTCTGAGAAAAAAATGTCAGAGGTAAAAGTTGTAGGCCTTGACTTAAGCTTTCTAAATAAGTCAACCATTTAACATGTTGACTGCACATGTGCGCTCAGCGCTAGATGGAATTTTGAGGTTTGCCGATGACCCCTATTATTATGCACATCATTTTGAAGGGAATTAAATAACAAAACCTTTGCCCCAAACCGCTCTTCGATATCTTTAAAATCAAACGAGTTTTGTGCGATTCAAATGTTATTGTTTTAAATTAAAGCAATTTTTTTTAGGCACTCACAGAGGTCGGTTATGAATGTGTGATGCATGACTTTGCGGTATTTTTTCCTCAACTGTCTGAAAAAAGTATGGCCGATCCTCTAAAAGAATTATTTTTCCTAATAACATTAATAAAATTGAATATAAGGCATTTTGTTTAAGTATTTAGTCTGATTTTTCATTTAAGACGTTCAATTTAAGTGATAACCCTACTTCATTGATAGATTAAATAATAAATTGTAAAGAAAGCTCTTATCTTGCAGTTTCAAGGCATCCATTTTACTGTATTTTTATTTCTTCAAAAATGCTACCTTCAACATCCAGAGACCTTTGAAGTCTGGAACGTATGATCCTCTCAATGCTTGTTCCTTCAATATGTCTCTTGAGGCTTCAGCAATCCTTCCTTGCATTTGGTCTTGTGTGCTAGGCGGATTAGAGTAGACCATATTTTTAAGTGTACCTCACAGGAAGAAGTCCAGCGGAGTGAGTTCAGGTGATCTAGGTGGTCAAGAAATACCCCTGTCAATCCAACGGTTTCCGAATATGGAGGTTACAGCTTTCGTAGCTTCTCGGGAATAATGGGCTGGACAACTATCATGCTGGAACCTCATTGTACATCTTGTTTCTAGTGGTAAGTTCTCCATGAGCTCTGGAAGTCGATCCAAGATGAACGTCCTGTAAGCATTCCCTGATACGGGACTTACCAAAAAATATAGGCCAATAATTTTACTGCCCAGAATCCCGCACCAAACGTTTACCGACCACTGATACTGGAGGTCCAGCTGCCTTATCCAGTGAGGGTTATTCATGGACCAATAATGTGAGCTATGCCTGTTCAAGGACCCATCACTTACAAATGTGGGTTCTCATGAATAAACCGTTTTGCCGTTAGATTGGCAGGGATGGTCCTATTTCTTGGCCACCTAGATCACCTGAGCTCACTCCGCTAGTCTTCTTCCTATGGAGTACACTTAAAAATATGGTCTACTCTACACCGCCTAGTACACAATACCAAATGCGGGGAAGGATTGCTGAAGCCTCCAGAGCCGTATTGAAGGAACAAGTATTGCGAGCAGCTGACAGCATACGTCAGGGGATTTTTGCCCTTGATCAATAATTTGTAAAAGGCTTTGCCCCACTGCTTCAATTTTACAGGCTTTTTGGTCAGTTTTGTCTTTATGCTTGAATTCATGACACTCAACTGTGCAATAATGTCCGTTCTCCTGAAGGCAATTGAAATTCCTTACTAATTTTGTCCCAAGCATGTTTTCTTTCTTTAATTAGCAGCTGGTAATTTAGATTTTTACATTACCACAGGATCATTGAGTAATACTGTTATGACACTCCCCGGATCAGGACTGACCTGTGTGGCTAGTATGGTCAAAATTGGTCATACGGTATGGCTGTTTATAAACAACAAACAGCTAATAGATAATTTTGACCTAGTCTATGACACTCCCCAGATTAAGACCTACCTGTGTGTCAAGTTTTGTCAAAATCGGGCAAACGATGTGGATTTGTATAATGAACAAACAGAAAGACAGAAAGCTGAGTGGCGATTTTTATCTAGCCTTTGCCATTCCCCAGAATAAGACCTACCTGTGTGTCAAGTTTTGTCAAAATGAGCCAAACAATGTGGATTTGTATAATGAACAAACAGACAGCTAGACTGCTGATTGACAATTTTGACCTAGTCTATGATACTCCCCGGATCAAGACCTACCCGTTTGCCAAGTTTAGTTAAAATTGGTCAAACAGTTTGAATTTAAAATTGGTCAAACAGTTTGAATTTAAAATTGGTCAAACAGTGTGAATTTTTGTAAGGAACAAACATACAGACAGATAGCTGATAGACGATTTTGACCTACGCTATGGCACTCCCGTATCAAGACCACACGTGTTTCAAGTTTCGTCAAAATCGGTCAAACAGTGTGAATTGGTGTAAGGAACAGTCATAGAAACAGACAGCTGTTAGATGATTTTGACCTAACCTATGACACTCCCCATTTCAAGACCTACATGTGTCCCAAGTTTGGTCAAAATCGGTCAAACGGTTTGGATTTAGGATACAGAACAAACATACAGGCAGACAGCTGTTAGATGATTTTGACCTAACCTATGACAATCCCCATATCAAGACCTACCTGTGTCCCAAGTTTGGTCAAAATTAGTCAAACGGTTTGGATTTAGGATAAGGAACAAACATACAGGCAGACAGCTGGTATACGTTTTTGACCAAGACTCTAAATATTTTAATGCATCTAAATGTTTCTTAAAACATCAAATATAGGTTCTCCATATGGAGACGATTCATTTGATACCACTCGTGATGGACGGAATGATGGGATTAGGATTAGGATTTGCTTTGATCAGGGCATAAACTGCACAGACATTACACCCTTTGTTTTTGTTCAACAGATTAGTGGGTTTAAAAATAATTAGCTAACAGAATGATAGGTTTCTGAAAGAAGTACAAAACTAGCACTCCCCCCCCCCCCCATCCCCCGGAAGCGAAGTCAAACACACCTTTTCAGGATTTTTCGATTTTTTCCTTTAAAAACACCCTAATGTCTATACAATGTCTATCATCCTGCAAAATTTCAAGTATCTTCTCGTGAAGTGCCTGATAATTTTGATGAGTGAGTGAGTCCTATAAATTCCGATTTTTAATCGCTTATATCTCAGAAACTATTAAATGTAGAATTATGAAATTTTCCAGTTTTATTTGTATCTATTAGACTAAAATCTAAGTAAAATTTCATAAGTTTATCTTTACTGGTTGAAAGTTATGAGAGGGTAAAAATCGGCTCTAATACAGTATGTAATATAAACATAGTGTGCTTAGGCCGGAACTTGGCCTATCTATATATATATATATATATATATATATATATATATATATATATATATATTTATTTATCTAATATATAAAATTCTTGTGTCACAGTTTTAGTGCTTATACTCCTCCGAAACGGCTTGACCGATTTTGATAAAATTTAAAATGTATGTTCAGTAGGTCTGAGAATAGGTTTATAACTAATTTTTATACCCCTAAGTGATAAGGGTTGCCCACCCCCAAAAATATTTTTTTATTTTTCGGACAAAACATTTTATTTTTATTTTTGTATGATTTGGTATTCAAAAATACATACAACCCTAATCAATCCCAATTTTATAATAACGATATTAGTACTTTAATCCTAATAAATAAATTTTAATTTTATTCAACATATGGCCTTTTCACAAAGAGAAATACGGCTGCAGATTCTAACCTGTTCCTGAAGTTAATTACAACATTCTATTCTATACTTTATGGGGGGAGGACTCAGAAAGCGCAATCGCCAATCGTGTGGATGCACATTGGGGCTACATTAACGTCAATTCACGGTTTGCCAGGCGCATCGTCAGTGAGCTGGACAATCTATTGGATGAGCAGAATGAAGTTTTGAAATTATTTAAATCACACATGTACAAATTTCAAAGTGACAATCATGCTATTGTCATCAATCCAGATAATGAACCATCTGGAGAGTGCATTCAAGGCACCTGCTGACAACGTAGCTGGAATCATGTTTGGCGACCATACAACTATGCAAGAAATCGTGATTCAAAGAAGAAATAATAATCTTGAAACCAATGCTGATTCCCACAATTCATATGACGCTATCCAATATCCACTAATGTTCTGGAATGGACAAGACGGATATTGCATAAATATTAAACAATGAGATCCCTTAACAAATACAGGATTATTATTTGACTACCAAAATATTCACTAAAAATAATGTATATGGCAAAACAACGTCGGCTGGTTTGTGTATTTTATGGGTTGGAATTCTATTTTGTATAGGCTAATCTGTAGGAAAGCAATAGTCGTTATAGGCTGTGGGACATTCAGTTCTCTTTAGCAGATTTTGTTTCCCTTTGTTCTCTTCCTTTAATTCATCCTTTTTATTCGTAGCATTGTCTCTGTTATGCTTCTAGTTGTGCTATGGGCATTATCATTCAACGTGTTAAAATGAAAAGAAAATCTTTCCAACAAAAGTATTTAACAAATATGTTTGGAATTCCACATAGTACTGTCCAAATGTTGTGAGCTTATTTTGGCAATAAAAATATGTATATATAATGTTGTGGATCTCATCCGAAAAATGTGGAGTCGTTATCAAGTTTTGGGAAAAGAATGTGAGTCTCCAGGCCTTAGACTTCTTAATGTTAAGAATTCAAGAAGCACAATGGTATTAAAAGGAAGGTTTTATATTTATTTCATGGGAAAGTGGGAGTAATTTATGTATATCAAAGATTTAATATACATTAAATTCTTATTAACAGAAGTCTGTCTTGTGAATATATAAAACATGGCAAGTTGAAGAATCCCCACTTCAGCTTGTCAATACTAAATATTTATGTATTTATTAGTAGTGAAAAATTCGAAATTGCAATATAAATTAGGAATTCCCCTTAAAAGGGTCAAAGTTACCCTCTGCCTCTCATCCTGGGAAGCATATGTGTCCCCTTGGGAGTAAGTTCCTTACTCCCCACTTTCATTGATCTGATGTGTAATGTAAAAATTTGACACACCCTATGTGTTTTTTTTCAATAGGGTAGGGGAAAAATCTTTCATGAGACGAAGTGGACAAAGCCACAACAGTGTGAGATTCCTACTCACTAAAAAACCACCTCCCTATACACCTCAACCACCCTGCGGAACCACCCTCAGGCATTATTTCGCAGGGAAGAGTTGGCCCTAAGCCTTCTTCATTAGTAGACTACATTATTTTGAGCCACAGTCAACCCTTTTCTCTCCCAAGCTTCTTGCCGATGAGAGCAGCGTATTCTGACACGTATATTCAGTTCTCGGTATTAGCGATGATGAGGCTGACCACATTTTCTGGTTTCATGTGTTTGCCTAGCTTTCTGTCTAATTCGGCCTCTTCGATGCGAAATCTCGGGCATTCGAAGAACACATGTTCTGCAGTCTCATCTTTTGGGGCGCATCTAGGGCATGCCGGGTCATCATCTAAGTTAAAACGAGCTAGGTATGCTCTGAAGCAGCCATGCCCAGTGAGCATTTGAGTTGAATAAAAATCTACTCCTCCATGCTTCCTTTCTCTCAATGTGTTGATGTCAGATATTAATCGGTGTGTCCATCTTCCCGATGTTGAAGCATCCCAACGCCTACGCTCCCTATGTGTGTCTGTGTACATATGTATGTTTGTGTGTGTGTGTGTGTGTGTTTGTATATGTAGGTATATAATATGCTCCAATCTAAAATGAATTTAATATTTACAATGTTTTTTCATGTTCTATTTTTCAGAATGCCCAAGCTAGCTGGTGTGTTACTTCTTGGAACAGGTGGAAAGATCAGAAAATACACTACTGAGCATATGGAAACTGCTTGTACAATTTTTGAAGATAAAATTCTGCATCCATTTGCTTTCAGGGTTCATACTCACCAACTAGGTACAATGTAACCTTTAATTATAGGTTCCTAGATATTTGTGTTTCAGTCTTTGAGATGTTTTCTTTTTTGTGAAGCCTTGACCTAAAAATACAATAGCATGTTGTAATTGAATTCATTTTAGAATAAAAGAGCAAATTTAGACATTCCTTAGAAACATTATTTTAAATTGCGAAAGAATGATTTTAATAATAGTATGACTAAGTGGGTCTACCATAAAACCTCATAGCCCTTTACCCTTTGAGTTGTTTGTTGAAAGCCTCAAACTTTGTGTTAACCTTCTGTCGGGCAAGGTACTAATCCTCACACAGTCAGGCAAACCTCATCTGTGAGATTAGGAACAATATTTTTTATGGAGAATTGAACTCCTCCTTCAAATATCATTCCATAAAGAAGATTTTACATATTCTTACTTTGTACTTTAAATTAAACAGTCTTTTCATATGAGCATTGGCAGTATATCACTTATCTAATACAACTCATATTTGTAAAGTGGAAGTATTTTTTTTTTTTTTTTTTTTTATAATTAACAAATATTAATAATATATAACATAATATTTCAATTAGTAAACAAAATGAACAAGTAGGTTAGGTGTTGAAACTTTGGTAAATCCACAACTATATGTTGTCACCGAAAAATCATGAGGGATAAATATGTATAATATGTATATCTGTCAAGAAAATTATTCCTCTTGATCAAATTCTTGCTGAGTCTTGTTGAAACCTATATTATAACACTTTTCACAAACCATGCATGCATGTTCCAAACAAAATACCTCTGTACATTTTAAACAAATTTGAAAAATCAGTGTAAAAAAATTGACAGAGGGGGCACAGTTCATTTCAGAGATTAAACGAGAAATAACAGCCAATACATCGAATCTGACTTTATAATGTAGGATTATTAACTATAATAGGTTTATGAAAACAATATTCCAGAGCATGTTGAAAATTAGTAAATAAAAAAATATTTGCACGAATGGGCGCTGCTCATTCACCAGATGAAAACTTTCACCACAGAGACTGGAAGTGCACTGAAAAACTAACACAAGTACACATGTGTGAGAGGTGAGGAAACAGGAAGCTACCAGGCCCGCCCACTGTTTCCTGGTAAAATTCGCTCTTAGACCTTCCAAAAACTAGGCACTTCATCTCACTGATTAGCCTCGCCCGCCCGAGGCTTAACAGCGATTTTTTTAAATATGATGGGTAATTTTACAAAAAAAAAAAAAAAAAGGTTTAGCCATGGGCAATTGTCTTGTGCCCGACTTATCCTCTATCCTACCCACCGATCTACTCAACTCTCTCGTCCCACAGTTCCCCCATGACATCTCATTTATCTGTAAATACGTGGATGAGCTTGCGCTAGTTATAAACCCAAATAGACTTACTAGAATGTTCCTACTATCCCAGACTACAATTCACTGTAGAGACTGAACTGGACAAACAGCTCTCTTACTAGGACGTTTTACTAATTATACAGACAGATGGTAGTATTATCACAGACAGGTACACAAAACTTAATTTTCACTCTTCCCTCCTTACCAACTCAAAATTAACATAGCTAGAAATCTTCTTTGTCGAGTCTTCTCCTTATTCCATGTATCCTTCCATGATAGAAATCTAAATAGAGCCACCAACATATTGACACACAAACAATTCCTCCCCAACCTCATAAAGGCGCTTGTATAAAAAAGGAATATCCCAACGATGCAACTCTATTTCTCCCAATGCTTCCCTTGCTCCAATCCCCAATTGTTCCATTCCCTGACATTTACACATTGACTTACTGAAAACCTAATGAAGACCATAAAAAAAAAACTACCCATCCCTAAATTTTGGTTTAAAAACCACTAACAAACTTAAAACCATCTACACTGAACTTAAAGATCCCATCCCTTTTGAACAAACCTTAAATACCAACAATATAAATTACAAAACCAACAAATAAGACATTTCTCCTATCTTCTCTAATATTTTCCACAAACTCTCCGACCCCCTACCTAGTATTTTCCCGTGGCCTCTTTTCCATCTGAGTGCCCTTCCATTTACATGTTTTCTGCTTTTCTTGTCACTTCTTTCATCTTTCCCAACCTCCCCCACCCATTCCTGGTGTTTAGTTACATATACCTTGGAAAAATCCAGCTTCGTTTTATATTTTCACCATGGTCACTTAACTGTTAACTTGTTGCTTCCTCTAGTCCCCGGCACTCATTGGTATGTAGTATCTTAGTTATTATTAAAGATTAAAAATATTATTAGTGTCTGTTCATTTTTACTTATTTAGTTTTACATTTTTGATTATCTGTTCATTCTCTGGACTAAGCTCTAGGAAAAAAAGCTATTGTTCACTTCCCTGTTTATAATGTTCTGTTACTTATTAGTGTTAACAAGTTTTTCTTACAAGTGATTTGTATTTGTAGATCTGTACTGTATTTCTTTACTGGTTTAACTATTCTGCTTATTAATTCTGCATTTGAGTTAGGTCTTTTAGCTGATGAAGATTACCAAAAAGTAGCTGAAAAGTCCTTACTAAAGATTTTAACAAAAATCGTATTGATGTTTTCCTAGCCGAATCCCAACTATTCCCTGACTGCTTATCACCTCGATGGCTAACTATCTACACCTCATTATATTTTAAGTTTTTTAATCTCATTATGTCTGTTGTCTTTAATTTCTCTTAAAAAATGCATAATGAATATACTTCCAGGGAAGGTTGTTTCTGGATACAGGGTGCGTAAAGACAAAGAAGAAAACGATAATTGGACACTGCTTGGAAAGAAGGACCCACTACTACCTGAAATGTTTTATCCAGTGATAGATACAGATATTACAATTAAAAAGGGAGACATATTGGTTAGTTATATATTTTATTCTTAAATAAGTTAATTTAAAATAAAAAATAGATATTTTATATTTTAAACATTTTTGCCTAGGCTGCAAGGTGTACTATGGAGAGTAATCGTTTCTTGACTACTTATGTCGGGTATGTATTATGTTTTATATTCTTTATCAAAATTTCCTTTCTCATTACTGGTTATTTAAAGTTAAAATTCAACTGTATACATTATAAACAATATTTCACAGAATCAAGCTGATTTTTAAAATATGCATAAATAGTCAACCTTGCTTTAAGTTGTATGTAACAATCAATTTAAAAAATAAATTTACTACAAAGTAATCTGTTAGGAACAGAATTTAAAATTCAATCTGTTTCCATTTTCACATAAACCAAAAGTGTGGACATAGCGTCACTAATTTTTCCACGTATAAATATTTTTTTATTTAAAACTTTTTAAACACTCCTTACGATCAACCCATATCTGAAAATAATATTTGTTTTTATATTGAATTTTAAGATTAAATTTTAGACTTAAATCTAAATTCTTTCTATATCTGACGGTAACAAAATATTGACAATACTTTTTAGCAATACAAGTAGTTGATTTATTTATTATATATCATCACTCCCACAAAACTTAATTTGATTTGTGCTTTTTTATTGTATTTATCTAGGCCTAAAAACAAGGATGAAATGTGCAACTTCTACTTAATGTACTGGGTTGATGGAGATTCACCACTATCTCAAAAGTACTGTTTTTCTGCTGGACCTCCAGAATATTACTGGACCATGGACGGACTCAACAACATTCCTGACATAGACGCTTCTTCTTTGGACTGAACCTACTACTTATTTAACTATTCTTCCCTGTTATGATCATATTAATAATAGAGAATGGTAGAAAATAAAAAGAATGTATTTTTTTTCTTACTAAGTTTCACATATAATTGTATAAGAGCAGACATATTTGTTTAGTTCTTTTATATATGTATATATATTTAAACAACAAAACAAATATTTAGCTCTTGTGCAATTATATGTGAAATTTATATATATATATATATATATATATATATATATATATATATATTTATATATATATATTTAAACACACTGTAAATGTAAGAAAAGGGAGAGTTCAATAGAAGGAGGCATGTAGACTCTTAAAAAGTCCGATGTAAAATGTACTTATTATTTTATAAAATAATTACCATTCAAAACATAGCTTGAATGTATTTTAACTGTAGTGTTTCAGCCTCATACTAATTAATTAAATTCATGTAATACCCATATTATAAATTATTGTTCTAGGTGTATCTTACAATTATTTTTTAGTAAATGGACCCTTTTGTGAAGAATATACTGAGGTAACTAAAATGACAAAAAAATTAAAAATTGCATATCAAAATAATATTTGATAGCTATTTAGACAGCAGGACATAATTTGGTCGTGATTAGCTCAGAGAGCTGCTTAAATTTCCGTGATAGAAGACAAAAAAAAGTTATTAGTAGTATCAAAAAATGACAGCCTGTTGGTAATTATCCAAACCATTTTACACATGATGCAATTGCTTTTATGTTCATTTCATTATTTTGTCTTTGCATAAATTACTCTTCCACTGAAGTAAATAATTTTTTGTATGACAAAGGCATTTCAAATTTATTTTTATTTCAAATTTGCAAAAAAAGTTAAAACTTTTGTACTGTTTCATAACTGACCCCATTTTTTTCTTATGATCCTTAAAAAATAAAATATACTGTTTTTGTTTTCTTGCCTAATTTTCTTACAAGATTATGTTTTCCAAGTTACACTTACTACTACAATTTTCAAAGTCCGTCAAGAGTTCTTTATATTTGATTTTCACCAAAATCTTTTTGGTTGACAATGTTCTTTCTTGATAAATTGGGATTTAGCTATTTTTGTGTTGATTAAAAAATTATTTTATCATAGCATTTATTTTAAATTACTAGGTAAGGAGTCTATTGCTCATAATGCCCAGATGTTTTAAGTGTATAGCATTATTCTATTTTCAATTGTTGTTGTGCTCAGTAATTTTATATTAGAGAAATTTATGTTAAAATTTTTTTGTCTTATAATGTTATCATTTAATATAATCATTTTTATTTATCCTTTTTTAAATTTTATCATGCTGACAATGCATCAATTTTATAGAGGTTTAGAATTTCATGAGATTCATCTTGTTACTTTATTCATTTTTAAAAGTATAAATAATGGTAGTGTTGCTACTGTATATTTTATTAAATTAGGGCAAGGCGAAATATAATTCAGTATATTATTGTGTATAAATAATCAAAATAGTAGTTCATTTTTAACTGAATTAATTAATATAAAAATAATTAATTTAACTTAGGATACAAAAATAAAAAAAATATTCCATAAAAATGCAGTGGCTATTTCGACCATTTATTTATACAATATCAAAACCTATTTCCTTCATATAACACTACCAAAGAGCAAAAGATCTTATTATTTAATTTATTTTAGTATTAAGTCTATGAACATGAAAGCTTATATTATTCTATTAATTTATGGAAATTAAAAAAAAAAAAAATGTGATAATTGCATATTTTCCAGTATTAAGGTTTAAGAGTTTTCCACCTGCGTAAATAGTTTTCACTTCTCTGCAATATCTGCAAATGAACTAAGAAGTTATTTTATTTGGTATTGAGTGTATGATATATTCTTTAAATTTATTTTAATGAATTTATATAAACTCTATTAAATTTTCTATAACATGAGGTGGAACAAGTCAATTTTTGGTTTGTAATTACACTGCCCTTGTGCATAAAGTGTACTCCCCATACAACAACTATTTTTATTTGTTATTGTTTTTATAGTCACTCGATACAACATGTCTTCACAAAAATAATTGTATTTTAAAATCAATTTAGCAATGATAATAGACACTGTAGTGGTAGTTTTTTTTTGTTTTTTTTTTACGGGTCTTCAACAACTAGCCATTAGTGCCGATTTAGTGGTTGTTGAAAACATTTCCTTGTAAATTTAAAGTTAATGTTTGAATTCATTGAATACGTTTTTGGGAAAGGAAAAATATAATATATTTTATATTTTTTTCTGAAAGAATCAAGTTAATATTTAAATTTAATTCATTAATTTTGCTTTTAAAACATCACATTAAATTATTAAATATTGATGTTAAACCTTACATTATTGACAAGTTATGTAGGAGGTGTCTATAATTGTGGCATTATTTTTATGTTTAATTAAAATGATTCTACCCTTTTTATAATGACCTCATTTTTTTAATTCATGAATGTACATTTTAAACATATTTTTTTAGGTGCATTGACTACTATGATGATTAGCACCATTTAAATGAAATTATTATCTATTATTTTATTATTTCTGTACTCATGCTGTATGTCTTGGGACTCATTCTATTACATGAAACTGTATACTACTATTTTTTTCCTAAATAACATTCCTAATGTGTTTTTTCCTAATATATATATATATATATATATATATATATATATATATATATATATATATATATATATATATATATATTACACACACATATTCTCTTATGTGTATTAAGAAATAAAAATGAATTATTATGACCAAATGTAAATCTATGTTGTGATAAAATCTATATATTAGAGAATTAATAAAGCATTATTGATGTGATTTATATATTTATCACTTTTCCACATCAGCATAATTTTTTATTACTGTATATTATGCTTTTTTTAACCTTTTCTTTAGAATTTAGCAACTTTTACTGATTTCAATCTTCTCCTAACATTTATATTGAGCTCAATTATTTATATCAGCAGCACTCCAGTTCCCCTATTAACTTTATTAAAATTGTGTTATCTCTCTAATGTCTAATAAAAATAAATTTCACCCCAATCACTACTGACATATAGCTCTCATAATCTGTTTATCGAAATTACTAGAGAGAATGGTCAACAAACGCCTCATGTGGTTGCTTGAAAAACATAGGCTCATATCCCGTATCCATTGTGCCTTTCGAAAAACCAGATTATTTATTCATTTGTTACTATTATTCATCTAGTAACAATCCAAGTGAGCTATTGAACGCATTTGTCGACACGTGTTCAATATTGAAGAAGCCTACAAACACAATATTAAGTCAACTGCATGCATGGGGTATGAGAGGGTCTTTACCAAGTTGTTTGCAGAGTTTTCTATCCAACAGATGAGTGCGAGTACGAGCATCTTTATCAAACACAACACAGGAAGAAAACATCCAGAGGTATTCTTCAGGGAATTGTCCACAGCTGCATATTATTCGCAATCGCCTTAAATCCAATCCTCGATGTAATTCCGAAGCCACTAAAAGCATTCCTTTATGTTAACAATCTGGCAGTTTTACTCCGTTTCCAGAGATCTACATGGATGAGTTCTCCTGAACTGAAATGATGAAAAATATAATATAATTTTATGTTCAATTATAAAATGTTGTGAATTATTTACACGTAATGTAATATATATAAAAAAAAAAAAAAAAAAATGGAAACAAAAATCTGGTCTCATAAAGTTGTTCTTCACCGAACTGCAATAGTGCATACATTGGACAGACTAAAAACCCAGTTAGAAATTGATTGTTGATTCGTTTTCTTACTGGGTTTTTAGTCTGTCCAATGTACGCACTATCCAAGACATTGCAGTTCGGTGTGATGAAGGGGATTCTGTAGACCAAATTGGTCCTGTCTTTTTGTGGGATAGGGTCTTTTAGAGTCGTAACGACTCTAAAAGAAGAAATTACATATTTTTATTATTTTTTAATTATAGGTCCTCGGACTGCAAAGGCCATTAGCACTGGAATTGGATGTTACAATTCATTTTCTCAGATATTATCAGAACTTATTTGGACCTGCTTACTTTTCACAGCTATGCCCAATATTCAAGAGGAATAAAACTGGTAAAATGAAAGCAGTTGAGTAATAAACATGTTGTAGTGGCTGCTATGGGAGAGAGAGGATAGGAGGTATCGGTAGCAGGTACCTGGGCGAGTACTGTGTCCCGTAAAGGGCGTTTCCTCGAGCCTGGGGGGAAGGCGATTAGATACTAAGCCTTAGCCGTTTCGCTGAGTCAGGGAGAGGATGCTCAGTACTAGGCCAGAGCCGTTCCTCAAAGCGGTAGCTGGGGTAATGGTGAAATGATAAGTGATGGGTATTGAGGAACACACGTGGGGAGAGCAGTGACTAGTGATGGGACTTCCAGATCCTGAGAAGGTAGCGCCTGGTTAGCTGGCTGTGCTTGAGAGCCCTGGGCTGGCTGCTCTCGAGAGTCCTGAGCTGGCTGCACTCGAGAGTCCTAGCTGGCTGGTCCATCCTGAGCCCCTGGGATGGGCTGTGCTTGATAGGTCTGGCTGCCTGGCTTACCCTTAGAGCCCTAGGTCCTTCCTGGCGAGAGCGCAGGAGTCGAATGCCCTTGCCTTTTTTTCCCCCTAACCCAATAAAAGTAGAAGCAAACAAAAAAGAAATTAAAAGAAGAGATGAAAGCAACTGAAAGTTAAGCACTGCGGGGTGAAGTGATTGGAAAGAGACTGCCTTATATTGTGCTGAAGCACATTTGAAGGCTTGTAGCAAAAAATAAGGGTAGTATAAGTTAGCCGTAGCTGAAGGTAAGGGGTCAAAACTGAACGACTGGGAAATCGTTAGTGTTGTCGCAAGTGGATAGTTGAAAGAAGAGACAGCTTAAGGGGTCAGTGAGAGGGGAAATGGAAATCGAAAAATAGATGGATAGCTAAATATATAAACTAATACCTTAAAGACTAAAACTTAACCTATGTACCTATTTAAAGAAGTGAGAGCGCATGGCGTTTGGAAGGGTGACCAGTGTTTCGTCGATAGGACATCCAGCTCAACAAGGCGTAGTAGGCTACTCGAACCAACATTTACTTTAGTATACTATATGATGCCACTTAGATCCAAATTACTGAAGCTAATCGGGAGAAGGGGCATCGTTTGTTGTGAGGATAGATAGCGGGACAAGAGAAAGATGTAGTCGGAGAGGAGGTTTAAAGATGAAAACTAAGTGACAAGAGGGTGTGTTTTGTGTGGTCTGCTATCGTGTGATGGGAAAGAGATAGAATTAAAGGATAGTCGGAGAGTAGATTAGGAAAGGGGGGGGTAGAAAAACAACACAGGCGTCATGTGGGATTGATGGGACGGAGGTTAGTGGTCAAATATGTCTTGTAGACGTGCACCTAGCTTGGTCCCTTGCCATCTGTCGGGACGAGAGAAGGGAGTAATGCTGTTGAACAGCGGGTTTTGAAGGTGTTGTATGGGGAGTCGAAGAACTTGATATGTCTTCGCTTGATATCGGAGGTAATCCTCGGGAGTTCAAGGGTGTCATGAATTTCCTCTGACTTTGCCTTCTGAAGGGAGGTGTGTCAAACGATGTTTCTAAGGACTCCATTTTGAAAGGATTGTAGTTTCTTGATAGTGGAGGTATGTAGGTAATGTTAGAGAGAGGCAGCGTAGAGGAGGGCAGGACGCAAGACTCCTTTATAGATGAGTATTTTTAGTCTCAGAGAGAGGGTAGGGGAGGACAGCAAGTGTTTCACAGAGCGGTATCTCCTACGGACCATTCCGAGCTTCTTCTGGAAGTGGGTGTTGAAGGACATGTGTCTACCCAGGTATATGACTCTACGGGAGGGGGAGTTTTGAGTCCCGTCTATTCGGAAACTCTTAGGGAGGGTCTTCTTTCCTCGCTGGAAGGAGAAGATAAGAGCATCAGTCTTGCTGGGGTTGACAGTGATGTTTATTGCACTGAGTTGCGTCGAAATGGCCTGTGCGGCATACTCTGTGTACTCATGTGATCTTTTTGGGTTTAGGGAGATGCCGTAAATGGCTATATCGTCCGAGCTCTGGTGCTCGGGGGCCGACTTGGGTCCGGGCGTCTCTGCACTACAACTGGTCCAAGTCCAGGTGGTGGGGGAGATCCTTCCTGTTCGGCTGCTGGTGGAAGACTGTTGTTTTGTGTTTTGATGCCCTTGCGTCCAGGGGCGCCCCTATTTAAGACTGGCTCCAGGAGGGCGCTCCTATTGGCTGTTACATCGTCGACTCTCATTGGCCTGCTGGAACAGTCTCTAGGTCACTGTCTCTCCGCAATGTGTTTTGGTCAGTTTTTATGAAATATCGGAGGAACTAGAATTCACGCACTTTTCTTTTTTGCACTGTAACATGCACAAAAATAGCCGCGCTTTAACGAAACTGGGTACAAAAATAGTGTGCCTAACGCAAAACTTCAAGAAATAAAAAACAGTTGAATTGGAGCAACGTGAAAAAAAAACGCAAAAACAACGGTTTTGTGTTCAAATCCGCCAATTATAGGATCTAAGGAATTGCTAATTTGTATAGTATCTTAAGAATTGCTGGATGTTAGGAAATTGAAGTTCACAATGAGAAATACTTACTATGCAGCGTTACTGCCCGGGGTGGGCCTTGGCTTCCAGTATAATAGCATGCCAATCATTCCTGTTCTTTGCACTAGTTTTCCAATTTCTCACACCTAGTACTTTCTGGTCGCTCTCAACATCCTCCAACCATCTTTTCCTTGGCCTTCCTCTTCTTCTTATCCCATACCTTATAAGGCATCTTGCTATTGTCCCATTCTGGCCATATGACCCAGCCATTCTATGATCCTAGTTTTAAAAAAAAAAAAATGAACTATGTTGCCACTATTATATAGTTCAAACAGTTCCGAATTTCGTCGATGCCTCCACACACCCCCTTCACAAACAGGTCCACAAATTCTTCTTAATATTTTTCTTTCGAAAATATTCAGCATATTTATTGTACTTGTACAGAGGGTCCATGTTTCCGCTGCATAAGGGTGGGTTTACACTTGCTAGTTATTGCAGGATATTTCTATCAGAGAGAAATTGCCACAAATTAAAACCCATGTAAAATGTATGTCGGCAATAAATTCTACCATGAGCAATTTATTGCAGACATACATATTACATGGGGTTTCAATAGTGGCAATTTCTCTCTGATATAAATATCCTGCAATAACTAGCAAGTGTAAACCCACCCTTAGTTACAATATGTCGATCACAATGAGAAATAAAAATCCAAAATTTCCAATACTGAATTATATCAACGTCAGTATGACGTTTCTGGAGAATTATCCCTATTTTCAATGGCCTGTGACACAACAAAAGATCATAAACCACAACTTAAAACAAAAGAGAACATAGGCAATTTATATTATTATTAAAATTTAATAAATACTAACAGTTTTAATTTAATAAAGCCAAAAAATTGAACACCACCATTTTAAAAGCGTCATCTTTATCCGTTTTCTTGAAGAAATTTGGAATTTTTAGATTATTGGTTTCTTAGACTATGTCACTGCATTGAATAGAACATTTTTTTAAACGTTCTTTATTCATCTGAACGAAAATTTGTAAATTATGGTTTAGAGAAGAGGAAGCATAAATCAAAAATATTTGATATAATTTTGAACGTTCATAAGCAGCTTAGGACATTTTTTATGTTTCGTTAAATCTGGAAAATGCTGATTATATTTTTGAAAACGCAAAATATTACCTTTCCAAAGCTTAATAAACTTGTTACACGAATGGGCGTCCTGCAAATTTCGATGAGAATATCTAAGCATGAGGTCGCAGACAGTTGTTTTGACGCGATGGAAATTCTGTATTTAAAATAACTAGAGCCCGGAAGTTAGGCAAAATGCCTTTTTTTATCTGACTGGATATATTGACGAATCAGATAGAGATAAATATATTTTCGTGCATTTAGGGAGTATATCTAATTTAGGGAGTATATCTAATTTCCTTAGATCGAAGATAAAAAAGGTTGCTCAAATATCTATCTAGTCTTGTTCCCTGTAAATCGTTTATTTGTTTGAAATGGTTCCGCGTTGGCACAGTTGTTCGCAAATTCATTAATGGCCGGATGGAATATGGGATGATGATGAACCTCATTTTTGTCACAGACGTGGCACCTTGCACGGAAAAATCAGCTAAAGTCTTGAGAGTTCTCTTTCCTAAAATGCTCCACATCACGTGTCTAACCCATTGACTGCACAGAATTGACGAAGAGATAAAAAGTTTGTATCCTCTTGTGGATAAGTTAGTTATGAATACCAAGAAAATCTTCCTTTACCTCAACAGCCTGTTGTCACCGGATGGGGAACCTGGATCTCTTCGCAGTAATATATTAATTACAGCAACAATTTGGACGATACGTGAGGTAGTTTGTGCCATATCAGTAGACAATTTGGTTCATTTCGCGAGGTAAAAAGTTGTTGGGACATGAAGAGTTAAGCAATGATCTGGCTAAGCAATGATGGCTAACAGCACATAATAGTGTGATACAGGAAGCAATGTTCAAGTTAGAGAACAGAGATGACTCGCTAGTATCATCTATAAGCACCAGGAGAAAAAGGAAGCAGTGTTAGTGAAAAGTGTAAACATGTGTCTGAGCACTGGCGGCTTAAGGGGTGGGCTTGGGGGCTTAGCCCCTCCAGAATGAAAAGTCACAATATTTTTCAATTAAGTTAGAAAAATAAATTGTTTAGGCAAATTAATAGTAATAAGTGCTAATTAATGTATGTTCTTAGTTTATCAAATACTTCCTTAATGTTTTCCTGGTGCCTGGTTATAAAAATTTGAGTCTACACCCCCAGGCACGGCGGTAAGCCCATACTAAATAAGCCCTCCCATAAATGTTTGTCTAGAGCCACCTATGGTTCTGAGTGCAAATGTGGACATTGAAAAAATGAAGAACATTCGGAATATTCTGATGTGTGTCTGTTTTATCTGGCAGTGATCTTTCAAAATAGTTTTTTTTTTTTTTTTTTTTTTTTTTTTTTTTTTTTTTTTTTTTTTTTTTTCAAATTGTCGCCAATCACTTCAGTGGAAGTAGAACGTTCCTTTTCCATGATGAAAAACATTCTCTCTAACAAGCGTCTGTCTTTGATAGCTGATACTTTAAAAAAGCACCTTGTTGTACTAGTAACCAAGGAAAGTAAGAGTAAGTACGCTAATTATGTCGTAAATTGATAATAAAGAAATGAATGGGTATTTAAAATACATATTTTCATTTATAATGAGTGAGATTCCTCTTTGCCTTCACTCCTAATAAATGCCTATTTTAATTAGAGTACTGCCTATTTTCAGTATTTCAAGTGCCTTTTTGCCTGCCTATTTTAACCAAAAATAAATGCCTAACTTCCGGGCTCTAAAAATAACGTTATTCCTAGACCATGCAATTTATTACGTCATGGCATGAAAATTCCGACTTCTTATGGCGCCAATAACCTGTAGACTAATCGAGTGGTAATGTGGTCTACTGCTGCACATTGTGCTCTAGGTTCAGCGCGACTCAATTTTTGTTAAAATTTGTTTTGTTTTATTTTAGATTAATTTGCTGGTAAGACATCATTTTAAATTCATTTTAAAAGCGGTATGTTATATTTTGTTCTAGCCCTCTAAGATCTCTTAAAATTCTTTTTGTTAATTTTGTTTTCATAGTTATTTCATGGCATGCAGTAATACCCAGTTGGTTTTAGTAATATTTTCTTAGTTATTTAAATGAAGCTGGTGCAGTAATTTTTAAGTCCAGAGCCCAGTTTGGTCTATATTTTTTATTCAATTTAATAATTTAAATTAAATATTTGTTGGTAAGGATTCTACATTCTCTGTTATAGCTATTATCAGGTCTGTTCTTCTTCTACCTAAATTCAGTTTTCTATAAGTTTTATTTTCAATTAATAGTATTTAAAATAATGACACTAAATGGTAGATATTGGATTATTTGGAATTCATCAATATTGAGCTTTGAACATTTTTCCTTTCTTATTTATAATTTGATTTAAGTGGTATTAAATTCTTTTAGTTAAGAAATTAGTTATTAATAATTTCCATTAACATCTAATGAGTGTAAACATTTGGTAACATGCTCTTCGTGGTCTATGACACTGAGACTGCAAACTTAGAGTTGCAGTCTCAGTGTCATAGAGAACGATGACAAGATAACAATGAGTTATCTTGTTCTTTGTGCTAATGCCTAGGATGCCAACTTTCATCAATTGAGCTAGGCTCTGGCTATAAAAAAAACTCATATTTTGTTGCATTGTTACTTAAGACTCCAATCCTTGAGCTCAACTCAGACCACCAACTTGTTCAGAATCGGTGTTCTGAAAAATTCTGTGGCAGTTAATGTGTTCAAACTTCATCATAAGTTTTCCATTCCTCATGAGCGTAGGAAGTAAAATCCACATGTCAGTTTGTTTGACTCGTTCATTGGTGCTGCCATCTTGGCTCACTTCGGCTACCACTGCAATTTATTTCACTAGTACAAACAGAAAAAAAAAGTTATCTTTTCCAAAGACATCATACATATATTCTTATGTATTTTGATATGCTGAATCCTGAGCCCGTTTCATCCCAGCATGTCTGGTTTAAGGGAAATTGAAGTTAAAATTTTGTAGGAAGTCATTAAAGAAGAAATAACTAGAGTTCCCATGGTTTTGGGGGTCGCTGAGTTTGAATCTGAGGTCTGTTTCGCCATATCGGCACAAAATCAAGGTCATTTCAAGGACAAATATGTTTATTTTGCACAAAATGAATTTTTGATTGCAGATTCTGAAAGAAAGGGAAATTTTATGCCCAGATATGTTTTTTACATAACCATTAGTGACCATTATAGTCCTTCAGGTCACTTTATGTTCCTATACAAAATGCAGAATAAATGCAAAATAAATACGATTATGTGGCTTCATAAAGCTAGAATACTACGTTAATAAGTTCTTGGGGTTGCTAACTTTGAATTTGGGGTCAGTTTGAATGTCAAATGTGGAAGGAAGTCGTTTAAGAAGAAAAAACTGGAGCTTCCAAGGATTTGAGGGGTGCTGAATTCACACATTTGGTCCGTTTAATCCCATCTGTTTTTTATTGAAACCCCAAATGTTAAAGTTTAAGATCACTTCTTGTACCCTCCAAATCTTAGAGTTCCTGGGTTCAAATTTAGCGACCCCCTGAACTTATTAACGTAGTATTCTAGTTCTATGAATTATATTTTTGTATTGGAACATACAGTGACCTTGAGAACTATAATTGAAAAAAAAAAAACACATATCTGGATGTAAAATGTTCCTTTCTTTCAGAATCTGCAGTAAAATATTCATTTTGTGCAAAATAAACATACGTGTCCTTGAAATTACTTTAATTTTGTGCTGATGGGGTGAAACAGACCTCAGATTCTAATTCAGTGAATCTCAAAACCATGGAAGCTCTCTAGTTATTTCTTCTTTAACGACTTCATACAAAATTTGAACTTCAAATGCCCTTAAATCTGACGTTCTGAGGTGAAACGGGCTCCAGATTCAGATTCAGCAAGTTTAAATACATAAGAATATGTGTCTTTGGAAAATACCACTTTTTTTTCTTTTTTTTTTTTTTGTGTGTGTGCCTCCGTTTTCATTGACTTCTTATCTGACTGATTATCTTTTTTGCTATTAATCATTTGTTTTAATATTTATAAAATTGTTGGAATAATAAAAAGTCCGACTCCCAGGAACTGCATCATCTTAGTGCAGTTCCGTTCTTATCGCTAGTCTCATTTGGAAAGATTAAAATAGAAGCAGTTATTGTTTTGGGTCCACTTTTCTTGTAAAGTCTTGATTTATGATCTTACCTGGATGGGTCGGCAAACACCAGACAGGCCACTGCTAGGCAGTTGAAATTGTCACAAGGTCTTCGAATCTCTCTCCCAGCTATATTTCTAACAATAAATTGTTTTTCTTATTTTACTTACCCTGTTTTATTGTCAAATACATTATCCAACTATAAGCTATTAAATATAACAAGAAATAAAAACAGACAAAAAAAACCGTTTGAAAAACTGAAATCAATTACTTTAAAGTTTTAAGCACTTATTTTCCGATTGGCATCGCCTAATCAAAACTTTCTTCAGAACATTTTTTTTTAGAGCATTTAGTAAGCTTTCTAATGGTAACCTTCCGCTTACCATGTCATGTCTGTAAATAAAATATTTTATTCTAACCCTTCCTTAACTCCAAACGTAACCAAAATTTCAATATATTAGTTTTGATGTAATTCGAACATGCGGAAAATGTTTCAACTGAATCCCATTATTCTAAGCACCCAAACCAAAAATGTTAATCAACAAATATTTTTCCAATTTTTTCAAAAACGGTTAAAGCTATCGCCTTAAAAATGATTTCATTCGTTTTCATAGCCCAAGAAGCCTATAAAACGAGCACTTACAAGCTTATGAACTCATAAACGTAAGCGTTACGATTTTTTTTGCGCAAATTTCGCCCTAAACGCCATCTTCCAGTGGGCGGATTCTGCTGGTTAACGAACTTGACCTTTAAAATTAGACGAAAGATTTTTGTACCAAATTTCATCAAAATCGGACCATTACTCTCTGAGCTATGCCGTGAACAGACAAATATATATATATATATATATATATATATATATATATATATATATACATACAAATTTGAGCCACCGTCATTTACAGTCTCTAGGGGAGCAAAAATATTGGCTTTGTCTTCTCAACCGTTTTCTGAACACTTTAAGGGCGAGAGAGGTAGTTACCGGTGCCCTCGTGAGATCAGTGAGAATCTGAATGTTCCTGAGGTCCATACGGTGCTCACTGTCTTTGGGAAGAGGTGCAGTGCTCTCAGTCCAGCCGTAAGGACTTGATGAGAACTATATGGAGCACGGCGTATTGAATGTTAAATTCTTCTTTGGGAGCTTAGAACAAACTTCAGTTTTGTGATATTTGCTCAATTAATGTACATACATTACCACATTAACTAACAGATCACAATTAACCCAAGGTTTATTTCCATGATATACATTTGTGTACCATCAAATTTTTTTTTTTTTTTAAGCTCTAGAATTCGTTCTAATGAGATGCCAATATCACTATGAGTCAGTTCACTATGAATGAGTTCTTCAATTGCAGAAAACATAGCATTAAAAATAGTTGGTTTTCTTTCAAATTATTTTATTAAGCTGAAATTACCATATATGTTAATGCAGGTTAGTTTTAAATATGCATAAAATGTATAATTATTTGATTTTGTGTGCATAAATAATATCCAGATTTATAATATTTTTTTTCTTTTGTAGTCAGAAAGTCAATAGATGGAACTCAAAATTAACACTCATCAATTTTTTAAAATCACTCTACATATTTCATATCTTTAGATGCCTCTTCAGGAGCCTAGCAATAAATGCAATCAGAAGGGCATCTAAGTAAGTGAAACATTTAAATAAATTTTAATAAATTGATAAGTGAGTTAATTTTAACTTTTACGTCATGATCTTCTCCCTAGACAAGAAAATAATGTTGAGAATTGGGTCAATGGTGGGTGATTATCACTTTTCTTTAAAGTTCCTTTATGTGACATTTCTCTTGCTTTTTTTTAGCGCGGTTCCTCCCTCCCCCATAGGGAGGAACCCCGCTTATAAGGTTGATACAATGAAACGATCCGGAAGTGCCGACTAGAAAATTTTGCGTTTCAGAACCCCTAGAAACCGAAAATAACGGTGGTTCAAATTTGTATATATATATATATATGTATATATTTATTTATATATATATATATATATATATATATATATATATATATATTTGTCTGTTCGCTCTCTAAATAGAAGACGAATGGTCCGATTTTGATGAAATTTGGTACAAAAATCTGTCGTCCAATTTGAAAGGTCAAGTTCGTTAACCAGCAAAATCCGCCCTCTGGAAGATGGCGTTTGGGGCGAAATTCGCGCAGAAAAAATCGTAACGCTTACGTTTTTGAGTTCATAAGCTTGTAAGTACTCGTTTTATAGGCTTCTTGGGCTAGGAAAACGAATGAAACCATTTTCAAGGCGATAGCTTTAACCGTTGTTGAGAAAATTGGAAAAATAGTTTTTGAATACCGTTTTTGGTTTGGGTACTTAGAATAACGGGATTCAGTTGAAACATTATCTGCATGTTCTACGTTCATTAAAACTAGTATGTTGAAAGTTATGTTACGTTTGGAGTTAAGGAAGGGTTAGAATAAAATATTTTATGAACAGACATGAAAAGTTTTGGAAACTTCGTATACTTTCATTAATATTTCGAACACGGTTGGGAAATCGTGGTAAGTGGATTGAAACTATTTGAAAGCTTACTAAATTCTCTACAAAAATGATTCTAAAACTATTTTTGATTAGGTTATGTCAATCGGAGAAATAAGTGCTTAAAACTTCAAATACGTCTGTTTTGTTCTTATGAACGGGTTTTTGTCGTTCTTTTTGTAATTTTTGTCTCTTTCCCTTGGTTTTTTATTGCTTTTTATTTTTGTAATTTCTTATGTTGTATTTGTAAGGAAAATGTATGTGTGTGTAAAACAGGATAGGTAAAATGAGACCAATTTTCTGTTGTCAGAAATAATAAAAAGTTTTGGGAACTTCTTATAATTTCTTAATATCTCGAAAACGGTTGAAAATCTTGGGAAGCGAAAGGTTACCATTTGAAAGCTTACTAAATGGTCTACAAGAAAGGTTTTAAAGAAAGTTTTGAATAAGCGATGTCAATCGGAAAAATAAGTGCTTAAAACTTTTAAGTAATTGATTTCGCTTATTCGAACTATTCTTTTTGTCTGTTTTATTCCTTGTTATTTTTAAATTGCTTATAGTCAGATAATGTATTTGACAATAAAACAGATTAAGTAAAATAAGAAGATCAATTTTTTGTTAGAAATGTAGCGTTTAAAGAGAGAGATCCCAAGGCTTTCCAAATGCCTCTGAGCGGAGGCCTTTCTGCCCGACTTATGGTATAGCTGACCCATACAGGTATGATTGTAAATAAACAAAGACCTTTCAAGACTGGTTTGTTTGAGATTTCATTTGGATAGCTGTTTCGCTATTGATCTAAACAAAGTAATAACTTTTTCTATTCTATGCCTTCATAAACACTAGAGATAAGAACAGAACCGCGCTAAGATGACGCAGTTCCTGCGAATCGGACTTTTATTTTTTCACTAGCTATAAACATGAATTCTCTTATGGCTCTCGTTTCTTATTGTCTTCAATTTTGCAGTTTCTGTAAAATAAATACTACGAAAAATTCTTTAGGAATACAATACAATTTTTTTGTGAATGCGACTAAATATGTGGGAGCAATGATGTTTCACAATAATTTGCCAAAACATTTTTTTTATGATGTAAATTTAATGTATCAATACTATTTAATTATTGTTAATATAGTAAATATTGGAATGCATTTATAATTTTGTGTATTCAAATATTTTGATGCAACCAAAATCTCATCAATTAGGGTTCTGGAAGGGTCATTCCATGTCAAATCAACACACTTTTCGGACTTGATGTCTCAGATTTTCATGATTTTTGGTATACAGTAACATATCATAGACTTATGAAAAAATACCAAATTTCAGCTATGTAGCACAATTATTTTTTATGTTATTAATTTTTAAAGATTTAAATTTTTATGAAAAAGTGTCATATTTTGGTACATTTAGATGCCTATAGGCTCAAAACCAGTGATGATATAAACCTGGGAGTGGTTTCATTTTAAAGCTATTGAATGGGGCTTTAATATATGCCACAAAGTAGTGGTTGCATTAAAAAAAATTGGAAATTTTAAATTTAAATCTTAAAATTTAAATTTCTCAAAAAGTGGCAATTTTAAAAATTTCAAAAAATTACCAAAAATGGTTTGTAATGTCTAAATACATATGGCAAAATTTTATCATGGGATCTCAATGGGATCAGGAGATACAGGGTTTCATAAATACACGTTTTGTCAAAAATACCAGAATTATTAGCGTTTCAGAAAATTTTGAATAATTCATTGAATGAAACAAGCATTGGATATTAGCTGTACATTTTTCTAATGGAGAAAGGTCACATAGGCACATACCATTAAAAGTCCAATATTATTAGTAAAGTTAAAAAATTAGTTCATCGAGACTTTAATTGTTAGAAGAGACCCACACATTTGTTCACTTCACTTTCTTGTAAACTGTATGTTCGACCAGTCTGTGTCTCAGGATTCACTTTACATATCACATCTGCAAAAGGGATCCTCCGTATATCAGGTGACGTGAGATGTATAAATGAGGGCGATGGACCTGAAGGATGGAGGAAAGTAACTTCCACTTTACTGCAATCTTCATCTTTATCCAGAACATAACTCAACCACCAAGTGTCACCATAGATTGATATTGAATACCCACTAATATCTGCAAATAATATCTGCTGTTTGTCCTTTACAACAGGAAATATGCTTGAAACAACTGCGGAAGAAAATAATTTTACATTTACTTTGGTTCCACATTTGAGAGGTATAAAGGCATGAAATTTCTGGGTGCCTGGAATAGGTATAGCTGTATTGTACCGGTTGGACAGTTCTTCAGTTTTAATGTATTCTTCAAGGGTCACAAATACGAAGTCTATGTTTGATATGTTTTGATGTGACCATTCAAACAGTTGCCTTGCATCCATAATTTGGTCCTGATATGGTCTTTGTAGGCTTGCTCTGGCTGCTAAACGTTTTACTGTGGCCCCCAGCCCATGGTCCTTTGCCATGTGCTGTTGCTGAAAAATGCCATTCAGCTTCAGCTCCGAAATCTTGCTTGTGATTACACAAGTTTATAAAGTTTTTTTTTTTTATTTTTGTATTGGGCCTCAGAGCCATCAGAAAAATAGACAATTTTTTTGGGAGGTCTTTGAAACTTACATTTCAGATATTCCATCAACTTTTTTTGAAACAGGTAGAAGGCCGTATGTAGTGTTGTGGTTGAGGCAGTCTGATATTACTACAAAATTTAAATGTTTGATTTCTTTCTCCTTAAAATACACTACAAAAGGGTGAATGCTTGCCTGACTATTTGACCAATGGTATGATTGTGCCTCATCTTGCAAAATGATGGAATAATTCTCAGAAAAGACACAAATGACAGCCACTTCACATTCCAGGAGATTTTCCTTGGTATGTCTCAAAAAGTAACTTTGTTATTTTGCTATGAAGTGATGGCGAAGTGATTTAAAGAGAGGTTTCCAATCATGGTACAATAAAGTAATCATTGGGTTTTATTAATTTTCTAGTGTCCTACACACTGCTTAGAAAATTAATAATTAAAAAATATAATTTTACTAATTTGGTACATTACTTACAACACATGTGTATTTTTGAAGCACTGTTTATGTGACCTATCTCCATTAGAAAAATTTACAGCTAATAGCCAATGCTTGTTTCATTCAATGAACTATTCAAAATTTTCTGAAACGCTAATAATTCTGGTATTTTTGACAAAACGTGTATTTATGAAACCCTGTATCTCCTGATCCCATTGAGATCCCATGATAAAATTTTGCCATATGTATTTAGGCATTACAAACCATTTTTGATAATTTTTTGAATTTTTTAAAATTGCCACTTTTTGAGAAATTTAAATTTTAAGATTTGAATTTAAAATTTCCAATTTTTTTTTAATGCAACCACTACTTTGTGGCATATCATATTAAAGCCCCATTCAATAGCTTTAAAATGAAGCCACTCCCAGGTTTATATCATCACTGGTTGCGAGCCTATAGGCATCTAAAGGTACCTAAATATGACACTTTCATAAAAATTTAAATCTTTAAAAATTAATAACATAAAAAATAATTGTGCTACATAGCTGAAATTTGGTATTTTTTCGTATGTCTATGATATGTTACTGTATACCAAAAATCATGAAAATCTGAGACATCAAGTCCGAAAAGTGTGTTGATTTGACATGGAATGACCCGGAACAAAGAACTTTTTTTCTATTTTATTAGACATAACATTCTTTATTCTTCATTTTATAAATTAAAAAAAAATAACTGAATACAGTAAACTTCCTCTCATCTGGCATCCTATGGTCCGGCATGCTTGATAGTCCGGCATTTTTAAATCAAACATTTTTTTACATACTCGACTCTATAAAATTCATTATTTTCCCAAAATATACCTACCTTTAAAAATTTATCCATTATAATAAAAAAAAAAAATTGATTTAAAAACGGATGTCAGATTTGTTTTTAGCACATTGAAAAACCATTTGCATTTTATTTTTATTTTGAGAACCATTTTTTGCAAGTACCTTTTGAGATAATACAATAGTCATTTGTATGGTTAGAAAAAGGAGTCTTTCTTCTTTTCAAAGATTTTATCGAGGTAAAAATCAGATTATCTCAAGGGAAGATATTGAATTTCAAAACGTCACATTATTTTTTCGCTTACAAATTTTTAGTCTCTTCCAGACAGGGAAAAATCATTATTTTTTGTTTTCAATGATATTTACCACATTAGGGTTTCTTGGGATGCTGATATTAAATCTGCTATTATTTTTGGTGTAAAAAAAAAATGTATAATATTAGTTTACTTGAAAACATGAGCATATTTTTCTCATCTCAAGGCTCGCTGAGAAAAATCCTGGCTGCACCCTGAACGTCGGCGCTAATGGCCACGATTTGTCAATGCACCGTAAAAAAAAAAAAAAAAAAAAAAAAAAAAAAAAAAAAAACATGAGCATATGTTTGAATTTATTTGACGAAATAAATGAAATGGTGAAAGAATCATGTTGATATCATTTTTTAAACTCTATATAAAAAATAAATCACTTTCAAACTATTTTATATTATTTCTCGGCTCCTAAAACGGAATGCTCGGACACGTGTCAACTATTTTTCGATGCAGAATCACCAGAAAATAAAAATGGACCAGATCGGTGACCCCACTGCTGCAACTCCCCTTGTGAGACAGTATAATTCTAACAGTTTGCAATTTTATTTTAGTAATTTTATGTTAAATATGTAGGTACTTAGTCTCCATTTTGTTTAATTTTCACCTCTATCCATTTTTTGTTTACTTGCATTTGTTAATCTGGTATGCTTCAAGTCCTGAACGTGCCGGATTAAAGGAAGTTTACTGTAATATAAATCTTTAATATTATGTTATTTATTTTTGGTAATTGTGAAGTTTCGGGGCCTCCTCACTGATTTTGTTTACATGTTGTTCTATAACGTATTTTGATGCTCTAAATATGAATCTGTTACAAAAAAAAACAAAGTTGCTCTCAACTAGGAAAAAGATATTAATGACTGTTATGCAGGTTAGGAAACCTAGCGTAAACAACAATATTTTTAAACACACACATGCGCAGAGATCTAAAATTGAGAAATAAAGAACTATAATTTGAAATGTTGATAACTTGCTTATTGAAAAATAATTGTTAATTTTAAGGGCCTCTTCACTTGTTGTAACCTGTCGCATTATGGGTATACGTGCAATGCTTTTCTACATGCTTTGCTTGCTCAAGAACTTATCTAAACTCTAGTCAATCCAACGCCCTAAAATTAATAGAATTCTATTAAGTTTAGCGAGTAATCCATCCGAGTATATTGTCATATGCCAGCTTATTGTTGACTACAAAATTTAGTAGTTCTTCTTTATTGTGAATAATTGCTATAAATTGTTGCAACTTCATTATTATTATCAAGCAAACTAATGTGACTTTCTCACAATTTTACATCAGAGCATGCTAATTATAAAGTCATTAGCTAATTATTAAGGAATTTCTTTCATAAAATACTTTTCAACAGCAAAACAACAAATTTGGAGGGTTTACTAATATCATTGTTTACACTTGCTTCCTTAATCTGCATAACAGTAAACTTTAGAGCTAAATATATTTTTTCCTAGTTGAGAGCAACTTTTTTTTTTTAACTGATTCGTGTTGAGTGCATCAAAATACGATATAGATCAACATATAAACAAAAATACTGCGAAGAGGCCCCTAAACTTATTTTTTAGCAAGCAGTATTTAAAGATTGTTCTGTTTGTTTACAGTGAATTTTACTGTTTTCCTGTTTTTTGTTAAATTTATATCCTGACAAGAATTTTAAGTTGGCATTAAAATGGATGATGAAAATGATATGAAGAAAAGTGTTCCTCTGGTGCAGGCATGTACTTTTATTACTTTTTGCTATATCATTTTGAGTTTTTGTTTTTATTTTACAATATTTTTCCTAATATGATTTTTAAAATCATATATAAAGCTTCAGATATAAAGCTTGTTCTCAGTCTTTCTCTATATTTTAATGAGACATTCCTTTATATTAACTAGTTATTATTTCTCCAAATCTCCTCCTAATGTTTATTTTTGTATTATTTATTAACGATAATGATGTCCTAATTTAGCTATCCTGTTTCATGTCCTATTCACTTGATCCCGTATTTTATTTGATATTTCTAAAAGAAACATTACTTCATGTAAAATTTCCAAGTGATGATGAAATTGCCAACGCAGTTGATATTGGAAATTCACTAAAAAAGGCTTTAATTTTCAGCTTAGATTTTTTTTTAATGATTGGCCATTAGAAGTAAATGCTTCTCAAAGCCTTTTATTTAAAAATCCTCTGTAATTCCCCCAGCTTACAGGAGGATATAAATTATACTGTGTAAAACATTAGGGGGGTATGGAATACGAACAATCTTGAGCTTGGGATAGTTAGCAAACTGAAAACGCTATTACATTAAATAAATCTTATTTAATTTATTTTCAAAGGTTTTTATGACACATTTTTACTGGTAGAAATTGGAATTACTACCCCCCCCCCCCCTTATATACTCCCAAGACAGATTCTTACCATACGTGATAAAAATACAGGTACGTCAGATAATGCTGGGAATTTAAGCCAATCTATCTCTAGTTTACAGCTTTAAAAATATAGCAAAGACAATGTTTTTTAAGATTCTTTGTGCTACCTTGCCAGATGTTGCAGTACAGAGACCAAAATATTCCCAAATAGGACAGTGAGAGAACGAGAAGAACAATTGGTAAAATATATACATACAGTGCAATTCATTTCCCAAACTTTTCTGTTCCTGCCTTAAAAATTAAGCAAATAAAAAATGAAATTTTGAATTTCCTTGTCGGTGGGAACCCTGTACACAATTTTTGTGAAGGAAGTAACTATTTTTTTTTTTTATTATTTATTTCTACTGATGTTTTTGCGAATAACCTGAAGTTGTTTCGTTCCTTTGGAAAAATTAAATAGACGAATTTCATGTTATTAACCCTAGATCAGGTGCACCAAGAGTTTTTTCACTACCCGGCAAGTAGTTGACTTTGGACACCACTACATTTATTTGCTCAAAGTAAAGCAGAGGCGGATAAATAAGTTAAGTTAATTGTATATATTACATTATTATTATTTGTTTACAAATAAATGAAGAAATAATACTACAATTAAGTTTAAATATTTATGAAAAAGTCCGACACACAGGAACTGCATCATCTTAGTGCGGTTCCGTGCATCTAGAAGAAATGGCATTGATTAGGCATCATACATAACAGGAAACTGACAGTAGCCAACTTATACAGAAGTGGATAATTCTTAATCCTCATTCTTGAGGAAGGCTGAATAAGCCAATACAATTATGTTCTGAAAACGTACTCACTCTACGACTACTGCTCAGAAGGCTCTATTCCAAACAACCGGAAATTCTTTGTAATTTTAAGTTTCTTGTTTTACTAGCAAATTCATTTTACTGTTGTATTTGTAAATATGTGCTTCATGGCAAATAAAAGTCCATTCTCTCATGGGTTAAATCTTTCTATAAAATAAGAAATAATGATAAAATCAGTTGTTGCAGTATGAGGAAGGTTATACAGATAGGATAATTCAAAACAAACCTATGTATACGCCCTCATGATTAGCCACAGCCATCTTGATTACCATAGCCACTCCAAACTTATTACCAATACCTTTTATAGTTTCTTATTTGACTAAAATACTAATTTCACTGATAAATGCAATTAAAAAAAAAACAACCAATTAAAAAGTGAGTTAAACAAAGACAAAAGCAGGTTCAAAAGAACAAAACAATAACAATGAATTTTAAGCGTTTATATCTCTGATTTACATTGGCCCATCGAATATTGCTTCAGAACCTTTTTTGTAGAGAATTTAGCAAGCATTTGAATGGTCACCTTCCACTCACCACGATTTACCAACCGTTTTTGAGATATTTACGAAGAATGTACGAAGATCCGAAAACTTTTTATGTCTATTAATAAAATATTTTTTCCCGCATACTTCCTTAATTCCAAATATAACCAAAATTTAAACATCTTAGTTGAGATGAATTTCCAATATGTAGACAATATTTCAATTGAATCCCGCGATTTTAAGTACCCACAAAAAAATAATGACTTACAAAAACATTTGTTCCACTTTTCTCAAAAACGGTTACAGATATCGCCTTAAAAATGGTTTCATTCGTTTTCCCTATGTTAAGAAACCTGTAAAACAAGTACCTGCAAGCATATGAACTCAAAAACGTAAGCGCTACGATTTTTTTTTGCGCGTATTTCACCCCAAACGTCATCTTCCAGTGGGCAGATTCTGGTGGTTAACAAACTTGACCTTTCAAATTAGATGACAGATTTTTTGTACTATATTTCATCAAAATCGGACCATGCTATTGGTCTATGTGGTTGCAATTGGACACAAGACATGATTTTCAGGAATAGACACGCAATAACTGGCCATCGGTCTCGCTCGCAAACGCCCAGTCAAGACTAAGAGGGTGGAGAGAAGTTCATAGAAAGGTACTAAGCAAGGGAAAGAGCTTAGGCAAGCCAGTTCAAGCATACTTCTTTTTAACTGTCAGGTGGTGTCCAAAGTCAACCAGCTCGCCTGGTCTAGGGTTAATGCATTAATGGAGGGATTTATCTTATTATTATTTACCTGGTGTATAATATTAAGATATATTGTTTTTGTTTTCACAGCTCTTACCTGCTCCGGTTCTAAGAAGGGTTAATGCGCTAAAGAAGTTACAACTTAGTAGTTTAAAATTGGAAGCCGATTTTTTTACAGATGTTTACAAATTGGAATGCCAATATCATTCTCGTTTTAAGGAAATTTATGATAAGGTATGTATGATTCAATACTTTGTTATTTTGAATTACAAATTTCATTTTTAGTGTTTTTCTTCCTTCCCTCAAATACAATTGTGAAAAGGTATTCTCATAATGCCAATACAAAAATCATTAAAAATATGTTTTATCTTCCACCCCTTCTACCCACTCACCTCCCCCCCAAAACAAAACTATAACAAATCTTCTTAGGTGAAAAAATTAAATTATGGCATGTAAAGCTGCAAGTCCAACACAATTTGAAAGTGATGGAATACAAAAAAATTTCAATTCTTAATAAAATTAAAGTTTCAATTCTATTTTAACAGTTTGACATTTAACACTGGAGGCATAAATATTTATAAAAAATAGTAATCTTTTCCTAATAATTCCTGACAAGAAATTTAACTAATAGTTAAAAATAAATTTTAATATTTTACAGAGGGAGAAAATAATTACTGGTGCTGTGGAACCTACTGATGAGGAGTGCAAATTAGAGATATCTAGTATCCAGGACAATGAGCCTGATCCAGAAAACGAAGATATTTTAAATCAACTGAGAAAAAAATTATCAGTTACTAAATTAATGTAAGTATTTAGTTTATTTATTATGGATTATCGGTTCAGGAAATCAACACATTTAATTCATTCCTGTTCACAAATAACCTGGCAGCGTCCTACCCCCTCTCTATTTCGCACTCCCTCAGCCCCCACTACGGTAGTTAGTCCCTACGACGACTGGCTACCCCCTCCACCGGCTGGATGTCTTACAGTCCTCCTATCGGCTTAAGACCGGTGACTCCGGGAGGGTCAGTCAGTCTTTCCTGGAACACACTCAAGGCCTGCACACTGAATTGGGAACAACTGTGACTTGTCTCTTCTTTCTCTTAAGCACTACAAGCCTCCAGTCTCTCAGCGGCACAGAAGCCTCGAATACACCCAGTTGCCACACCGGCCATAGTATTGGCACGGTAACATATTGGCGCCCAACATGGGGCTGTGTGGAGCGGTTCGACGGCAAGAGGCACTGCAGACGGATCCTGAACAACTTAAGAAGATCCCAACATCACGGAAATGAGGATGTGGTCTAATTCATCAGGGATCATTATGACGTCTGAAAGCGGCTCTACCCAGAGGGATTCGTGCTAGATGGCATCGACGATATCCTCGAACACTTGGAGCCTCTCATACAAGCGGCCCTTGACCCAGTGATGGACCACCTCGACTCCAAGATTTCATCGAGGCAGTAGAGAGCATGCAGATGGGGATCGAACGGTGACAGAGACTCAAGAAGTTGGAGCCATCAAAATCTGCACAGAGGACCCCAGGATACACTTCATGAGATGTCCACCAGTGATTTGAAGATTCATCATACTAGGTAAACCAGAGCACAGTGGGGCGAGTGACAGGGTAGACCGGACCTTCATTAATATCTCCGGTTTTACTGGTCCTAGAGTATTGCTTCTGGTGTCATTTCAAAGCAAATTCAATACTCTAATCGACTACATTATCAGCAATTTCACCAGTTTCGATATAACGGGTAGTATGACTTTTAAATGTGTATATACATATTATTGTATGTATCTCGTTAGTTTTTTCACAGGTTCACAAACTAAAACTACAAACAAAAATATATCTTGTCGTCAAAATTAAAAAGAAAGATTTATTTAGTACAATAATAAGAATTTTAAGTTGTTAGTATATATAATATTTCTTAAATTTCAAATGTTATTTATTTTTATTATTTATAACAAGAATTTTCAGACTTAAATGTGTTTTTATTTAAACTAAATCCGTTTTTGTCTGTCTGACAAATGCTCGAATGATTTTCATCAAGTAGGAATATCTGGAGTGGACGAAGATAGAAGTTCTTAAGAATATACCTCTGGAAAAATTAAGTCCCTGCCAGCCATTCATGCTTTTTCCTCAAGAATGGTTCCAGAGATCTCATTTCGTTTAAGGCGAAAATGTAGCACCATTTCTTTAATTTCTCCAGGAAAACGTTTATCGCACAACATGTAATCGCAAACCAAGTAAGTCCATTTTTCCAAAGCCGTGTCAAAATCCTTAAAATTAATATTGTTCGATCTAAAAAATCAAAATAGATCTTCATAATAGAAGCTAAGGATGATGAAAACGATGAAAGTAGATCAAAATTTAATTCACGAAAAACAACAAAATCTAAATTTATCCAATTTTTGTCACCTTTTAAAAAGTCAAATAGATTCCTATTCAATTTTATCCAAAGCGGACACAAATTTCCACAAAACATAAGAAATGTTTCACCCACACAGCACTCCTTTTTCTTAGGAATATTTTCGAGTACAAGATCGTGAATCCATTGTCCATATGCCAGGTCATAATCTTTGAAACTTATATGATTTGTTCTCAAAAAATTATAAACATCGCGATTTTTGTTCATATTGCTATTAATGCTGTCCCAATACTGAATTTTATATTTTTATTGACTTTCTCGTTTTTACATTTCATTGGTATTAAGGACAATAATACGTTCATAAAGTATAAGCAAACATTTAAAACAAAGAAACTGGAATTTATAGGGACAACATTCGAAAAAAATCAAGAGCTAAAAGGAAGAAAAATTAAAAAAAAAATATTTTCTCGTAAAATGGCACGAACCCACAGGTAATTATTAATGGAAAGTAAACTATAGACCTTCTAGTTAATTTCTGTGGTGGTAGATTTCTAAGTGATTTTCGTTATGAATGTTTTAAATTTTTTTTTATGTTTTCTTAAAAAAAAACTAAAGAGTCTATAAAAGTTTTTTTTTTTTTTCAACGAACCCTGAGATGAGAAAATTCCTGCCGGAGGTGGGAATTGAACCCGCCATCTCCCGCTTATGAATCCAATGCAACTTGACTTGACCACGGGAGACCCCAGTTGTGGTTCTTTTTTTTTTTTAAAAAAAAGGACATTTACCATGAACGGTCGTTTTAATAGGATATCTTAGGTGGATTTTTTTAATTAAAAAAAAAAAAAAACTGACTATTGAAAATGATAATAGAAACTAAGAAGAACAGCTTAACCAAAAAAATATGGGAAAATTTGAAATTTCAGATATTGGTCCTATGTCCACGAAATGCATAGGCTCGCCCCACTATGCGGCGGTCTGAGAGTAAGCCTAAAGGGAATCGCTCAGAACAAAGCTAGTCAGCTATTTATTCTTTGACCCAGCTGTCAGATCACCCTACAAGCCTCCAGTCTCAGTGGTACAGATGCCCTGAACACACCCAGTTGCCGCACCCACCGTA
Organism: Gonocerus acuteangulatus; assembly: GCA_946811695.1. Lineage (NCBI taxonomy): Eukaryota > Metazoa > Arthropoda > Insecta > Hemiptera > Coreidae > Gonocerus > Gonocerus acuteangulatus. Next base: position 82,164,809 of record OX328132.1, on the reverse strand, counting down.
GTATTGGCAAGGTAACAAACCGAATAAGGGAAGGGTACATTCTCGGATCACCTATTTTATCAAAACATTGTTAATAAGTCTAAAAACGCTTGACATGTGACTAGCAGCTGTAGAAAAAATTCTTTAAATTTAGAAACCATTTTTTCAAATGCTGTTCTCTGTGTTCAAATGTATTTCAAATATTATTTGAAATAAAGATGTATTTCGGAAAAGTATTTCTTATTTGAAATAGTTTATTTTGTATGTAGTATTTTGAAATAATATAATACATGTATTTTGCTGTATTTCAAATAATCACCAAAATAATCTTTTACTGAGAGGCATAATATTTGAAATAATTTAAATTATTTGAAATAAATAAAATTATTTCAAATAATTAAAAGTATTTCAAATAATCAAAAGTATTTCATATAATAATTTCATTTGAAATAATTATTTTAAGTATTTATTTTGAAATAATTATTTTAACCACTAATTTAAAAGTTAGTTTTAGGGTCTATTGAAAATAATTATTTCATAAGCATTAATGAAATAATTATTTTAAGAAATTCAGAAAAAAATTATTTTAAGAGAGTGTGAAATAATTGTTTGGTAAGTGTTAAGTGTAAATTAAAAAAAAGGCCGACTCGCTGGAACTGCATCATCTTAGCGCGGTTCTGTTCTTATCCCTGGTCTAATTTGGGAAGATTAAAATAGAATCAGTTATTATTTTGGTTCCACCAGTCTTGAAAGGTCTTGATTTATGGTCTTACCTGTATGGGTCGCACAACCCTAAGTCGGCCAGAAAGGCCTCCGCTTAGAGGCATTTGGAAAGCCTTGGGATCTCTCTCTTTGAACGCTTCATTTTTAACAATAAATTGATCTTCTTATTTTACTTAATCTGTTTTATTCTCAAATGCATTATCCGACTATAAGCAATTAAAAAATAACAAGGCATAAAACAGACAAAAAGAACCGTTTGAATAAACGAAATCAATTACTTTAAAGTTTTAAGCACTTATTTCTCCGATTGACATCGCCTAATTAAAACTTTCTTCAGAACCTTTTTTGTAGAACATTTAGTAAGCTTTCTAATGGTAATCTTCCATTTACCAAGATTCTCAACCTTTTTCGAGATATTAAGGAAAGTATACAAAGTTAACAAAACTTTTTATGTCTGTTAATAAAATATTTTATTCCAACCCTTCCTTAACTCCAAACGTAACCAAAATTTCAATATATTAGTTTTGATGTAATTCGAATATGCAGAAAATGTTAAAACTGAATCCCATGATTCTAAGTACCCCAACCAAAAATGTTAATCAACAAATATTTTTCCAATTTTTTCGAAAACGGTTAAAGCTATCGCCTTAAAAATGATTTCATTCGTTTTCATAGCCCAAGAAGCCTATAAAACGAGTACTTACAAGCTTATGAACTCAAAAACGTAAGCGTTACGATTTTTTTTGCGCAAATTTCGCCCTAAACGCCATCTTCCAGTGCGCGGATTCTGCTGGTTAACAAACTTGACCTTTAAAATTAGATGAAAGATTTTTGTACCAAATTTCATCAAAATCGGACCATTACTCTCTGAGCTATGCCGCGAACAGACAAATATATATATATATATACAAATTTGAGCCACCGTCATTTTCAGTCTCTAGGGGTTCTGAAACGCAAAATTTTCTAGTCGGCACTTCCGGATTGTTTCATGAGATCAACCTTATAAGCGGGGTTCCTCCCTAAGAAGGTGGTATTAGGATGGATATTGGAGGTGGGATATTTTTTTTTTTTTCACTGTGCATCTACAAATCTGGGCCATTAGCGCCGACATCCAGGGTGCAGCCTGGAATTTGAATGAGCCCTGAGATGAGAAAATTCCTGCTGCCGGTGGGGATCGAACCCACCATCTCCCGCTTATGAATCAAAGACACTAGCCACTAGACCACGGGAGACCCCTGGAGGTGGTATTAGGAAGGATATTGGAGGTGGTATTAGGAAGGGTATTGAAGGTGGTATATCCTTCCTTCCAATATCCTTCCTAATACCACCTTCTTAATCCTTAATTTATTTGAAATAATATTATTTCAAAATAATTTATTTTAAATAAAATTATCCCAAAAGAATTATTTTGAAATAATTGTTTTTCAAAAAATTATTATTAACTGTATTTGAAATGATGTTATTCCTCGCTGCACCCCGGATGTCGGCACTAATGGCCTAGATGTTGATGCGCCGTAAAAAAAAAAAAAAAAAAAAAAATACATTATCTTGGAATAAATAATTCTATTTCAAATAAATTATTTTAAAATGATTGTATTTAAAATAACTGTATTTTGAAATAATTGTATTTCAAATAACTGTATTTTGAAATAATTCCATTAAATAATATTTCAAATACATTATTTTGTATTTTTATTTCAAATACATTTTTCCCAACTCTGATCTGCATCAACACTGATACATTTCTCTACATACATTTCTGGTACATTTTTTTTTTTTTCTACGGTGCTTCGACAACTACGCCATTACACTGACATCCAGAGTGCAGCAATGTGCTCTCAAATGCAAACTAACAGCGACTGGGCTGAAACTGTTCATACAAGCTCGGTAGGAACGGTACTGTAGGACGCCGCTCCAAAGGTTGGCCAAGTGGTGCCATCTCTTTGTCACACCGGAAACTTTTCACCCCACTCTCGTATAAAGCCTTGTTACTTTGTGTTATCTTACAAGTCGTTATAGCTCAATATTGGTGTATTCCATGTTAGCTCCAATATCTTTCGTTTAGTGTGATTATCAGTACCGCTTTTGATTTCTATGAGAGTGTATTCCACTTTAGTGTAGCCATAAGCACAATAAATTTGATGATATTGGCTTTTCTCGTTGAACAATAAAATAAAAACACTTTTTAAAAAAAATTATCTTTTTTTCCCCAAAAATTCTGAGGTCAGTCTAATTTAAAAGCACAATTGGTTTGATCCATTCCTCAGACCTTAATAAGTCCTTTATTTACATCAGTTTCAATGTTTCGGCCTTTCAGTAATTTTCAATATCTTAATACTAGCAGCCTCTTTTTTTATAAACTTTTAAGTTTAGGCCTTGTCATCCTGGCAATTCTTCTCATAAAAAATCAAATTTTATAGGTATATATCAAATCTTAATCACAGCCACATTCTTTTATCTTTATAAATAAAAGAAAATGGCTGTGATTAAGATTTGGAATATACCTATAAAATTTGATTTTTTATGAGAACAATTGCCAGGATGACAAGGCCTAAACTTAAAAGTTTTTAAAAAAGAGGCTGCTAGTATTAAGATATTGAGAATGGCCTGAAGGCCGAAACTTTGTAAAATGATGTAAATAAAGGACTTATTAAGGTCTGAGGAATGGATCAAACCAATTGTGCTTTTAAGTTATGCACACTGTCCGCACGGCTTTTGGTAATCCTTGAAGAAAACTAAGAACACAGTTCAAGGAAATCTTGCTCAGTTTCTAATTAAGAGAGCATCAAACTAAGACATTTATCATCTGCTGGAAAATAGTTGTTTGCGACTAAGGAAACAAGCGAGCCCCACCCTCTCATTAGTACAGTCGCAAAAGATTAATAAAAGAATTTAATAATATGCTTGAATTTCATTCAACTTTAACTCATTATATTATGAATAGTTTATTTTGAAAATTTACAAATACCCTTCTGCTTTTATTTAATGTATTAATTATTCTGCAGTGAAGAGGGCTGTGGCGGAATTCCAGAATTTTGGCTCACCATTTTTAAAAATGTTGAGTTATTGAATGATATGATACAGCCACATGATGAGCCAATATTGATGTTCCTAACTGATGTTCAATTAGAGGTTAATGCAGAAAATATGGTAAGTTTGAAAAAGTGAGGTTTAATTAAGTTAATTATTTAAAATAGTTATTAAATAATATTTAAGCCAGATAAATTAAAAAAATGAGGATGAACTCAATTTTCTCTGACCTAAACAACAGTATTAATTTTTTGGTCAATGAAGGCCTTTTGATGAGATAAATTGCTGGTCGAGTTGGTCTGAATGTGTTTGTAGTTAGTAGATATGTTATGAAAAAATACTCTTTATTGTTCGAAACATGTTGGAGGTCAACCAAGAAATTGCTGTACAAGGCCCAGCATAGACTTAAAACAGACATGGGCTTCACCCTAATGCTGAAACTATTCCAAGAGCATTAAATAGTCATGGTTATCTGACTAGAGTAAAGTTCAAGAAACAATTCCATTAAAAAAAACAAGCAAGTACGACTGCAATTTTGTGGTAATCATGAAAATTGGACAACTGCTGACTGGAGAAGAGTTCTGAGGTCAGAAAAAACAAAAATTAACCGTTGTTGGACTGATCGACAATGCTGCCTTTGGAAAAAAACATGCGCCTCCCATTACTAACAGGGAATTCCAGTCAACTCGAAAATTTGCTGGTGGCAGTCAAAAGCTCTGGGGTGCATAAAGGACCAAAATGTTGGACAGATTGCCAGAATAGGAAGAAAAATGAACTCTGAGGAATATCTAAGTATTTTCCACTCATCTCTACTGCCAAGTTTTTAATGAAAAAAATAAAATATTTTATTTCAGCAGGGTAGTAATCCAAAGCACATTGCAAAAATAAGTAAGTGGAATGGGTTGAAAATCATCCAATTAACTTGTTAGATTGGCCCCTCGGTCTCCTAATATAGATATTATTGAGCCCTCTTTAATTTATAAAAAAAGAATTTGGCCAAGTGCGAAAATTCATCAGAATCGATAGAAGAATTATGTGTGCGAAACTAATTGATATAGAACTATATCCCGTCATCATTTTGAAACAATCTTGTGAAAGGTGGTTCAAATAGAATTCAGATCATAATTACAGCAAAAGGAAGTCAAAGAAAGTACTAGATTATAAGGTTTTATGATAGTTTTAATTCAGCCACAAAAGTGTTGCGATCAGTTAAATTTTTAATGTTTTTCAGAATTTATTATTATACTTCAATAAAATGATTATTATGTTAATTTCTAATTATTAAGTAAGTGTTAAAACCATATATACTTGTTTCATTAGCCAACACTCATTTCTAACAGCGAGGAATTCAAATTTTTTAACACATTCATTGCCCACTAGTTAAGCGGTATCTTTGCGAGGGGCCCACTCGTTTTTTACGCGGGTCAAGGCACCCGCTAGGCGGGTGGCGGGCCAGGTAGGACAGACCGGATGCACCCGCTAGGCGGGTGCTGGGCAGCGAATGTGTTAAGCAAGAGCTATCATTGCAATGGTTTTGTGAGTCACTGTATATATATGTATATGTATATATATATATATATATATATATATATATATACACACACACACACACACGTATACATATACTCTTACATAGTATGGGATTTGAATTTGTGTCCTCCAGCATATTACTCCAATGCTCTACAACTGTGTTAACCTTGCCCCCATTCTCTCTATCAAACAATCATTAAGACAGACTAAGATGAAATCCATACCCAAGCCAAGTTCTTAAGTAAAATACACTGCCGGACAAAAAACCGGCCCACCTCAAATTTTGTCGCTATTTCTTTTCTAGGTTTTATAGAATTTGCAATTTTTTAACTCAAAATGTATGGTATATATTCAGCTTGTAGGACACCATAAGGGAAGACAAAAAAAAAAAAAAAAAAAAAAAAAACAACTTAAAAATACAGTTAGGTAAGTAAAAAAAAGAAAATGAACACACTTCCAAAGTAAAAATAAAATGCACACTGATTTTTGTTTTGTGTTTCTTTTCACTGGAAAATTTTTTTTCTTTACAAAAGATCATTTTTGAAGAGTTGGAGTGGTTTTGTATGTTGTTGAGCAGAGATGGGCATAATTTTATTTATAAATAAAAATACGAATTTATTAGTACTTTATTCATTTGTGAATACGAATATAAATAAATTCGTACTTCATATATTTGTGAATACCAATAGAAATAAATTTGTATTCATAAGTGTGAATACGAATTTATTTTTATTCACAGATATTAAATATAAAAATACAAATAAAATTTTATTCGCAAATTTTTCTGCGAATACAAATAAATTCACAGAAAAAATTGTAAATAATCACAAAAAATGTGAATATTTACAAAAAATCAAGTGATTACGAAAAAAATCACATTAAAATATACGAATAAAAATTTATTCACATTATAATTTGTGAATAAAAATTTATTCACAATAAAATTCGCGAATAAATCATGAATTTATGATATTACGAAAGTTATTCCAGGTGATTTGTATTTTTATATTTAATATCTGTGAATAAAAATAAATTCGTATTCACACTTATGAATACGAATTTATTTATATTCGTATTCACAAATATATGAAGTACGAATTTATTTATATTCGTATTCACAAATGTATAAAGTACGAATAAATTCGTATTTTTATTTATAAATAAAATTATGCCCATCTCTGTGTTTGTAGTTGCTCAGGTTGTTACTTTTTAGGGGATGGCGGGAGCCAGTGTTACACCACCAGAATCCTAGGACTGCCTGAAACGACGGTTTGGCTTACAGTCCAAAGTTACCAGGAGACAGGAAGCTACGAGAGAAGGCTGGAATCAGGGCGCCCAAGAACGACAGGCCCAGCTGAAGGCCGCTTCATTCTCATTCAGGCACTCAGAAACCACTCCCAAACTTCAGTTAAGATCTTCCACAGGCTTTGTGACGCTCAGGAAATGAATGTCAACACGAACAGTACTCAGAAGGCTCACTGAAGCTGGGCTGAATGCTATGGTCCCGCTTCCGGTCCTCTCCTGACCCCTGAACACCAAGTGGCTCGCCTCCAATTTTGTAGAGAACATACCGCATGGACTGAAGACGATTGGGCCTCTGTTCTGTTTTCTGACGAGTCCAGGAGACCGGTATGCACATTGCAATATAGTGGGGAGAGTGCAGTTCAGAGGAGGGTCGGTGATGGTTTGAGGTGGCATTTCTTTAGAGGTGAGTACTGACCTCCATGTGTTCCAAAGACCAGTTCTCAATGCACACACGTACATCCTGGAGGATTATGTGGTGCCTTTTGGTCCGTTTATATGCGATGAATTCCTCTTTATGCAGGATAATTCCCTTCCACACATCGCAAATGTGGTAAAAGGTTACATGGACGATGTTGGTATCCGAACCATGGAGTGGCCAGCACGCAGCCCCCATATCAATCCTATTGAGTGTCTCTGGGACCAGCTTGGGAGGTCCATCCGTCGACAAAAGAACCCTCCAGGTAACCTCCAAGACCTGAGTATTGCCCTGCTACATCAGTGGAACGAGATTCCTCAATATCAAGTAGCCAATTTAATTCGTAGTATGCCAAGAAGGATGGAGGTCGTTATTCGTGCCAGGGGAGAAAAAACTAGGTACTTGTTACAGAGTTTGGCTCAGGCATAATAAAGGACAAAAAATATGGAGCCGATCTCTGTATAATTGAAGCGAAAAATAAAAAGGGTGAAGGGGGTTCATACTCGTGTGTACTTACGTAACCTCCTCCAAGCTCCGATGCTAATTAGGCAGAAGATAGCCAGGGGTGGTTGCAAAAATAGGCAGCGACGTACTGGTAGAGGCTGGCCGGCAACTGGCTTCTCAGGCTTCTCCAGGGTCCAAGGGTTAGGCCTGTCCCACTTCTAGCGTAGGCTAGAGAGGTTAATAAAAAGAGTCTGCTACGGGCAGTGGCCCAATTCTGTGCACTGGTCTAAGCAAGGTTGTGGTTGCAGTCTTGAAGCATTACAACTCTCACGACTCCGTCAGGTCCGGGGAGAGGTTCGATCACTCGAGCTAAATTCCACGCCTGGACCGGGGAGCCTCGTTCTTGAAGTATAACCATTTGGCCTTCCTTCAGGTTTTCATGTGGCTTGTACCATTTAGAACGTGGTGTCAAGGTGTGAAGGTATTCTTGGTAGAATCTCTTCCAGAAATGTTGCAAGGACCGGGAGAGCATTTCCCATTGACTCCTAAGGGAGAATGTTGAAGCGTCAGTATCTTCAGGGCGTGCTAGAAGTGCTTGGCCGATGAGGAAATGACCGGGAGATAAGTAGTCCAAGTTGTCGGAAGTATCGTTAGAGATGGCAAAAAGAGGACAAGAATTTAAGACTGCTTCGACGCGGCTTAGTAAGGTGGCAAACTCTTCGTACGTCAACACATGATCTTGAAGTACAGCGAGGAGGTGACGTTTGGTGATTTTGATTGCTGACTCCCAAAGGCCACCCATTTGGGGTGAGGCTGGTGGTAGGAAATGCCACTGGATGCCGCGTTGCTCAGGTTGTCAGAAATTTGTTGAGTTCGAGTCCAGAGAAATTCATGGAGCCCTTTAAGTTTTCGGGCAGCTCCCTCAAAATTGGTTCCGTAGTCACTATAAATATGGGAAGGCAATCCTCGACGGGCAATAAGTCGATCCAACGTGGCAATGAATGAATCGGTGGTTAGGTCCGTGACTGCTTCTAGGTGAATAGCATGAGTACAGGGGCACACAAATAAGGCAGTGTGAGGAGCGTTGCACCGAGTGGAAAACTTAATCTGAAAGGGACCACCATAATCAACGCCAATGCGTTGAAAGGCTCAGGTTTGTGAGACTCGAAAATCAGGGAGGTCAGCCATTAGCGGTGGTGCAGGTTTGACTTTGGTCTTAAAACAAGTGATGCAACGAAAAATCCTTTTCTGTACAAGGTTTCTCAACGATGGAATCAAATATTTTCGGTGTACCATAGACTGGACAAGTTGAGGGGCAACGTGTAATGGTGATAATAGTCACAAATCAAGGTGGCTAAATGAGAATCTTGGTGAATTAGTATTGGATGTTTGGCCGAAGAAGAAATTGGAGCATTCTTCAATCTTCCTCCCACCCTGAGTGTTCCCTCGGTTGACATAAATGGTGAGAGCTTTCCCAATGCTCCCTTAACGTTTTGGTTATTTTCAAGGTTGTAAATGAGACCTCGGAAATGTTTTTGTTGGCTGATGCGAATGCAGGAGGCGAGAGCATCATTCAGTTCGTTGGTGGTTAAATGTTGGTGGCTCACAGATACATGAGAAGACTGAGAGTTTCTGATGAATCTAAGACAATAGGCAAAAACTCTCATTAGTTTTATCAGAGACGAGAATTTGTTGAAATATTCAAGAAGGTCATTAGGTTCCTCTTTAGTTATGAGAACTGTGGTCTTAAATTCTTGGGGGTTCTCCGGTGTTTCAACAGGGGTAATTGGCCAGTTCGAAGGCTGCAGGCATAGAAAACTTGGACCGTTCCAGTACAATGAGCGGTACGAGACCCTTAGGAGATAGACCTCGAGACACACAATCCGCAGGGTTGTCTTTAGTAGGAATGTAATTCCACCAAGTGGGCTTAGTCATATTCAAGATTTGGACAACCCGATTGGCAACAAAAATCTTTAGTTGATACGGTGGTGTTTGAAGCCAATAAAGAACATCCTTGGAATCTGAAAAACAGTAGATGTGGTCTATATGGAGTTTCTTTCTGAGGTTTGAAAGGGACTCTATAACCTTAGCGGCAAGAAGTGCTGCTTTCAGTTTAAGGCGGTTAATAGAAATGGTTTTTAAGGGAGCGACCTTACTGCGAGCTCTGATAAGTTGTACATCACCAGAAGAGGTCTCCCTCCGAAGGTAGACAATGCAGCCGTATCCACGCTCTGATGCATCTGAAAAGGAAATTAACTGGAACAAACTCCACTGGTTCTTAAGGTCTTCAGGTAGTTCTTCATCCCAATCAATCTTCTGTAGCCATAAGCGTTGTAGTAAATACTTAGCCTAAAAGGTAACTGGACTGAGGTAACCGTTAATGTAGAAAATTCTTGCCATAGCAGACAATACTCCACATTTGGTGAAGACGAGTTCTTGAAGATTGATGGCATAGCATAGGACATCGTTGTTTGGATTCCACCAGAGGCCTAAGACTTTAATAGAAGGAAAGGCTGAAGTCTCATTGAAATCGAGCAAAGGCTTCTCATGGAGGTCATGAGGTATCATGGAAAGGACCTGCGGGCAATTACTCGAAAACTTCCTTAATTGAAAACTGGCGGATTGATGTAAGGCTACCAATTGGTCATAGAGTTGAAGGGTTTCTTCTATGTTTGCTGCTCCCATCACAACATTATCAACGTAGGTTTCTTTCAGGCACTTCTGGACAAGAGAAAATTTAGGACCTTCATCTTGGTAAAGCTGAGCTAATACTCGCTGAGCAATGAAAGGTGAGCATCGAAGACCAAATGGGAGTGGTTAGCTCATACTCAGCAATTGGTTGAGATTTCTCAAATCTCCAAAAGAAATGTACAAACTTCCTATCTTCTTCGTTGAGGCTGATGCATCAAAACATCATCTTGATGTCGCAGGTTAATGCTATCATATAGGTTCTGAAATTGTCTATAAGTAATCCGTACATGATCAAGCTGAATATATTCAGTCATTTGAGCAGCATAGGCTGCCTTATAATCTGGATCTTTTTTCAAATCTGGTCTCAAGCTTCTTGAGTCGCTTGAAAGCGAGGTCTCTTGTGGTGGGCAATTCGAGAGGAATGTTAGTATTGAATGGAAGAGATGTGACGTAGCGTCCTAATTCGTCACGTTTGATGGTTTCGCTAAAATGGGTTTCACAGTATTGGTCTTCTGGGTTAGGTGGTATTTCTATCGCTACTTCTTCTATCTCCCAAAAACGTTTTAACTCTTCGTGCAAACTATCTAAGGTAAGGAGGGAGGTTCCTGAAGAGGGTGGAATGGTTGATGGAATCTCTCCAAAGAGTATCCATCGAAACACTGTGTAGATGGCACATGGACGGTCCTTAATAAGCATTGGAGGGTTGCTTATTATTTCGCTGTACATTTGGACTCCTAATAACAAGTCGACTCGACTCGGTATGTGAAAATCAGGATCAGACAGGTCGAAGGAAGAAAATCTCTCTTTTATTTCGGTTGAAATTGGATTAGACGGTAAGTGTCCAACAATGTCAGGAACCACTCTGGCAGTAATGTCGAACGTTGGATGACCTAATTTAGGAGTGATCTGGCATCTAACTTCCGATTTGGAAACAGGGATTGAGGTTTCTCCGACTCCGGAAACAGATAACGGATTATTGAATTTCTTAAGGTTCAACTTGTTGGCAAGAGAAGAGGTTATGAAATTAATTTGGCTCCCTGGATCAATGACTATGCGACAATGGTATCACTGACCACTGGTGGAACAAATTCGACCTCTAGCTGTACCTAACAATGCTTGAGAACTGGCGGCGGTATGGCAAGAAACAGCATGCTGTGGCGGTGGATCCGTGACTTGAGGTGTGGCGTCTTGCATGGAAGTGATACTTGCGTACCTAGACTTCGACATTTAGAAAGGTGGTGAGGACCGGTACATGAAAAACAGAGTCTAATCCTCTTAAGAATGGCATATCGGGAGCTAACATCACTGTCAACAAATTCAGGCCAAGTAAATAATTTGTGTCCCTTATGGCATAAAGGGCAATCCCGAGCTGATTTAGGAAGATTAGGAGGAATTGAGTCATGGTTTGACTTTGATAGGAACGTTTTGTGCTTCGGATTGGGTGACTTGGGAAAGCTTGGCTTAGAAGCCAATGTCTTGGTAGAATGCTCATTACATAATTCAGAAACTCGAGACTAGGCTTTAATAAACTCAGTGAGTTCTGAAAAGGTAGGCACTTGGTCCTCTTTAAGTTGGGTTTCGAATAGCCTGTGTGTGTTCTTGTCGATAACATTTAAAGAGAGGTAAACCATAAAAAAGTCAGCCAGGTTTTCTATATTTAAAGTCTTTATTGCATTAAAATTATCTTCAAATGTGTCTAAGAAAGCTCGGAAATTGGTAACGTTATCATTGGAAAAAGGTTTAAATTGAAGTATTTTGTTAAGGTGATAGGATGCCACTATTCGTTTATTGGAATACCGTGCCACAAGTTTGTCATAGGCGTTTTTATAATTTTCTTCCTTAAATTCAATTGATAAAATAGTTTGAGAGGCAGGATATATAAGCAATGATTTGAGATAAGAGAACTTGACTATATCACTGTATTGGCGATTGTGGATTAAGGTATTGAATAATGAAATGAAGGTGGGGAACTGCTCATATTGACCGGAGAATGGTGGAATCTGTAAATCTGGAAGCTTGGGCTGAGTGATTACATCCCCATCTCTAGCAGCAACAGGAGTTGGGTTGCTATGTTTACAATAAACTGCTCGGATAAAGTGATAAACTTCATCAAAAGCTAAAGCCGCGCTTTCCACTTCTATCCTATTTTCTTTTGGTAAAGTTTCGTTAATTTCCGTCATTTGGTTTAATATGGATTCAAAATCAGAATATAAGAGTTCAATGGGTGAGGCCCTGGAAAGAAATATTTCCTTATTCTGTGGAAGTTTTTTATTCAAGTCATGGGTCACTTGGAGTCTATTAAATATCCTGGCATTAAGTGCCTTCAGACTCTCAATCGTTTTGGAAGCCATGGTATAATTTAAAATATTCAAAAATACTATGAAAAAAAAAATAATAATAATAGGGAAATATTTAATTAAAGTTAACTCTTAAATAATTTAATTAATAAAAATTAATTCTCAATTTTATGGTAAAATAATAATTAAAAATAATTCTTAATTGAAACTTAATACAGGATTCAATTGTAATTTTTTGGTTAATAAAATAATAATCACAGTTTCGGATTGGTCAATAATATTTCACAGTATAAAAAAATAATATTTAAAACTGTGATTGATTGTCACACAAGTTTTCAAGTGGTTTGGCACAAGTTTCATTTTTAATAAGTGCAATCCTTACTCTAGTTATCTCTAAATTCTAAAAATAATGTGGTCTGGATATTTAGGAATCATAAAACATTGCCTAAGTACTCTAAAAAATATATTATAACACTCATAAAGAAACGTAAACAAAGAAAGGCTTTTTTACAAAGGAAGGTATTGTAACCGGTATAGTTTCTGAGATCGCCACCAGGTGAATAGTTTCATCAAGTTAGTTTCAAGAAAATCTTACAGATGGCTGAGCTGTAGCTTTCAGCTCGTAGCGAAATAACTTTAATTAAAAATAGTTTAAAATTTTAAAGGCATTGTGGCAAATTGTAAATTAAGATAGGTAAAAGAGAAAAAAATATAATCATGAATTAAGGCAAACATTTAAATATGGTAAGAATAGTATAAAACATAGCTGGCAGGAATGTTCAGGCACAAAGTACGTACAGACCAAAGGTTTTGGATCTTTCAATCATTAAAAATGGTCATAAAAAAGAAAATGGCACAAAGATATATGATAAATTCACAAAAATATAGAGGAAAAATGTTCAGATCACAAATGGCATAAATATTGAAATGATTAGGATAAGAATAATGGGCTATCTTCCTTCCAAATACGATCATAGGTACTGGTTTCAAGATTTTAAATAAACTTTTGGACCGGAGGGCCATTTAATGTTACTGAGTTTGGCTCAGGCATAATAAAGGAAAAAAATATGTAGCCAATCTCTGTATAAGTGAAGCGAAAAAATAAAAAGGGCGAAGGGGTTCGTACTTGTGTGTACTTACGTAACCTACTCCAAGCTCCGATGGTAATTAGGAAGAAGATAGCCAGGGGTGGTTGCAAAAATAGGCAGCGGCGTACTGGTACAGGTCTGGTAGAGGCTGGCCGGCAACTGGCTTCTCAGGCTTCTCCAGGGTCCAAGGGTTAGGCCTGTCCCACTCTTCGTGATTGTTGTGCTTATTACGATAAAGTACCGCAAGTACGAAAGAGTACTAAAAACAGTTTTTTTTTTTTTTTATGTAGAACAAGAATTAGAGGTGTTTTTTCTTTACTTTGGAAGTGTGTTCATTTTCTTTTTTTTTACTTACCTAACTGTATTTTTAAGATTATTTTTTTTCTTCCCTTGTGGTGTCCTACAAGCTGAATATATACAATAAAATTTAAATTCAAATATTTGAGTAAAAAACCTTGTTACATTACCCCACTATTTCCCCCTGTTAAGTACTTATTAATTTTACAATAGTGATCACTACTCAGGCAAACATAACATCCACACATCATTCATTACTTTATTAATTTTTTTAGTTTCCTCATCCCCTTTTGATAAACTTTTGGATATTTTTTGCAGGGATTCGTTTTGAAGTTTATATTTGCTCCTAATCCATACTTTTCAAATCCTTATTTAACAAAAGAATATGTGATGAAATGTGTCCCAGATGAAAGTGACCCATGGAGCTTTGAAGGCCCTGAAATTTATAAATGCAAGGTAATAACTTAAATATTTTATGTCATAATATTATTTGACATTGTTTCTATGTGATTAGTTTTAAATTTAAATTAATGTCCTGTGGTGTAACTAAAACTGGGTTGAAATTACCTGACTACTTTATATATATATATATATATATATATATATATATATATATATATATATGGACTGTCACCCATTCAGGTACTGGTCATGCTGACGTTGCTTAACTTAGGTGATCAACAGGAACTGTTATATTAAAGGTGGCTATGGCAGTTGGCACTACTAATAATTAAAAAATAATTACATTATTTTTTTCTAGCATGATTTATCTCTCTTTCCCCCCCCCTAGATTTTGCAATAAGGCTTGATTATTATTTTTTTTTTTAATGTAAAATGAAATAAATCAGAATAAATATTTACAAATACATTGGTAAAATCAGAGAAGATGAGATGCTTTTCTGAGCTTCCTTTCCCTTACATAAGGGAACATTATTATCATTAATCCATTTTTTTTATTTTTATATAGTTGTTTAAAATATTCAACATTTATTACAGGGCTGTACTATTGATTGGAACAAAAGTATGAATGTTACTCTGAAAACAATTAGGAAGCGTCAGAGACATAAATCAAGAGGTGCAGTTAGAACAATTGTTAAATGTATCCAGAATGATTCATTTTTTAATTTCTTTAACCCTCCTTTAGGTTAGTCAATTTATTAAACTATATTTTAGGTTTTTCCTCATTTTTTAGTGATTCATTTTAATGTAATCTAATAATAAAAGTACCTAATATTTTCCTCCAGAAGAGAATGTTGATCATGGAGATTGTCAGGGTTCGGTAATAATAGTTAATAAAACTACATTTTTATATAAAAAATATAGTTTCATTAACTATTAAGACTGTATCATGATAATGTTCCATCTTGGCTACCTTTTATACATTTAAAAATGAAAGGGTTTTCCCTATTCATGCACTTCAATACCTAGTAATATTTTCAAATTTTAAACGTTAGAAAAAATGTAATAAACTCTATACACGTTATTCTCATTAGCATATCTTTTCTACAGAATACACTTGGGGAAAAAAATGTTAATTTTTTAAATAGAATAAACTCCTTATTTGCTCTGCACGGGCTGAAGTTTATGATTTGATAGTTGATTGTGTTGCTAAATCATAATCATACAGTGTGGTTGACTGCTTACAAGTCAAGAGAGGCCATGTTACCTTTTTCTCAAGTTGGAGTGAGACGTGCCTTTGGTGCTATTTACTTATCCAGCCGTCCTTGCTGGCTTACGAGTTTTAAAGTTGAATGTGGATAACTTCTGGACAAGTTCTATAGTTAGTTCTATTTAGGGGATTTTAAATGAACTAATAATTCCCTTTTTGACCACTAGAATTCACTTAGGTGTCTTTTTTTTACTACATCTGGTTAGCAGGTGAGCGATGACCTTCATGTACCGGGCTATACTTTGCTTTTCTCTGTTGTGTTTTTGATCTTTCCTGCTCTTTGTTTACATAAATGCATTCGAAATATTTTGCTAGGAATTCAATGTAACATTTTACTCATTTCTCTTTTTCAAACAATATCTAACACTAAAAAAATATTAAATTAAAAATAAAGCATAAAAAAGTTTATAGTACAGTCGATTTTTAAATAATATAAATATTTGAATAATGTAAATTTGTAAATGGAGAAAATATTTTTAACTCTGCTACTGATGGCCTAGAGCCTGGATCAAAAAGGAGGATGGAAAATAAATGTACGATGCTCAGACAAGAATGCCACCCCCAAGGTACGTATTGCATTGCGGGTTTTTGATAGGCCAGGTCAACTCGCAGCAGGGTTAAAGTTTACTCACAGTTTAATATTTAGTAATAGGTTTAATTTTCTACACTTTTCTTATAAAAGAGGTTTATTATTTTTCTAAAGTTAAAGAATTGACAATTAATTCACTGACAGTGTATTCCATTCTCAAAAAAAAAAAAAAAAATGCTCTGTCATTGAATAATTTTTCCAATTCTTGAGGGTTCAGCCTCAAACCCTATGAGGAATTCATTCTTTTATCAAAATTAATATATACTTTCCTGTGTATTCATATCATATTTCTAATATGACTATTACTCACACTACAGCCATAACTTTTTTTTTTTTTTTTTCATTACATTATGCTGAATACTAAACTTAATATTACAGTTCCTGATGAAGGCGAAATAGATGAAGAAACACAATCTCTTTTGACAAGTGATTTTGAAATAGGTCATTATATTAAAGATAAAATAATTCCACATGCAGTGCTTTATTATACAGGTGAAATATTACTGTTTATATATCAATTTATATAATATAGTATAATAAAATATTTATTAGGAAACTTCAAAAAAGTCCGACTCGCAGGAACTGCGTCACCTTAGCGCGGTTACGTACATCTTGAAGAAATGGAATAGATTAGCATCACAAATCACAGGAAACTGACAGCCACTGCCATCATGATTACCACAGCCACTCCAAACTTATTACCAATACCTTTCACCGTTTGTTAGCTTATTTTACTACAATACTAATTTTACTGATAAATGCAATTTAAAACTAGAAACAACCAATTAAAAAGTGAGATAAAGAAAGAGAAAAACCATTTCAAAACAACAAAACAAACACTTTTTAAGTTTTTAGCTCTTATATCTCTCATTGACGTCCCATCGAATATTGCTTCAGAACATTTTTTGTAGAGAATTTAGTAAGCATTCGAATGGCCTCTTTCCACGATTTCCCAACCGTTATCGAGATATTTACAAAAAATGTATGGAGATCCGAAAACTTTTCACGTCTATTAATAAAATATTTTTTTCGCATACTTCCTTAACTTCAAATATAACCAAAATTTAATCATATTAGTTGGGATTAATTTCCAAGATGTAGAGAATATTTCAATTGAATCCCACGATTCTAAGTACTTACAAAAAAATAATGACTTACAAAAACATTGATTCCACTTTTCTCAGAAACGGTTACAGATATCGCCCTAAAAATGGTTTCATTCGTTTTCTTATATTAACAAACCTATAAAACAAGTACCTGCAAGCATATAAACTCAAAAACGTAAGCGTTACGATTTTTTTTGCACGAATTTCGCCCCAAACACTATCTTCTAGTGGGCGGATTCTGCTGGTTAACGAACTTGACCTTTCAAATTAGAAGACAGATTTTTGTGCCAAATTTCATCAAAATCGGACCATTTTTGAGCCGTCAAGAGCGCGAACAGACAAGCATATATATATATATATATATATATATATATATATATATATATATATACAAATTTTAGCCACCTATATTTTCGTGATCTATAGGGTCTGAAATGTGAAAGTTTCTAGTCGGCACTTCCGGATTGCGTCATGAGGTCAACCTCATAAGCAGGTTCTCCCTATGGAGATAGGGAGTAACCGCGCTAATAATATAAATTATGAAATTTGACCTGATCAGACATGCTCTCCAAATCCCTTTGGTATGTAGCTTTTACATTCATTACCAAGATTCATCAGATTGAACCCTGTTAACATTCAATAAGTAATATAAGATGCTCTCTAAAAATTTTTTCATTTAAAATTAAGGAGTGATTTCATTATAGATAGTATTAAATAATTAGCAAATATATCCCATTAACCTCCCAATACTGGTTATGTAAATTTAGGAATCAGAAACAAATCTTCTTTTACTTTTAATATATTTTTTTTTTAAACAATGTTGCTCCCTCCTTCATAATGCTGGCCATTAGTGACCAGCAAAATGTGAGGAAAAAAAATCATACAGATAAAATTGTTTCAGTTATACATTCTCTAACTACCCTGACTATACGATTCAATAAAATGTGAAAAAAAAAAAATCGATAACAATATCTTGAAAGTCTAAGGTAGGTAGGGGGATGCAAGTTTCCCTAAAAAAAGTTTAAATATAAATTTTGATAGGAGCTTGTTGTCCAGTGATATTCCCATTACTGCTTTTTCATATAGTAAATTTTATGATTCTTGCAACCTAATCAACAATAATAATACTAATAATGCATTATTATGCACTAATAAAAATAAAGAGTAGAGATTAACATCATATTTTTCTTTCGCCCTACTAAAAATTCCATGATTTTTTTTTTGTTTTATATTTTTGTTTGCTTCTTCTACATGATTCCCTATTATTTAACAATAGGGGAGGCTTTAGAGGATGAGTTTGAAGAGTATGATGATGACGACGGAGATGAAAGCAATGACAGTGATGAAGATTTTGATGACGATGATGACAAAGATGATGATGAGGAAGATTCTGATGGTAATGGTTCAGAAGGAGAGATTCCAAATAATGACAATACTGGAGGAAATAACAAAAGTAAAATTAAAACTAAACCTAATAAAAATAATCAGCAACAAGATTGTGCACAGCAGTAGTAAGTATTAATATTTATTTCAGTTGACCTTCATCCATTCCTTTTTTAGTTGTAATTTTTGTTAGATGATCCTCCAAATGGTTTGCAGAATTGGTTAACACATTGAGCCCGTCCTCCGTATTTCAAAGATGATTTATTCATACTTTTATAATACTTAATTTTTAAATGCACAATGTAGTTAGAAAACTCCTACTTCCAATATGAATGAATGAATGAATTTCCTGTATTTTATAAGTAATAATTACAATTACCGGGAGCCTGGGTATGTTATTTACAAAGTTACAAATTTCTAATAAATAAACTTCAACAAAACAAAAGTGGCAGCATGCAGCGAAATAAAAAAATAATAATCAAAACTTACTATTCTATAGTACTAGCATAATACTTAATATAAAGAAAAAAATAAAAGAACAACGTTAATAATAATAATAAAATAAATCCTTATGTTACAAACATACATCTCATACGTGCCTATGATACAACAATAAAATAAAATAATAATAAGAAAAAAAAAACGTGTGCACAAAATTTTCTAATTATTTGTTAATTATGAAAGCCCGTATCTTCATTGCTTCCGTGATGAAGTAGAAGAGACTGCTACATGTACCTACTTCCAATATATATTGTAGTATCTTATAGCTAGGATCTGTTTGGGTCGCTCTTTTATTTTAACTCTTTCCATACGCAGAAAGCCACAAGGTGAAGGGTTCTCCTGTACACGATTCTCGCACCCAGCCTCGGGCCCCATGAATGGGATACGTTTTCCACTCTCGATCAAAGCAATGTCCTCTCCAAATTAAAATCTTCTTTTATCATTTTGAATTTTGTTTTGTTTACAATGATTATTCAGTTTTATTTATGTTGAATTAATTTTGAGTTTGAATTATTTTTAGGTTGAATAACTTTGATTAAAAATAAGTTATAAAAAAAATTATATGATATACGTGTAAAAAAAAGAAAATAAAAGGTTAAGATATGTAATATATTAATTAAATTTGAATTTCTTAGTGAATCCTAAAGAAACTGAGGACACACACTTAAAAAAAAAAAACTATTGTTAACACTTCAGGAGCTAAAAGTGCATTAATTTTGCTAAAAGAAGCTGTTGGGAATGTGCAGAGGTAATAAATCTAACGTAATTTAATGCGGGTTGGCAGGGTGAGTGAATGAGCTGAGAGGACAGCGAATTGTAATGTAATCCGCTTGAATTGCTCACACGACCAAAAACTTCATTCAAACACCCTCTAGTAATAGACAAGAATAATAGAAGTATGCTACGGTAATGCTAGATAGCTCTGAAGTCGAGAAATGAGTAAAGAAAGAATGCGAAAGATACGAGGAGCTTTCAACTGCTTGACAAGTCAACAGTAAGTGGATCCTGTCTTTCTCCGACTTGTTCACAAGTCAACAGTATACAGGTCCCAACCACTCTTGACTGCTGGAAAAGTCAACAGTAGAGAAAGTGTTAAGGAGGAAGCATTTTTAATGGACAAAATTAAAAAAAAAAAAAAAAAAAACCAATAAATATGTTTAATGGGTGTGAATCATTAGTTAAAGGCATATTGTTAACAAAAAATATTAAGATAATTTGATGAATGTCTATAATGTTGTATCCAATACAATGAGGGGAGAACTTTGGTTACTGGGAAAGTACTTTTGTTTAAGAAAGATTTTTTTTTTTACTACTGAGGAAGTAGCTTGCTTCGAGTAAGTTTTGATTTACCATTAAATAATAGCAGCATTTTAATTGTTCACATGGGTATTGAGGATGTATCCTCTGAGATAAAGTTTGGATTAGAAATGCCAACTAAGTGAAACATTTCCTGTTTTTCTAGTTCATATAGTTTTTTATAGTATAGTTATGAATTGATTAAATCAAAACAATTTTGTGATGATCTATTTATATTTTTTAATTTTTAGGACTTGGTTGAAATGAAAACGGCATATGGCGCAACCTTCATCATCATACCAAATGTGATATTTAGAATTAATATGAAAGCAGTGATTTATGAATTGTTATGGACCTCAGAAAATTGTTTTATAATATTTAGGCTTATATTTTAAGGATGTTGGCCTATTAAATAATAACATCAATGCATTTAATTTAATTGTTTCAATTTTTTTTAATGATTAATTATACTTTTGACATTATTGAAGTTATTATTGAGTTTCCATTAGTGTTGCTGCTTAATAGATGGGGTTATTTTTTGAAATATTCTTATTTTTTTAAATTTTAATTTTTACATCATAAATAATCATGAAACATTAATGCCTCCATTATGCATTTTGGTTGTAAAATTTCACATTTGTTAGCAGTTAAACAAAAAATAAATAAAAGGCATATTTTGTTTCATAAATTGATTTGTTCCCTTACCTTCATACTTTTCAGATAGAAACTATTATTATAAAAGTTCCATGCCTCCATAAATATTTTCTTTATTTGTCAAGGTTGTTTGGAAATAATATCCATTGTTTATTAGGTATTCCTTTCTTATCCAGCTCAAAAACCATATGATGAAATATGAGTGAACTCTATTGACCCATTTCAGAATGATAGGAATAATTTATTTTTTTTTTTTTTGTTTTTCATGTTCTACTAACATTGCCTTACACAAAAATACCTCGTTTGATTTTTTTTTTTTAAATTCATCTTCCAGCTTAAAAAATTATAAGTATTTTGAAAAACAAGCCTCTCAGCGGCATTAATTGGAAGGCCATAACTCATACTTTACAAATTGACAGGAATGCCTTCATGAATTTATTCTCGAAGCTTATCAAGAGCTCTTTGCCATAAGCTTTCAACCAATCGCTGAAATTACTCATTAAGGATTTCACAGGTCACGTATGAATTTCATGAACCAGCCAGTCCTGGAGTCCCTCACAGAATAGAGGATAGAATAATATCCCTTGCCCATGGGCAGAAAAAAATGTTTCTTCCTATAAAAAAAAAAAAAAAAAAACTCGGACTTCATTCCTGAGGCAAGCTTACTTTCAAAATCCTCCTCACTTGGCTAAGGAGATGGCCAGAATTTCTCATAATTCTTTCAATTCCCCGTATTATACTCGTCCATTTTGCCTGCTCTGGACGATGACGCTGGAAAACAAACTTTCGTCAGTCCACAATACCCAATGCAGGAAGTGTGGAGGACGTTCCAACTTGTCCAGCACCCACCTGCAAAACAATGATCTCTGCTCCTGGTCCCCGGGCCTCAACTCCTGAACTTGCTGTAATCTGAAGGGAGATGTTCTTCCCAAAGGATACGGCGGACCGTCATCCTCGAGACTCCCATAGCTTGGGCCAATCTTCTCAGCCCCATAGTAGGCCAGGATCGGGCGAAGGCAATTATTCTATTCTCTATTCTGGGAGGGATTCGAGGACTGGCTGGTTCATGAAATTCATTCATGACCTGTGAAATCCCTAATCAGTAATTTCAGCGATTGATTTAAAGCTTATGGCAAAGAGCTCTTGATAAGCTTTAAGAATAACCTCATGAAGGCATTCCTGTCAATTGTAACATGTGAGTTATGGTTTCTTCAATGAATGCCACTTAGAGGCCCGTTGTTCAATAAACATATATCTTTTTATACTGGAAGGTGCTTTTTTTAAAAATTCAAACAATATATTTTTGCATAAGTCAATGTTAGTAGCACATGTAAAAAAAAAAAAAAAAATTATCAAAATCGGCCATCATTAGCCGATTGGAATGGAATGGCCTATGTATACACTGTTAATGGTTATTTTAACCATAAGGAGTCATTTCTGACCTATGGAGCTGTTGACTTGTTTCTTCCTTATGACTCTTAGATTCAAAATATGCAATAAAAAAATTTGACCTTGAATAACATTTCGAGGGGATTCACTTTTACAGATACAGGTAAAGACAGTTGCTTTCAGTATTGTTTGGGCTTTCCAGCAGTGTTGTCTGTTTTCAAATCGGCTGGCTGGAAGAGTTTTTATGAATTTCTAAACTTTTTCTTCGATAAATTGTTTATAAATTTAATTATAATAATTTGTTAAATAGAATTTTGGGGACAGCCAAGCATTCCAACATCCACCGATTCCAAACATTCCAATCCAAAGTCCTACGTACCATAGTCAATGCTCCTTATTATGTTACAAATCGAAACCTCCATAATGACCTAAATATCCCTTTTGTCCAAGATATAATCCCTATCCGCTTCTCATCTTTCCATAGCAAATTAATCAATCATCCTAATCCTATAGCCCAATCCTTATCCAGCACCAATCACCCTTCCTCTCCACCAAGACGCCTTAACAGAAAGTGGCCCTGAGACTTACTTAGGCAGTGAAGTGTCGTGGAGTGAACAAAAACAACTATCCGTGAAGTGATCGAAGAAATTATAATTGTATAAATTGAGAGTGATATCTGTGGATATTTTCTCTCCTCATGATATCACAGCCCACGTCTCCTTCGCCTCCAATCCTCCCTGCTAGTCGCAGGGTGTGGTTGGATGGCGTAAGGTAACTCCAGGTCATCCTAGAATCCTTCCTAACAAGGAAGGTATTCGGTTGACAACTGGAGACACCTGAGGCGTAAGCAAGTATATCATGTATCATCAAATTACGTAATACAATTGAATTGTAGATTGTGATATTTTCTAAAATAATATATATATATATATATATGTATATATATATATATATATATATATATATATATATATATATATATATATGTAATTTGTTATTTTAGCTATGTTTGTTATTCCTAAATAGAAAGTAACACAAAGTGCTAAACCAACGAAACAATAAAGAGGGCTGAAAATGATAACGGTAAAGGGTGATTCTTGACCTCATTCTATTAGTTTTGAATTGAAAAGTGAATCAGTCTTATACCTGCAAGAGTGAAAAACACATTTTGCTGAAAAATTAACCTAAACTAAAATAGTTTAGGCCTGGGGGGAGGTGGGGTGTAAGACGGTAAGGATGAAAGAAGGGAATTGCTAGGTTGTAAAAGGAGGCTATAAAAGATGGTTTTGGGACACACAGATAGAAACATTTTCTGGAGGCTGGGAACAAAAATCGAAAGGTGGTCAAGATAGATTTTACAGCCCCCTTTTACTAGTGTTAGTTACCCGCATAGTTAGCTGTTGTGGTGATACAAAGTCATAGTTCGGCCTGGGGGATAGGGTGTAAGTCAGTAAAGACTTCTTTCATCCTTACTGACTTACACCCCCCCCCCCCTCCTCACACCTAAATATGACTTCGTATCACCACAGCGGCTAACTATCTCCATCTCATTATTATAGAACTAGCTGAATACCCGTGCTTCACCACGGCCGATAAGAAGTTTTTATATTGCGTTAAATAAGGTATGATCAAAATTAACGCTACTACAACATTTTGTACACCTTATTATTGCACGGACATTAGAGTTACCCCGGAAACACCATGTGGAAGTAACCTTGCTTGTTCCCGTTGGGGAGTAAGAAAAAATAACAACAACTACTTTCTGGCGCTAATGGCCAAGTTGTAGATGCGCTGTAAAAAAAAAAAAAAAAAAAAAAAAAAAAAAAAAAACTACTTAAAAAGTTAGGTAAACAGAGAGAAATACACGTTGAAACGAATAAAACTAACAACTTTAAAGTTTTAAGCAATTATCTCTTCGATAGTCATCGTCCCACCGAACATTACAACAGAATCTTCTTTGTGGATAATTTAGTAACCCTTCGAATAGCCACCTTCTATTTACTACGATTTCCCAACGTTTTCAAGATATTTTATAAAATATACTGAGATCCAAAAACGTTGTATACCATTAATACAATTTTTTCTATATACTTCCTACCTCCAAACGATTCCAAAGTATAAATATCTTAGATTAGATGAATTTCAAATACCTGGTACAAGTTTCAAGTGAACCAATCATCGTTTCTGAATACCCAAACAGAAAATCAGTTTGGAAAAGTATTTCTAGCAATTTGTCTCGTAAAAGGTGGCAAAAATCGCTTGAAAATGGTTTCATTCGTTTTCCTACATTAATGAACCTATATAACGAATACATGCAAGCATATGGACTCGAAAATGTAAGTGTTCCGGTTTATTCACGCACATTTTGCTCCCAAAACCATGTTCCAGTAAATGGATTCAGCTGGTTATTGAACTTGACCTTTCAAATGAGAAGAAAGATTTTTGTACCAAATTAATCAAAATCGGACCATTTTTGAGCCGATGAGGACCTTCCTAATAATTCAAGCCCCCTAAAAGTACTTAAACATTTGAATATAAAAAAAAAACTTTCTTAGCGAGTGTTTACATTCTAAACGGATTGTCCTAGCAAAATTTCAAATTTTGTGTGAAGTGGTTCGGCATATTATTACCGCAGAAGGACCAGAGTGTAAACTCTATGAGGGACAAAATAAGAATTTATTTCTAGTAATTCAAGGTCTTCCGTCATAGTTGAAATTAACCTCAATTAAAAATAATACTATGAAGTAGATAATGTACGGTAACAGCTTTTCTTTATCGTCCTAGCAATGCAATCTTGCCTGCTCTAACCAACTCAAACTTTAAAACCCCCTAAAAATACTTAAAAATTCGAATATCAAAAAATCCTTTCTTAGCGAGTGCGTACGTTATATAGGGAGTGTCCATGCAAAATTTTCTGTCGAGTGGGCGATGATAGGTGAGTGAATGGTATTTGACAAATATATAGTAGATCTAAGTAAGTTCAACCCAAGGTGAAAGTTATTTTCACAAGAGCAAGAACTATCATTCTAATCAGATAATTTGATTTTTCTATGCATATATCCAAGAAAAAAAGTTGTAAGAATTGATCTCGTACCAATGTAAATTAGCTGATTCTCACAGATTTGAAATAACAACTAAAATAATTATACTTGCAAAGGGTGTTCAACATTAATGTTAAAATAATTGAAAATGTCCAAAAAAATAATATTTGATCCAATAATTATATATGATCGGTAATTATTATTTGCTATTCGAATAAAAATTGTCAAACATTATTGAGTTTTCTTTTAAAATAAATAAACATTGGGTGTAGGTGTAGCAGGTTTAAATAAACTGACTAATGTGAGTCTATTGATACTAGCCCGCAATGCAGATGGAATCCCTCGCGTACGCGCTGTCCCTTCTGAAGGACACCGAAAATGCAATTCCGGTTAGTTTTCTTTGTTGCATTGCTATTAAACTCATCAGACATGATTAAAAAAAATGTATCCATGAAAAATTCAAACAAAAATTGCACCCATAACTGAGGTATTCCCAAAAAATGGCACCCGCACCGAAAGTGTTAGGTTGAGTTCCCCTCAGGGGGCCCTGATTCTATCTATCTAATGTTTGTCTTATTATTAATTGTTAAATGGGAATCTAGAAATGTTTTAATATCATTTAATCATTACTATGTACAATAGCTATGGTTGAAAGCTGTAGAGACAATAAATTGCTTACATATTTACAGTGTGGCTCTATTTGTATTTATAATGTGTATTATTTTTTACTGTTATATCGACGGTCACAGGGAATAAGTTGGTAAGTCGAAAAATTGGCAAAATGAGTTAAGTGCGCTTTTGATAATCTCCTAAGACCCATGGATAGTGTAACAAAGCTCTTAACTCACATCCTTCATATTTTCTGACTTATAAAGATGTGGGTTTCTTGGCATCTCGTAATATAGCGTGTTATCTGTTAATTCAACTTACCGATATTCAGTCAAGCATTGTTCATAGTTTGTTTCAATGAATCTCTGTGGACAACTGCATTTAACTATTTATTCACTGTGGCAAAATGCTCTACACATAGAGATCGTTTTATGTTAAATCAATTATTTCATGTTTAGAGTGGCATCATTAACGAGAAAAACAAGCTATATCGAATTAATAAATAATGATAACTAGGGAACGGATTTTCATGTAAAATAATATTCAAAATCTTTACATATATATTTAACTATTTATAATGAAATATTCAATAAAAAATTGAAAATATGTTCTGAACAAATTAGCTATAATACTACATAATATTGAAAAGAAAAGCATAAATAATAAGTAGGAACTCTGTAATTATAAATGGAAAGAACGAAAGTTGAAAATATATAGAACAAACTGACTTAAACTCTTATAACTTTTAGAAAAATAAACATAAATAAACATTAAGGACTTATAGAAGGGGAAAAAGGAAGTTGAAAATGTCAACAGATGTGCATTGTTTTGTAAAATTCTTTGCAACGACTTGCATTTTTAAATTGTTAAATGAGAATTGACGCTGACATAAATCTCAAGAAAATAGAGCCTTACCACAGTAAAAGGAGTGGCTGGAGCTGTGATGAAGATTTGTTGAAATTTAAATATTCTTTCTTTATGTTTAACTGTAGCAATATGTTGCGTTACCAGAAAGCGCTGGGAAGTCACAACAAATTCAATAAGGCATTTGGAACTAGGTCTTTCTGGAGATGGAGATAGCCGTTGCGGTGATACGAAGACAAGGTATGGTTGGGATTCGGTTTGGAGAAAAAAAACGTCAGACCTTCAGGAAGAAATCTGTATTGGACGTTTCGGCTGCAGTTTGGCAGCCTTCTTCAGCACAAGAGAATGCCTCAACTTACATTCAACCATGGTTACCTAAGTGTCTTTTAGGTCTTCCTCCCTCCCCCTAGGCATTCTCTAGTGCTGAAGAAGGCTGCCATAGTGCAGCCGAAACGTCCAATACAGATTTATTCCTTGATTCTTGGAATTAGAAAAGACTCAGGCTCAATAGGTCTAGTATTATTTTCATTTTCTGTTTTCCCTTTATTTTTTCAATTATAAAATAAAAATAATATCAAAATATTATGTTTCATATCCTGCTTTATAACGGAATATGTAAAAATGTATATTTTTAAAAAATATGTAAAATAAAAATCTGTTTTAATGCTTTAAGCCTAGTACACACTGGGATACATTGTTGCAGAGCTGAATCTCGGTTGAATCTGGATTGTTGCGATTCTGCGGCGCAACATGACCCCGTGTATCAGGAGTGTATTGCGGGTCTAGGTGATACAAGAATCTGAGTCCCGCTGCGTCGGGACTCACGGATACATTGTTGCGCAAGATTACCAGTATGGACGTGTTCCGGAGCAGCCCCAAGTCTAGAATCAGCTCCCGGCTGTACCACCTTACGGACTTGTAGTTCAATTTCACTCAATATGTAGACGACTGAATTGACAATAAAGTTAATAGAGGACTTACAAATGCACATGTTGCTCTGATTATAATTTAATACCATATGTATCCAACTTTAAATCATAATAGTTTATATTATAACGTAAGGAGGGCTGAGGGGGCTGTCATAAAAACCTTAAAAATAAATTAAATAAGATCACTTAGTTTAGAAAAAATAACGTTTATTGGGTGTAATATTGGTTTAGTTGGTTAACTATTTCAAGTTCTAAATTGTTGGTGTTCCATACCTCCTAAATGCTCCCAGCCGCCCCCGAAATTATTTCCTATATACGCCCGTGCCTTAGGGATGGGCGATAGTCGATAGTTACTATCGATAGAGTTATTACTTTTTTTTTAGAATTGAAGTTCTCAGCATCTGGAGGGGTGTGGTTTTAAGTAGTATTTAATACTATAGCCCTCCAGATGCCGAGAACTTCAATTCTAAAAAAGTCCGACTCGCAGGAACTGCCTCATCTTAGCGCGGTTCCGTTCTTATCCCTAGTCTAATTTCGAAAGATTAAAATAGAAGCAGTTATTATTTTGTTGAGAGGAGATCGTTGACCGTTGATGATGCAAGGTAGGGATTGTCCGGGTTAGGTCACTGCTACTTAATAATACATACCCCATATGTGTATGTATGTGGGCATAAATATGTACATATGTGTGCGTGTATATGTGTATGTGTATATGCATATATATAAATATATATATTATATATGTATATATATATATATATATATATATATATATATATGTATGTTAGGTATATTTACATAGATATGTGCATATATTAGTGTTAAATACGTCCTACTTGTATTTACAGCCCTGATGAAGGCTTGAAGTTCAAGCCGAAACGTCGGCACAATAAAACCATTTTTACGATAAAATGTAGTTTTATTAAGTAGCAGTGACCGAACCCTGACAGTTATATTTTGGTTCCACCAGTCTTGAAAGGTAGGATTTACAATCTTACCTGGAAGGGTCGGCAACACTAGAAACCGTCCCGCTAGTTACAAGGTCTTGGAATCTTGGAACTCTATATTTCTAACAAAACATTTTACTTAACCTGTTTTATTTTCGAATACATTATCCAACTATAAGCAATTAAAAAATAACAAGGAATAAAATACAGACAAAAAGAACACTTCGAATAAGCGAAATCAATTACTTTAAAGCTTTAAGCTCTTATTTCTCCGATTGACATCGCCTAATCAAAACTTTCATTAGAACCTTTTATGTAGAGCATTTAATAAGCTTTCTAATGGTATTCTTCCGTTTACCAAAATTCTCAACAGTTTTCGAGACATTAATGAAAGTTCCCAAAATTTATATTATTTCTAGCAACAGAAAATTGGCCTCATTTTTCATATCCTGCTTTACACACAACATTTTCGCAACATAAGAAATTAAAAAAATAAAAAGCAATAAAAAACGAAGGGAAAGAGACAAAAATTACAACAAGAACGACAAAAACCCGTTCATAAGAACAAAACAGACGTATTTGAAGTTTTAAGCACTTATTTCTCCGATTGACATAACCTAATCAAAAATGGTTTTAGAATCTTTTTTGTAGAGAATTTAGTAAGCTTTCAAATAGTTTCTATCCACTTACCACGATTTCCCAACCGTGTTCGAGATATTAATGAAAGTATACGAACTTCCCAAAACTTTTCATGTCTGTTCATAAAATATTTTATTCTAACTCTTCCTTAACTCCTAACGTAACAAAACTTTCAACATATTAGTTTTAATGAAAGTAGAACATGCAGATAAAGTTTCAACTGAATCCCGTAATTCTAAGTACCCAAACCAAAAACGGTATTCAAAAACTATTTTTCCAATTTTCTCGAAAACGGTTAAAGCGATCGCCTTCAAAATGGTTTCATTCGTTTTCCTAGCCCAGGAATCATATAAAACGAGTACTTACAAGCTTATGAACTCAAAAACGTAAGCGTTACGATTTTTTTTGCGCGAATTTCGCCCCAAACGCCATCTTCCAGTAGGCGGATTTTGCTGGTTAACGAACTTGACCTTTCAAATTGGACGAAGGATTTTTGTACCAAATTTCATCAAAATCGGACCATTCGTCTTCTATCTAGAGAGCGAACAGACAAATATATATATATATATATATATATATATATATATATAAATAAATATATACATACATATATATATATATATATATATATATATATATATATATATATAATTTGAACCACCGTTATTTTCGGTCTCTAGGGGTTCTGAAACGCGAAATTTTCTAGTCGGCACTTCCGGATTGTTTCATTGTATCAACCCTATAAGCGGGGTTCCTCCCTATGGGGGAGGGAGGAACCGCGCTAAAAAAAGTAATAACTCTATCGATAGTCATGAACTATCGATTTAATAAATACTGACGTCTGGTGAATTAAATACTGAAAAGGAACCATCTGGTGTAAACAACCAACTACATAATGTACCCAGGAAGTACCTTTGTGTTCCAGGCTCATCTGTAGCCCCAGAACATATATTTTCAGCCGCTGGAAAAATCATTTATGAGCAGCGAATCAGACTGAGCCAAAGAAAAGCGGAAATGTTGCTAATCATTTCTGGTAATATGTGCCTTAAGGTGCACAACTAAAACAGTTTAAATTATTACACTTTTTTGTACCCCTTGATATTTTTATCTTTGTAAATGCTTTTTATAAATTTAGATAAATTCGTTTTTCATTATAAACCTTTGTATAATCTTATAAATATACCTAAGCCTGCAAGTAATAGATAATTCAATTCAATAACATTAAATTCTTCATTGCAGAGATACGTAAGGAATTGGGAAAGCCATTATCGATAGTATCGATATTTTTTAAGCGATAGTATCGGCCTATCGATAGTGCTGAACTATCGACTATCGCCCATCCATACCGTGCTTATTATGTTAATAAACAATAAGTTTTTGTTACTTTAATGTATGTTTTCAAAACGATGATTATTGCCTCACACACTTCTGGAACAAATACAGATAAACTTTGCTAGCAAAATCTAAAACTATACATAAGACTTTTAAACAATTCTTCACTTGCAAGGAACACTAAAGTAGTAGAACGTTTTACGGTAGGAGAAATTGAATTTCTAAAGTTTGTATATATTTTTTAAACACCCTTGGTCCAACCATTTGCAAAAGATTCTCAAAATCTTGAGGCCTAATTCTTGTTAAGTTGACAAATCCTATTCTACCTTCAAGTCTTAATGTTTTTGCACGCTTTATTGTTGGTTTTGAACAATTTTCAATAGCACCACCATCTTGGTTTTTTCATATTTCGATTGTTAATTAACAGTAACAACGATAGAGAAACAACTGAGAGGCCAGTTTCTGAGAAATGTTCCAGGGAACTGGCTATCTAGTGTGGACGCGATTCATTGTTGCGGGGCAGCCCCGAAACTGACGCGCAACAATGTTGCGCAACTTTGAGTCTCAGTGGGTACTAAGCTTTAAAATCACGTAAAACATGCAGAATTACTTCAACACTTACGATTTACAAATCAGAAAAAAATATGTAAATATAATAACATCCGTTCTCTAATGATAACAATAATTTGTACAAAATCACCAAAGAAATATTTAAGTAGTAACCTAAATACTACCAAAACGCATCAATTGTGCACTGAGACTAGAAAAAAACCCCTGTTTCCAACAATTCCTATGCTAATTGATTCCACAGCCTTAATTTGTCTTTTATAAAAAAAGAATACATGCCATAATTGTGGCTTACTTGAGGCCCAAAGAATGGCAAGCGCGAGACACAGACAAATAAAAAACTCTAGCTCAAAATATCGGCTTTTTTGTTTTGATTTGCAGCAATGTCTACCAACTCCATTTTTAACATCGTTGTCGTTTTATGAAAGGCATTTATAGAGTTTTAACCTGACTGTACACGATTTGCCAGAAAATTGTTACTGCTACATGTGGGATTAAGGCGTATCAGGGAGGACTAACCAAATCGCATCATGTCTTTTTGAATAATTAAAAACACTGCCACATTAAAATGACAAAATAGAAGTTTCTCGGCTTCACTTGTTTTTAAGAATTTTTGTTGTAGCAAAAAAACAAGACACCAAAATTAAAAACTTTTTGTGGAAACCAGTGCAATGGTAGCAACATCGCAGAGGTTTAACAAATGTATTTCTTAAGGATATCCTCTACAAAAACGAATCTTTCAAAACTATAAATTTTATGAAGGGGAACACACATAATTTCTGATGAACTTCCATTGGGTATATGCGAGGACGTTCTTTCTCTTGTGCCTTTGGTTGACTTTGTATTCCATAACTTCTACAAAACCTTAAATACTAATCCAGCGCGCTAGCCACTAGACTACGGGAGACCCCCTTAACTATTGAAGTGAATTTTTGAACTTTTTTATTTTATTTTATTTTTTTGGCGCACCGGAATCTGGGGCCATTAGCGCCAACATCCAAGGTGCAGCCGGGAATTTTCTCAATGGGCCCTGGAATGAGAAAAATCTCTGCTGCCTGTGGGATTCAAACTCTAATGTCTCACATTAGAATCCAAGGCATTAGCCACTAGACCACGGGGAGACCCTTTATTTTGTTATTGTTACCTGGGGAATTATTTAAAAAAAATAATTCCCCAGGTAACAATAACAAAATACATGCCATCACAGGCGGACATTACTTTGGTTTTGACCTATACTCCATCCTCTCCACTGAATCCAACGAAGATAAACGCCTCCTTTCCGAATCAATTTTTATCCACCTAGAAAAAAAAACAGTTAATGACAAAATTGATAAAGAAGTCATCTCCTCTACCTACTCCAACATCTTCCATTTATTAAAAACTCCATCCTAACCTGCAATATAGCCCTTCATACATGCCTCCCTTCCATTAACACAAAATTTTACGACACCGCTTCCTCTTTCTTTCATCACCAAAGTACTTTGTTCATTGGGTGGTCCAGAACCCCCCCCCCCCCCCCCACCAACTCCTTCCTCCTGTTTTCCTGTATCAAGTCAGAAATGATCCCACATCGGTGAGGTATAGTTCTCAACCTTCCCGTCGGTAAGCCCATATTGTTGTATTCTTATATCTGTTTAATTCCTATAGCACATAGTTGTTCTAGCTGTACATTACGTTTACATGTTTTTTCCCCCATATATGTATGTATGTATATGTACATATGTGTGCGTGTATGTGTATATGCATATATATATATATATATATATATATATATATATATATATATATATATATATATGTTAGGTATATTTAGATAAATATATGTATATATTAATGTTAAATATGTCCTACTTGTTTTTACAGCCCTGATGTAGGCTTGAAGTTCAAGCCGAAACATCGTCACAATAAAACCATTTTTGCGATAAAATGTAGTTTTATTAAGTAGCAGTGACCGAACCCCGACAATCCCTACCTTGCATCATCAACGGTCAACGATCTCCTCTCAAACAATATTTTTAAAAAATGTCTTGTAATGAAAAGATTCACTGGAAACTATATTATTTATGTATTCTCTGATACCTAATCTTAATTTAGGTATTGATAGATCTTCATAACAGATGAAATTCAAAGAAAATGGTACTTGGGCATTATAAAGAGCATCATTAATAATTTGGAATGCTCTAATACTGTTAGCAATGGTAAATCATAGTGAATGATTAGGTAAGTAAAGAAAAGGCGTAAAAGGGTTTCCTTGAGCTCATTTTTATTCAAACTATTAAATTTTGAACTTTATTTTAGAACATTGGAGTCTATAAGAAATTTTTATTGAAAAAATTGGATTTTAGAGAACCAAATGTTAAATGTCGAATGTTAAAAAGAGCTGCCCTGAAAAGTTGCGATTTTGTACTTACGAAGTTTCCCCTGCGACTAGAGATGTGGGGAGGAAAATTTTCCAAATCGGAAAGTTTTCCAGAAAATCTTCAGCTATGTTTTTCCGGAAAATTTTCCATTTACAAAAGGCAATTTTTTGATAAATTTGTTCTAGGACATATATGAGCTATCCATATTCTCTTATATTAGCTAATTTCTGAACCATTCAAACAAAAACTACAGGTTATAATTCAACTTTTTAATCCACATGAATAAAATTAAATTTGATTATGTTTTACCTAACAATTGCCATATTTCTTATGTAATAACTCATAAAAAGACAATTAACCCTATTTCATAATAAAAGAGCACTCAAAAAAATGAAGCGCCCATTTCTCTTAATATTTGATAAACAAGGTTGTAGGGGAAGCCAGAAGACGGCTCCACCACTCTGTACTAGATGCAACAGTTTTAAGAAAAGTCGCCTCACGTAAACAACACTGGATTGGAATTAAAATAAAAAATCATACTGCTCTCTGTCAGGAATAATGGTTAACCAGAAAAACAAATGTGTGGACGTTCTATATTTTCTAGAAGTCCATGAAGGCAACAATATTATATTATAAGACAGTGACCCTATTTTTCCAATATATTCGTCTGTGGCAGAAGGTAAATTTTATAAAAAACACACTTTCTTTCTTCTGTACTCTTTTATTAGGCTCTACATGTTTCACGTCGCTGTGACGCCTCTTCAGGAGCACTTAATCTAAATAAAATAAAATATGGTTACAGCCTATCCATTAGAGAACCTTCCGCAGGTAGGGCCACGTCTGGACTGATAAGATCAATCATGTCTACTGGGTGTCAGCTGTTTAAAATCGATAGTTTTAGGGTAAATGTCGATTTTCCAAAAGAAGTTTTTGTCATTTTATAAATTTTTTTAAGTCGTCTTGTTTAATAAATTAAAAAATATTTTATCCAGGTATTTAATATCTGTTTTTTTGTTGACGGCCTTTTTCCTATTTTAAATAATGTGTATATTTTCCTTAATTTTTCTTTTTATGGTGTTTTTCTCTTTATCTAATATCTTTACCGTGTCAAAATTAAATGTGTGGCTATATTGTATCGCATGATCCACCAATGCAGTCTTGTTGTGTTTCTCGCCAAGGTTTTTGGCATGTTGTTTGATTCTCTTTTTTAAAAGTTGTCCCGATTCTCCTACATACACCTTATCACATATTGCACAATCAATTTGATATATGTTATATTTGGTTTCCCTTTCTTTTAAATCATCTTTAATTCGGCTGTAGCTTTTTACGAATTTGTCGTGATATATCCAGGAGATTCTTCCTAGGTCTTTACATTTTTGTTTTATCTCATTGGCACTTCTTTTGGAAAATCGACATTTACCCTAAAACTATCGATTTGAAACAGCTGATACCCAGTAGACATGATTGATCTTATCAGTCCAGACGTGGCCCTACCTGCGGAAGGTTCTCTAATGGATAGGCTGTAACCATATTTTATTTTATTTAGATTAAGTGCTCCTGAAGAGGCGTCATAGTGACGTGAAACATGTAGAGCCTAATAAAAGAGTACAGAAGAAAGAAAGTGTGTTTTTATAAAATTGACCTTCTGCCACAGACGAATATACAATATTATAGGTAAATGCAAATAGATTGAAAGATTAACACAAGGCGAAGCTGATATCAGTTTCAACAAAATCTTCATTTGACGAGCGATGACAATGTCATCCTTTCAAATTCTGCTTCTTCTTCTGAGCAGATATTGGGTTGCTTTCCACACAAAGTACTTATCAACCAGTAGGCATAGGAACTAAAGTTAAATACCTATATAAAAAAAGGTCCAACTCGCAGGATCTTCGTCATCTTAGCGCAGTTACGTTCATATCTCTAGTGCTATTAGTAAAGGAATAGTAGCAGTTATTGGTGGGGTTTGATCTTTCGTGAAAAATATAAAATAAAATCTCTAAGAGAAAATAGATTTAAGGCGCCACAACAGGAAACTGACAGTATCATGGCGACTTCCCCCACCTTCTTAACGTTCGCTCTTGGAAACACTATAACAATGTTTCACATTTTCTTACCTTGTTTTAGTCAAATACTCGTTTTAATGATAAATGCAATTAAAATAAGCAAGAACCAGTTAAAATGTTAGGTAAACAGATACAAAAATCCATTCAAAAGAGCAAAACTAACAATTGCGAATTTTCAAGTCCTTTTTTCTCCGATTGACATCGCCCCATCGAAAAATTAATTAATTTTTTTTTTTTTTTTTTTTTTTTTTTTTTTTACGGCGCATCGACAAATCGTGGCCATTAGTGCCGACGTCCAGGGTGCAGCCAGGAATTTCCTCAGCGAGCCCTGAGATGAGAAAATTCCTGTCGCCAGCGGGGATCGAACCCACCATCTCCCGCTTATGAATCCAGCGCACTAGCCACTAGACCACGGGAGACCCCTAGAATCTTTTTCGTAGAGAATTTAGTAAGCTTTCGAATGGTCATATCAACTTACCCCCAATTTTCCAACCGTTTTCGAGATAAATTAGAAAATATACGAAAATCCCAAAACTTTTCATGCCTATTAATGAAATATTTTATTTCTAGTACTTCCTTAACTCCAAACGGAACCAAAATTTACCTATCATAGATTAGTTGAATATCAAACGTCTGGAACAAGTTTTAACCGAATTAATCGTTTCTGAATACCCAACTGAAAATTAGTTTGGAAAAGTAGTTGTTTCAATGTTTCTCGGAAACGGTTACAGGTATCGCTTTAAAAATGGTTTCATTCGTTTT
Source organism: Gonocerus acuteangulatus (assembly GCA_946811695.1). NCBI lineage: Eukaryota > Metazoa > Arthropoda > Insecta > Hemiptera > Coreidae > Gonocerus > Gonocerus acuteangulatus. The sequence continues at coordinate 82,128,307 of OX328132.1, read as the reverse complement.
TCTGCGTCAAGAAACCTATAAAACGAGTACCTGCAAGCATGAGCGTCCTAAGGTAAACCTCATAAACTGGTTTCCTCCCTATGGAGGGAGGGAGGAACCGCACTAAAAATATGCAAATCGATAAAAAAAAAAAAAGTAATTGAAAAAACTAAAAATATAATGATGAAAATATTTGTAAAAATGTTTAGAAAAATAAATTAATAATACCAATTAAATTAAAGGAACACACATTCTCGAATTGTTCATTTAATTTAGTAAAATCGTAGTGTTCCACAGTTAGATGCTTGTAAAATTGCGATCAAAATCATATATTGTATTTGATTTTTCCCCATAAATTCCTGAATGTATAAACTTCGATCATTTGTTCTGATTTTCATCACATTTTAGCGCGGTTTCTCCCTTCCTCCATAGGGAGGAAACCCGCTTATGAGGTTGACCTCAAGACGCAATCCGGAAATGCTGACTATAAAATTTCTCGTTTCGGAACCCATTGATATCGAAAATAACGCCGGCTCAAATTTGTATATATATATATATATATATATATATATATATATATATATATATATATATATATATATATATATATATGTATGTATCTGTCTGTTATGTATGGAGTTATTGACGTATTAGAAAAAAAAAAATTATTAACATACATGAAAAGTTTTGGAATCTTCTTATGTTATCCTTAATATCTTGAAAACCGTTAAAAATAATGGTATCTGGAACATAACCACTCGAATGATGACTACATTCTCTAGAAAAAAACGTTTCTAAAGTAATTTTCGATGGGGCAATGTTAATCGGAGAAATAAGTGCTTAAATCTCTAAAGAATTTGTTAGTTTTGTTCATTTCATCGCCTAATTAAAACTTTCTTCAGAACCTTTTTTGTAGAGCATTTAGTAAGCTTCCTAATGGTATACTTCCGTTTTTCAAGATTCTCAACCTTTTTCGAGATATTAAGGAAAGTATACAAAGTTACCAAAACTTTTTTTGTCTGTTAATAAAATATTTTATTCTAACCCTTCCTTTACTCTGAACGTAACAAAAATTTCAACATATTAGTGTTGATGAAATTCGAACATGTAGAAAATGTTTCAACTGTATCCCATAATTCTAAGTACGAAAATCAAAGACAAAGAACCCTCCCTAGGAAGGACGCTAGGCAGTTGAAAAGCTATATCTTGGAAATCCATATCTCTAACATTAAATTGTTTTTCTTAACCTGTTTTATTTTCAAATACATTATTCAACTATAAGCAATTAAAAAATAACAAGGAATAAAAAACAGACAAAAAGAACAGTTCGAATAACCGAAATCAATTAATTTAAAGTTTTAAGCTCTTTTTTCTCCGATTGACATCGCCTAATCAAAACTTTCATTAGAACCTTTTTTTTAGAGAATTTAATAAGCTTTCTAATGGTATTCTTCCGTTTACCAAGATTCTCAACCTTCTTTGAGATATTAAGTAAACAAAGTTACTAAAACTTTTGATGTCTGTTAATAAAATATTTTATTCTAACCCTTCCTTAACTCCAAACGTAACCAAAATTTCAACATATTAGTTTTGATGAAAGTAGAACATGCAGAAAATGTTTCAACTGAATCCCATGATTCTAAGTACCCAAACCAAAAACGGTATTCAAAAAATATTTTTCCAATTTTCTCGAAAACGGTTAAAGCTATCGCCTTGAAAATGGTTTCATTCGTTTTCCTAGCCCAGGAATCATATAAAACGAGTACTTAGAAGCTTATGAACTCAAAAACGTAAGCGTTACGATTTTTTTTGCGCGAATTTCGCCCCAAACGCCATCTTCCAGTAGGCGGATTTTGCTGGTTAACGAACTTGACCTTTCAAATTGGACGAAGGATTTTTGTACCAAATTTCATCAAAATCGGACCATTCGTCTTCTATCTAGAGAGCGAACAGACAAATATATATATATATATATATATATATATATATATATATATATATATATACAAATTTGAACCACCGTTATTTTTGGTCTCTAGGGGTTCTGAAACTCGAAATTTTCTTGTCGGCACAATCAAAGACAAAGAACCCTCCCTAGGAAGGACGCTAGGCAGTTGAAAAGCTATATATCTTGTAAATCCATATCTCTAACATTAAATTGTTTTTCTTATTTTTCTTAACCTATTTTATTTTCAAATACATTATCCAACAATAAGCAATTAAAAAATAACAAGGAATAAAAAACTGACAAAAAGAACAGTTCGAATAAGCGAAATCAATTACTTTAAAGTTTTAAGCTCTTATTTCTCCGATTGACATCGCCTAATCAAAACTTTCATTAGAACCTTTTATTTAGAGCATTTAATAAGCGTTCTAATGGTATTCTTCCGTTTACCAAGATTCTCAACCTTTTTCGAGATACTAAGGAAAGTAAACGAAGTTACTAAAACTTTTTATGTCTGTTAATAAAATATTTTATTCTAACCCTTCCTTAACTCCAGACGTAACCAAAATTTCAACATATTAGTTTTGATGATAGTAAAACATGCAGAAAATGTTTCAACTGAATTTCATGAATCTAAGTACCCAAACCAAAAACGGTATTCAAAAAGCCCGGGTAGGCTAGGCCGAACACAGCCCTGGTAACAACTATCACTGCACGGAGCACCTGATGATGGCACATTTGTGTTGAAAGGCCTAGTGCAAAATAAAGAAAATTTGTGGGAAGACTGAATTTTGTTTCACCCTCTGGGATATATATATATATATATATATATATATATACACACACACACACACATATATATATATACACACACACACATATATATATATATATATATATATATATATATATATATATATACAAATTTGAACCACCGGTCTCTAGGGGTTCTGAAACGCGAAATTTTCTAGTCGGCACTTCCGGATTGTTTCATTGTATCAACCTTATAAGCGGGGTTCCTCCCTATGGGGGAGGGAGGAACAGCGCTAAAAGAACGACGAAAACCCGTTCATATGAACTAAACAGACGTATTTGAAGTTTTAAGCACTTATTTCTTCGATCGACAGCACCTAATCAAAAATTGTTTTAGAATCTTTTTTGTAGAGAATTTAGAAAGCTTTCAAATAGTTTCTATACACTTATCAAAATTTCCCAACCGTGTTCGAGATATTAATGAAAGTATACGAAGTTCCCAAAACTTTTCATGTCTGTTCATAAAATATTTTATTCTAACCCTTCCTTATTTCCAAACGTAACCAAATGTTTAACATGTTAGTTTTGATGAAATTCAAACATGCAAAAAATGTTTCAACTGAATCCCATGATTGTAAGTACCCAAACCAAAAACGTTATTCAGCAACTATTTTTCCAATTTTCTCGAAAACGGTTGAAGCTATCGCCTTAAAAATGGTGCCATTCGTTTTCCTAGGCCAAGAAGCCTATAAAACAAGTACTTACAAGCATATGCACTCAAAAACGTAAGCGTTACGATTTTTTTTGCGCGAATTTCGCCCCAAACGCCATCTTCCAGTAGGCGGATTTTGCTGGTTAACGAACTTGACCTTTCAAATTGGACGAAGGATTTTTGTACCAAATTTAATCAAAATCTGACCATTGCTCTCTGAGCTACGCCGCGAACAGACAAATATATATATATATATATAAATAAATATATACATAAATACTTACATATATATATATATATATATATATATATATATATACAAATTTGAACCACCGTCATTTTCGGTCTCTAGGGGTTCTGAAACGCAAAATTTTTTAGTCGGCACTTCCGGATTGTTTCATGAGATCAACCTTATAAGCGGGGTTCCTCCCTATGAAGGGAGGGAGGAACCGCGCTAAAATGACAGATATAAAATTCAATTCTCCACAATAATCCGTCATAAAAATAACCCCATTCTATTGGAGATTCTAGAGTTAGGGTCTCTGGAGAAGAACTAGAGAAAGTTGAGGGGTCGTGTATTATGTCCAATGAAAGTACATTCGACCACGTTAAAGCGGCCCCTACACGGTCAGTAATAGTGACATTACCTTATAAAAATGACTGTAATAATGATAGTGTAAGGTGGACAAAGTTGGAATGACGAACAGTAATGATGTTAATCCGGATTTTCTGATCTCGGCTTCATCATTACTGAAAGTGGAGGGGATACTGTCATTAGTAATGATCTTGTGGGGAGCGCTACATCATAAATGCGTCATTACTCAGTCTATCTCGAGCTGTAACTAGGTGAAAGAGATGTAAAGGTTAAACTAGATTGAGTAGCAAAGGGGAAAAAATAAGATGAATTGAAATGTATGACTCTACCTTGGTAACATTATAGTTATAAAAGTAATATATATATATATATATATTAAAGTAACGAATCCGCACTAAGTCTAATTAAAATATATCATAGAATAAAATATATATAAAGTCATCGATAAGGTACCAACAACTTTTCACATTCGTTACTTTGCATTTGTATCGACGATATAAAATAGGTTGAAAGTGCTTTATTTTTTATATCGACTTTAGAAAATAATATTGACGTGATTCTTTTACCAATTCATTTGTATTATAAAGTAGATTAGAAGAAAAATATAATCGTTAAACTATAATTTATATTTCGTCAAATATATTCAAAAATATTCTTACGTTTTGAAGTAAACTAGTATTATACATTTTTTTTACGCCAAAAATAATAGCAGATTTAAAATCAGCACCCCAAGAAACCCTAACGTGGTGAATAATATTGAAAACAAAAATAATGATTTTTCCAAGTCTGGAAGAGAATAAAAATTTGTAAGCGAAAAAGTAATGTGACGTTTTGAAATTCAATATCTCCTCTTGAGATAATCTGATTTTTATGTCATTGAAATCTTTCAAAAGAAGAAAGACTCCTTTTTCTAACCATATAAATGACTATTGTATTATCTCAAAAGGTACTTGCGAAAAATGGTTATCACGTAGAAACGCCCCGATTGGAAGGATATGTGTCATATTAAGGCCTTCACATGTTTTTTAGCGCGGTTCCTCCCTCCCCCATAGGGAGGAACCCCGCTTATAGGGTTGATACAATGAAACAATCCGGAAGTGCCGACTAGAAAATTTCGCGTTTCAGAACCCCTAGAGACCGAAAATAACGGTGGTTCAAATTTGTATATATATATATATATATACATATATATATATATATATATATATATATATATATATATATTTGTCTGTTCGCTCTCTAGATAGAAGACGAATGGTCCGATTTTGATGAAATTTGGTACAAAAATCCTTCGTCAAATTTGAAAGGTCAAGTTCGTTAACCAGCAAAATCCGCCTACTGGAAGATGGCGTTTGGGGCGAAATTCTCGGAAAAAAAATCGTAACGCTTACGTTTTTGAGTTCATAAGCTTCTAAGTACTCGTTTTATATGATTCCTGGGCTAGGAAAACGAATGAAACCATTTTCAAGGCGATAGCTTTAACCGTTTTCGAGAAAATTGGAAAAATATTTTTTGAATACCGTTTTAGCGCGGTTCCTCCCTCCCCCATAGGGAGGAACCCCGCTTATAGGGTTGATACAATGAAACAATCCGGAAGTGCCGACAAGAAAATTTCGAGTTTCAGAACCCCTAGAGACCGAAAATAACGGTGGTTCAAATTTGTATATATATATATATATATATATATATATATATATATATATATATATGTATATATTTATTTATATATATATATATATATATATATATATATATATATATATATATATATATATTTGTCTGTTCGCTCTCTAGATAGAAGACGAATGGTCCGATTTTGATGAAATTTGGTACAAAAATCCTTCGTCCAATTTGAAAGGTCAAGTTCGTTAACCAGCAAAATCCGCCTACTGGAAGATGGCGTTTGGGGCGAAATTCGCGCAAAAAAAATCGTAACGCTTACGTTTTTGAGTTCATAAGCTTCTAAGTACTCGTTTTATATGATTCCTGGGCTAGGAAAACGAATGAAACCATTTTCAAGGCGATAGCTTTAACCGTTTTCGAGAAAATTGGAAAAATATTTTTTGAATACCGTTTTTGGTTTGGGTACTTAGAATCATGGGATTCAGTTGAAACATTTTCTGCATGTTCTACTTTCATCAAAACTAATATGTTGAAATTTTGGTTACGTTTGGAGTTAAGGAAGGGTTAGAATAAAATATTTTATTAACAGACATAAAAAGTTTTAGTAACTTCGTTTACTTTCCTTAATATCTCGAAAAAGGAGAATCTTGGTAAACGGAAGAATACCATTAGAAAGCTTATTAAATGCTCTAAATAAAAGGTTCTAATGAAAGTTTTGATTAGGCGATGTCAATCGGAGAAATAAGAGCTTAAAACTTTAAAGTAATTGATTTCGCTTATTCGAACTGTTCTTTTTGTCTGTTTTTTATTCCTTGTTATTTTTTAATTGCTTATTGTTGGATGATGTATTTGAAAATAAAACAGGTTAAGAAAAATAAGAAAAACAATTTAATGTTAGAGATATGGATTTACAAGATATATAGCTTTTCAACTGCCTAGCGTCCTTCCTAGGGAGGGTTCTTTGTCTTTGATTTTGGTACTTAGAATTATGGGATACAGTTGAAACATTTTCTGCATGTTGGAGTTTCATCAACACTAATATGTTGAAATTTTTGTTACGTTTACAGTAAAGGAAGGGTTAGAATAAAATATTTTATTAACAGAAATAAAAAGTTTTGGTAACTTTGTATACTTTCCTTAATATCTCGAAAAAGGTTGAGTATCTTGGGAAACGGAAGAATACCATTAAAAAGCTTACTAAATGCTCTACAAAAAAGGTTCTGCTGAAAATTTTGATTAGACGATGTCAATCAGAGAAATAAGTGCTTAAAACTTTAAAGTAATTGATTTCCCTTATTCGAACTGTTCTTTTTGTCTGTTTTTATTCCTTGTTATTTTTTAACTGCTTATAGTTGGATAATGTATTTGATAACAAATCAGGTTATGAAAACTAAGAAAAACAATTTAATCTTAGAGATATGGATTTCCAAGATAATATAGCTTTTCAAATGCCTAGCGGGGTACTTCCTCGGGCGGGGACCCACCCAGGTAAGATCGTAAATAACACCTTTCTTGAGAGTAAAGATGGAACAGTCAACTTTGGTCCTCCTCTACCTCCCGGCACTTTCATTGCTGACGAAGGCTACCACTGACTAGCCAAAACGTCCTAAATATAGATTTTTTAACAAAAATCGTATTGAGGTTTATTTAGCCGAATCCCAACCATTCCATCTTTACTTATCACCTCGACGGCTAACTATCTAATCTTCATGCTTTCTAGAAATGTGGACCCAAAATAATAACATCTTCTTTTTTAATCATTTTAAATGAGTCTAGAGATAAGAACGGAACCGCGCTAAGATGATGCAGTTCCTGCGAGTCGGACTTTTTTGGTTTGGGTACTTTATTTTGCACTAGGCCTTTCAACACAAATGTGCCATCATCAGGTGCTCCGTGCAGTGATAGTTGTTACCAGGGCTGTGTTCGGCCTAGCCTACCCGGGCTTTTTGAATACCGTTTTTGGTTTGGGTACTTAGAATCATGAAATTCAGTTGAAACATTTTCTGCATGTTTTACTATCATCAAAACTAATATGTTGAAATTTTGGTTACGTTTGGAGTTGAGGAAGGGTTAGAATAAAATATTTTATTAACAGACATAAAAAGTTTTAGTAACTTTGTTTACTTTCCTTAATATCTCAAAAAAGGTTGAGAATCTTGGTAAACGGAAGAATACCATTAGAAAGCTTATTAAATGTTCTAAGAAAAAGGTTCTAATGAAAGTTTTGATTAGGCGATGTCAATCGGAGAAATAAGAGCTTAAAACTTTAAAGTAATTGATTTCGCTTATTCGAACTGTTATTTTTGTCTGTTTTTTATTCCTTGTTATTTTTTAATTACTTATTGTTGGATAATGTATTTGAAAATAAAACAGGTTAAGAAAAATAAGATAAACAATTTAATGTTAGAGATATGGATTTCCAAGAGATATAGCTTTTCAACTGCCTAGCGTCCTTCCTAGGGAGGGTTCTTTGTCTTTGATTTTGGTACTTAGAATTATGGGATACAGTTGAAACATTTTCTGCATGTTGGAGTTTCATCAACACTAATATGTTGAAATTTTCGTTACGTTTAGAGTAAAGGAAGGGTTAGAATAAAATATTTTATTAACAGACAAAAAAAGTTTTGGTAACTTTGTATAATTTCGTTAGTATCTCGAAAACCGTTGACAATCTTGTGAAGAGGAAGATTACCATTCGGAAGCTTACTAAATGCTCTACAAAAAAGGTTCTGAAGAAAGTTTTAATTAGGCGATGTCAATCGGAGAAAAAAGTGCTTAAAGCTTTAAATTAATTGATTTCGTTTATTCCAATGGTTCTTTTTGTCTGTTTTATTTCTTGTTATTTTTTAATTGCTTATAGTTGGATAATGTATTTGACAATAAAACTGGTTAAGTAAGATAACAAAAACAATTTATTGTTAGAAATATAGATTTCCAAGATTCCAAGACCTTGTCACTAGCGGGTCTGTTTGTAGTGTAGCGGACCCTTCCAGGTAAGATTGTAAATCATGACCTTTCAAGACTTTACTACTCACAGGAATGCCGTTAGTGAAATTAGACTAGGGATATGAACGGAACCGCGCTAAGATGATGCAGTCCTGCGAGACGGACTTTTTATGACTAGTGTCGCGATTATAGCTACACAGGCGACTTTGCAAGGATCCATTATTAACAAAACGCTTCTGTCACGGAGATAACAATGCATACTGAAGAAAAGTAATGACATTAAAAATGATCCGTGGAATGGCGGTGTAAGGTGTACATTGTAATGATGATATGGAATGACGAGAGTTGAATAGTAATGACATTACTGAAGCAGTGACCGAACCCCGACAATCCCTACCTTGAATCTTATTGATGTTTTCCTAATCCCAAATATTCCCTGACTAATTATTATTTATTTATGTTATTTATAATATTGGAGATTATTATTATTATTGATGGATATACATAATTATAACTAATCCTTAGCAAAAAGCAAACTAAAGATCACAAAGATAAAATGTATTAATAACGTGTGACGTCAATGTAGTAATCACTTCTACTAAATGCGTTTATGATGAAAAAGACGTTTCTTTTCCCCTAGTGCTATGGCCTGAAAGGCTCACCGGCATTGTTTGCAACTGTCATAGACTGTGTTCGAGCACGGAGTAGTTATTCAGTTGTCGAAATAAATATTATGAAATATGGATCTGTTTAGATATGTAATGAAGTCTCAACATGGTTTAGTGAAACCAGAGGCTCTGAGAGAAGAACTGCCACAACTCATATATTCACGAGTTGTTCAAGAATCTCCGAGACTTATTTTGTCTCCTCAAAACAAACACAAAAATAAAATGTAAACATTTTGCACATGACGTCGGTCCCAGACAATTTAAAAACGCCCCGATTGGAAGGATATGTGTCATATTAAGGCCTTTACGAACGTTTCACATTTTTTTTTTTTGTGGCTAGTGTCGCAATTATAGCTACACAGGCGACTTTGGGAGGATCCATTATTAACAAAACGCTTCTGTCACGGAGATCACAATGCATACTGAAGAAAAGTAATGACATTAAAAATGATCCGTGGAATGACGGTGTAAGGTGTACATTGTAATGATGATATGGAATGACGAAAGTTGAGTAGTAATGACATTACTGATAATGTCATTATTACTGACCGTGTAGGGGCCGCTTAAGACCCACCAAGGTTCGTTTTTAAATTTCAAAAATTGTGGGAAAAAAGGGGGGTGTCAATCGAGTTTTGAACACCCTGTATATATATATATACATAGTGGAGTCTCACTTATACGAATGTGAGGGAGAACAGAAAAGTTTTGTATAAGTAAATACTTTGTTTAACTGAATAGTACTAGTTTTTTTTTTTTTGTATTATGAATAGTACTAGGTTTAATGGCTATTTTAAAATAAATTCTTCATAAAAAAAAAGTCTCAATTTTATTTTTTGTACATATTTTGTTCTTAGATAACGTTGTACATTATTTTATTTTCAAGTTTCATATCACGAAACTCTCCTAGATTTCTTTCCTCATGCCGATAATAGTTGGGAGGATTGACAAAGGTAATTTCAACCTTTTAGCTATATCTATTTTTGTTTTGTTGGGGATGTCATCAACTTCTCTCAGCATATTTATTTTGTCTTCAAGCGGAAGTTTTGTTTTTGTATTTTACTCATTTTAAAAGATGAAAGGAGTGGAGGGGGGGATGAATCACTGGCACGTGCGGTGTAATTAGATCGGAAACAAAGGAAATCACACAATGTAGAGAGCATAACACGACTTGACTACTAGAATGACAAGGAAGAACTGTGTGTGAGAGAAAGAGACTGGTGGGGGTAAGTAATTGGTAATTCTGTAACCATTTCGTGGAAAAGCTGTTGTCTCTTCGTATAACTGAATAGTATTTACACCAGGGGAACAAATTAGCCTCCGTATAAGTAACTGAATATCGCACAAGTGAATAATTCATTACACAGGATTAAATGGAGTATCGCCGGGGAACGGATAATTCTTCGTATAACGGAATGTTACGTATAACTGAGACTCCACTGTATATATATAAAACTGTTCCGTGGAAAGATATGATCTAAAAAGAAAGATAGCCTATATTAGTCTCGAATGTGTGACGAATCTGAAGACACCATAATGTTCTCTCTCATCATCTATCTTTACAGAGTATAGTTTGGCTCTCGTTAGAGAAGCATCTTTTTTATTTGTCTAGCTCCTGTCGTGGAAGCATCTCAGCTTTGGTTGCCGACAAGAAAGCATCTAATATTTGTTATCAAGATTGAAGAATTCAATAATTGGAACATTGTGCAAGACGTTTATTGAATTGATAAATTATTTGTGAAGCTGATCTGCCTAAATAAGGTTTCTTGTTTGTTTTTATAAATATATTTTTCTTTCTGCCAGTTCAAATTTCCATTTCATATTTCACTTTGCAATATATTTTAAAATCACAACCTAATTAGTCCTAACCCGTTAAGACCTTGAGATCCAAAAACGATAATCAATATTTTCCAATATAAGCTAAAATAGTTAATCAGCCCAGCACTTTACTTTTTATACTTAATTAAAAATAAAAATATTAAATTTTATAACATCTGCCACCACCAATGCGGAGCATAATTTTATAACATTTTCAATAAACATACGTATTTTAATTATTAAAAATATAAACATTTAATTTTATAACAAAATACACATATTGGCAAGGACATTGTTTACTTTTTCATCTTCGAAATACTACTGATTTTTCACATTTTATATATAAAGTATCTTGTTTTTCTTCGAAAAATATTCTTTTTCTTCGTCAAAATTAATTCAAAAATCACTCTCCACTTTCCAAAGATGTAATAAGCTCCAGAATCTCCTTGCCAGAAAACAATTTTCTTATACAGGGTGATTCAGGTCTAACTAGCCAAACTCTAGGACTCCCCTTTTTAAAAAAAATATAAAATGGAGTTTTGTTACTTTAAAATACCTTGTGTGAAGAAATTATGAATTACTAATACCAACAAGGATGAAAAATTATGAATTACTTTTTTTTTTATTGGCCAAACTGTGGCAATCTATGGTCAGGAAGCAATAAAAATCAACTTAAAGAAATTGTTGAAATGTTTTTGATTTAAGAGAGGTCATATTTTGTAATTTCCAAATTTTCATTGATTTATCGTTTGCGTGATGTAGTTAGCACTCATTAGAGTACACTAAAATATTTGCCGAAATTGCAATTAGACTTTTGTCAACGTAGACAGTGGTTCCATTCACTGTCTAGCAGCACTGCTGCTGTGCGCCATACAGCAATCCATATGGAACCATGAATCTATCCTTTGTGCAAGTGGAACATCTTCCAATGGAATAGGTCGATCGTGTTGAAGGAGAAGGACAAAACTACATTCCACATTTTTTTGACAAAAGGAAGCCAATCGTTCAATTTATCCCTGAATAAACCTCCACTTCATTTGCATGGATTTAATGCTTACTAAATGTAGAAGATTTCTTGTAAGTATTGAATCTGTAGTCCGTTAGGGGGCTGAGGAAAAAATCGCAAAACAACTCTGATTCATTGATAAAAACAGAAGTGTGTTATTGGACGTCCAGAAAGTATCTTTTAATAATGATTTTAGTGAATTAAATCGCTGTTTTTTTAAGGAAATTTTGTTTATTTTATTATGGCATAATTAGAATTTAATTATCTTGAACATTTTTTGAGCAATTCTTTCTTATTTAATAAAAAATATGTCTACGTTAAAAAAAAAGAAAAGAAAATTGGACATAACTGCTTTTCCCTTCAGAATCGGACAATATTTCAAATGAGCATTTTCGATTAAGTCTAGAATCACCTCCTAGTATTTAGCTACTTAGACCTGAATTATCCTTTATATATAAGAGAGTACATACAGCCTTATAGGCCAGCCTGGACCAGTGAGGGTGTAGCATGGAGAGAGCATCTTTTTGGCCCGCAACATTACAACAACAAACTGGTTAAAGATAAGAGAACAAATAGGCTAGAACTTTACCAAGATCTTTTAAATTAACCCAATTATAGACTTCTGAGGAGTCTGGTTCAGTCCTTGCCGCGGTACACATCGCCTCTGTGATAAACTCGAAATTAGTCAAGTATTAGTGAAGCGAATTCGGTGAAACTTAGTGACAGTGAGATCAACCTATCGAAGAATATATCCTGAAAGTTTGGAGAAGATAGATCACCGTGGTGAAGAGATACAAGGTATTATATCTATCCTACTAAGAGCTGTCGGTCGGGGCAGCACAGCAAGTTGTCGTTAGCTCAGTCCATATCCTCCCTTCCACTTCCTGCAGCAGCGAGCGAGGGCAGCCCCCACTTCATATCCTCTAATCCCTAGCAGACAACAAGAAGGTTCTAGAGATTACACACCTATTTATTAATTACGTATGAATCACGTACTTTAGGAATCAACATGACAGTTAGCAATAAAGACATAATGAGGGTTATCAAGGATATGAATGAAAACCTTGCAAAAAATAATGCAATAAATGCTGAACTTATTAAAGAACTTAATTCTATAAAAAAAAATTGTGCTTCCCTCGTAGAAAAAACCGATAGGCTGGAACAGGAAGTAAATTTCTTGAAACGCCAGCTCAGAAAAAATAACTTCGTTATTTATAATATCCCACCTTCAGAAAATGAAAATTCGTTAGCAAAGGTTAAAGAAGTTGTGAACGAGGTAAATATAAGCCTTCCTGATTACGCTGTGAATAATTGTTATAGATTAGGAAAGGGGCCTATATTAGTGTCATTAAATAGCTACATTCTTAAACAGGAAATATTTAAACAGAAAGTAGAACTAAAGAGTAAAAACATTTCCATTAATCATGATAAAACTCTAGAGGAAAGGGAAGAAGGCAAAAAAATACACTCATATCTTCTAAACCTTCGGAATATAGATCAAAATGTTTCTTAGAGGAGAGGATTCTTTAAAATAAGAGGTTCATTCTACCGACTCAATGAAGTTGAGTCTATTCTTAAAGAACAGGATTCGGACATTTCATATCTTATCACCCAATCACAGGACAAGGGCGAACAATCAAATATATCTCTTGAAGAACAGACTAATGAAAAAAGAATGAAGAAAAACTAATGGAAAATTAGATAAATTCAGATTTCGTCCTCGATGTTCATCAGAGACATCAAAGGATAAAATTCCTTCCTGACAACTTAGCTGCCACTCACTCCAATCGTCGCCTCAGGAATTAGAACTTAAACTGATTTTTTGCAATATTAATGGGTTTAAAAGTCTATTTAATTTTACGAGTTATGAATGTGAAGCTATTAGAAGAAATTTAGTATTATGTTTTGTAGAGTCATGGCTTATAGAAGATAATTTCGTCCTCCCCCCCCCTGGCTGTATCACTACACTCCATACAGTAATGGAATAAAATTAAATCAAACTGGCCGAGCTACTGGTGGTCTGTTAACACTAATCCATAATTCACTTTCTTCAAAAGTTGGAGAGTTATTCAAAAATCGTTATTGGATATTTAACACTATATATATAGAAACTACTCTAATAGTTCTAGGGACCATGTACTTCCCCCTTCATGTGACCTTGAGAACTGTCTTGAATATTTATGTGACTTGGTATCTAACATCTTTATCAACTATCCTACCGGTTGTTTAATTTTAAATGGTGACTACAATGGACACGTAGGGAATCTTAATAATTTAGACAAAGAAATACTAATGAACTCAAATATTTTTGCCACAAGTACAAGTAATCACACTCAAGTCAACAAGCGAGGGAAAGTCTTGGTAGAAACTATGGAGTCGCTAGGCCTTATACTATGTAACGGACGCTCACTCTCTGACAGACCTGGGAAGCATACCTTCATATCGAGCTTAGGAAGAAGCACAATAGACCTAGTATGGATAAACGACAAAACCCTGGATATTTTCAACAATATGGAAATAACAATTATGTCAGACTCCCTTAACCATCTGGCCTGTCTCACTTCACTGCAAATACCTTCTTCACAAAAACACGATCTACACCAAAGTAATAATCCGCGACGCAGTGAACCTTCTATCATCAAAACATATGTTAAATGGGACGAAAACAAAGCCAGTGAATTTAAAGCCCATTTGTCATGCTCTAATAAAATATACTTTAATTCTCAAGACCCAAGCTTGTTATATGCCAACTTCACTCAATGCATGCATGAATGTATGACCAACAGTGGATTAATGACCACTAGGAAATCATCAAACACCCAACAACTTCAACCTAAGCAACCATGGTTTGACTTAGATTGCAGAAACTCAAAAAAAGTTTTAAGACAAAAATATAGAGCAATGATTAAATTCCACTCTTCGCCTGAACTCCTGAATGAATACATCGAGGCAAGAAAATCTTACAGGCAACTAATACAGCATAAGAAAATAGAATTTCGTCTACTTATATTGAAAAACCTGCAAGACGTCAAAAATAGCAAAGAGTTTTGGGCAACAATAAAATCGCTACAACCCTATAAAAGCAATAAAAATGAAATAGATCTGGAAGAATGGTGCAGATTCTATAAAGAATTATACGGCCATAAATATATGCAAGATGTTAAATATTTCTCAGTTACCCATCCATTTATTGAAGATGAGATTTCTCTAGAAGAACTACAACTGTGCATTCACCTCTCGAAAAATAACAATTCCCCCGGCCCTGATTACATTATCTATGAAACATTTAAGAACACGAAAGGCCCCCACTCTTCTGGTCAAAATCAAAATTACACCTGTTATTTAAAAAAGGGGACAGGAAAGGTACAGATAACTATTGTGGGATATCTTTGATAAATACTATGGCGAAGTTATTTACTAATATCCTGGCACGAAGAATTACAACATGGGCCGAATCTGAAAATATTATCCCAGAAGAACAGGCAGGGTTTAGAAGCAAGAGAGGCAGGCTGCATTGAATAACTTTTAAAACGAAGGGAAAGTATCTTTATGGAGTTTTCATAGACCTTAAGAAGGCATTTGACTCCATAAACCATAGCCTTCTTTGGGAAAAGCTCTATTCTCTTGGACTTGGAGGAAAAATAATCAGGATATTAAAGAATCTCTATGAGATTGCTACCACTCAAGTTTCAATAAATGGCTTACTGAGTGAAAAAATAGCTATAACCTTACGGTTACTACAAGGCGAAAGTCTCAGTCCAACACTCTTTACCTTATTTTTGTTTGAGATTGTCCAGTTCTTCCAACAAAATGGAGCCTCAGGTATTAGCATTGACAACGCCTAGGAGATATTAATGTTACTACTCGCAGACGACATTATCTTACCCAGTAATAGCTGGCATAGCGCACAAAGAAACCTAAGAATCCTACAGCAGTACTGCGCCAATAATTCCCTCACTTTGAATTAACATTACAAATGTTAGTAAGTCAAAAGTCCTTGTATTCCATAAATCACCAAGGTTAAAGAAGCTCAAGCCCCTTTACTGGCACAACGAGAAGTTGGAATACACAAAGACTTACACCTACTTAGGAGTTCCTTTTTCATCTTCAGGAAAATTTCACAAAGCTTCTGCGCATTTCATACAAAGATCTTCCGTTGCCACATCTAAAGTTATGGAAATTCTGAGAAGAGGTAGAAGTGACTCTTGGGAGACAAAGATGGCGTTATTTGACTCAATGGTTTCCTCAACTCTCCTATATGCATCTGAAGTATGGAGCCTTAGGTATCTCGATGCCATCGAAGCAGCTCAGATGAAGTTCATGAAATACTTGTATGGTTGGCCAAAGAACACTCCCAACTATATAGTTCGACTTGAGACAGGAAGAAGCTCTCTGAATGTAAAGGCAATCAAGAGAATAATGAATTACTGGACTAAGTTGTCATTGATGTCAGAGGAGAGGCTGCCTAAGCAATGTTTTAATAAACTAAGGTTGCTTGATGCAGAGAGTCCTGACTTAGGGTATAACTGGATCTCACAAGTCAATATGATAGCTGAACAATATGGATGCTCTGAAGAGTTGACTGTTTTACACACTAATGGTATGTTGCAGCATATGGATGATATCCTTGAAAAGATCCTCAACCACAATTTCTCAACAGACATCAATAGAGCTTTAAATTCAAGTAGGAATCCCATTTACAGAGTGCTATGTAGCTTTAGTCCTTTTCAGCCAGAAACCTACTTGACATTCAAAATACATCTTAGAAAATTAAGACGCATTAGCCGACTATGGTTTGGAAACCCTGAAAGTATACAGCTATACCAAGGAAGTCAACATTTTTCCCTTAAAGCAAATGTTCTCTGCCCTTTTTGCAAACAGTACATAAATAATAATAGTCTATACCACCTCCTCCTACACTGTTCAGCACTTGAAGAAAACAGAGAAGATATTTTAAATCTATCCACTTCTGCATCCTCTGACCTTCAGGCTATTCAAAATATGTTAAATATAACCACCTTAGAGGAATTGAATCGGCTTTATAAATTCATTGAGACTATCTGTAACAAGTTTCACTCTCTTAATGTGAATGAGTAGGTTCACAATATGAACAAGTTTCCATCTTTTAGTTTCAGTTTTAATTTTTTTTTTTTTTTGTTCTATTTTGAAGCTCACATAAATTGGCATATTTTGACAATACTGTTAAATTTAAGGTAATATTAATAATTGTAAAAAACGTTATAAAAGTAATCTTAGTAAGTTTTAGCATATATGTATGATTAATATAAATAACATATGTAATAAAATAAATGAATGATGTAAATTATTAATGTAAATATATATGAATGATGTAAATTATTATTATATATTAAGTTTAGAACTATAAACAATTTATATTGTCATTTGCTGTGAAAGAGTTAAAGTATTATAGCATTTACCAGACTCAAAATGGAAAGAAAAAAGTGTCTAAAATTGATATTATTTGTACAAGATGTATCTTATGCAAATAAATAAATATCTATCTATCTTATCTATCAGTTATAGGCTTCTGAAGTCACTAAAATTACAATAAAAACACTTTATCCACCATTAAGTGGATAGAATCAAGCAGTATTAATTACCATTATTTTAAGGATAATAAATAAATAAATAAAGTTTAAAACCACTTTATATTAAAATGGTCCATAAAATATTGAAATAAAAAAATAAAATTTTTAAGCTCTTACAAAATTCTACACTTTTTATTTACAAAAATAAAACTCACAAATTTTACAAGATTTACAGGAAATAAGTAACGAGTTCTATCACAGGAAACTCCCTCCTAACAGCTTCCTCTGCTCCGTTTTGGAGGACACTGCTTAACCATTAGGCTTAGTTCATAGTGAAGATTCATTCTGCAATGCCTATGTCAACCTGATTTAAAATAAACACATTTGGGAGTGTTCATAGTCACGATCCCTACTTGCGATGCTATCTTAGCATTCTCGCAGTGTCCTCGAGTAATAACAAATATTTTGTTTTATCCTCACAGTCAGGAGGGAAGCCGCGATGTTGGGTGGACTCTGATTGGTTCCTGATTATGAAGGAACCAATCACAGCCAACCCTACACTCATGTACAGATTACCTACCCTCTCTCTTTACTTCCTCAGTATGTATTGCGATTCCGTTTCGGTTACACGACAAAAAGTCTGAAAGTTAATTTCATATCTCTAGTGCCATTAACCCATTCAATGCGACGCCTGAGAATACTCGCCGGAGAAAGATGTTCCTCAGAGGCAACGCCCGAGTATTCTCGCCACTGCTGTATCTTTTGATTGCTAGCCATTTTTAGCCTTGAGCGTGTAAAGAGTGCTCTAGCAGGAATGGTGGATAATTGCTGGTTTAAACCTTAACTAGTAACATACAAATTTTGAACGTTATAAGTAACATGCGTCTGTGAGACATGTGCACGGGAAAAATGTTCTTACGGCATTTTTTTAGCAAAAATGTAAATAATAAAGGAGTAGTTTATTATAATAATAAATAAAAAACATTTTCATTGCTACATTTAAAAATCAAGTCTAAAAACAAGCAGTGGTTTCGGAATGAAGTAGAACAGTAAGTAAAGACAAGTAAGTAAACTTTGTTTTAAATGGTTATTGTAGGTTTGCTGCGTACATAAATTGTAGCAAATAAATCGTTTCAAGTAATAAATGGCGTCGTTCACATAAGATAAACATGAAAATGATGATTAGTAACTAGTGCCTAAGTAAAAAAAAAAAGAATAAATAAATAAAATACGGGTATGTACGGTCGCTCTAGGAGAGGGAGTTTGGTCCGCCTGTGGAGGGACTAGGTAGCTAGCCTTATGTCGCATCGAAAAGGTTAATAAAGGAATATTAGTAGTTATTGGCATAAATGAACTTACATCTTCGTGAAAAATATAGTATAAAATCTCAACAAAAAATGTTATTCTTTGTATTATTATATTTGTATTAATCGTAATGTTATTTTTTTAAAAATAGTGAATAAAAGAAAATTAGGCAATATTTTACTGACTACAAAATAATTTCAAACATCTATAAAAAATTATTACGAAGACAAGGTAGGGAGGAAGACCTCGAGAACAACTTAGGTAACCATGGTTGAATGTGATACATTCAACCATGGTTACCTAAGTTGTTCTCGAGGTCTTCCTCCCTCCCCCCTAGGCATTCTCTAGTGCTGAAGAAGGCTGCCAATGTGCAGCCAAAACGTCCAAATACAGATTTCTTCCTGAAAGTCTGACGTTTTTCTCCTAGCCGAATCCCAACTATACCTTGTCTTCGTATCTCTGCAACGGCTAACTATCTCCATCTTCAATAAAAAATTATTGCTCAGAAATTTCAATTATTATTAATAATTATTCTATTTTGCAAACAGTTTTTAAAAGAAGCTGGAAAAACAGCCAGCACAGAGTGGTTTTCGAGGGGTAGGCCGTCACGACTTCCTCACAACTCTTGTGGTACATGAATGCCAGCAGCATAAAGGTTAAAGAGATGAGGGCAGGAAAAAAGAAGGGAGTTTCCTGTCAATAATTGACCATACTTTTAAAGGAACATTATTAAATGGATATTTGCTTAAAAATTAAATGATTTATGTAACAATAAGAAAATTTACACATCTTAATAATTAACTAGAACTAGCATATCGTAAGAATAATTGTCCATGGTTTTATTAGGAACTTTTAGTCTCAAACTTAAAACATCTATATCACTGGGAATAAATAGTGATTTTATTAAATAAAAAACATATAGAGAGTAAAATCCTGAACTCCATAAGATATATTAACCCTTTCCATGCCGTGGACTACTCCAGCAGTCGAGAGTTATACACTCAATAACTACGGCAAATAAGTTTCCCATCTTCCTTTTTGATCTGTGAATTTGTAAACCGGCGGAGTTAAAAACTTTTTTTTATGTATAAAACTTATTTAAAAAGACAAAAGGATTATTAAAAATATTTACAGTTAATTTAATGAATTATTTAATCAAATATGTAATATATTAAACTTATCAATTAAATATTAAATATTTTTTTAAAAATGGAGGACATGCCATAAAAAAAAAAAGAAGAAAAGTTTTTCTAAATTTAACAAAACACGAATATAAGATTTTAACACTTCAGGACTAAAAGTGAACTAATTCTGTATAAAAAAAACTGTTGAGAATGTACAGAGGTTTAAAAACAAATGATAATTTGACGAGGGTGAATGGGCTGAGAAGTCAACGAGTTCTAATTCGACTGAAAACTACCAAAAACTTCATTCAAATGCCCTCTGGTAATAGGCAGGAACACTAGAAGAACAATACGGTAATGCTAGATAGCTCTAAAGTCGAAAAATGAGAAGAGAAAGAATGCGAGAGATACGCGGAGCTCCTGACTGCTGACAAGTCCACAGTACAAGGGTCCCGTCTTCCTTCCACTTCTATACAAGTCCACGGTATGTGAGTCCTGACCGCTCTCGACTGCTGGAGCAGTCCATGGTAGAGAAAGGGTTAAAATGTAACCAACTATTCATTGAGGCATTAAATTTAATTTAAAAAAAAAAGCATTTAATGTATTTTAGGGATTTTTAGGGTCAATGAATAGAGGCTGAGGAGACCACACTACGTTGCCATCTCTAGCTGAAGAATATAATTCATTTTTAAGCTGATTAAAGATGGTGGTTGTCACTGGGTACATGTGGCCTGTAAGCTCAGAGACAACTTCCATAGTGGAGAGATTAACCATATAAATTACATTATGGTAAGGTAAGAACATCAAAGGAGGATTGCTATTTGCCGGAATTGCGAATTTATAGCGCATTTGCTGAGAAGGTCCAACAATTCTAGGGCAAAATGTGCTGTTTTCAACTTTTTTAAAATCATTTTTGTTCCACATATACAATCTTCTGTCTGCAGTAAGACAGACAAATAAATTTCTGCCAGGAACAAATTGAATTTCGGGCACTATTACTCTCGACTGAACAGGTTCCACTGGAACAAAAAAAGGATTCTTTGTCATCCTTATATCCCACAGCAATATTTGTGCGTCACATGTTGATGCTAATAAATTTTCATCATGATGAGACCACGCTATTGACTTAATGCTAGATGAATGCCCTGCAGCTGTGAGAGATACACTGCCAACCCTTACATCTAGAAGCGGTATATCATGCAGGCTAGAGGCAACTGAAAGGGAAATAAATACATTTAATTTATATTATACAATGAATGCTTTTATTATTATTCAATGTCAACTAATGATGCTAATATTTTGAGAAATTCATTAAAAATACGTTGGCACACGTAGAACATTAAAGTATAATCATTTGATGTGTTCAAATGCGTGATTTAGGTAAAAATAATAATTTTTGAGGTTAATGTGTGATTGGGGTTCATTAATGTTCACCTCCTGGACCCAGTATTAGTTACTGTAATGAATAAATTCAAAATAAATGTGTATTTTATTTTTTTACTGTTTTAGGATTTTTTTTTTATTTTCGTGGAAGTAAGGTTTTTTTTATTGTTTCAAGTAAATATTTACTTAATATTTAAGTAAATCTTTATAAAAATAAATATTTCTTTTAACCTTTTTGAATAAACTGAGGACAAAAATTTAATTTTCTTTTCACAGATCCATGTTTCTTTTTAAACTTTTGTTCCTAAATCGTTCACATGTTTCAATAACACAGGATTGTGATACATGAATAGAAAACTGATTAAATGAGAAAATTTTTCTGAAACCCGCTGTTACCCCAGGAGTAACGCTGGTACGAAATATGCAGAAAATGTCAGGAAATTTAGAATAGGTTTCTTTTGGTAAGATAGACATACTTACATTCATTCATTTTTACGTTTACTAGCAACTAGTCTTATAGCAAATTTATTCAGCTTTCGATTGGTTTCACTTCCTTTCTAGTAGAATCACCTGGGCCGGAGCTACAACGATTATTCTTCTAAAAACGACGTTTGTCTCGACAAAACAATAAAACATTTTCTCCCTTATTTGCAAGAAATCGGAAAATCGTCATAGAGCATTTTTTGTTCCCCTAAAGGTCCTCTATCACCTCCCACAATATGACTAGACATTTACCCTGTATATTTTTTTTATCCTGTACATGTTTAACAAGCAGTCATGTATTCCTAATTTTTTCATTAGAAAAATTGTTAAAGAGCAATAATGTTTTACAACTGTGCAGTATGAGATACATTTACAGAATTTATTTCATAATAATTAAAATAAATATTAGAAAAAGACATCATCTATACCTGCAATAATTGAATTGTTGCAAGGCTGAGGGTGATGCTGGTATATTTCTCTAGCTTCAGAAATGTACATTGTTTCAATTATATTCAGTGTTTGTGTATCCACAAAGGTTACAGACGAATCATCGCCCGTAACGGAAAAGAACTTATTCTGAGAATTCCAATTCACACATTCCAAAGCGTATCTTCTTTGGGTGCTTGGGATCTCAATTAATGACCTCCTCCAAGTTGAAACACATTCATATCCTGAAGAAAATAAATCCCGCACTTTGTAGATGCTGACGTGAAAGCCAGAATGAGTAGCAATGAGCCTGCAAGTAATAGAAAATAATTAAAGCATTTCAATAAACTATTACAAAACTCAAATGTTCATAGCTATTGAATTTAACTATTAATCTAAAAAATGATTAGTGGATATGGCCAAACATGCCCTACCGTCACAATATTGACTATGAGCAGATGATGGTCAGAACCTAATTTCTGCGAGGAGTGAATTTGGGATATCAATAGCCTAAATTTATTTAACATTTATACATATCGCTACATAAATTTTGATCATAGATATGCTTTATTGGCATTTTAAACCAACTATTCCCCGAGTTTCATATAATGGCTGTAATTATGAGGTTCAGGGAATCTTTCAGCAAACTACCACCACCTGTTCTGTTGAACATTGGACCAGGTTGAAGAGTTCTCGGCAGAACCAGCATCTCTTACCTCATATAACTATCAGTTAGGATCGTTTTAATCCAACCTTGAGCCATAAATGGCTTCATGAATTACACCTCTCAGTCCTATATAATCTAACCCCATCCAGGAATGTCCTGATGAAGAATAAATAAATAGTTTTGTATTTTTTTCATTTATGGATTTATAAATAAATATCAATATTTAAATGTTTGTATAATTTTAGTCAATCTTCTAAAATAATTGCTGAAGAACTTCAATAGATAAGACAGAAAGAACTATTAAAAAAAAATAAATAAATAAATAATCAAAACATTATGGCTTAATACAACCCTCAAAGATAAAAAAAAAAAAAAAAAAAAAAAAAAAAAAAAAAAAAAAAAAAAAAAAAATACAATATTATTTTCTGATAATCCAATGTGGGAGCATGATATTTTGTCAGTTTTCAACCTCACTTTTTTTAGGTGGAATTCCCGCTAAATACTGTGCACCAAATGAATACCAATGGACAAATATGCAGGATTTTGAAAAAAATGAAAATAAGATCCAACAGAAAGGACTAAAAACACAAAATTTACCAAAGTGTCATAAATTAAAATTTTATTATTAATATTTAGGAAATTACATTTACTCAAAACTGAACTAATGCTAGTGGTGGCACCAGGTCTACCAGACCCGTCAAATTATTTAACTTGCTAACCAGCTTTAAAAAGCTAATCAAATTCTAAATGTTTTTAATAATTTCTACTGGGATCTAGGAATGAATTAAAAAAAGTCCGACTCGCAGGAACTGCATCATCTTAGCGCGGTTCCGTTCTTATCCCTAGTCTCATTTGGAAAGATTAAAATAGGAACAGTTATTATTTTGTTTCCACCTTTCCAGAAAGGTCTTGATTTATTATCTTACCTGGATGGGTTGACGAACCCCAGAAAGACCCACCCATCCAGGCAGTTGAAAGAATCACAAGGTCTTCCAATCTCTCTCTACATTTCTAACAATAAATTGTTTTTCTACTTTACTTAACCTGTTTTGTTGTCAAATACATTATCCAACTATAAGCAATTAAAAATTAACAGGGAATAAAAACAGACAAAAAGAACCGTCCGAATAAACGAAATCAATTACTTCAAAGTTTAAGCAATTATTTCTCTGACTGACATAGCCTAATCAAAACTTTCTTCAGGAAATTTTTTGTAGAGCATTTAGTAAGCTTTCCAATGGTAACCTTCCGTTTACCAAGATTCCCAACCGTTTTCGAGATATTAAGGAGATTATACAAAGCTACCAAAGCTTTTCATGTCTGTCAATAAAATATTTTATTCTAACCTTTCCTTAACTCCAAACGTAACCAAAATTTCAACATAATAGTTTTGATGAAGTTCAAACACACAGAAATGTTTCAACTGAATCCCATGATGCAAAGTACCCAAACCAAAAACGTTATTCAACAACTATTTTTCCAATTTTCTCTGAAACGGTTAAAACTATCACCTTAAAAATGGTTTCATTCGTTTTCCTAGGCCAAGAAGCCTATAAAACGAATACTTGCAAGCATATGAAGTAAGCGGAACGATTTTTTTCGCGCGACATTCCCTCCAAAAACCATGTTCTGGTGGGCGGATTCTGCTGGTTAACGAATTTGACCTTTCAAATAGACGAAAGATTTTTGTACCAAATTTCATCAGAATCGGACCAGCCGGCTAGAAAATTTTGCGTTTCAGGACCCCTAGAGAACGAAAATAAAGGTGGTTCAAATTTGTATATATATATATATATATATATATATATATATATATATATATATATATATATATACAAATTTGAACCACCATCATTTTCGGTCTCTAGGGGTTCTGAAACGCAAAATTTTCTAGCCGGCACTTTCGGATTGCGTCATGAGATCAACCTAATAAGCCGGGTTCTCTCTATGGAGGGAGGGAGGAACCGCGCTAAAATAATAAATAAAAACCCCTATATTTTTTTATAAATAAAAATTTAATAATATAATGTTTTGATTGATAGTAATATTTTTAAAAATGTGGGATTTTATTGAATAATAAATATAGAATTAGCCCAGAATATAGCTCTTATGACTTGTATAAGACACACTGCTCAGTCCTCTTCGCAATCGGGGCATAAAAACCTGAGTGCTGTAGACATATTCAGAGTGTCCCCATAATAAATGGCCATACTTCGGGAATCGATGCACAATGAAAAAAGAAAGAAAAAAGTCCTCTGGAATTTGTCTCGTTGTTGCTTGGTTTCCGAGAAAAACAAAAAAAACTAAAACACAATTGTGTTACAGCATTCTTTCATAATGCCTATATAAGTCATTAAAAGTGTATGTTTTGTCTTCCCCCTTTACCACCCAAAAAAAGAACAAAAAACCTTCTTGGTCGAAAAAATTAACTGACGCCATGTAAAGCTGTAAGTTCAAGACAATTTAAAATATCTACTTTTCTTCGGAGGAAACTGGTAAACACAAAACAAAAAAAAAAAAAACTTTCAGTTCTTAATAAAAATAAATTTTCCATTCTTGAAACATTTTAAATTTAACACTGGACGCATACATAATTATAAAATAACAATTTCTTCCTCTAATAATTCCTAATAATCAATTTAAAAGATGTTCAAAGGTTTGGCCCCTTGCAGCAATACAGGCATTACATCGTACATTGACAAACTGGATGGCATTTGTGCATTGCTCTGTTCTAATCAGTTCCCAGGCCCATCTGATGTTACAGATGAGGTGCTCCCTGTTGACCAAAATATTTAATGTGTCCCCGTGTGAAAAATCCAAGGGCATAAGGTCTGAAGATCGAGCTAGCCAAAATACGGGCCCACATGTCTTATCCTAGGCCCTGGATAGTTAGTGCCCAACCAATTTCGGACGGCCCTCCCTTAGTGGGCTAGACTTGGAACCAGCTGCCCAATCTCTGTGCCAAAAGGAATTCCTCAAAGAACAACAACAGTTTATTATCAAGGAATGCGTGGAAAGTATAAGAATGCCTTTTCACAATCGTGAAACGAAGCAAAAAAAAAGATAAATGCCAAAGGGCTCGTTTATTTTGGGGACACTCTGTATAACTTGAGTACAAACTTCAAAAATACATGTTTTTTTCCTTTACAGTCTCCTTTTCCCTATGTAGGAACTTCTGCCATGTCTGTTGTTGGGCTAATCTTTAGTATTATATAAATACTTTGTAGAATTCCACGTGGTACTAAAGTATTGTGTGCACGACAATGAAGCTGATTATTACAAAAATGCTCACCAAGTCCCTTCAAAAACACTCCTCTTTCAGGGTTTTCAGTGATACATTTAATTGTTTACAGAAAAATGAATGAATCAATTCTTCCAAAATTCAACATAGGGGAGGGCAGGGTTAAAAGTGCTGATTTTACTAAACCTACACTATGAATGTTATATTTATGCTGCATGAGGTACCTAATGTGAAATTTAATGTAGTTTTTATAACCATAATCCAATTAGATAAATATTCAATATGAATTAATTTATAGGCTATATTGAACAAATAGTCAGAGGGGTAAAATTTACCTCACCAAGGGGCAGGTTGTGCCGATTATATTTGAAACATATTTTACTTGGTTTATTCAATAATTTGTTTTATTCTTAACTAAGCTCTGTATAAAACTACTGTTCATTTGCTAATAACGCTTTCCAAAAATCTGACTTTCTTTCTTAGCCAAAACTTAAATATTTCTCCACATGTTATCACCTTAACGGCTAGCTATTTGCATTCCATTATAAGTTTGAATCATGTTCAAGTCAATTAGATGGGAATGAAAACAACAAATAAACATTTACTTGTAAAACATAATTGTAATTTTTAATAAATTTACATTGTACCTTATTTGAAATAAAACTTAACAATTTAAAACATTAAACTCAACATTAGGGACGGAAGTAGTACCACTTTTTGTTTTCCTTTCAAAGATTCTCATTCTAAAAAAAGTCCGACTTGCAGGAACTGCATCATCTTAGCGCAGTTCCGTTCATGTCCCTAGTGCCATTTGATAAGCTTAGAAAAGAAATAAACTTTTTTTTTTTTTTTTATATATCTCGTGAAAATTGCCAAAATCCTCTCGAACATCTCGAATAAAAGTGATATTAAGGCGTCACGGACACCGACAGTAGCTAACTTTTACACAGAAGCGGAAATTACAGAATCTGGCTCTCATTCTAAAGCAAAGCTCTATAAATCAATACAAAATATGCCTAATAAAGCCTTTCTAGAGGATACAGAAGCATGGGCGTATATGAGGGGGGGGGGGCTGAGGGGGCTGCAGCCCCTCCCGAAATTTTGAATTGATGATAAAAACTTCTCGTAAAACACTTAAAAATAAATTAAATAAGATCACTTAGTTCATAAAACATATTTTATTTTACATGTAATAGCGTTTTAGTTGCCTAAAACTATTCCAAGCTCTAAATATTTAGTATTCCATACCCTGGAAATGGTCTCAGCCCCCCCCCCCGAAATTGTTTTTATATACGCCCATGTACAGAAGGATCAAGAAGAATTACACAAGATTGAGTAGAATACCCTGCCTAATATAGCCTATATAGAATAATATGCCGAATAAAACCTATCTAGTAAATACACAAGGACAAATAAAAGTCTTGACGAATAACAAGTCAAGAAAAAAAACTTTATTTAACAAAATAAAACAAAGTTTAGTTGCCCAACTACAATAGAATAATATACCTAATTAAGTCTATGGAGTAGACACAAACGGACCAAAAACAAGTCTTGTGGAATATTGTTTTTTTCCTAATTAAATACTTTTTATCAATATTTAGTATATAACCTTTGTTGAAAACTATTGATTGCTAATTGATGAATCGGTTTACAACTAAGTACTCTTTATGAATACTTAGTATATAACCTTATGTTTGGATCTGAGTTTTTGGGGTGCTCTCCGCCTAGGCTTTGTATTTGTGTCGGCAGATACCTGGGGTATATTTACAGCTCTTGAGGATTAACTCTTAGCAGGTAAATTTCCTGCGGCCCCCTTGTTTCTACGGGCATTGAACCGCCATATTCGCTCATAGTATCTAACCGTTGTGAAGTTTATTTTTTGGATTTAGGACTTATTATACATATGTAGACTAAATCATAGCAAGAAGTAATCCTCCGTCGTCGGTTCTTAACTATGTAGACTCGCTAATGTTATCCAATCTTAGATACATCGTATTTAAAATCCACAGCAAAAACACAACATTTCATCAGAATCCCCTGCTGAATAAAACTTATATAGAATAATATGCAAAGTAAAGCCTATCTAGTGGATAAAAATAGAGGAAAAAAGCCGTTCGTGGTGGTAGAAAATCTTAAAAGTATTTCGCTCAGAAATCTTCGAAATATTGTCACTAATTTTACGTATCCTGTTTGATAGCCAAATAGATTTATATTGTATAATCAATAAGAAAAACCTACTAACAATAAAAAACTATGGGTAACAGATGAAAATAGGGAATACCAAGAATAATTCTAAGGAACGAAATCAACACCAGTACTGTAATCTAGATATTCATACGGCATGTTCGAATTCTAACAAACAAAATATTGATTCTAATTATACGTATCCTGTTTACTGACAAATACATTTGACTGCTATAAGCAATTAAAAACACTAGGGAATATGCCAAAGAACTCGGAGTAGGAGCCTCGACAGTTTCAAGACATTTGAAGGAAATCGACAAATCCAAAACTGACATTTCATACGGTACAGCCTGATATATTTTTAACAATGAATTGTTTTTCTTATTTTAATTAATCTGTTTTATTGTCAAATACATTATCCAACTTTAAGCAATTAAAAAATAACAAGGAATAAAAACAAACAAAAAGAACCGTTCGAATAAACAAAATCAATTACTTCAAAGTTTAAGCACTTATTTCTCCGATTGACATAGCCTAATCAAAAATTGTTTCAGAATCTTTTTTGTAGAACATTTAGTAAGCTTTCGCATGGTAACCCTCCGTTTACCAATATTCCTAACTGTCTTCGAGATATTAGGGAATGTATACGAAGTTCCCAAAACATTTCATGTCTGTTAATAAAATATTTTATTCTAATCCTTCCTTAGCTCCAAACGTAACCAAAATTTTAACATATTAGTGTTGATGAAATTCAAACATGCAGAAAATGTTTCAGCTGAATCCCATAATTTTAAGTACCAAAATCAAAGACAAAAAGAACAGTTTGAATAAGCGAAATCAATTACTTTAAAGTTTTAAGCACTTATTTCTCCGATTGACATCGCCTAATCAAACCTTTCATTAGAACCTTTTTTCTAGAGCATTTAGTAAGCTTTCTAATGGTATTCTTCCGTTTCCCAAATTCTCAACCTTTTTTGAGATATTAAGGAAAGTATACAAAGTTACCAAAACTTTTTTATGTCTGTTAATAAAATATTTTATTCTAACCCTTCCTTAACTCCAAACGCAACCAAAATTTCAACATATTAGTTTTAATGGAAGTAGAACATGCAGTAAATGTTTCTACTGAATCCCATGACTCATATGATACAGAACCCAAACTGATGATAAGTACCCAAACCAAAAACGGCATTCAAAAATTATTTTTTCAGTTTTCTCGAAAACGGTTAAAGCTATCGCCTTGTAAATGGTTCCATTCGTTTTCCTAGCCCAAGAAGCCGATAAAAAGAGTACTTACAAGCTTAGGAACTCAAAAACGTAAGCGTTACGATTTTTTTTGCGCGAATTTCGCCCCAAACGCCATCTTCCAGTGGGCGGATTTTGCTGGTTAACGAACTTGACCTTTCAAATTGGACGACAGATTTTTGTACTAAATTTCATCAAAATCGGACCATCAGGGAAGCCAGAAATGAGCGAACAGACAAATATATATATATGTATACAAATTTGAACCATTGTTATTTTCGGTCTCTAGGGGTTCTGAAACACGAAATTTTCATGTCTGCACTTCCGGATTGTTTCATTGTATCAACCGTATAAGCGGGGTTCCTCCCTATGGGGGAGGGAGGAACCGCCCTAAAACAATATGAACAGTAATTAGCATTATATTAGTTTAGTCATTTCCAAAACAGGGTAAATTATGCTGCGGCAACAACCAACCCCTGACCTTTGGCACTTAGTAATATGCAAATATATACGTCAATTTGTAAAAACATATTGAATGCAGCATTATTTTACAGAGTTCTTACGATTCTTTAAAATATATTATCAACATTTTATTAGTGTGTATGCCAAATGTGCTCTTGGGATAGCATTAATGCACGCAGGAATAGGATGTATCCTCCTCTTTTTTCATTGAGAAAATCTCATCGGCACAATCAACCCCACCCACCCCTAGCTCAGAATATGACCATAAGCCATCAGTATATTGAAGAGAAAACTCATGAGCTTTCTCATGAGTTTGCTGTTGGCACCAGCTCAGAAAGACTCCTGGTCATATTCAATGGCCAATTACTCCAAAGCCAATAACTTTTGTTTATGTTTAACTCCTTTTGTTTCATCAAGGATTCCTTAATAAAAGTTACTAGAAATCACAGAATTAAAGGTTGCATGAGAAACAGATATGTAGTGAACTCTGGGCCTTACAGAGCCAGTAACCACAGAAGGATTAAAGAAAACTACAAAATCAACAAAACATGGGAGGTAATACATATATACATATACATATACATATATATATATATATATATATATATATATATATATATATATATATATATATATGGTAAAACTGAAGGAGAGTGTCCTCAGCACCGATTTTCTTCAAAGTTTGCACTATAACGTATTTTGATGCACTAAACACGAATCCGTTGAAAAAAAAAGTTGCTCGCAACTAGGAAAGAAGTTATTTAAAAAAAAAGTTCACTGTTATGAAGGTTAGGGAGGACTGCCTTGGACGACTTTTGGGCCGTAGAATTCTTTTCATTTCTGCGAGTTGGATTGACTAGGGGTTTTGATGTTTTCTTGAGCGAGCGGAGCGTAGCGGAAACGCATAGCACGTATGCCCAAAAGCGACTGTTTACGACCAAGTCAGCTACCACAGGTGAGTCTAAATTTCAATTACACTTCGTCATTAAGGACTATTGCGCAGGCGCGTGTTTACATATAAGCTGTTTACCCCGTCTTTTATAACCTCCATAACAGTGAACTTTAGTGCTTAATAACTTCTTTCCTAGTTACGAGCAACTTTTTTTTTCAACGGATTCGTGTTTAGTGCATCAAAATACGTTATAGTGCAAATTTTGAAGAAAATCGGTGCTGAGGACACTCTCCTTCAGTATTACCTTATTTGATGCCTAAAAGAGAAAGATTCTTAATATCATTTACAAAACTAATAATATTAAAATACTAATGAGGCTATATTAATTATGGAAATAACATATTTTATTATAATAAAAGTGTGTATGGGTTCATATAAAAAACTTATATCTTATCGAAAATATTTGTCCCTCATTAGATCTTCACAACTCACACATTTAATATTAAGCTTTCAACAAGAATTAAATACAGAAATGTCATGAAGATGGAAATGTGTTTAAAGTTTTGAATAATTGGTATTGTAGGAAAATAATAATTAAATACAATGGTTAAAACAACTTATTCATAATTAACAGGACATGGTGAGTTTAAAATTATGACAATAAAATTTAGTAAATGGTTTTGGAGGATGTAATATCTGTAATTAATATACTATTGTAGATTGCCTGAAGATGGACCAGTGTGTCCGAAACGTTGTGATGGAGAAATAAATGTAAAGTTTGAAATTTTTGAAGGGTTATTCTTCACCTGTTGGTATTATCAACTTATTTATCTTTTCGTTTGGATGCCATTACTGCCAACAATCTCAATTTTAAAGCATTTTTCACAAAAGTTTTATTAATAATAAATGTGTACATGCTCACAGCATACATTCATTATTTCAACTCAAACAACTCTCACTGTGCTCTTTTTGAATTTTTAACTAAGACAATATGAAATCAGTAATATTTATATAGTCTTAAGCTGGCATTTCTGAAGACAATAATATTCGCAATTAACACACAATATAATAAAAGTTAGAAAAAATCTGTGGGAATTACCAGTTATTAGAGCAGTCAAAATCGAAGCATTGCTTATTTTGAGGCGACAAAATAAGTCTCGGCGATTCTTGAATAACTCGTTTATATATGAGTTGTGGCAGTTCTTCTCTCAGGGCCTCTGGTTTCACTAAACCATGTTGAGACTTTATTACATATCTAAATAGATCCATGTTTCATAATATTTATTTCTACAACTGAATAACTACTCCGTGCTCGAACAGAGTCTATGACAGTTGCAAACAATGCCGGTGAGCCTTTCGGGCCATAGCACTACGGGAAAAGAAACGTCTTTTTCATCATAAACGCCTTTAGAAGAAGTGATTACTACATTGACGTCACACGTTATTACTACATTTTATCTTTGTGATCTTTAGTTTGCTTTTTGCTAAGGATTAGTTATAATTATGTATATCCATCAATAATAATAATAATCTCCAATATTATAAATAACATAAATAAATAATAATTAGTCAGGGAATATTTGGGATTCGGTTAGGAAAACATCAATACGATTCAAGGTAGGGATTGTCGGGATTCGGTCACTGCTTCAGTAATGTCATTACTATTCAACTCTCGTCATTCCATATCATCATTACAATGTACACCTTACACCCTCATTCCACGGATCATTTTTAATGTCATTACTTTTCTTCAGTATGCATTGTGATCTCCGTGACAGAAGCGTTTTTGTTAATAATGGATCCTCGCAAAGTCGCCTGTGTAGCTATAATCGCGATACTAGCCATAAAAAACATGTGAAGGCCTTAATATGACACATATCCTTCCAATCGGGGCGTTTCTATGTGTTCTATGTGATAACCATTTTTCGCAAGTACCTTTTGAGATAATGCAATAGTCATTTATATGGTTAGAAAAAGGAGTCTTTCTTCTTTTGAAAGATTTCAATGACATAAAAATCAGATTATCTCAAGAGGAGATATTGAATTTCAAAACGTCACATTACTTTTTCGCTTACAAATTTTTATTCTCTTCCAGACTTGGAAAAATCATTATTTTTTGTTTTCAATATTAAGTAATACTGAAGGAGAGTGTCCTCAGCACCGATTTTCTTCAAAATTTGCACTATAACGTATTTTGATGCACTAAACACGAATCCGTTGAAAAAAAAAAGTTGCTCGCAACTAGGAAAGAAGTTATTAAGCACTAAAATTCACTGTTATGGAGGTTATAAAAGACGGGGTAAACAGCTTATATGTAAACACGCGCCTGCGCAATAGTCCTTAATGACGAAGTGTAATTGAAATTTAGACTCACCTGTGGTAGCTGACTTGGTCGTATACTGTCGCTTTTGGGCATACGTGCTATGCGTTTCCGCTCGCTCAAGAAAACATCAAAACCCCTAATCAATCCAACTGGCAGAAATGAAAAGAATTCTATGCCCAATAGTCGTCCAAGGCAGTCTTCCCTAACCTTCATAACAGTGAACTTTTTTTAAAAATAACTTGTTTCCTAGTTGCGAGCAACTTTTTTTTTCAACAGATTCGTGTTTAGTGCATCAAAATACGTTATAATGCAAACTTTGAAGAAAATCGGTGCTGAGGACACTCTCCTTCAGTTTTACCCAATATTATTCACCACGTTAGGGTTTCTTGGGGTGCTGATTTTAAATCTGCTATTATTTTTGGTGTAAAAAAATGTATTATACTAGTTTACTTGAAAACGTAAGCATATTTTTGAATATATTTGACGAAATATAAATTTTAGTTTAACGATTATATTTTTCTTCTAATCTACTCTATAAGACAAATGAATTGGTAAAAGAATCACGTCGACATTATTTTCTAAAGTCGATATAAAAAATAAAGCACTTTCAACCTATCGTCGTAAAGCACTTTCCTATTTTATATCGTCGATACTAATGCAAAGTAACGAATGTGAAAAGTTGTTGGTACCTAATAGATGACCTTATATATATTTTATTCTATGATATATTTTAATTAGACTTAATGCGGATTCGTTACTTTGAGTATCTGTAATTGATAATTATTTTTCTTTAATTTTCGAGAGTTTGCCATAATGTATACCAGTCCAAAAGCAACCTGAAAAATTGAAAATGAAAAATACATTTTTTCACATTCGATATTTTTCATTCGATACATTGAATTCCGAAAGACTATAATAATGTTACCAAGGTAGAGTCATACATTCCTATTCATCTTATTTTTTGCCCTTATTACTCAATCTAGTTACACCTATACATCTCTTTCACCTAGTTACAGCTCGAGATAGACTGAGTAATGACGGATTTATGATGTAGCGCTCCCTACACCATCATTACTAATGACAGTATCCCCTCCACTTTCAGTAATGATGAAGCCGAGATCAGAAAATCCGGATTCACATCATTACTGTTCGTCATTCCAAGTTTGTCCACCTAACACTATCATTATTACTGTCATTTTGATAAGGTAATGTCATTATTACTGACCGTGTAGAGGCCGCTTAATAAAACTACGTTTTATCGTGAAAATGGTTTTATTGTGCCGACGTTTCGGCTTGAACTTCAAGCCTTCATCAGGGCGATGGGGAGGTTGAGAACTATACCTCACAGATGTGGGATCATTTCATCATCATCAATACGATTCTTCTATAACTCTGTATTAATTCTCTGATGGCCTTCTTTAGGAATGAGTGCCGGTGGCTAGAGAAAGACCAAAATTAACTTTCATACCGAAGTTAACTAATTCCTGACGAATGCTACCAAAGAGGAATACAGATTTTTACAAAAATCGTATTGATATTTTTCTAGCCGAATCCCAACTAGTCACTATATATATATATATATATATATATATATATATATATATATATATATATATATATATATATATATATACATACATATATATATATATATATATATATATATATATATATATATATATATATATGTATATATATATATATAAATATATCATTATATATAACAATAATGTATTACCAAGGTAAATGTGAAGACGCGGGGTCTCCACACCGATCGTTTTGAAATGTTGCACTATAACGTATTTTGATGCACTGAACACGAATCCGTTAAAAAAAAAAGCTCGCTCTCCACTAGGAAAGAAGTTATGAAACACTAAAGTTCACTGTTGTGCGGGTTCTGAAAGGTAATGTAACGTATTATGTTTGTCAACATGCGCATGCGCGGGTATGGAAAAGTCCGTAATAAGGATGTCTAATTGAAATTTACCATGAATTATTTCAATTTATCTCCAGTTATTTATTCAAAAATATTAAGCGACATGTTACGACAGGCCAGGACGCCCAAATTTACAATGATTTGTGAATAAATATCTTATAAATATTTAAAATAACAGTTCTTTGTTTGCCAATCTTACATAAAGAATTCTATTAATTTTAGCGAGTTGGGTTGACTAGAGTTTTGATATCTTCTTGAGCGAGCGGAAACGCACGGCACGTATGCTCATAAGCGACACGTTACGACGGGTGAGGACGCCCAAATTTACAATGATTTGTGAATAAATAGTTTATAAACACTTCAAATAACAGTTCTTTGTATGCCAATCTTACATCTCCGCGCATGCGCACGTTTACAAATACGTTGTTTAGGTCAGCTTTCAGAACCCGCACAACAGTGAACTTTAGTGCTTCATAACTTCTTTCCTAGTGGAGGGCGAGCTTTTTTTTTTTTAACGGATTCGTGTTTAGTGCGTCAAAATACGTTAAAGTGCAACATTGCAAAACGATCGGTGTGGAGACCCCGCGTCTTCACATTTACATTGGAAATGTTTTATTCATTATACCTACCTAGATTTTAGAATATTTGAATTAATTCTGCATTCGTTGCAGAAAAATAAATGAAAAAACTTTTTTTTCAAGGTTCTTAATAAAACTACATTTTATCGTGAAAATGGTTTTATTGTGCCGACGTTTCGGATTGAACTTCAAGCCTTCATCAGGGCTGTAAAAACAAGTAGGACATATTTAACACTAATATATACATATATCTATCTAAATATACCTAACATATATATATATACACACACACACACACACACATATATATATATATATATATATATATATATATATATATATATATATATATATGCATATACACATTCACATATACACGCACACATATGTACATTCCTTATGTGTTGCTTTTTTCAGTCTAGTACTTGTATTTAATTGTTGTTTAGTAGAATGATTGTTAAATGTTTAATGAATTTATTTAATTTTTCCTTAAGTTGGCAATTTGTGATAATTTGTGATACCATTTATATATATATATATATATATATATATATATATATATATATATATATATATATATATTTAACCTCATACTTTCTAGTTTTAATTTTATCTAAATATTATTATTCTTTTAATGCATTGACATGTGCGTATGTGTATGTTTAATTTCTTTAATTTGTGAGTAACTTGGTGCTTTTAGAACCTGATATCTGTATGATGATGATTAGATAGTTAGCCGTCGAGGTGATAAGTAAAGATGGAATGGTTGGGATTCGGCTAAATAAACCTCAATATGATTTTGTTTTAAAAAATCTATATTTCGAACGTTTCGGCTACTCATTGGTAGCCTTCGTCAGCTAAAATGACAAAAAAAAAAGAAATTAATACAAAAACAAAAATTATGATTGTGATAGGTAACAGAGCTATAGATACAATTAACTTATAAAAGAACATATCGTCTTAAATTCTTAGAATGAAAAAGTAAATAGGTACAATAATTGATTTTAATAGTAATTAGTAACGTTAATTGATTTTACAAAGAAATAAGAAACTACATACCAATGACAATTATAGTAGCTAATAGTAACATTAATTAATTTTACAAAGAAATAAGATACTACATACCAATAGAAATGCCGAGCGGCAGAGGAAGACCAAGGTTGGCAATTAAGTAACCATTGTAGAGTGTCTAAGGAGAGAAGGAATCTACTGGGGTATAAGTAAGTGAAAACAGCAGGTGGTGGGGGAAATGTCGGTAAGGATCAAAAAGCATGTTTATGACATGTCGGTAAGGATCAAAAGGCATGTTTATGACAGGAAAGGAGAAAAAGGTGTTAATGGAAGGATACCCAAGGGGCATGGTAAAAATCTAGGTGGGAGGTCGGGAGAGTATTTGGAAAATATTAGCGTACATAGGAGAAATGCCTTGTTGGTCAGTTTTGTAGTTTATATTGTTTTTGTTTAAGTTTATGTGTACACATTCCGAGATCTGTAGTCTTTTTTTGTTTCGTTGTGTAGAAAGAATTTTCGTGTCGTCGAAGTTAAGGTTACTGATATCTGTATTTCTAAGATAAAATTGTATAAGTCTGCACTTCGACAATAGCTATATCAGGGAGTGTGGGTGTGTGTCAGGAAAAAAAAATTCCCTAAATAGTAGAATATGCCGAAAAATACATACATAGTACAAGGTCTAATTTAATAAAAAAAAATTTTAAAAATATAAAATAAAATAAAAAATAAATAAATAAAAATAAAAAATAAATAAAATAAAATAAAATGAAGAAAAGAGTATGTTTAAAAGATATTTATATTTAAAAAAAAAGTACTTTGTTCATAGGGTTCTGGACCACCCAATGAACAAAGTACATTGGAGATGAAAGAAAGAGGAAGCGGTGTCGTAAAGTGAGGTGTCATAAAATTTTGTGTTAATGGAAGGGAAATTTGGTGTCTGATAGGGAGAGGGCTCGATTAATTAGTTTACTAACAGTATTGAGGATTTGGTGTTTGGGGTGTGAGGAAAGGTAATGCAGAAGTCGTCCAAAGTAGGTGGGTTTGGTTTACCAATCAGTGGATATAGAGCCGTCTGTATTTCTTATGAGGAGTACGTCAAGGAAAGGAAGGGAGTTGTTTGATTCGGTCTCGATGGTGAATATTAACCGGTGGTGGTAGGAGTTAAAAGCTGTTAGTATTTCGGTAATCTTATTGGGATTAATTATGAGGAAGAGGTCGTCAACGTATTTTTTAAGGAAAATAATATCGTCAGGGAACATGGGGAGGATTTGGTCAAGGAGGTCATTAAGGGTAATACTGGATAGGTTAGGAGCGAGGACCCCCATGGAGCCCATGGCAAGGCCAGAAATCTGGTTGAAGAATTTATCTTGGAATAGGAGGTATCCGGATTTACAACAGAGAGATAAGGATTCAAGATAGGAGGATCGAGATAGCTTGGTGTGTGGTTCTAGGGTGGTCCAATTCTTGTCAATAATTTGTAGGGTTTTATCTATGGGAATGTTTGTGAAGAGGGGCTGGGCATCTAGAGAGGCTAAAATGAAATTGGGAGGGATGAGAAGGGAATGAAGTTGTTTTTTGAGGTCGTGTGCATTCCGTACGTCATAGGGTTTATTGTGACTTAAAGTTTGGAGGGAAGTAAGGAGAAATTTGCTTAGTTTAGAGGAGGGCGAAACGTCGGCATTTTCACGATAAAATGTAGTTTTATTAAGAAGCAGTGACCGAACCCCGACAATCCCTACCTTGCATCATCAACGGTCAACGATCTCCTCTCAAAGTTTTTTTTTTTTTGTTTTTTTACAGTTACATTTTACTACAACAAAATTTTACTTTAAAGACGATTGTGTTGCAAAGTAACTTAAAAGACATACAATATGTGCAAAATGTGTCAAACAATGATGTCTTCATTGAGTTAGTAGATACGGGAGGGAGTGTATCTATCTTCCAATGCTAAAGTAGAGTAGGTCTAAAGTCGGACATTTTAGTGTGACAGTGACGAAAATTTGAATTTCTGAATATGATTGTTAGCAAACAATGAACTTAAACGAATTTATATAACATATTCGTATACTTTTATTTATTTCTTTTTTTACAATGCGCTTTTTTTTTACAATAAATGTCCATAAGTATTTCTCTTGAAGGATAGTGTTGATAATAAAAAATATGATGTTCATCTGAGTGTTAAAATGCCAATAGATGAGACATGTATTAAATGAATCCCAATCATTTGGCTAATATAAAAATGTATACAGTTTGATAATCATGTAACAGGCTCAGGAATTCTGTATGATCTAACTGAAAACAATAACT
Organism: Gonocerus acuteangulatus; assembly: GCA_946811695.1. Taxonomy (NCBI): domain Eukaryota; kingdom Metazoa; phylum Arthropoda; class Insecta; order Hemiptera; family Coreidae; genus Gonocerus; species Gonocerus acuteangulatus. Next base: position 82,089,149 of record OX328132.1, on the reverse strand, counting down.
AATACCAATGATGTATTTATGCATTTAAGCTGAAAAATGCATTATCCACTCAATTCTACTCATCTATTCAGTTCAACTTAATCACTAATCATTTCAGACTTTGGAGGTTTTATACCTGATACTGCTCTCTGGGATTTTGCACTGCCCCCCCCCAAATAACTTATATGTAGTAATGAAGAAACATGTAATATGTAAAAATACTTAGTGTCACCAAAACATGATAAAAACATAGACAAGATATTTTTGAGCATCTGAAAACCATTGAAATTCATATCTGTTGTATTTAGGAGAATATGTAGAAGGGGCAGGGAGGATACTGATTTAGACCATTTATAATACCAGCATATTTATAATGCATTATTTATCGATAATATATAAGGTTTTTCATGCTTTGTCTTTATGGAGTCTTATCCAATATTTAGTAGAGTTACCAGCCAAGAACTTGATTGGATATGCTAATTTTATGATAAAATATTGTTTTTATAATAATAAAAATTCATTTATGACTAATGTGAACATAAAGAAGAAACATTTATTTCTGCTTTATTCTTATTTTTTTAATTAACTTGTAGTTAATGACATAAAAAAAAAAAAAAAAAATTGTTGAAGGTTGTCTTATGAATATTCAAAGAAAGTGTAAATTCTACAAAAATTGTATGCATTTAAGAGTTACAAATAATGTAAATAATTCTGACAGCAAATTTTAATAAGGGTTTAGATTTAGGAATATTCTTAAATTGTTATTAAAGTATTATTAATGATAAGGCAGTAAATGTGGCTCAATAGAAAAGCACTCGAATTACTATGTTCAGGAGTACCTGAGCTTGAACGAGGGGGTGGGGGTGCATAGTAGCCAGAGCATAGAACTGACCACACTACGTCCCTATAGTTATGTATGACTAATAATATCTCTACAGTATCCCCTCCTCTGAGCTCTCGTGTCTCGTTATGGGATTGTTTTGTTTCTTTTAAATTATAAAATCAACATTATAACTACAGGAAGGGGGTGATAATAAATATAATATGCCCCATGAACACTTCCAATTGTTAAATCATGTTCTGTAATACATACGTTTCTAGTATCATTGGTAAATATTTACATATCTGTACAATATATTTTCTATGTGTTATTTAAGTGTACATAAAGAGAAGATTAAAATAAATAAAAAATCACTCTCATCGTTTATTTTATCTTCTTTTATTTACATATATGTAGTGACCAACAGTTGATACATTTTTATTGGTATAAAATTTACATATTTTGACAATACTTATACTAGTTTTATTTAAAAATTGAATATATGTACACAATATATAGCTTATATAATCAATTAACTGGCTTAACATTTAACGAGTGCATTCATTTTCTCTTATTAAATCGGTGGATTTGTTTTAAATACTTACAGTTAAAAACAGATGAAGGTAAAAAAAATTGACTTTCCATCAGTTTATAGTTTGTTTTTTTTTTTACTTCTATATTAACTAGTCAAATATCAATCAAGAATAGTTTCAAACTTTAGCTATTTGTCCTACTTTGTGTAGACTTTTTCTTTAGACAATTTCTTTAAAGTTATTACAGTCATTTGTATCATAAATTATTTTAAAAATCAAGAAGTTTACACAAATAAATAGTTATATTACTTATCAATTTTTTTAAAGTACTAATATTAACTCAAGCTATATCGAGAATTAATAATTTTGACTTTAGGTTGGAGCTGAAGAGTCGAAGTTGTTTGGGCCTATATGGTCTGAATAAACAGGTGAACAGGTTTTTGAAGATTTATGACATTTTCCAAAAAAGAATGAGTCGGTAGCTATACTTTCAGCTCCAGACTCACTAGCACCATCAAAGAATGAATCATCTGTTTCGCTAACACTGTCTTCTCTTTTTAATAAAGTATCGGAGCCATTTGAGTCAGTACTAAGATACCCAGAGTCTTCAGTTCTGTTTTGAACTTGAACGAATTGTGTGTTTAAGCATTTAGATTTATTTCCTAACTTCAAATCAGGTGAAATGGATTGATGTTTGTGGCAGGAATGTTCTTTTGGTAGGAAAAGTTCAAACTTTGATTCTGTAGAATCAGATTTGATTTCTATGTTTTTATGACAAATATGCTTGAGCTTTGTGGAAGCAGCTTGGAGATGCTCCAGGTGCCCTTGTTTAATGGAAGTTCTAACTGTTTCGTTTTTGGGGGGTAGTGGAGGTCTTATTACTCTCGGAGGTAATGGCGGAACATCATTTTTGTTTAAATTTGTTGATTCAACAGTATCTGAAATTTCAGGTGGCTTAAGTGTAGATTGATTGGGCGGTGAAGGTGGACGCTGCCTTTTGGCTTGCTTTGCTTCAGGTCTCAGTAGCTTTGGCTTTCCTCTTCTCCAAGAAAGTATAGAATATGACTCTGTTTCATTTAGTGATTTTGTAGAACCAACAGGGCTGGAACTTTTGATAGACTTATTATGAGTACATTGATTATACTTTGTCTTTGCTTCAAAAATTTCTCTTAAACTACCAAAAGCTCTATTTAAAGAATGTCTTGTTCCTCTAACATGCTTATCCTGGTCATTCCAACATGCATGATTCTTAAATGTCCCTGATGATTTAAGGGATATTTGCTGAGGTCGTTCTAGGGAATCTGCATAAATATCTTGAGTTTTTTCAATATTTATTGTAATTTCTTGATTTATTTTTAATTTATTTGGTTTTCGATCGAGTGTGTCTGGTTCAAAGCTATCTGATTCATTTGTATAATTTTCTGGTGGGTCATCACTGACTTTAATTGTTAAGTGACCCTGTGAGGCTCTGTTATACTCAACTTCATCATCACTCAGGTTTGAATTGATTGAGGAGAGATTGCTTTGACTGGATTCACTAGTGTAATCATAGCCATCATTTACATAAACTTCACTAACCAAACTGTAGCCACTAGTGCGGCTAATCAAATCCCCCATTGACTGGTTTTCAGTATTTTGCTGGCTCAGCATTATAGTTTCATAATCATTTTCTTCGTCCTTTATCTCATCAACATTTTTCGCAAGGATAGCGGAATTTTTTGACAAGTGAGAATTGATTTTGTTCATTAGTTCTGGGTCATTATCTGCGTAATCTGAAGGCGTAGAAAAACCATCATTTTTCATTTTAATAATCGCATCCTCATCAAAGTAATCATCCAGCCACATACTATTGTCTTGAATAGGTTCATATGTAGGATTTATTTCTTGATTATCTTTTTCATTATTTGATCTAAATTCTTTATTTAATTTTGAAGAAGAAAGTGGAGATTCATTGTGTATACTAGACTGGGATGTGCTAAGTTTTTCATGAGGTGTTGGATGAGACACAGTTTTGTTTTTTGAATTATTTTTTATATTATTGCCATTTTCTTTGGAAATGATATTTCTCTCTTGTTCTTGATTTTTCTCATCAGTAATGTCTCTTAAAACATTACGAGAAAGTGAATTTTTACTTATAATGTTATCAATAACATCTCTATTGGCGTAGATGGAATTATCGGTTTTAGTTTCACTTTTCAAAGAAACCGATTTCAAGGAAGCAGTTTCTTGATTACAATAAGAACCCTCATTGTTACATGAGCTGACTGTGGAAGCTTCGTCCTCTGCTCCAGCAAGAGGCACATTTTCAAGCCACTTCTGTATGCTGGTTTGTTTCTGTTCACTATTTCTACAGCAGGTGTGACAATTTTGATCTAAATGCCTATAATGCTTTTGATAGCAGAGCCTGTGCTTATTACTATGTTCCCTTCTAAATATGACAGTGCTTTCACTCCCAGCCATGCTAGATCCTTTCATCATGCTGTAGTCCGTTTCTTCAGGAATACCCATCAAACTTGGAAGAAATCGCTTGGCTTCCATCTTAGCTTTTGCTATTGAAATTACTTCTCTTATTTTTGTGAGAAATTCTATAGCTGCTGGTGGTGGAGCCTGCAAGGAAGATTAAGTATAAATAAAGGTAATAGGAAAGAAAATAATTTAAAAAAGAATGAATAAACTCTAAAATAAGATCAATGAATTAAATTAAAAGATTTAAAAACAAATTTACTCTTTAAATAAAAAAAAAGGATCCCTTTTATGATGATTTTGTTCTTCATATTCTATAATACAAACTTCATCTTCAATGTGACTTTTCATAATCTTATTAATACATCTGTTTTTGAGTTTCATTGTAAATGATGATACCTTGTGACACATATCCAGGGGTGAGACTACATCATTTTGAACTCCTCATGAAAATATTCAGAGGTGATTTTTTCATTACATAATCATAATGAATAAAATTAAAATTATTATTAATTGTTCATTTATGTTGGGTCTTACTCCGTTAATAATGTACTGGATTCATACTCTAAGAGACTCTAGAACCCAGCCAAGGGTAGGATGACCTTCCTCAGAAACAGGCTCACTGAAAGGGTTCCCTACAGTATGATGGATGTTTAGGTCACCAGAAGATAGGTCAGTGGTAATGGTCCTGGCAGTCGAAGCACTATGTGTGTGTGTGTGTGTGTGTGTGTGTGTGTGTGTGTGTGTGTGTGTGTGTGTGTGTGTGTGTGTGTGTATATATATATATATATATATATATTTATATATATATACTCAGTTTTAATAGCTTGTTATCCTCCTCTATTACTCTGGGCCATTAGTCCATGGTGCAGCAAGGATTTTCTCTACAAGCCATGAGATGAGAAAATTCCTGCCGCCAGTGGGACTCAAACGCACCATTTCGCATAAGAATCTAAGGCGTTAGCCACTAGACTACGGGAAGACCCCTTTATTACTATATATTAATAAAAAGCTTAAACATAACACAAATCATTTTCAAATTACTTTTCATAATTAGCAAAGCCGTTGTGAAACTCAAATTCTAATTGTTTTATTAAAGTAAAATAATAAACTTTATTCGTTGTTCTTTTATTAAATTAATTTCTAAAGATGGGAATATCTACAAAAAAATTGTTGAATTAAAAGGAAGTAAAAAAAAAATTATTATTTCAAATGGGTATTGAATTTAAATAGTGTAATACCAGTAATAGTTCTGGCTCAAAATATGCAGGATTAAAATACAATTTGCGCCTGCCATTTGTTGTTGTCATTGCCCGAACTGTTTCAGGCCTTTCCTCTTTCAAATCAAGTGTTTCGATAATAGAAACATTTTCCTCTGGTAGTCGCTCAATGTTTGAAGCATCTTGCAATAGAATAGAATGGTCAATCTTTTTTTTCTCCTTCTCATTTGAGCAGGGGTGAATCAATACCGAAGTTGTCTGAACCTGAAATACACATGACTAAAAATTATTTATTTATTTATTTTTTTAACAGCACATCAATGTCTGGGTCATTAGGGCCGACCTCCAAGGGGCAGTGAGGAATTTTCTTAACGAGCCGTGAGATAAGAAAATTCCTGCCACCAGTGGGAATTGAACCCTCCATCTCCCGCATGAGAAACTGAGGCATTAGCCACTAGATCATGGAGAGATCCCAATATAAATTAAAATAATTGTTTTGGCTTAGAATACTACTAGAATATGAATGAATCTTTTAATGAACAATTTCGAATTGTCATAAGTTTTTGCCCCTCTGGGCGTTCATGGGTTATTATGGGACTAAGAGAAAAAGAGGAGGAAGTTTAATAGAGAACATTAGATTATTTTCCTTAATTAAATAAAATACTAAGGAAGTAAGCATTGTTTCTGTTAAGGAGTAGTATTATACATTAATAGTGACTTTACAAATATCTTCAAAATACCTTATTCCCAGCTGGGAACGATTTTTAGACGAGCTACACCCATTGCTAGTCTACACATTTTTCTCGAAACAATGCTTCTCTTGGCGTGTTTTCTCTTTTCATTTTTTTTTCTTTTTTTATTACTCACCTTCTATATACATTACTAAAGGTTATTCTTATACGCCAAAGGCATATATTATATGCACATAGTACAAAACAGATACATACACTGTGCATAAGCTCATCTGATGGAGTTGGTAATTCAGAGCCATCATCTGATTCTGAACAAGACCCCGGTGCATCACTGAGGTACGCTGAATTTTCATGGCAATGCTTTAAGAGAGGATTGTTCTTGACTATACCCTCCTCAGCAACACCAAGTGGGCCACTTCTTGACTCCGGGTATTTGGTTTTTCTTTTCTTCCCATGTATATAGAGTAAAACTGAAGTAATATAAACCAGGCCCAGGAGAACAGAGCTCACAGCTATCACAATATAACTTGAACCCATGTTTTGTGCCTGTAGTTGCGAATCAACAGAAAACGAAACTTCTTTTACTCCATTCTGGTTATTATTGTCACCTGGAACAGATCACATGTCAAAATGGTGTATTCTAAATAAGATATTTCTCAACGCTTATTCAAGTTACCATTAAAATAAATAGTTGTTATGTAATTAATATATCTGTTTGAGGGGTTCAGGTGTGTTTTCTTTAACATTCCTTAGTATTAAATTTTGGGGGGATAAGAAATAAGACGTGAATAAAATAATATATACAGGGTGTCCCACTTTGAGATGTCATAACTTTAAGGGTTTATTCTGCACCTTATTTGTAGTTCAGGGAAGCAGTACACTCTTTGTTCACATTAACTGCTTTATTTGTTATATTTCGCCCGACATGTTTCGTGCCTTTTCGCACCTCTTCAGGGGCTTTCCTATGTAACAATATTTCTTTTGTAAATCCAAATCTTTAAATTGTTTACACTAATATACATATCCTGTCCCTAAATAATTTACATTTCAACATATAATTTTTAAACTTAATCTTAATCCTACCTTATCAAGAAGTCCTCTCGTCATGTTGTCTAGCTTGAGTCTGGCGTAGTACTGAAAAGTCATCTGTGGTAATTTATATGGCTGTTTGTATCGATTCTTTAGCTATTTTCATGGTATCGATTATTGGTGAAATTTGTTTTGTGAGGTTTAATTTATTATACTATGGAAAATTTGGTGCACATCCTTTAAATCCGTTTTTTTATTTATGGCAGTGTTGGAATTTTTAATTATGTAAATATTTTCTTTGATTTTTCTTTTTAAAGTGTTCCTCTCTTTATTTAAAATGTGAACGTCCTTAAAGTTAAAGTTATGTTTTAAAGTTAGTGCGTGTTCTGTCAATGTTGTCCTGTTTTCGTTTGTGTCTATGCTTTTTGCGTGTTGCACGATTCTCTTTTGCAATAGCTGTGCCGATTCCCCAATGTAGCATGCGTTGCAATCGTTACATCGAATTTTGTATATATTGTTCTTTGTACTTGTTGGTTTAATTTTATCTTTAATATTGCTAAAACTATTTTCTATTTTGTTCCCATATTTCCAACTTATTTTCCCTACGTCTTTACATATTTGTTTAAGTCTATTGGCTACTGAAGGATGGTAATGAAAAGTAAAAAATCGATTTATTTCATTCACATCTTTGTCATTTTCTTTTGTTAAAACCTGTTTTCTCTTTTGTAAAAATAAATGCTCATTCAAAGCTATTTGCTTATTTAAATTCGTATTTTTCATAAAGAATTTTTGAATACATGTCTGCAATAACTTTCGCTTTTTTGAATTGTTCTGTGATTCGGGAGGTTTATCGATTTTATCTCGTTTGCGCTTGTTTTTATTTTCAGTATTATAATTAAGCAAACCTGAAACTAATTTAATTTTTTTAGGTGGCATTGACTCTGTGATAGTATCAGAATATTTTCTTTTGCATTCTATGTCATTAAAAAAGTCGTCAGATATGCTAAAAATTTCAGGTTTAAATTCATATTTGTCATGCTTATTCGGAAGTTCAGTTGGTGTTTTTGTATACAATATACGTTTTTCTGCCCTTTTTATTTGCTGCTCTATTAATGATTTAGGATAGTTGTTTTCTTGAAACATATTTCGCAATTTATTTTTTATTTCGCAAAAATACTTAGAGGAAGTTCTGTACAAAGCTGATAATGTCCGATTGTATAAAATATTCTTTTTAAAATTAAGTGGGTGATTGGAATAAAAATTAATCATTCTTGTTGAATGATACGTCTTTGTTTTCCATTTGTATTCAATAAAATTATCCTCATTTCTGATTAGTCCCATGTCTAAAAAGTTTAATCTTTTATCAGCTTCCAACTCTTTGGTAAATTGTACATTATTATAATTGTTATTAAACGTTTCTAAAAGCTTATCCACTTCCTCCTCCTTTACACATAAAATAAGATCGTCTACATATCTGTACAAAAATTGAATCTTAATTGGAACCTCTGAAATGATTTCATTAAGAATCCAATTCATCACTATTCCACTAACAGCAATTGAGAGCGGGTTTCCCATCTGAATTCCGTACAGTTGTTTATATATCTTTTTATTAAATTGAAAGTACCCGAATTTACAACATAAACTGATCCCTTCGATGAATAACTCTTTATTTTTTATCTTAGAATGTTTTTCTATCTGCGTCCAATTATTACTAATGATTTTTATTGCCAAATCTACTGGGATGTTTGGAAACATGTTAACTACGTCAAATGAAACTAATTTAAAACCTGGTAAAATCTTTGTGTTCTTTAAATTGTCAATAAGATGCGTCGCATTGACAATATCAAAAGGGTTATCTTCACTAAATGGTTTTAAATCGGTCGCTAACATTTTTGCTAATTTTTGTATTGGGGATTCACAGCCACTGATAATCGGTCGTAAAGGCATATCTGTTTTGTGCAATTTAATAAGTCCATAAATTAAGGGAGTCAAGCAATTATGATTAACTAATTTGGTTTTGTCAAATTTATTTAAATAGCGTTTGTGTACCAACTTGTCCAAATATTTAATAACCTTATTTTTTATACTAGTAGTTGGATTGTAATCTATTTGTTTATATACGTTTGTATCATTTAGTAAGTTTTCCATTTTAAGATTGTACGTATGTCTGTCTATTAAAACCGTCTTGTTTGATTTGTCAGCTTTTATTATTAAAACGTCAGGATTGTCTTTTTTAAACTTCCTAGTAAGTCTTTCATATTGATTTAATTTTTCAGCAAGTAAAATATCTGTATGGTCAGGAATGTTTTTAAAGTAAATTGTCTTTTCATTTTTGCTCAATAAATTTACACTTTTTTGTCTGATTTTATTCTTTTCCTTCTTTGAAATGTCCAGGTTGTCAAGCATGTATTCTACGTCCGTTATCATATTAATCCTATCTGTTTCAGTAATGGGTTTTAAGATATTAAATTTACCACTTAAAGTTAGAAATTGTTTAACCTCTTGAGGAACACTTTTCTCTGACAAATTAACAATCCAGTTACTATTCGTACTAATGTCCGTTATCCGTTCCTCATGATAATATGGGACTTTATGTTTTTTTAAAATACTATTACTTTTTTTATGGTAATTTTTGCCAAATTGTAAATTTATTCGATTTTTATAGAGTTTAAAATATGTATCCAGCACTTGCTTAATTTTTGAACATTCTATTTTGGCGACGAGAGAACTTTTACATAAACCTTCTTTTTTAACTGTTTTCTCTAGTAAGGCGTAATTTCTAGACATTTCCAAATCCAAAATTTTATATTTAAAGTTATTTACAACATTCATAAATTTCCTATATCCACTAAAATTAACATTAAATATTTCATAAACCTTTTTAGTTTTATTTTCTATAAATTTTGGAAAAAATTTCGTTTTTTTACATGTTTTTAAAAATTGCAACCTTAATCTAATCCTAACTAGTTTTTTAACAATGTTGTTCAGTTCATAAAAATGTTTCATTAAAAAAGAATCCAGGTTCATATTTAGAATTTCTAAATAGAACCCTTCGTCACTCCAATCTTCTGCCGCGGAGTAATTCATATTAATTCTTGTGAAAGATGACCCAATATATATTTTCCACTTTTTCTTGTTTGTTTTTCTGGCAGGGGGTCGATAAAGCAGTACACTCTTTGTTCACATTAACTGCTTTATTTGTTATATTTCGCCCGACATGTTTCGTGCCTTTTCGCACCTCTTCAGGGGCTTTCCTATGTAACAATATTTCTTTTGTAAATCCAAATCTTTAAATTGTTTACACTAATATACATATCCTGTCCCTAAATAATTTACATTTCAACATATAATTTTTAAACTTAATCTTAATCCTGATAAGGTAGGATTAAGATTAAGTTTAAAAATTATATGTTGAAATGTAAATTATTTAGGGACAGGATATGTATATTAGTGTAAACAATTTAAAGATTTGGATTTACAAAAGAAATATTGTTACATAGGAAAGCCCCTGAAGAGGTGCGAAAAGGCACGAAACATGTCGGGCGAAATATAACAAATAAAGCAGTTAATGTGAACAAAGAGTGTACTGCTTTATCGACCCCCTGCCAGAAAAACAAACAAGAAAAAGTGGAAAATATATATCGGGTCATCTTTCACAAGAATTAATATATATATATATATATATATATATATATATATATATATATATATATATATATATATAGTCTTTGTGTGTGTGTGTATTAGGGTGGCCCTTAGTTATAGGGAATTTTTGTGAAAGTCAAAATGTTGCTGCTCCCACGCCCCAATTCAGTTCCAATCAACAAAAAAACGAGCTGTGCAAAATTTCAGGGCTAGGCGACCCGCAAACGGTTTGAAATTGAAACATAGTATACGCAGCGATTAATTCCGTTAAAAAGGGATGTACTGTTCTATCTCAACCATTTGCTCAAAAACAATTTACGTAGTTACATCAAGGCGTCCCCAGACATTTTTTAAAATTGTTATGAATCAATATCTCAAAAGTCGATTCTAAAAAGTTTTGGAATAACATAAAAATATGAGATTTTTACTAATCCACACTAGGGTGTCCCTTAGCTATAGGGATTTAAACGGGATATACTGCTCTAACTCAATCATTTTCAGGCGACCCCAGAAATTGTTTAAAATCATTCTGAATCATATATCTCAAAATTTAATTCTAAAAATTGCAGGGATAACATTAAAAAATATTAGGTTTTTAATAATGCACACAACTTGTATAAGACAATCGCATTTTTATTTTAAACAAAAATGTCTATAGAATCAAGGCATAATGTGAACAATAAAAAAATACAAATATTGAATATTATGTTTTTCTAAGGGATGATTTAGTAGCAGTCGTGTATTTTTCCCGATCCCCGGCAACGATCTGCAAAACAATATGAAAAAATCGATTTTTGTGAAGGAAGAAAAATCATTTTGGTGGAGAACGTACCTCTACAGTTGATTTTTTTCTTCTTCCTCTTCTTCAGCATTTTCTGCTTCCAGCATAACTTGAGCTATATTTGCCTTAACCGATTTTGGAACGTTGTCATCAAAAAAGGATGGAGGATCGGTTTAGGGAACTAAGTACCAGAGATGATTGGAAATTTCTTTTGCAGCAGTCTTTCTAATTTCTGGATCAATATCCTGAGAATCTATCAGTTGATTTATGAATAGAAAGTGATGATAAGGTGCTTCAATAGGGTCTGATGATAGAAATTAGGCGCGAACGTACAATCGCGCAAGAAAAATACATGTTTTTCTTAAAGAATTTTTCTTGTCATGAGATAACTGAAATCGATTTTGAAACAGGTAGATTTTGAAAGCAAAATTCGCCTTTGCCATCCACCTAGCATGACTTACAGCTCCTGGTACACGAAACGATACTCCTTTCTTCCCGTGCAAACGAGTGCGTTTTCAGGAAGCAGGAACAGACTTGATTGTTTAACTTTTTATCCAACATTAACAAGAAAACGACTAATTTAACCTCCATTACTAGTGCTTATCTGCTCAAAAGTGATATAAAAATAAAATAACTTAAAAACAAAATTATCTGAAAAAATTACTTTCGGACGAAAATATCAATATTTCAAGGTTATTGCGGATTGCCTCGGAGTTGTTCGATTTAGCTAAAATTTTGCACAGATCGTTATTTTGTTGATTGGAACAAGTTAGGGGGGGGGGGTGAGAGGGCAACTTTTAGAAGGTTGAATAAGGGCCACCCTAGTGTGTATTGACTTTTGCACTCACAAGAAACAAATTTCCTGAAAGAATGTAAACAGCTGTTGAAGTCTTTATTGTTTTTATTCAAAAACATCACAATCACTACCTAGGAATATAATAATATACTAATTTGTAAGTTACGAAAGGCAATAAATAGCTTACTTGGGGTTCCAGCGACTCTGAATGATAGGCAAGATGTAAATATGTTATTTGTTGGATTCTGTTCATCCACCATATCCTTGCACATAAGGTGTACCAAGATCAGTCTACCTTCAAGATTTTCTCTAAGCTCACTATCACCTAGCCACTGGAACATACCACAGAAGTAATTTAATAATTGAAAACCATTAATCATAAGGTTATTCACCTTATAAATATTGTTCATGAACAATGCAATAATTTATGAAAATAAAGATGCATTAAATTGGTACAGGTCTAGCATAAGATCACTTTATTATAAAATATTACTCTTTATTATTTGTACCATTATGTGAACTGTTATGAGAGCTGTATGTGAAACGTTTTGTAATATCACTCAATCGGCAATATTAATAATTTTTTAATATGGGCATTACTATAAAAAAGTATTTTTTAATTAATGAAAAAATTCCTCATTAAAAATATAACTCGTAGGTGCTGAGTTATTTTAGCTTCCATTCGTATACTTCGCTCTTTTGCTGGAAAAGTAAAGTAAAAAAAAAACAAAAAAAAAAACTCGTCACTGTTAAATTTAAACGCCTGCTGGAATGATATCTTCAAGAAGAATGATATCTTCAAGATAAATTTAGGTGCTGAAATGGTTCTATGTCTAAAGAGTGGCCAACTTCCTCGTCTTCTCAATTTCCCAGCACGAGCAAAAGCAAAAACAAAAAAGAATTTATTTTGCATTTTGTCTACTTACGTAGATAAACCAATTTTACAGTTAAACAAAAAACCGTTAATACTTAAAAAATTAGGAAAACAAATATAAACAGTGTCGAAGGTGCTGATTTTTGAAACTGAGATTATCTTTTTTTTTTTTTTCCTTTTTTTACTGCGCATCAACATCTAGCCCATTAGCGCCGGATTAGCACATTGAAAGTTACTTATTTATGGCAAAATTGTTTAAGGAATGATTTTTTTTCGCGGGAATTTCGCTAAAAAAGAGACTGTTCCTGAGAGAAAATTCTGCTGTTAACTATCTTAATTATCAGAATATCCACTTTATTATCAGAATCCATATGTATACAGGGTGTACCGTAAGTTAATGACAATACTCCGGGGGGTGAAACTAAACAAAAAATGTAGTTCAACACCACTAACCACACATTTCTTTCTTACTCCGTTCAAGATCTAAGCCATACTAAAGGTTCTTTAGAAAAAAAACGTGTTTTTTTAGTGCAATCCCAATTTTCTCTACTTGTACACATTATATTTCAACGATTCATTACAGTTTTGAAATAAAAATTAAATTTACTTTAAGGCTAATGCACATTTAATGTTCACGAGTATCTTATTCAAACCGCAATATCAATTTAAAAAGTATAAATTAATAAAAGCTTCTGGTTAGCGATAACTTTTAGAAAATCACTACTCTTCCAAAACAAAATCTTGCAGACTACCGAATCTCACAAAAGTTGTAGAATTCAATCATCTAACTTTATACTCAGAATTGAATTTATCTCTCATATTGCAATTAAAATTTTAGAGTGAAGAAACGTCAAATAAATAAAAGTAATTTCTGCTTATTTTCGTGATATTATCAGAAATAAATAAAAATTATTCTTGATGAAATTAATATTTAATGATTATAGTACATCTTATATAAAATTGAATAAAAAAAAAAAAGAAGAAAAATACATCAAAAATTATAAACGTTCTTAGAACTGGCCTCTTTGCTGAACACACTGATGCCACCTGGTCACGCTGATGTAGCAGTCCAGGCAACGAATACTTAAAAAAAAGTCCGACTCGCAGGAACTGCGTCATCTTAGCGCGGTTCCAGTTTTTTTTTTTTTTTTTTTTTTTTTTTTTTTTTTTTTTTTTTTTTTTTTTTTTTTTTTTTTTTTTTACGGCACATCTACATCTAGGTCATTAGCGCCGACATCCAGGGTGTAGCGAGGAATTTCACCAGCGAGCCGTGGGATGATAAAATTCCTGCCGGAGGTTGGGAATCGAACCCACCATCTCCCGCTTATGAATCCAAGGCGCTAGCCATTAGACCGCGGGAGACCCCGGTTCCTGTTCATATCCCTATTCTCATTTGAAAAGCATAGAATAGAAACAGATTATATTTTCCTCGGCCTTTGTTCAAAGGGTTTTATGGCTACACCTGGGGTCAGGTCCGCAAGACCCTAGAATCCTCTTCTAGCGATACTTCATTTCATACGTTTCAATGAATTGGAAAATATCAAATATTTTCACACATTCCTGTGTTCTTTTACTATAGTAATAATTCTACAGATAAAATCAATTAAAAAATCAAATAAAAAAACCAACAGCATAAAGGCAATTGAAAATATTCAAAAGACGTCAACGAATCTTTTTCTCTTGGCAAGCTATATTTCTAACAATGAATTGTTTTTCTTATTTTGCCTAATCTGTTTTATTGTAAAATACATTATCCAACTATAAGCAATTAAAAAATAACAAGGAATAAAAACAGACAAAAAGAACAGTTCGAATAAGCAAAATCAATTACTTTAAGTGTATCTTATACATTGTTGTAAATTCCAAATAAATAAATAAAAAAAAAAAAAAAAATTACTTTAATGTTTTAAGCACTTATTTCTCCGATTGACATCGCCTAATCAAAACTTTCATCAGAACCTTTTTTGTAGAGCATTTAGTAAGCTTTCTAATGGTATTCTTTCGTTTACCAAGATTCTCAACATTTTTCGAGATATTAAGGAAAATATACAAAGTTACCAAAACTTTTTAAGTCTGTTAATAAAATATTTTATTCTAACCCTTCCTTAACTCCAAACGTAACCAAAATTTCAACATACTAGTTTTGATGAAAGTAGAACATGCAGAAAATGTTTCAACTGAATCCCATGATTCTAAGTACCCAAACCAAAAACGGTATTCAAAAAATATTTTTCCAATTTTCTCGAAAACGGTTAAAGCTATCGCCTTGAAAATGGTTTCATTCGTTTTCCTAGCCCAGGAATCATATAAAACGAGTACTTAGAAGCTTATGAACTCAAAAACGTAAGCGTTACGATTTTTTTTTGCGCGAATTTCGCCCCAAACGCCATCTTCCAGTAGGCGGATTTTGCTGGTTAACGAACTTGACCTTTTAAATTGGACGAAGGATTTTTGTACCAAATTTCATCAAAATCGGACCATTCGTCTTCTAGCTAGAGAGCGAACAGACAAATATATATATATATATAAATAAATATATACATATTTATATATACAAATTTGAACCACCGTTATTTTCGGTCACTAGGGGTTCTGAAACGCGAAATTTTCTAGTCGGCACTTCCGGATTGTTTCATTGTATCAACCCTATAAGCGGGGTTCCTCCCTATGGGGGAGGGAGGAACCGCGCTAAAAAGTCCGACTCGCAGGAACTGCGTCATCTTAGCGCGGTTCCGTTCATATCCCTAGTGCTATTAGTTAAGAAGAAGAGGCAGTTATTGGTAGGTTTTGATCTTTAGTGAAAAATATTAATAAAATGACACCAGAAAGAGAAGGAAGATTTAAGGTGTCTCAACAGGAAAATGATAGTATTCTAAGCGGAAATGACTCCCCCACACATTGCTACCAATACGTTTATCATTTTTATACCTTATTTTATTAACATGCTAATTTTACTATTAAATTCAATTAAAAAAAATATCCAATTAAAACGTTACGTAAACAGTGACAAACGCCCGTTGAAAAGAACAAAGCTGAAAAATTTGAAGTTTTAAGCACTTATTTCTCGGATTGAGATCGCCCTATTGAAAAAGACGACTTAAACTTTTTTGTAGGGAATTTAGTAAGCTTTCGAATGGTTGCCTTCCACTTACCACTATTTCCCAACCGTTTTCGAGATATTTTCGAAAATATACCAAAATCGCAAAACTTTTCATGCCTGTCAGTGATATATTTTATTTCTAGTACTTCCTTAACTCCAAAAGGAACCAAAATTTATCTATCTTAGATTAGATGAATATTAAACGTCTGGAATAAGTTTCAACTGATTTAATCGTTTTGAATACCCAAACTGAAAATTAGTTTTGAAAAGGAGGTTCTAATGTTTCTCGAAAACATAAGTCTTCCGATTTTTTTATCCCGCGAATTTCACTCCAAAAGCCATGTTACGTTGGACGGATTCTGCTGGTTAACGAACTTTACCTTTCAAATTAGAAGAAAGTTTTTTGTACCTTTGACCTGGTCAAAGGAACAACACCTAGTCGTGGTCAGAGGTACAACACCCTGGTAGTGAAAATTAAAAAGTATGCTAAAAATTTTAGGGTTAAGATAAATCAATTTCAGAAGCTACACCATGTTTCTTATTGTAATAGCCACTTTGTCAAATGATTTCCATCTAAAAAGACATAATACAAAAAATATTATGAGGCAAAACGTCATCAATAAATAACTTACATTCATTTTTATGATAGAAATGGATAAGTATTTTTTTGCAAGTACCCTCTTTGACTTGAATAATCCAAAGTAGGTTACACAAGCCCTCTAGGGAAGGAGCTAAACACTAATTATACCAAAGAATATGGTCAGAGGTACAACACCTTCCCCTATATATATATATATATATATATATATATATATATATATATATATACACAAATTTGAACCACCGTCATTTTCGGTCTCTAGGGGTTCTGAAACGCAAAATTTTCTAGTCGGCACTTCCGTATTGTTTCATGAGATCAACCTTATAAGCGGGGTTCCTCCCTATGAAGGGAGGGAGGAACCGCGCTAAAATAAACCCATGTCAGATCAGGGTTTTTGGCCGGCCATTGCACAGGTCCAACACCTGCGGTGGGGCCACGTGTCGCAATGTTTTCTGCAAGGAGGCCAGTTGTTATATTAATTTTTTTTAATTATTCAACTTTTTTGGAACACTTACTATAATCAATAAATATTAATTTTCATTTATTTCTGATAATATCACGAAACTAAATATAATATTATTTTTATTTATTTGATGTTATTTTCACTCTAGAATTTAAATGACTTTTTAAATAGATATTACGGTTTGAATGAGATACTTCTGAACATTGACTGTGTATTAGCCTTAAAGCAAATTTAATGCTGATTTAAACAATGTAATGAATCTTTGAAATAAAATGTGTACAAGTACAGTATAGGGGTCTCCCGTGGTCTAGTGGCTAGCGCGCTAGATTCACAAGCGGGAGATGCTGAGTTCGATCCCCACCGGCGCCAGAAATTTTCTCATCTCAGGGCTCGCTTAGAAAATTCCTGGCTGCACCCTGGATGTCGGCGCTAATAGCCAAGATTTGTTGATGCGCCGTAAAAAAAAAAAAAAAAAAGAAAAAAAAAGTACAGTATATTAGAGTTTTACAAAAATCACGGTTTTTTCTAAAGAACCTCTTGAACGGTATATGTCTAGAACGGAGTGAGATAGAAATGTGTGGTTCGTAGCGATGAACAACATTTTTTTGTTTAGTTTCACCCCTTGGAGTATTGTCATTAACTTGCGACACAAACACACCTATATATATATATATATATATATATATATATATATATATATATATATATATATATATATACAGTAGGACCTCCATTATCTGGGATTCCAATTAACCGGGGTCTCTAATGATGGGGAAATTTTTATTTTTATCAACTAAAGCATTTGATTTCAGAATTACGTGTCAAATATTTGTATGTATGTAATGACGATTATGTACATAAATATTAATTTAAAAAAATTTCATACATTGTAAACTAAAGAATGGAAAAACAGCAATGTTTTCGGAAGAATGTGATGATTCCATATTACCGGAAGCATCTCAATTTATTTCATATTCTTGAAACTGAAATGTTTTCACGTCTTTCTATGAATCCCCTACTGGGCTGTTAGCTTACCAAGGAAATATTTCCTCAGTTGAGCTTTTAACCCTTTACTCGAGTACATACGAATTCCGATTTCAGCAGAATTATCTTGTTAGGGACGATCACAACAGATATAAGAAAATAATTATGTATCAAAAAACGACAAAAAATTACTGACTTTCTCGACTAAAAAATTTACTTTGAACTTGAGTTTATTTTTGCACTTATACAAATTATTAATTAATAAAACGTTTACATAAACATTTTTCAATGCAAATAAGAAGGTTTACATAACATCTTAGTTTTTCTTTATGACCTTATAATCCAGCACATTTAGTCAATAAAATATTGTGCTCGATTATCCGGGGTTTTCGATTATCCGTGGACCACACTCCCCGTCATTACCCGGGATAATGGAGGTCCTACTGTATATATATATATATATATATATATATATATATATATATATATATATATATATATATATGTGTAAATAAATGTACTTGATCTTATTAAAGCTATAATATTCAAGATTTTAGGTGTCCTGCATTAGCCTGTATGTCTGTACATAGAGGACGGTGATTGCCTACTTCTCACAGTCCCGCTTTCATATGTAGGGCAACGATTGTAATGGACTCATGGATTCTCATGGCATCTATAACTATTGCTTCCGGTCAATTGCCTTTTCCCGCCATTTAGGGGACTTTTTTAATTATTGTTGTTTTTTTCTACGTTTGTTGTTATTCATTTCCTTCCGCGCTCGGACAATTTGATGAGTCGAGGTTCAAAAGGGACTTTAATTTTATTTTTTGCTTCTTCGATCAGAGCTTGTTATCCACTTAAGGACCAATCCCGAGATATTTCTGTATTCATGCCGTTTCGATTTTTTCATGACGGTCACAGGGAATAAGGCGTTTAGTCGAAAAATTGGCAAAATGATTTAAGTGCACTATGATAGTCTCCTAAGACCCATGGATTGTGTCACAAAGCCCCTAATTCACAGCCTTGATATTTTCCGACTTATAAAGATGTGGGTTTCTTGGCATCTCGTAAAATAGCCTGTTTTATCTGTTAATTAAACTTACCTAAATTCAGTCCATCGTTACTAAAAGCATCGTTCATGTGAACACGGTCAGGGAGGCCGAATTCAACCCATGAACTAAGACACTAGAAGAAAAAATTTTTTAGTGCTTGCTCGGGATTTGAACTCAGGTCGTTCAGCTTATTAGTCCAGTGCTCTACTAATGAGCTAACCTCGCCCCCCGTGATCATTTTAAGTTAAATCAATTATTTCATGTTAAAAGTGGCGTCATTAACGCAAAAAACAATCTATATCGCATTAATAAATGATTTAAATAATGATAACAATAATTCCTACAAAATCAACAAAGAAATATTTAAGTAGTGGCCTAAATACTGTCTGTTTCCATCAATTTCTATGCCAATTGATTCCACAAACTAAATTTGTCTTTTAAAAACTCAAAAAAGTACACATGGCTTACTTTAGGCCCAAATAATGGCAAGCAGGAAACTTGAAAAGCGAGACACGAATCACACAATGACTAATTAAGCTTTCAAATGGAAAGACAAATGAAAAGCTCTAAACCAAATATTGGCTTTTTTGTTTTGATTTGTAGCAATGTCTTCCAATGCCATTTTTAACCTGTCGAATGTTAAAAAGAGATGCCCTGAAAAGTTGCAATTTTGAACTTACCAAGATATTCCCTGTGACCATCCATATAATGCCATCACTCTTAAATGTATTTCTTTGTTTTTACTTGACTATTATTACTCAGACAGTTTTGTATTTCTTTTAGCTAGGTTATGTTTTTTTTTGGGGGGGGGGGGGGGGCTGCATCATTGAAAACCGAAACTTGTTTGTTCCGTCTTACAAAGCTACATCTATTAAGCTTTATTTGTTGGATCTAAATTGGTATAAAAAAATCGTGCATTTTTGGCATAATTTTTAATATAATTTCGGTCATTAAACTCTTAACAATAATGGCTGAACTGTACGCAATACTGCATGAAAACAAGAGAGGTCAGCATATGTGTATGTAATTTATAGCCAATACAAAATTAAGCGTAAAAGGTTTATGTAATGCATGCAAAATATGACGTACTCACTCATCCTGTATTTAGAATATGAGGAATACGATCAGCACCTAAAGGGCATGTAGGTTTGCCCTTACATACCTTCTACGAAGTACAATGAAATACAAGGACGAAAATACGTTCGATCGACTCGGTGAATATAATGCAAGGACAATATGTCATATCGTCAATACAAATGCAAAGTATCGAATGTGAAAATTACCACTTCCCAAAGTGAAAATACTTTTATTTATTACTTTTCTTTTGGACAGTCAAAAAGTTGGCAGATTGGACCTTTTGACAGCGGTTACATTCCGCTTTCACTGAGTGAACTTAGATTCGAGAGTTTGCCGTACATTAGTCCAACTGCAATCAGTAAAGATTGGAAATAAAAAATGCGTTTTTTCACATTCGATACTTTGCATTTGCATCGACGATTTAATGTAGGTGAAGTACGAAAATCAGTGCGCAAAGTGGAACGCATTGGCAAAAGGTAGGTAATGTGAAGAAAGGAAAAAAAGGAATTTCGTTCTCAAAGAGTACAAATTGCATGTAAGAATCAAACAGTGAACTATATATGTGTAAGTCCATGATAGTCCATTTTCATCTTTATTCCAACAGATATCGTCATATCCACCGCGTCTCCCTAATTTCTAGTATATCTGTTATCCAGCAAGGCGATTGAAGAGTCTGTTGCAATAGAGATGAAAATTCATCATTCAATTCAGCAACACCTCGACAGTACAAATTCTGCACAGAATGTATATTAATGCAAAGACAAGAAAGATTCGTCGGAAGATGCAAAATTTTCTCTAAATGCAATGCATGGACAGACCGTAGTTCAACAAACATTTGTTTTTCTTCCTCAAATTGCTTACCTGTAAAAAGGTCCTTCGTTCATCTGGAAATAGCCTGAAAGGAGGTTCTGCATCACTTCGGTTTCTGAGGTCCTCCCATCCTGAAGACGAAAGGTATCTTGCTGCAGAGACCACACAGATCGGGGAATCAGCCCCTAAAAATTCAAAGGCATGTTGACAGATTTCAATTGTGTCAAGTTTTTTTTCAATCCTTTAGCGGATCACTCACCAATTGAGCGGCTTTAAGTGTGGACATTTTCAATTTAGCGCCGGCGTCACCGGATTTTTTTTAAACATCCCGCTTGATGCCAGAAGAACGTAAAAATAGACTGGGCATCAGGAGCTCGTATTTGTCCGATAAACCGAAAATGTCTCCTCTCGAGCGGCCTATACTATTCCCAGGAGCCTTACTCTGGGCCCGTCTGCTCCCCACTCTTCACGTTTAACCTTCCTTAGAGACTGATCTTTAAGACTACTACACTCCTAATAGGATATGTTTATAATTCTTTATGTGTTACAAAAGATATTTTGAGTGGTTATTTACTTATAGGATATATCGCACACTTGTTTAGCATATTTCTCGTAAATTTTGATGGAAATAACTTGTGTCTTTCATTATCAGCGCTTTATTAGTGGACAATTCTTATCTTTTTATAGTTTTGCTTTATTAAAAGTTGAATAATTCCAAAAAGAGATCACTAATTTAATTTAAGTTCAATTTCTTTTTATTCAACCATAAAAATAAATAGAGTTACTAGTTGACGTTTTGTATTTTGAATGAGTTTCTGATAGTTTCTTTTTTCATTGATTGTAATTAAAAGGTGGAGTCTTGTCTCAGCCTTCGTGGAGTACGGACGTGTCGTAAAAGCTCTCTCTCCTTTGTGACAAGTGCCGCTAGCTTAGGACCGAAGCAGGTATAAAGTTATTTCCTTTCGGAGTGCTCTTTGTGTGTTTTGGTGTGCTTTTAGTGTTCGGTGTGTGGTCTAAAGAAGCCGAGTTGACCTCAATCCGAATTAAATACGCGCTACCAAAAGATTTATATCTTCTAAGTGTAATCCACGAAATAGAAAAATGAAGACCAAAATGAACCAACACTCTTCATCCGCCATCAACAAGAGTTACATTGCACCCATTAATGAGGGTCAAAAGCCTGAGACTCAAAACATGAAGCACCTTATTATAAAAATGGACTCCAATGATAGTTCGTTTAACAAAGTTAGTCCATTTATGGTGGAAAGATGGTTATGCGGCTTCGGGAAGAACATAAATGTAAAGATAATGAGAAAATCTGGCTCCTTACTTATCTCCTGCCCGGACAATAACGTCGCCAAAAAAATCTGCGCTGAAAAAAC
Source organism: Gonocerus acuteangulatus (assembly GCA_946811695.1). NCBI lineage: Eukaryota > Metazoa > Arthropoda > Insecta > Hemiptera > Coreidae > Gonocerus > Gonocerus acuteangulatus. Next base: position 82,066,848 of record OX328132.1, on the reverse strand, counting down.
GTTTTTTGGATCTGAAATAACTGTAAGTCCACATAAAACCTTGAACTTTTCAAGAGGGATCTTCTCATGTGATGAGATTGTTTGCCTTACCGACAAGAGTATAACCCAGGAATTAAAAGACCAGGGTGTTACTCACATAAGACGATTCAAAACTAGACAGAACCCTCAAAAAGTCATGTTCGTCGCAACATTCAACAAAGAAATCCTACCAGAAAAAATGAAGATTGGGTACTTAATAATTTCATTAAGACCATATATACCCCCTCCTCTTATCTGCTTCAAGTGCTGGGGTTATAACCACACAAGTAGAGGATGCAAGAAGAGTGAAATGTGTAGAACTTGTGCAGAAGAGAAACACGAAGGTCCATGCTCAAGAGTACATTGCAGTAACTGCAATGAAAATCACGCTGCAAATGATAGAAAATGCAGTATCTATGCAAGAGAGTCCCAGATATTGCGTAAGATGGTCTACGAGAGGCTTTCTTATGGAGAAGCTAGGAAAAGAGTAGCAACGCCTCCTAGAAACTCCTATTCTTCAAAAGCGTCAAAACCTGTTGAAGAAAACAAGACTACAGATCATTTCAGGCCGACAAAACAAGACATACTGTCAATTAAAGAACAACTTAACTTCCTCCAAGAGCAACTGTTCATCATCTGCTCAAAAATGTTCAATGAAAATTTAAACCCAATTTCGAAAAAAGGCACTGGTGAAGGACTCTCAAAAGGTCCGACTGAAGGAGAAGAAGTGACAAATCCTCCAGTTCCAGGCTACTCCAAGGAAAAGAAGACCAAGAGCCCGCGAGAATCAAGCCTCCCTAAAGAAGTAATCAAAACGCCAGCTCAAGAAATCATTGGATCTCCTCAAAGCGATGCCGACTCGGAAAATGTAAGTAGTAAGTCTAAGCAACCTGTTGGGAAGGACAAAATACAACTAAGATCGTGCACACAAAAAGGGAAAAAATGACTGACTTTTCTCTTTTCTCCATATTCATTCGACCTAATTTTCAATACTCCTGCACTGATTAAGGACTTAAAACCTCCCAATAACTTAAACCCATTTCCAATGATCTCTTATACTTTCTTTTCTCTATCGTGTGATCTTATCTATGACGAGGACTTGTTCCCAAATCACGTTTATATTAAATCCTCTTATATAACATGACATTTGCTAATTCCATGATATTACAGTGGAATATAAACGGGTTACAAAAACACTTAGATGACTTGAAGCACCTAGTGCGATCAAAAAAATTTCAAATCTTAGCAATCCAGGAAACTCATTTATCACCAGCCAAAGACACATCCCTATTAGGATTCACATCATATAGAAAGGACTATACATTGGGAGGTAAAGCCTCTGGAGGAGTGGCTATATTCGTAAAAGATACGGTGTACAGTGAACCCCTCCAAATCAGAACTACATTGCAAGCAGTAGCTTGTACAGTGTACGCTCCCTTCCGCATGAATATCTGCAATATTTATCTTCCACCAAGCGATAGGCTTGACCAAACCGACCTACATGACTTACTGACACAACTCCCTCGACCACTAATGTTTCTTGGTGATTTAAACGCAATAAGCACTTTATGGCACTCAAACACGACTAATACAAGAGGAAGAATTTTAGAAAACATACTCGACCTGAACGACTTAATCCCCCTCAACAATAATTCCCCCACACATCTATGTGCACGAACAGGAACACTATCTAACATCGATGTCACTACATGTTCACCAGACATCATTATGCGATTCAAATGGAAAGTAAAAAACGATCTCTATAATAGCGATCACTTTCCTATTGCTATTGATGTTGAAAGCAACTCTGAGGCATTCCAAGTCCCTACAAGATTCGTTACAAAGAAAGCTGACTGGACGAAATATCAACAGTATATTACCAACGAAATGAACAAACTAAACATTAACACAATCTCTGACTTTAACAAACTAGTAATATCAGCGGCCCAAGTATCAATTCCAAAAACCAGGACAGTACAAAAACACCTCCCCGTCCCTTGGTGGAATGAAAAATGCAAGCAGGCAGTCAAGGAAAAACGTATCGCTCTCAACAAATTCAGGAGAAACCCGACCACTGAATTCTTAATTAAATTTAAAAAAGCCAAAGCCGTCTGCCGTCGCGTAGTCACAGAGAGCAAAAAGCAATGCTGGATTGACTTTCTTACTACAATTAACAGACACACGCCACAAACTGACCTATGGAACAACCTTAAAAAAATCACCCACAGAAAATACCGTACACCTATAAGTGGACTAAAAATACATGACTCGATTCTGACCAACCGACAAGACGTAACAAATACATTAGCTGAACATTTCAGCAATATCTCAAAACCCCCTGAAAATAACCATACATACGATAACCTCATGGCACAGAATGAATTACCATTTTCGAGCACAATCAGAGAATCAAACTACTTAGACGAACCATTCACTATCGACGAACTCAATTACGCACTTTCCAACACAAAAGATAGCTCACCCGGACAGGATCTTATTACCTACAGTATGATAAAACACCTCCCACACAATTGTCTCATAAAACTACTACGGCTTATGAATTCAGTTTATGACTCGGGAAATATCCCTGAACCTTGGTGTGAAAGCATCGTTATTCCAATATTGAAGCCTAATAAAGATAAATCCGACGTGACAAGCTATAGACCAATCTCTCTTACCAGCTGTGTCTGCAAGATACTCGAAAAAATGTTGAATAAAAGGTTAATGTGGTATCTTGAATCTGGGAATCGCCTCTCAGTATATCAATGTGGTTTCAGAGAGAGACACTCAACACTTGACCATATAATCCGATTAGAGTCATTAATCACAGATTCGCTCATAAACAAAAAGGTCACACTCGCTGTATCTTTCGATATAAACAAAGCATTCGACACAGTCTGGCAAAGAGTAATTATTTCTAAACTCTATGAATGGGGTGTTCGTGGGAAGTCGCTCAAATTCATCAGTGCCCTCCTTTCGAACAGAACGTTCAGAGTCAGAAATGGAACTTGTCTCTCAGATGTCTTTAAGCAAGAAATGGGTGTTCCTCAAGGCAGCGTTCTCAGTACAACTCTATTTCTTATTGCTATGGACTCAGTAAAAGATCACATACCTCCCGATGTGCAGTACTTTCTTTATGTTGATGATCTACTAATAGTTCACAGTTCAAACACCACAGAAAATGCACAGAATAAAATACAAGAAGCTATTAACTCTCTAGAACAGTGGACTGACTTGACAGGACTGACATTCTCCACACAAAAAACAAAAGCAATATTATTTACGAGGAAGAAATACAACACAGACTATCAACTAAAACTGTACAACACTCAAATACCCCAAACAAATGTTATTAAATTTTTAGGACTACACTTCGATAAACGTCTCACGTGGGTGCCTCATCTCAAAGAACTCCTCATAAGAAGTAGAAGATCTCTAAATCTTATGAGAGTCCTGAGTAACACAAGATGGGGTGCCGACAGACAAGTATTGCTACGTGTCTACCGAAGTTATACCAGATCCCTTCTGGACTATGGATGCGTGGCTTACTCGTCTGCCAAGCCCACTACACTAAATATGCTGAACACAATACACAATACTGGATTGCGCTTAGCACTAGGAGCTTTCCGGTCTAGTCCAGTCGAAAGTCTGTACGCAGAGGCAGTGGAGCCCCCTCTATCTTATAGGAGAGCGTTATTATCAGCTTCTTATATCTACAAACTTAAATCTCACCCTGTCCAATCTTGTATTACTAACATAATGGTGAACCATTTTACGGGAAAATATGAGCAAAGACCCAGACATGTCCAACCCTTTGTTGTAAGATTTCGTCAAACAGAAGAGCTGTTTGGCCTAGGTTCTTGGAACATCAGTAGACACAAACTCGCATCGACTGCACCCTGGACGACACGAAACTTCAATATAGACCTTACACTTACAAAGTACAAAAAATCAGACCCACTATCGACACTCCAATATACACATTACTTCACAGAGTACCTGAACAAACACTCAGACTGTCTTACAATATATACAGACGGATCAAAAACACAAAATGGAGTTGGGTGTGCAGCTGTCATAGAGAGAAATGTATATGCCGAGAAGCTCCCGCCTTATTTAAGCATCTTAGATGCGGAATTAAATGCCATCCTTTTAGCTCTGAAGAACATCCCACCAACCCAGAAAACGCATGTTATCATTTGCAGCGACTCATTGGGATCACTGCAGGATCTTCAGAACATCTACGCTACACATCCCATATGCACTGAAATACAAGACAAAATACAAGACTTACAAACAAGAGGCAAACACGTTACACTGTTTTGGCTGCCAGGACACAAAAACCTTGGACAGAGTGACACTGCTGACAGACACGCCAAGGATATTACAGAAAAACAAACATACACACAGACTGAACTCTACTATAAGAACGTTATTAGACAAACTCGACATACAATACTCGAAAAATGGAAACAGGAATGGACTCACAAAACCGACAATAAATTAAGAAATATCAAACATTACATTCTAAACTGGGAATCATCCAACCGGGACAATCGTCGTGAAGAAGTTGTACTTGCAAGATTGAGGATCGGACACACTCGGCTAACTCATGAATACCTGATGACCAAAACTGAAAAACCAACCTGTACAATATGTAACAGTGACCTAACCGTACAACATATCTTAACAGACTGTCAGTCACGACTTAATTTGGACATTCCTCACGACATGACAGAACTCCTTGGAGATGGCAGCCCTCATATTGACAAGATACTCTCACACCTAAAAGACACCAACATATTTGACAAAATATAAAATAAAATAGAAAGAACATTAAGGTGGACCAAACAGCTCTTCCAAAAGAAGCTCTTTTCTTTTTTTTTTTTTTTTTTTTTTTTTTTTTTTTTTTCCAACTGATTGCACCATTTCTAAATCCAGCTTAACTTTTTGAATCGGCATTGCTTTGATGGTGCACAACTAACCTTGAATTAAACCAGTTGGCTGTATAATTACATTTATACGTAGAATTGAAATTCCTAGGATTGTATATATGCACTAATTAACATAACTGTGTATGTATATAGTATTTATTGTATAATTGTAGTAATAATTGCATTAGGCCTTAGTTATATAGAATGTACATATATAGACAATAACGTAATATAATGTAGTAATATATAAATAATGTAAGCATAAACAATTATGTAATTTAATATAATGTAATAATGTATAAACGATATAAATATATAGACAATAATGTAATATAATATAATGTAAGAATATATACTCAATGTTAACATGCAGAAAACAATGTAATATATATATATAAAAAATGTAAGGTGTACATCGCTATAAAGCGTTAACACAAAAAAAAAATAAAAAAAAAAAAAAAAAAAAAAAAATTAAAAGGTACTCTACTAGTATGAAGACCTCTACTTGACAGAAAAAGGGTCAGGCAGCACCTTTTATCCACTCCTACAGATACTAATCTTACTGTTCAATGACTTGAAAAATATCAAAATATTTACATTTTCTCGTACTTTTCTACTATAGTACTAATTCTACAAATAACTCAAATTAAAAAAAAAAAAACAACCAATTAAAAAGTGAGCTAATCAACTACAAAAACCCGTTTAAAATAACAAAACAAACACATTTGAAGTTTTAAGCACTTATTTCTCCGATTGACATTGCCTCATCGAAAATTGCTTCAGAAACCTTTTTGTAGAAAATTTAGTATGCTTTTGAATGGTTACCTTCCACTTACCACGATTACAATATATACAAATTTGAACCACCGTTATTTTCGTTCTCTAGGGGTTCTGAAACGTAAAGTTTTCTACTCGACACTTCCGGATTGTTTCAGGAGGTCAACCTTATAAGCGGGGTACCTCCCTATTGAGGGAGGGAGGAACCGCGCTAATATAAGCGTAAGGAGCGCACAACACACCTAAATGTCTTGCGGGTTGTCAATTTCTGCATTCCCATCAATGAACATTGGCTGCTCTAACGGCACACCATGAAACCCGGAAATAAATTGATTTTATGGTTCGAACTGTCTTATCTATTTTAATAGAATCAACGGGAATTTTGTCTGTTTTAGGGTAAGGTAGCTCCAAACTTCTTTTTAACAACTGGAAAAATATTCTGCTGTCCGCTAATTCATAGTTCAGATTGAATCAATGTCGTCTCCAGCATTTGCTCCACTTCAAACAGCAAATATTCCCTCCCTTTTTTTTTTTTTTTTTTTTTTTTTTTTTTTTTTTTTTTTTTTTTTTTAAGGCGCATCTACATATTGGCCGGGCTATCTACAGGTTGCCACCCTTTTCTAATGCCAACAGCACGTCGTCGGTCACCCATTCAGGTGCTGACCACGCCCGACGTTGCTTAACTTCGGTGATCTATGGGAACCGGTGCATTCAACGTGGCCACGGCCGTTGGCAAACTGTTCTTATTAATAAAGATAATGATACTGAGACATCCATGACCCATGTGGTTGACATATGTCTAAAAACACAAATTAAAAAAAAAAAAAAAAAAAAAAAGATAATGATTGAAGAGAACTGAGCTGCCTTGTGGACAGAGATGAATTAAAACAAACTAAAGTATATTAAAGATATTTTACATGCCTGAGAATTATCCTCAAGACGAACTGGAAAGGAAGGTTATCTCTCTGGATAGGACACTCAAGGCTAAATCAGGATATTTTGATGAAAATAATTCAAATGTAACAATGTCGAACATTTTCAAAGAATGTCTTATGTGCTCTCTAAGTATAATTTACTGCCTGATAGAGCTAAAGCCCTAGGAGTCGATTCGTGGAAAATAGATAATATTTTACTGTTCCTCAAAGAGCAATAATTATACGATACAGTAAACATTGTAAGCACCTTTAATATATTAAATTCATATAGGGTTGAACAAATAAATAAATGAAAAAATATATATTAATACAATAATAATAATAGTAAAAAAAAGATACGAAAGAAGAAAAAAAAATAAGTTAAATCTCAGCGAAACGCTGAATTATAAGTAATGATAATCCTGCAGTATTTCCCCGATAAAACCCTAGCAAAGTAAATAATCTCTTTCTTCATAACATCCTTAGGATTCCTTCGATATAATAACTATAAAATTTATCTATTATAGTAAAAAGAACCTCCATTTATCATAACACCCCCCATGCGCGTATATAGAAAATATTTTCGGAGGGGGCTGGGAAAATGTCGGGGGGGGGGGCTGAGACCATTTCCGGTGTATGAAATACTAACAATTTAGATCTTGGAAGAGTTTTAGCCAACTAAAACGCTATTACACCCAAAATAGAATATTTTTTATAAACTTAATGATCTTATTTAATTTATTTTTAAGGATTTTATGAAGTTTTTACCGATCAACTCAAAATTTCGGGGGGGGGGGGGGGGGGCTGCAGCCCCTTCAGCCCCTCCTTATATACGCCCATGACACCCCCAGTAATCTCTCTTTAGAAGTACGAGTAGTTGCAACTTCAATGTTCTTAGTCTTTATGGACTTGAGCTCTGATCGTCTCTCTATCTTAGAATATTCCCGATTTTATCTAAAGTCAAATATTTTTTCTACCTTGTTCGTGGTTATTCTCATTGGCTTTTCCCTCACACTATAGTGGTCTTCGCTTAATTATAGCTAGCTTACTAAGGTAAGTAAAGAGCTCTCGTAGGATGCACAGCAACAAGTTGGTTGCAGTGTGATGCGGCTAGAATGTTTAAGAGGAGCCTTATTGAATAGAATAATATAAAATAAAGTATTAAAAAAAAAAAATAACAATTGTCGGATTGAAATCCTCCCTCTCGTTAACGTTTATAGATTTAGTTAGAAACTCATAAAATAAACCTAACAATATTTCTCATCACTAGGCCTAAAATTTCATTGTTGCAAAAATCGAGTTTTCACACGCGCATAAATTATTAAGAGCAACCTTATTAATAATTTTACCACTCAGAACAGTTTATTTGATCTATCATGCTGTACCGTATAATATGTCAGTTTTGGACTTGCCGATTTCCTTCAAATGTCTTGAAACTGTCGTCGCTCCTACTCCGAGTTCTTTGGCATATTTCCTTGTGCTATTTGTGGGACAAGCTTCAACCCTTTCTTTCAGGTGGTCATTGTCAAGCTTGGTTCCTGGCCTTCCTCGCTCCTCGTTGTCAAGGTCAAAATATCCACTTCGAAACCTGGAAAACCACCGGTAAACAGTTCGTTCATTCACCGTTCCCTCCCCGAACGCCGTGTTAATGTTCATACACGCCTCAGCGCTATGACCGAGCTTAAATTCATAACGAAAAAGTCCGACTCGCAGGAACTGCATCATCTTAGCGCGGTTCCGTTCATGTCCCTAGTGCCATTTGATAAGCTTAGAAAAGAAATAAACTTTTTTTTTTTTTTTTATATATCTCGTGAAAATTGTCAAAATCCTCTCGAACATCTCGAATAAAAGTGATATTAAGGCGTCACGGACACCGACAGTAGCTAACTTTTACACAGAAGCGGAAATTACAGAATCTGGCTCTCATTCTAAAGCAAAGCTCTATAAATCAATACAAAATATGCCTAATAAAGCCTTTCTAGAGGATACAGAAGCATGGGCGTATATGAGGGGGGGCTGAGGGGGCTGCAGCCCCTCCCGAAATTTTGAATTGATGATAAAAACTTCTCATAAAACACTTAAAAATAAATTAAATAAGATCACTTAGTTCATAAAACATATTTTATTTTACGTGTAATAGCGTTTTAGTTGCCTAAAACTATTCCAAGCTCTAAATATTTAGTATTCCATACCCTGGAAATGGTCTCAGCCCCCCCGAAATTGTTTTTATATACGCCCATGTACAGAAGGATCAAGAAGAAGTACACAAGATTGAGTAGAATACCCAGCCTAATATAGCCTATATAGAATAATATGCCGAATAAAACCTATCTAGTAAATACACAAGGACAAATAAAAGTCTTGACGAATAACAAGTCAAGAAAAAAAAAATTTATTTAACAAAATAAAACAAAGTTTAGTTGCCCAACTACAATAGAATAATATACCTAATTAAGTCTATGGAGTAGACACAAATGGACCAAAAACAAGTCTTGTGGAATATTGTTTTTTTTCCTAATTAAATACTTTTTATCAATATTTAGTATATAACCTTTGTTGAAAACTATTGATTGCTAATTGATGAATCGGTTTACAACTAAGTACTCTTTATGAATATTTAGTATATAACCTTATGTTTGGATCTGAGTTTTTGGGGTGCTCTCCGCCTAGGCTTTGTATTTGTGTCGGCAGATACGGGGGTATATTTACAGCTCTTGAGGATTAACTCTTAGCAGGTAAATTTCCTGCGGCCCCCTTGTTTCTACGGGCATTGAACCGCCATATCGCTCATAGTATCTAACCGTTGTGAAGTTTATTTTTTGGATTTAGGACTTAATATACATATGTAGACTAAATCATAGCAAGAAGTAATCCTCCGTCGTCGGTTCTTAACTATGTAGACTCGCTAATGTTATCCAATCTTAGATACATCGTATTTAAAATCCACAGCAAAAACATGACATTTCATCAGAATCCCCTGCTGAATAAAACTTATATAGAATAATATGCAAAATAAAGCCTATCTAGTGGATAAAAATAGAGGAAAAAAGCCGTTCGTGGTGGTAGAAAATCTTAAAAGTATTTCGCTCAGAAATCTTCGAAATATTGTCACTAATTTTACGTATCCTGTTTTATAGCCAAATAGATTTATATTCTATAATCAATAAGAAAAACCTACTAACAATAAAAAACTATGGGTAACAGATGAAAATAGGGAATACCAAGAATAATTCTAAGGAACGAAATCAACACCAGTACTGTAATCTAGATATTCATACGGCATCTTCGAATTCTAACAAACAAAATATTGATTCTAATTATACGTATCCTGTTTACTGACAAATACATTTGACTGCTATAAGCAATTAAAAACACTAGGGAATATGCCAAAGAACTCGGAGTAGGAGCCTCGACAGTTTCAAGACATTTGAAGGAAATCGACAAATCCAAAACTGACATTTCATACGGTACAGCCTGATATATTTTTAACAATGAATTGTTTTTCTTATTTTAATTAATCTGTTTTATTGTCAAATACATTATCCAACTTTAAGCAATTAAAAAATAACAAGGAATAAAAACAAACAAAAAGAACAGTTCGAATAAGCGAAATCAATTACATTAAAGTTTGAAGCACTTATTTCTCCGATTGACATCGACTAATCAAACCTTTCATTAGAACCGTTTTTCTAGAGCATTTAGTAAGCTTTCTAATGGTATTCTTCCGTTTCCCAAATTTTCAACCTTTTTTGAGATATTAAGGAAAGTATACAAAGTTACCAAAACTTTTTTATGTCTGTTAATAAAATATTTTATTCTAACCCTTCCTTAACTCCAAACGCAACCAAAATTTCAACATATTAGTTTTAATGAAAGTAGAACATGCAGTAAATGTTTCAACTGAATCCCATGACTCTAAGTACCCAAACCAAAAACGGCATTCAAAAATTATTTTTTCAGTTTTCTCGAATACGGTTAAAGCTATCGCCTTGAAAATGGTTCCATTCGTTTTCCTAGCCCAAGAAGCCGATAAAAAGAGTACTTACAAGCTTAGGAACTCAAAAACGTAAGCGTTACGATTTTTTTGCGCGCATTTCGCCCCAAACGCCATCTTCCAGTGGGCGGATTTTGCTGGTTAACGAACTTGACCTTTCAAATTGGACGACAGATTTTTGTACCAAATTTCATCAAAATCGGACCATCAGGGAAGCCAGAAATGAGCGAACAGGCAAATATATATATATATATATATATATATATATATATATATATATACATATATATATATATATATATATATATATATATATATACAAATTTGAACCACCGTTATTTTCGGTCTCTAGGGGTTCTGAAACGCGAAATTTTCTTGTCGGAACTTCCGGATTGTTTCATTGTATCAACCTTATAAGCGGGGTTCCTCCCTATGGGGGAGGGAGGAACCGCGCTAAAATAATACGGATTTCTGTTGGTCATAATCTAAGTTTTATTTTTTTCTCAGAGGATCGTTCTCACAACACAGTACGCAAGTTACTGATTAAATAATAGGAATAAAAGAGCTTTAATTCTATATGAATAACAATGATGTTTGTAAATAATGAAATAAAAAAGGGAAATGATTAAATCGCAAAGTAAACAAAACTGACATTTCATACGGTACAGCCTGATAGACTGATTCAAATAAAGTAACGTAAATAATCAATGAGTTAATAACTTATTGTAATTTAAAAAATAGATGGACTTACCCGCAAAAACTAGTTCAGCGCTGGGATACACTATTTGTCCTTTCAGTGGTAAAAAAACGTAAGGAATTTTTTGATATGTAGTTCCAGACATGAATGGTATGAGAGGGCAATCTGAAAAATATTGAAAAAAATTGTATTAAATATTTCATTCAAATGTTGACCAGCTTTTGTGTATTTTGAAAATATCTCTGACGTTCAATGAACACGAAAGAAAAAACAACTCATGATTATAGAGGGAAGTTGTGCTTTTAAAAATCATCTCATAATAAACTGAGCCTTATTTTGATCCGTACTACAGAAATCTCATTTATCTATTAGGTCAGTCAATATGTTCGTGCGCATTAACCCTGGATGGACAATGCCATCGACATCTACGTTAATGACACTGTGGGGTAAAGTTTACCCCAAACTTTCAAAAATTTTAAAATAAATTAATTTCAATGTTTTCTTTTGCTTTTTTATACAACAACAATGTATAGAACAAGAACATCAAGAAATAAATTCAAACGGTAATAAATCTGCAAAATATTTATTAAAAATTCACAAAATAGCTAGAAAATCTTAAAGCTCAATATTGTTCATACACCAAATAATTATGTATGCTAATGAATACAATACTAACATAGGAATAAAAATATTATATAAGGCAATGTGGAAACCTCGTATGCAATAGCCAAAATGTTGGCTCATCAATTTCAAGGGCTAGGACTAAAATTCTTCTTTAATTATAACTGTGACAAGAACTTGAAAGAGAAAGTTCTTGTTATCTGGCAGTGACCTGTTGTGGGTCCTGAACTTGGCCTGTAACCGAGACCTAAGAAAGGAGAATACAGGTTTATACTGCTACCCATAGAAAGATGTAGAATTAAAGTAGAAAGTGTTGATAAATATACGACTTCTCGGAATAATCAATTTAATTTTATATTCTGAACAGATCGTCGATCGTTTTGATTAACCAGCATGAGAAGACCATGTTAGTCACAAGAAACTACATTAAAACGGTCTACGATATAAGGCTACGAGGAGAGAAATATTTTACGAGTAAAGGCCTTTTTTTCCCCACTACTTCCTTAACTCCAAATGAAACCAGCATTTAAACATCTTAGTTTAGATGATTTTCAAACATCAAGAAAATATTTCAATTAAATCCCAGAATTCTATGTACCGTAATCGAAAATTTCAAGTTAGAAAAATATGGTTTACACTTCTCTCAAAAACGGTTCCAGAAATCGCCTTAAAAAAGGTTTCATTCGTTCGCCAAGGGGCAGCCCGTTGAGGATTTATTTATGTTATGTTATTTATTTATTTGTACTAATTTATTAGATTATTTTTTTGATTCATTCTAGATGTTTTTCATTTTATTTTAATTTGGTGTGTGCAGGCAAAATGTAAACATCTTTGTTTATATGAATTTTAAACATGCAGAAAAGATTTTAACTTAATCCGAATCCGATTCTAAGTACCCTGACCAAAATCTTTATTCCACTTTTCTCGAAAACGTTTAAAGCTATCGCATTAACAAATGTTTCATTCGTTTTCCTAGCGCTGGAAACCTATAAAACAAGCACTTGTAAGCATATGATGTAAGCGTGACTATTTTTTTCGCGCTTTTCGCTCCCAAAACCATGTTCCGGTGGACGGATTCAGCTAGTTAATGAATTTGACCTTTCGGTCCAATCGGACAGTTTGTGAGACGTGGAGAACGCGAACAGACACACATATATATATATATAAATTTGAACCACTGTTATTTTCGTTCTCTAGGGGTTCTGAAACGTAAAATGTTCTAGTCGGCACTTCCGGAGTAAGTCTTAAGGTCAACCTTATAAGCGGGGTTCCTCCCTATGAAGGGAGGGAGGAATCGCGCTACAACTCTTCATATAATATTATGAAAACGTGCTGAACTCAGCTTTTTAATTGATGAAAATATTAGAAATTTAATGGAATTTAAAATAAAATTAGGTTATCGAACCTAAAAGTATTAATTTAATTACGTAAAATGCATAATTAATTCGAAACAGTTTTTAATAACTTGTCAAAAAACGTCGCATTATTTGAGAAGCCATTCTTCCAAGGGATATGTTAAGTAGCTTCTAGATAGATTGAAATACATAGAATATAGACGAGATACCGTGTAGATCATCTACGCAGATGTGAAGATCTTCCCTGAACGCTGGTAGATGTGGAAGGCAAGCACAACTGCACCCATCGTCATCTTCACCGGTAGACACAGCCGTCCCCATACTTTGACTAAGGCAACTTTCGTCTCGGCACAAACCTAGAACAGAAAATATCAAATATAATCTACATTTGAAAAATAAGATCATTTCAAATTTAAATAATAATAAAAACATTAGTCCTTGTAGTATTTACAATCTAAAATATAAATTCTAAGAGAGAGTAGCAATCCACGACCAATGAAAATTTTGTACTTCATGATAAATACATAGATGTTAAATATTTGTGAACATTTTAAATTCTATTTCACACTAGACCCGGGCATAATTTATTTGAAATAATATTTTCGAAATAAATCATGAAATAACCTTAACAGATTATTTCAGAAATAATTTATTTTATCATTTTTTTTAATATTATTTCTGAACTAATTATTTCATGGAATAAATTATTTCATGATTGATGAGATATTTATTTCCGAAATGATTATTTGATCAAATAATATATTCTGATATCTTAATTTATGCGAAAATTTCATCTAAATACATGAGCTGATTTTTTGGGGGGGGGGGGGGGGGGTCGATTTCCACCGGCAGGAATCTTCTTATCTTTCAACGGATCTTTGAGAAAATTCCACCTTGGATGTTGAAGCTGGTCGAGACTGATTTAATTAAATTAAAAGTGAGGCAAAAAATGTTTATTATTATTATTTTTTTTACGCACATCCAAGGTGCAGCCAGGAATTTCCTCAACGAGACGTTAGATGAGAAAATTCCTGCCGGTGGGAATCGAACCCACCATCTCCCGCATGAGAATCTAAGGCGTTAACCACTAGACCACGGGGAGACCCCAATAATAATGTTAGAAGGATTATCTCCTTAACTCCTGTTTTGAGGGTAGCATTAACCATTACCCATTATTCTCATCCAGTACAAACGTTATTTCATTATGAAGTTATTTCGGAAGTAATTATTTTGCTTCTCTGTGAAATAATTTATTTCATAAATAAAAAATACTGAAATATCAATGATCAAATAGTTATTTCAGAAATAAAGCTTTTAGAAATATGTTGATTAATTTCAAAGAATGATCAAATTTTCAAATAATTATTCAAGGAATAAATACATCTAGTTATCTGATGAAGATTTTTTTATTTAAATATGAAATAACATTTAAAGAATTTCCATTATTTCGGAAATAATTATTTCATGAATAACCATTTTATTTATTTCAGAAATAAACTATTCTAATAGTGCCCAGGTCTATTTCACACCAGAATCCATAGAGTTCATTTTATTATATTATGACTTTACACTTTTCTTTACTAGTAATACCCTAAGTATTTATTTATTCTATTTACAAGGATTAATTTTTTTATAATATCCATAATTTTTATTTATCGGAATGCCCTGGTCTTTGATTTATTTTATTAATTTTAAATGGTAATTATTATCAACTCTTATAATCAGTTATCATAATATCCTTTATTATTTTTCTCAAATATTTTAATTATTACAACCCCCATAATCTCGATTTCACACAATACCTGGCTTTTTTATTTATTATATTACTCGTTAATTTGATTTAATTTAACGCTCATAATTTTACTTTATTATAATGCAAGATTGTCTTTTTTAGCGCGGTTCCTCCCTCCCCCATAGGGAGGAACCCCGCTTATAAGGTTGATACAATGAAACAATCCGAAAGTGCCGACTAGAAAATTTCGCGTTTCAGAACCCCTAGAGACCGAAAATAACGGTGGTTGAAATTTGTATATATATATATATATATATATATATATATTTGTCTGTTCGCTCATTTCTGGCTTCCCTAATGGTCCGATTGTGATGAAATTTGGTACAAAAATCCGTCGTCCAATTTAAAAGGTCAAGTTCGTTAACCAGCAGAATCCGCCCACTGGAAGATGGCGTTTGGGGCGAAATTCGCGCAAAAAAATCGTAACGCTTACGTTTTTGAGTTCATACTTGTAAGTACTCGTTTTATAGGCTTCTTGGGCTAGGAAAACGAATGAAACCATTTTCAAGGCGATAGCTTTAACCGTTTTTGAGAAAATTGGAAAGATAGTTTTTGAATACCGTTTTTGGTTTGGGTACTTAGAATCATGGGATTCAGTTGAAACATTTTCTGCATGTTGTACTTTCATTAAAACTAATATGTTGAAATTTTTGTTACGTTTGGAGTTTAGGAAGGGTTAGAATAAAATATTTTATTAACAGACATAAAAAGTTTTGGTAACTTTGTATACTTTCCTTAATATCTCGAAAAAGGTTGAGAATCTTGGTAAACGGAAGAATACCATTAGAAAGCTTATTAAATGCTCTACAAAACAGGTTCTAATGAAAGTTTTGATTAGGCGATGTCAATCGGAGAAATAAGAGCTTAAAACTTTAAAGTAATTGAGTTCGCTTATTCGAACTGTTATTTTTGTCTGTTTTTTATTCCTTGTTATTTTTTAATTGCTTATTGTTGGATAATGTATTTGAAAATAAAACAAGTTAAGAAAAATAGGAAAAACAATGTAATGTTAGAAATATGGATTTCCAAGATTCCAAGACCTTTTCACTAGCGGGTTCGTTTCTAGTGTAGCAGACCCTTCCAGGTAAGATTGTAAATCATGACCTTTCAAGACTTTACTACTCACAGGAATGGCGTTAGTGACCTTAAGGGTTGACACGCCATTATAATAATTAATTAAAAAAAAAGACTGGTGGAACCCAAATAATAACTGCTTCTATTTTAATCTTTCCAAATTAGACTAGGGATATGAACGGAACCGCGCTAAGATGATGCAGTCCTGCGAGACGGACTTTTTTTGTTTTAATCTTGAAGTATTTGATTAAAGAACACATAATTTTTGTTTTTTTCGCAATTCGAAGACATTGTTTATTTGAATTTACATCCTCCATATTTGCAATAACATAGGTCATCATTTGATCTAAAAAAAAAAAAAAAAAGCACTCGGAGTGGTATGGTTGATATGGGGTTTTTGGGGTCGATGATTACGATGAGCGAGTTGGTTAACCTTCATCACATCAGGTTCAAAGTCATTCGAAGGTCACAAAGAGAAGAAAACCTTAGGGAAAATCTGAAAACATTCATGAGTATGATTTTTGAGGTCCCTGGGTCAAATCCCCAGGTGGTTTGTTTGACGTCTTTTCTCAGAGATCATTTCAAGGTCAAATAGAGAAATAACAAAAACTTCTACTCCAAAGAAACTAAGGATAATTCTATCAACTTTAATAATTGATGTAGTTGAGTTATTTCAACTTTAATTATCATCATTAATGAAAAATGTAAGTTTTTATAATATATGACCATCTACCAAATTAAAAATAGATGAAATGTTTTATTTTATTATTTTTCCTTGTTAAATAGAAAACATAGAAATGTATTCTAACGAGGGACAAACTAAAAATCTTGTTTATGACTAGTGAAGTGCCAATTAGTTATAAACATTGTTGGTGTACGCTCGGATTACAGGTTTTGCAAGTAGGAGATGGTGGTGGTTGAAATCTCATCTCTCCTTGTGAAAGTTGGTTTGAAAAAAATTGCTGAATACGTAACATATTCGGAATCGCAATTTCTAATTACTTTGTATATTTAATCTTTGTTAGCGCGTAGAACGTAAATATTTAGCCTGTTCGCTCTCTAGCAATCCCACTAATGGTCCGATTTAATTGAAATTTGACACATGAATCATTCGTCTAAATTGAAAGGTCATGTTTGTTAACCAACAGAATCCGTCCACCGGACATGGGCGTATATAAGGGGGGCTGCAGCCCCGAAATTTTGCCAGACACCGCCGAAATTATTTTCTATATACGCCCATGCCACCGGAACGTGGTTTTTGGAGTGACATTCGCGAGATAAAAGTCGTAACGCTTTTAAATTAAACGTTTAAATTATTGTTACATTTGGAGTTAAGGGAGCATTCGAAAATAAATATTGTATTGATAGATACGAAAAGTTTCGGGATACTCCTGCTAAGTGGAAGGTGTCCATTCGAAGGCTTACTAAATTCTCTACAGTAAAGGTTTTGAGGCAATTTTCGATGGGGCGATGTCAATCGTAGTAAAAAGTGCTATAATCTTTGAAAATGTTAGTTTTGTTCTTCTGAACGGGTTTTTGTCTTTGTTTAACTATTTTTTTTAATTGGTTGTTTTCTGTTTTTAATTGCATTTATCATTAAAATTAGTATTTTAGTAAAAGAATGCAAGTAAATGAGAAACTTATTGGCAATAGTGTTTTCCTAGAGCAAACGTTGAGAAGGCTGGGAATTTATTTCCGCTTAGTATACTCTTAGTTTATTGCTGTGGTGCCTCAATCTTCCTTCTCTTTTAGATTTTGCCTTATATTATTAACGAAAGATCAAACTCTACCATTAACTGCTTTAATTCGTTTACTAATGGCATTAGTGATATGAACGAAACCGCGCTGAGAAGAAGCAGTAACTGCGAGTCGTACTTTTTTATAATACGATTCTAGGTAAACGAATTGAACCATTTTTAATGCGATACCTGCCACCGTTTACGAGAAACGTTGATACAACTAGTTTTCCCAACTATCGATTTGGATATTGAGAACAAAATATTTGATTAACAGAAATGACAATTTTGGGGATTTTCTAAAATATCTGGGAAAAAGTCGAGGAATCGTGGTAAGTGTAAGGTACCTGTCAGGTAACTGAAAGCTTAATAAATTGTTTACAAAAAAGGTTATACCGTAATTTTTGATGGGGCGATAACAACCGGAGAAACAAATGCATAAAACGTTCACTTACCACGATTTCCCAACCGTTTTCAAGATATTTTAGAAAATATACGAAAATCCCAAAACTTTTCATGCCTGTTAATGAGATATTTTATTTCTAGTACTTCCTTAACATCAAACGGACCCAAAATTTATCTATCTTAGATTAGATGAATATCAAACATCTAGAAATTTAGTTTGGAAAAGTAGGTTTTTCAATATTTCTCGAAAACGGTTACAGATATCGCTTATAAAATGGTTTCATTCGTTTATGTACGTTAAGAAACCTATAAAACGATTACCAGCATGCGCAAATTTTGCCCCAATAGCTTAGTTCCGGTAGACGGAATCTGCTGGTTAACGAACTTGACCTTTCAAATTAGACGAAAGATTTTTGTACCAACTTTCATAAAAATCGGATATATATATATATATATATATATATATATATATATATATATATATATAAGAGAGTAGTCATGAGAATAGGCCAACACTGAGCTGAATACCTTCTGAGACGCACCAAAACGTCTGCTGTTGCAAGACACAACGAAGAATGTCCCGGGCAAATGCTTGTTGACCAGGCCAGAGTCCTAGCCAAAGAAGACAATCGTCAAAGAAGGCTAGTCAGAGAGGCCGTCGAAATATTTAAGCACCCGAAGACTCAGAACCGAGATGAAGGTGTCATCCTAAACGCAACAAGGAAGCCCGTTCTCAGAAGTCTTAAAGGAAGATAGGCCGGGAAAAGACAAGCAGGCGCATCGCAACAAGGCGAAGAACAGCTTCAAAACAGTCCCATCGGCTCCACAAAATGTCGACAAGTGCCGATACAAGAATGCACACCAGGAAGGCGCCACATGTTAAAATAAGCTCAGTCTATTATAGGTTTTTTATTTTAACACTGATTATATGCGTCCGAGATGTGTTCTGCGGGTCCAGCGTCGTGGCATATGCGTCAGTAGATAGCTTGGTTTTCTTTCTATCCCGCTACTCCGGGCCTTGTTCTATACGCTTCGTATTTGATCTGGGACCTCAATACGTATTCCCGATTAGGTTTGCGGGTCTGGTATCGTATGATACTAAATCCGCCCGAAAAATTCAGTCAGGGGGCTCGCTGTCGTGGCATTTGTGCCATTTTACATTGTAATTAATCCACTAAAAGTACATCATCATCACATTAAATGTTTCTTCACTTTTTTATTTTTTTTATATGTATGCCGAAATAACTATAACAAAAGGAAAACATGGGCTCTTTTAAAATAAAAATTTCTTCTATAATGGATAACTTTTTAAATGTAGGTATATGGTCAATTTTGGCAGAATAATGATTTCTATAGAGTCGAGTATGTAAAACAATTTTTGATTTAAAAACGGACGTCAGATTCGTTTTGAGCACATTGATAAATCCCTAAATTCAAATTTTGGGAATATTAACAAAATAAAAAAGAAATGTAATTTAAAATTCGCTGAGGGGGGATCCTTAAAGTTTTTTTTAAAGATTTCACAATCCGGCCATATTTCAAAGAATATTTACCTGATTCAAACCAAACTTAGATGGTCGATAAAGGCCCTAATGTGGCACACTTCCTTCCAATCGGGGTGTTTCTACGTGTTCTGGGATTGACGTTTAGGCAAAAACGTTTACATTTTATTTTTATTTTTAGAACCATTTTTGCAAGTACCTTTTGAGATAATACAATAGTCATTTATCTGGTTAAAAAAGGAGTCTTTCTTCTTTTGAAAGATTTCAATGACGTAAAAATCGGATTATCTCATAGGAAGATATTGAATTTAAAAACGCCAAAGTTACTTTTTCGCTTACAAATTTTTAGTGTCTTCCGGACTGAGAAAAATTTTTATTTTTTGTTTTCGATAATATTTACCACATTAGGGTTTCTTGGGGCGCTGATTTTAAATCTGCTATTATATTTGATGTAAAGATGTATAATAATAGTTTACTAGAAAACATAAGCGTATTTTTGAATTTATTTGGCGATACATAAATTATTGTTTAACCATTATATTTTTCCTTTAATGTACCCTATAAAACAAATGAATTGGTGAAAGAATCATGTCGATATAATTTTCTAAACTTCATATAAAAAATAAAGCACTTTCAACCTATTTTATTTTATTTCTCGGCTCCTAAGGCGCATTGGACAGAAGGCTCGGATTCGTGTCGACTATTTTTCGATGTAGAATCACCAGAAAAAAAAATGGTCCAGATCGGTGACCCCACCCAAAACTACCCTCGTAAGCCGTATCCCAACCACTCATTGATTTCTTATCACCTCAATGGCTATCTTCATCACATTATAACACATTTTTTCCATAACTGATTACAACCCAGATGCCATATTTTGTTATAAAATGTAGTTTTATTTACTGAACCTCGAATATCTTCACATTTAATATTGTGACTAGAATCGCTTATATTATGTATAGATACGTATATGTTTCCTTGGATTTGTTTATGTCCGTTTCTATATAGAATGAAAGTCCATCTGATCTGGCGTTATCTGAAAAATCTATCTGTCACTTTTTATAGGGCGGAGAGATGGTTTTTAACACCCTGAATACATACATGTATTTATATATGTAGACTCAATAGAGAATTCAAGATATGTGTGTAAACTTCTTTCATGGGTCTAACCTATTTAGAATTTGCTAATAAATGGTTGCATAAATATAATTTCCTAAAGTGTAAACGGAATGTGTTAATGTTATCTGGTGTTTTGAAATTATTCCGAAGTGAAATTGAAGCTACCGTATCGAAGGGCGGGTTTGACGAAACGGGGTCAAGACCGAAGAAAGAGTTACTTTCATCAGGGGCTGTTTTTGCTGAAAGTTCGAGCAACCTTGAAATTGATTTGAACATACTACAAACACTTTAATCCACCGAACATTTTCTTCTTCTTATCAGTATAGTGATACAGTTGTTTTGTTTGGACATTTGTACAGTCGATGTCAGTTTTTTAGAAATTCCAAATTAACGTATCAGCGCAAGATGGCGCGCTAAGACGACGCAGTTCCTGCGAGTCGGACTTTTACACTTAAATTTACATGTAAAGTGAATTATTACTAACCGACGAGAAAATCTGAAAAAATGGATGCTTTTCGCCGTTTAATGCTTACGCCAGATAGTTGGATACTATAGAGACAAGGGTTTCAATTTCGTGCCCCTGATGGAAGAGTATTGTAAAATGTTTAGTAAAAAAATTGAACGGAAGAATTCCGTGATGGGGTCTAGTGAAATTACAACTGCGTTTTTCATTTAAATCTTTTTTTAAAATGATTATAAATTTATATTGCGGTGTACACACTGTTTAGCCCAGTACTTAAGGAAAATGTGAATTTATTTGTATCAAGCTGGTAATTAAGGTTTTGTCTCTTCAAAATGAAACCCTTGGAAAATTTATTGGATTGGAGGGGGGGGGGGGTAATTTTATTAGTGAATTGCTTTGACAAATAGCGTGCTTAGAATTTTATTCTGATTGTTATAAGCGTGTTTACTTAACGACCCCATGCCTCCTAAGATCTGAAAGAACTTGTATCTCTCTCTCTCTCTCTCTCTCTCTCTCTCTCTCTCTCTCTCTCTCTCTCTCCCCCCCCCCCCTCTCTCTCTCTCTCTCTGTGTGTGTGTGTGTGTATATATACATATATATATATATATATATATATATATATATATATATATATATACATATAAACATATAAATTATATTTGTTGTAAATATATTGTGTCTTGAAATAGACGAGTGTAAAAATAGAAAAAATGCAAAAAACATAACTTATTTTATATGTATTACTAATTTCATATAGTAGAAAATGCAATTATTGTTGTTTTCTCCCATGTGTGTCCAAGAATAATCGATTAATATTGTACTATTTACATGTTGTACTCAATATAGGTTGTACATTTCAATAAATAAAAAATAAAAAATATTATTTTGGTATCAGCAAAATCTAGAAAAAAATCGTCGAAAATATCAATATTGCTAACGTGTGTTAGATCGATTAACGATATCGACATCAAAGTTGTTTTATACGTTCGCGGTCTGCTGATACAACAGTTCTTTCCCATGCGATGACTCACCGGTTCGTTATCAGCAACAATTTTCAGCAGGTAAACGTCTCTCTATCAATATAAGTTGACAGATCGCAATTTTGTCAATCATCAACATCTTTTGTAACAATTTTTACGACAAATTCAACCGAAATCCTCGTTAAAGGGCCTGTTTTCTATACAATTATAATCCCTAATATTAGCTGTCAATTTTGAAAATTAGTCTAAACGGTGAGAAAATGACCAGAGGATCTTCCCAGGCGAAATAAAATCTAGGCCAATACACGTGACGGGTCTCACAGTGGTCTAGTTGCTAACGCCTTGGATTCTCGTGTGGTAGATGTGGGTTCGAGAAGAATTTACAAAGAAGTGGAGTAACGTGGACCTATGCCTATATATTGGCTACATTAGTGTAATAAGAACTACATAAGTACCTCTGACTGAGAAGGTGTCTACAGGATGACGTCTGGTGACGAGGATCTGTTAGGAAGAATTTACAAGAAGTGGAGTAACGTGGACCTATGCCTATATATTGACTACATTAGTGTAATAAGAACTACATAAGTATTTCTGACTGAGAAGGTGTCCACAGGATGACGTCTGGTGACGAGGATCTCTTAAGAAGAATTTACATGAAGTGGAGTAACGTGGACATATGCCTATATATTGGCTACATTAGTGTAATAAGAACTACATAAGTACCTCTGACTGAGAAGGTGTCTACAGGATGACGTCTGGTGACGAGGATCTGTTAAGAAGAATTTACAAGAAGTGGAGTAACGTGGACCTATGCCTATATATTGGCTACATTAGTGTAATAAGAACTACATAAGTACCTCTGACTGAGAAGGTGTCCACAGGATGACGTCTGGTGACGAGGATCTCTTAAGAAGAATTTACAAGAAGTGGAGTAACGTGGACCTATGCCTATATATTGGCTACATTAGTGTAATAAGAACTACATAAGTACCTCTGACTGAGAAGGTGTCCACAGGATGACGTCTGGTGACGAGGATCTCTTAAGAAGAATTTACAAGAAGTGGAGTAACGTGGACCTATGCCTATATATTGGCTACATTAGTGTAATAAGAACTACATAAGTACCTCTGACTGAGAAGGTGTCCACAGGATGACGTCTGGTGACGAGGATCTGTGTGGAGGTGTCTACAAGTAGGTGGAGGATCGCAGCGGTCTGTATGGCCAGAAGCCCGGCCTGCGTCATGGTCCCAACGCATGACCAGCTATAGCCCTTTCCCAGCCACCCTGTATCAAACAGATTAGATTAAAAGATAATAGGATACAGCAGACATGCATTATAATTAGTATTTAACTTATAACATGATGCAATATTTGGGGTTATGCATTCCTGTGTCTGTTCTACTCTTACGGCGATCAAATTTTGAAGAATAGCAACATGTTTTTTCTACTCCAAATAAACTAAGGATAATTGAGTTATATTACGTTTATATTTAAAACCTGAATGCACCAAGTTCATGGTACATTTTGGCAAACAAAACATTTTTTTTTTAAATGCTACATATCGCACTAGTATTTCTAAAGTGATACAACTCAAAAATCGGTATTTTTCAGTTATGAATATGAAAGACATTGGTAAATATATCTTTATCAACAATCGAAACTGTATGAACCTAGCTTCAGAGCTTTTCCACCAGAGGGCATCTGTGTCACTCTTCCTGTAATGCCCTTCCCGCTACATAGGCAAGAGTGACACATTTTCAGTTCAGTTTTAGCGCGGTGTGTCACTTTAGAAATACTAGTGCGATATATACATGAGACTTCCTGGATAAAACGAATTATAGGAGGAATAATATTAGGGGTATAACATATTGTTTTACTTTGCACTAAAATCTGTGAGATCTCTGAACAGTGAGAAAACGGTCGACAAAAAAAATAACAGAACAGTATTCTACTATTAGTTATAAAAAATTTCCAGTTCAATCGGGATTGAATCGGCTTGGGGTTCTTTCTTCCGATTTTGCTATTAACCCCGTAGGTACTTGAATCATTCTGGTTCCGGCATTCTTTTAAGTATTGATTTGTGATGCGTCGAATGAGACAATTGCCAATGAGAAAAGCTCAGTACCCCCTTTCTTCTACTCTAAATAAACTAAGGATAATTCAGTTTTATTACAAATATCACAACCGTTCACAAGGTCATGGAACATATGGGCAAAAACAATTTCGTTTAAAATCGGCATATTTACATGGGACTTCCTGAGTAATACCAATTTTTTGGCAATAAAATACGTGCTGTAAAATATGGCCTTAATTTTTACTAAAACCTGTGGTATTTCTACATACTGAGAAACCTGTATGTAAATTGTGTTTGGGGATCAGAACTACATTAGGACAGTATTCTGAAAGTAATAAGGTACAAGAAAATTTTATTTCAAACGTGATTGCATTCCTTATGTTTGCTTTTTCCCCCTCTTGAGTAAAGCTACGTTCCCTAATGCGCCACCTAGACTAAAGCTGCGTCACCGTAATGCGTTACCTAGACTAAAGCCACGTCGGCCGAAAGTACCACCCACGCTAACACAGTGGCACCCCAAAAATGCCACCTAGTATACAGGCGCATTGCCATAATGCGCCACCTAGACTATATCCGCGTCGCCTGAAAGAGTCACCTAGGCTAAAGCCGCGTCGCTCTAATGTGCCACCTAGACTAAGGGAGCGTCGTTAGGACCCAAACAATGCCCCTCATTTCAGATCTTCAGAGTCATTTAGTGTGTAATGACGGTTCTGATTCACAGAGTACGATTAAATCTCCATCATCTCGGGATACAACCTTTCATCTCATCGGAATGAGGGCGAAGTAACGAAGTGGATCCACTTAAACATTTTAATTCGGAAATTTAAGGAGTAGAATCCATTTCTGTCTGACTTCGGCTGCCAAACGTTTCCTACCCTACAAAAATTCCATAGGAAACCAGTTTCAGCAATTCATAATTTGAATATGAATATATGCAAATAAGCGAAAATGATATTGGAGATGCCGAAAAAGCAAGATATCCTACTACTTCTGATGATGGCCAACTCACTGTTTGGTATTTTCAAAAGCTCAACATTTAAAATTGTTTGGCATTATTAGGCAAGGATATTTTTTAATTTGGTTTATTACGCAGGCTTCTGGCACTGTCCTCAACCGATGTGACCGAAAATTGTGGTTGTAATTAATTCCTGGGCAAAACATTAGTTATACCTGTTTTTTTCTAATATAATAAAATTGGTTGAAAGGGGGCTGCCTTATTCAGACCATTTTCTGCAAGTTAACGAACTTGACCTTTTATTTTTGTAACAAAATGCAGTAAAACGACCCGTTATTGTAATTTAGGGGGCGCGAACAGACAAATATCTATATATATATATATATATATATATATATATATATATGTATACACATATGCACACATAAAAATTTGAACAACTGGTTTATTACGGCGCTAATGGCCCAAATGTCGATGCGCCGCAAAAAAAAAAAAAAAAAAAAAAAAAAAGATTTATTAGTGACCTATGAATCACTAAAAGAAAACAGTTCGGGTCGGCACTCCCGGATTGCATCAATGGGTAAACGTCATAAGCGGAATTTTCTCTCTAGGAGGAAGTAAAAACGCTAAAACACGAAAAATATTCATTATACTTTTGAAAACTTAAAGCACGGGGGCAACAATTGCCTTTCCATCCATCACACTTAATTCGCTATCGTGCAATTTAATTCCAATATTAATGTCCGACTAGCAATCACATCAAACGTGATAAGTTCCTTGAGGTATCTTCTGAAAGAGGTGTGTACATCAATCATACGCCGCGAAGTGAGTCGTTAGTGCCTCTAAAGGAGAAACATTGTCCGAACTTGAGACGTGCTTTGTGTACGAGTCTGCGATTATCTTCAAGACCCATTTACGGCGCGTGACAGAGATATAATGCTTGTTTAGCCTTTGACACTAAGACCATTTGACGCTTTGTAATCGCTAAAAGGCACAGTCAGTCGCTTCTAAAGGCAGTGCAATAGGATCCTAAATTCTTTACTTTATCCTTTGATTCATGATCTGCTAACAGTCCTCATTTTCACTATGAGATATCTCTTTGTGATTCATAATTTTTCTAAATTTATATTCGTGTACATGAAAGGTCATGAATGAAGAATTAATGAGGTCCATTCTTTATTAACATAAGCTCTACATGATTAACAGCATTATAGGAGCCTCTTCATACTACCAGTATTTTTCCTAATTATACTACCAAAACAGCCTAATTGTACAAAAATTAACAAACGCCGCTTCAAAACAGCGGTGTACTATGAATGCAGTCAACGTGAATTTTCTGCTGTGTAAAATAAGTAGAGTCAAAGAAATAAAATTTATCCAAAGAATATTTAGTTATTTAAAATATCTCAAAATGAAATGTTTCATTTCAGTCAACTATTAAAATATTCATTTTTGTCAAGAAAATTTAATACTATTCAAGTTGTTTGTCTTTAAACAGGCCTGATTAAAAGTTAAAGAGTTAAATTTTGCACATTTTAGAGCTGTATATAGGATTTTATTTAACGTATAGCGTTCGTTCTAGAGCCAAGTAAATGTAAATTTTATCTACGTTTAAAAACCAAACAATACATGTTGTAGGATGCACGGTTTAGGAGGTATAAGCAAAAAAGTGTTTCTCAGTTAGCACAGGTCTTTCAAAGCTGACAAATTGGGTACACAATACTGGGGTGGCTCCGATCAACACTTCGAAAAATAAGCGTGGCGTTCTTTTTGCTTGCATTTATTTTGTCTTCTAATGGTGATTGGACTATTTGTTTCTTTTTCTGTTGAACATTATATAAATGTTTTCTGTTTTTTAATAAAATATTTTGTTGAAAGCATCGATTTTTTTAAATAAATCTTCAGAGGTCAAATATTTTTACAAACAACATTTAATCCATCAGCTACAACAATCTTTGCATTAATGTTTGTACGGCAAGTGCAGGACCAATTGGACAAGTGTAATAAATAATTGGTCTAATATTTAAAAATAAGTTTTTCATTTAGAAGATTTAGATGACAGTTTCTGATTAACAAAGAGAATAATGTTTGTAAGACCCAATAGCTTTAAAATATTCAAGATATTTAGAATGCTACATTTTTTTTTTTTAATTTTTAACGAGATTTAAAATTTTCATGAGAGATATTGGATACAAAAAAAGATCAGATGGTCCGAATAGTAATAGATGTTACTAATCCTAATCCGAAAGCAGTAATACTAACATTTATTAGCACGGAGCACCTGATGATGCCACATATGTGTTGAAAGGCTTTGTGCAAAATAAAGTTGTTTTTTAATCTTTCCATTTTCGTTTATAGCACTGATAAAGACGACATGAGTGCCAAAAAGTTGGCAAAAAAACTCATTTTCAGATAAAACTGTAGTTATAAATTATCATGACTGAACTTCTACAATCTCCAT
The DNA here is from genome assembly GCA_946811695.1 of Gonocerus acuteangulatus. Taxonomy (NCBI): domain Eukaryota; kingdom Metazoa; phylum Arthropoda; class Insecta; order Hemiptera; family Coreidae; genus Gonocerus; species Gonocerus acuteangulatus. The sequence continues at coordinate 82,038,977 of OX328132.1, read as the reverse complement.
ATTTGCAATGACATCGGCCAACAATCTCTTTTGATTAAAACCAATTTATTCTTATGTAAAGTTTTATAGTTTTATCTTGTAGTTGGAGGGTAGATAAAACACCTGGGTGTGTGTTGTCTTGGTATTTTTTTGCAGGTGTTATTTTTTTTGTTTGGGCCAGAAAGCTTGCAGCTTTTGCTTTTTATCGCACAATAAACGTACCCCAAAAGATCAAAATTTGCGATGCGCGCAGAGGGAGTAGACTGACGCTTCCGGGTGTGAAGGTGGTACATGTCATATTTCTAGCAATGCTTCATGAACATTTAAAGTCGGTTCGTTCACATCATGAGATCGACTTGAAAAGGGGGTTACTCGCCCTATAGGGAATGAGGAAGTATGCTGGAAGTTATAAGGCACCAAATGTTCAGGTAGTAACCGAATAGTGGTTCCTTCTAGTCATCTGCCGTCGTACGACGTAAAGGTTAAGGGGCCTCGGGATAGGGGATAAGTAGAAGCAGGTTCTGTCCCGTCACCTTCAGTGACGTATCTTCAGAAGATCTAGAGGGACGACCTTGCTCGGAGAACGGGACCTGCTGGGAAACAGGTAGGACTGACCCACTTCTATCCTCGATACCAGCAGTCTCTCTTCCATACCCGTCTCACTCTCTCCAGTAATGTTTTTTTTATGAATATAATTTTTCCTTCTAAAGCCCCAATCATCGAAGAATCATGGGCTTGAATTTCGTGACGTCCAAGAATAGGCATAACGACTGTAAACCAGTCTTATGATCACAATGAGCCACGAGACCGATCTGTATGAAAATATGTCTGAAATCTGTTGATCGTCTAGAAAATCATGAATATGATAATATTGCTCAAGCTTTGCCGAAGTAGAGGAAAGATCAAGTACAACTTTATTATTATTCAAATCCAAAAAAAAAAAAAAAAAAAAAAATGTAGTTTATACTTTGCTGAAAAATTGTATTAAAAATATTACCAGTTTATGACGAGAAATGCTTATCCCTCCAAAAAACTAACACTGAACAAATTGTACAAATAGGTGAGAGGATAATATTAGGTTCTTGGCAAGGTATTAAGAGCCTAAAACGAGGCCCAATACTATGATATCATAACTTTATAGGCGAAATGTTTTTGGGAGTGGCCTGGAACTTGGCCTCTTTTTTTCAACGTTAGTTTTTCGTAGGGATTCTAACCACTCTTTACCGTGTCGGTATTGCATTTTTTTTATAAAATTATAATGCCTTTTCGTCTGATCATTATTTGGAAATTCCCTTGTTTCCTTGTTTGACATTAATCTAATGTCGCCGTCGCCTTATCAATGTTGGTAAATGATAGATATAGATAAATAATAGGCATGTACATAAAAATGTTAAGATGCATTTAAATGTTTGTTGAAACGTCAAATGTAGATTCTCCTTACTGAGACGATTCATTTGATACCCCAAATGATGGGCTTCCAACGGAACAACAAATACAAAACGAGCAGGTTAAAAAGCGGCTCTAATACGTCGTATAATATATACACAGTGTGCGTAGACCGGAACTGGGCCTGATGCACTACCTTGTGCCTACATAGTTGCAGTGAAATAAAAATAATATGCTTTGTTTTTGGTCTCCCCGTAGTCCAGTTGGAGTCCCGCCTACAGAAGATTTTTTTTTCTAATTTCAGAGCCCGTTGAAAACAATTCCCTTCAGCTCATTGGAAGGATGGCAGCCTACAGACTGATGGCCTAGTTGTCGATGCGCCGGAAAAAAAATATATACTTTGCTATGGTCCAACAAATGTGGACATGTATTTCATTAAAATACAGAAATGAAGTTTGAAATTTTCTATTTTTCCTAAACAAATAGGCTTAGAAGGTGTTACCATGGTGATTGATGATTGCTAAGTCTACTTTCATGCTTGAAGAAATATTTTTTCGTAAAAAATAAATAAATAGTAAACAGTAAAGATTTTATCATTACAGTGTAATAAAAAAGAGGTTTACCGATGTTGGCGTTAACACATTTATGTTCAGAGTAATTTCCAAATGATTCCAATGTTCAGTCAGTTGGTGTTCTTGTCGATCGCGAATTGGCATCCAATGGTTAAAACGCAGCCAACTACGAATTGTCTCATTGACTTGAGGCGAGGACAGTTAATAAAAGTTGCCAAAGCAGAAGCTACAAGATATCTCGTAGTAGACAGACTTTGTTTCAATGTATTTTTAAAAATCAATGTGAAGCAACAGAAGCACGTGCGAACGTTTAATATTATAGCTGTCCTTAAATGCATTGCTTCGAAAGCTTCTTAATTGCCTGTGTTTTTTTTTAAAACAAATCAAAATCTATTAGAGATAACTCTAATAGATACTATCATTTTTAAAAGCCTCAACTATCACTTTTCAGAAAGTATTTACTAGAAAACTAAAGTAGGGAGTGTTAACATTTCCCCCTTCCTCGATCACCTAGTAATTCATCGCTGAATAAGGCTCCCAAAGCGCATGCCAAAACGTATGAAATATTGTTTTTTTCTGAAAATCCCAACCATTCCTTGACTTTGTAAACACAGAAGGTTATAACCGGATTTCACAGAGTGGACGAAAAAATACACTAATAACTTCTGAGACTGCTGACCTACTCATTACCTGGAGTATCCACATAGCGGGGCGTCTTCCCATAAATGGGTTTATGGGTACTGTTTACGCAAGTATGTTATGATTTGGAGGGTAATCTGCAATTAGGTATATGTGAGAACGGCAAGATGAAGGTAGCTGGGTGGAATAGAGATGCCGTATCTTTCCCACGAAAGAGAGGCAATTATTTGGATAAAGACACACCTTCACTTTCACAGGGGAAGAGGAAGGACCAAACACCTACTGAGGGAACCATGTCATCTGGGCTCGTCCTAGGCTCCTTCCAAATTGTATAAATAGCTGCCAGGATACTCTTACCATCATATGAATTACACTATCTATTTCATAGGCGTCTTTATGACGCTACGCCCTCCCTTCCCATACACGATTATGACGACAAACTTATGTCGCAATCTGGAGGTGCCGATGATCTATAGGTCATGAAAATACAGGTGGTTGAAATTCCTATATATATGTTACCGGCAAAGTACAGAAGACAAGTATTCTATAGAATTCCAAGGCATTCTATATAATGCTGACCGGCCTCGACAAAGTATAGAAAGTATTAGTTTCACAAAATATTTCACACATTGCATTCTATAAAATTCAAATGGTTTTGAGTTTACTCTATACACTTTGCCTAGATAATGTTAATAACTCTAAAAATTGGTTAAAACTAGCTCTTCAAGTACGGCAAAGAATTTATTCCATAACGTGTATTAAAGTGAAATTTACATGCTTTGAAGAACATTCATCGGAAAAAAAAAATACATACTTTAGTATGAGTTACTTGTTGCAGTAGGGATGAGAATTGTGATTTGGAATTGCATTTTCTTTGCTATTTTACACATTTACACGTTTTACTCTGACACTTAGTCTTTCATGAACACTTCACGAAATCTTGCCTACGACCTACAAATCCTGTCTTTCATAATTTGCCTAAAACGCAGTAGGGATTCCATAAAATGCCTAGGGAAAGTATGAAATACACTTTATTGTATACTTTGCCGGTAACATACACATGTTTGGTCTGGTCTAGTAGTTGAAGTATATCGGATTATTTTCTTCTTTTTTTTTTTTTTTTTTTTTTTTTTTTTTTACGGCGCATCTACATCTAGGTCATTAGCGCCGACATCCAGGGTGCAGCGAGGAATTTTACCAGCGAGCCGTGGGATGATAAAATTCCTGCCGGAGGTTGGGAATCGAACCCACCATCTCCCGCTTATGAATCCAAGGCGCTAGCCATTAGACCACGGGAGACCCCATTTTCTTCTTATTATACATATTTATAATTTTTATTGTTAACTTTTCGTTTATTTATTTTTATTTATAATTATTAGGTCAATTTCATTTTTTTTTTAATATTTTCTGAATTGTAACTTTTATTTTACATGGTACCGTTAAAATTGATGTATTATACATATATAATTGATTTAGATCTCACAGCAACTAGGCTTGTGAGGTTTTCAAACTCCAATAACGAAGGTGAAGGAGAAGCCCAATTGTTAAGTTGGCTAGGTTTATTTTAGACAGAATGTAATAACACTTACAAATTTGGGTTACGTTTTTTTGAGGAGACCAATAGCTTATAAACTTACATGAGCAGTTCTATGATTTTCGTATATTTTTTTAATTATCTCCAAAACGGTTGGGCGAACTTAGTAATTGGAATGAAACCATTCGAACGGTTACTAAATTTTCTACAAAAACGATTTTTTGATTAAGCGATCTTAGTAAAGAAAATCGGTGCTTAAAAGTCGAACGTGTTGATATCATCCCTTTAAACTAGTTTTTGAATTTTCAATTGTTTATTATTATTATTTTTTATTTAACAGTAGCATTATATTTGAGTAAAACAAGTTAGTTAAATGATTGTATGTTTGTAAATGTCTTAAGACCCTTAAGGGTGCCTAATCACGGTGAGGAATATGGCAAGATTAGGACAGCGCAGTCCAAATATTGACAGTCTTGAGGCCAGAGTTGAACTGTACAGTCCATCGAAGTAGAATTAAACCTCCAAAAGATTAACTGTACAGTCCAATGAGGCCGGGACTTTGCAGGCCACGCCTGACATGTGTGAGGATATTTGCTTCACATATAGTGGGTCTACTATAAGTGGACTGTGCATCCCGGCGTTCAAGTTTATTAACTTATCGTGTGTGTGTGCTAGACCCGTACTGTCTAAACCTTCAAGCCAAAGTTTGCAGTCCTGGCCTTGAGATTTGAGCTGAACGTGTATGGCCACCTTAAGAATAGTTTTTTGTGCATCGTGGCGGCTAAAATATCGCTTTTCTTCGAGATTTCATTGGAGTTGGTCTTTAAAATTGCTATGAAATATAAAAAAAAAAAAAAATATTAACTGTTTCTATTCGAAGCTTTCCAAACGTCATTAGGGATAAGAATAGAAACGCGTTAATATGACGCAGTTCGCTGCTATTCCTACGAATCGGACTTTCGTTGGGAATCCTATATAGTTTCCAGCTCACTACTCTTCCTTTGGATATATCTATATGGGCAGTATCTATATCTTAGGTTCATTCCCTGCACATTTCTCAATGTCCTAAACTTCTGTAATGACTCATGGCTTACAATATGTATTTATTAATTTTCCAAGCTTAGGTACTTTCCTGCTGACAAACACGTTTTGGAGGGTCGCATATAGTTTTATCTAACTGCAATTGGGTGGCAGAAATTAAAACAGCATACTGTGATCACCCAGTAGCGAATTATTGTACCCCGCCAAGTAGAAAATCTCATAGAAAAAATAAATGAGACCAATTATAATTGTAGGTGAATTGACTAATATTATTTAATTCAAGAAATTACAACAGCCAAATCATCATCCTTTAAGGGGATTTTGCATGCCTGTTGCTGAATAAAGCACGAGATCCTCGCGGCAAACATGAAAGATGAATAATGATGCTGAAAATAAGAGATATATAGTAAGTAACGGAGAAAATAAGAAACAGCATTCCATCTTGACACAATTGGGTAATCTGTCCATTCTCCGGATAATAAAGGCATCCAGCGGGAAATAGAACTGTTTGATGGATGATTTCAAGGGGACAATGCAGATCGAAGAGAATTAACTACACTACTACAGCTAGTATCAACGGATAGTGGTGTATGAAATTCGTGGGCTCGTTAGTACTTTGTGAAAGATGGCTTGAAGGAGAGAATGCAGATCGAAGAGAATTAACTGCTCTACTACAGCTAGTGTCGACGGATAGTGGTGTATTACATTAGTGGGCTCATTGGTACTTTTTGAAAGATGTTTTGAAGGGGAGAATGCAGATCGAAGAGAATTAACTACTCTACTACAGCTAGTATCGACGGATAGTGGTGTATGACATTAGTGGGCTCATTGGTACTTTTTGAAAGATGTTTTGAAGGAGAGAATGCAGATCGAAAGAATTAACTACACTACTACAGCTAGTATCAACGGGTAGTGGTTTATGACATTAGTGGGCTCATTAGTGCCGTTTGCAGGCTTGAAGGAGAGAATGCAGATTGAAGAGAATTAACTGCACTACTACAGCTAGTTTTAACGGGTAGTGGCGTATGATATTAGTGGGCTCATTAGTGCTGTTTGCAGGCTTGAAGGAAAGAATGCAGATTGAAGAGAATTAACTAGACTAGTACAGCTTGTATCAACGGGTAGTGGCGTATGACATCAGTGGGCTCATTAGTGATCTTTGCTGGCTTGAAGGAGAGAATGCAGATCGAAGAGAATTAACTACACTAGTACAGCTTGTATCAACGGGTAGTGGCGTATGACATCAGTGGGCTCATTAGTGATCTTTGCTGGCTTGAAGGAGAGAATGCAGATCGAAGAGAATTAACTACACTAGTACAGCTAGTGTCAACGGATAGTGGTGTATGACATTAGTGGGCTCATTAGTACTTTTCCAAAGATAGGTTGAAGGAGAGAATGCAGATGCGAGAGAATGAACTATACTTCTACGGATAGTTTCTTTGGACGTTAGTGTATTATAATATGGACTGTTGCTGTTCTTCATATGTTTTATTCTATCATTTTAAACACAATATTGTCACAAATATTGAGGAATGCGTAGCTGTGGAAGGTTGTCGTTAGCCGGAATCTGACAGTTTCCTGGTAGTGACTGACAGTGGAGAAGTGGGCCAGGTCTGTGTCAGTAGATCCCATGCTCTTTTGTCAGGAAAGGAAGAGTGGACGGACTCCTATTGTGCTCCTACAATCCTCCTTTTATTGCACCTCTTTACTCTACAGCTGGGAGAGAGATCGCTTATCATGATGTACAAGTGATAAAGACATCAATGGTGGAAGATCTTTTCATTCAGGGATAATTTATTCAAACAATATGTGGATCATATGAAGCTGCCCCATAGAATGAATTTCAGGTAGTACATCTCATTGCAGAAAAAGGAAGATCCATAGATTTTAATTAATAAGTAAAATTCAAAAACTCACATGAATACTGTCAATTACCGAAATTCCTATCTTCGTTATGCAATAGATGACTAGCGTATGAAGAAAATCGCAACATGAGGCAGCATTGCCATTGCCCAAGCTATTCTGGGCGAATAAGATATCTGCAAATCTGCGGAAACTTCATTTAAAAATAAAACCAGGTTGGAATTTTGTTGACTTAAAAAATAATTTCTTAAAACCACAGTTTGTCATAATTATATTCATGAATATATATATGAATTTATTCGTACTTCACTTATTTGTAAATACGAATATAAATCCGTATTCGTAGGTGCGAAAAAAATTGATTTGTGCAAGTGAATAACAAAAATCAGATTAAGATCTATGAATGTATTCACATTATAATTAGTGAAAAAAATACGATTCACAGAATAAATTGTCAATTTTTGTGTATTAATTTTTGACAATTTTGTATACCTATTACAATTTCTACCAAGAGTCTTTATGGGTAGAGGGAGGTGAACAGTTGAGAAAAAATAGTTAAGAAACTCTGTTTCTTTTGTCTTATATATATATATATATATATATATATATATATATATATATATACAAATAAATAAATAAATAAATAAAAATAAAACGTACATCTTTATAATATGTATAAATTGGGCTCACCCATTGTACCGAAATAAATTTAATTTGAAAGACTCACTTACCAACACCTGGGGTGGTACAATTTATCCGGATAGACAACGGATAGCCAGGTTCAATGAGGTATGAAACCCAGGTGATCCAAATACAAAAAAAAAGAACACAACAAGATACTCAGAGCTGGTAACTATATTGAGATAAGTACAAAAGGTTCCCAGTAAAAAAAAAAACAAATACATATACATATATATATATATATATATATATATATATATATATATATATATATATATATATATACCTTAAATATAATAAATATTTTAAAATACCACAAATAGTTCCCAATAAAAATGTACGGCCAAAACGATAAACGGAGAAGACAAATGCCGCCCCTTCGTGCTACTGGATCTTCATTTTCATTATTAACAAACAGGACGCCTCAGTCCCTCCATAAACAGCTGGAAACCTCAAATTCGCAAAGAAAACGTTTTTCTAGCACATGCTTCTACGACGCCATTATCTCCCAGACTCCCCAGAACCGACGCCTCTTCTAACCAAGGCCTACCGACCACGGGAAAAAAACAGAAGAATGAAAATCTTAAATTGTATACAAAAACTATTACATCCAAAATGGAGAAGAAAATTGACTATCTTTGGTGGATAGTAAACATTTACAAGTGGTGCGAATTCCGAATAAAATATAAGACATAAAAGGTTATCAGTCCAAAGAGGTAGAGAAAGCAGGTTCTCACTCCCCGCAGGGCGCCACGTCACACCATATTCTACATACATTCAATTCAAAAATTCTCTTCAATTTCATTTTAATTTATCGCAAAAATTCGAAGCTAATCACCACAGTTAGAAGGGAAATAATCAAGATGAGAATGAACAATATGAATTTTTAGGGACATATTGCAACCCAACAGTTGATACTTTTGAAGGAGAACTTTCACAAGTTCAACATTTTCATTTCTCTTATTGCCCAAAAATTCATGAACGACTGCTCTAAAAGATTTCCATCCTTGTTTTTGACATTTTTCACATTATCATCATTAATGTGATAAACCTATTGCACTCTCCGTATTTTCTTTTTCACGGCGCATCGGCATCTGGGTCCTTGGGAAAATACTCCTAATTTCGGGTTCTCTGTAGGAAATAGTACGTAAATTCTGGGACGTCGTAATTGTCAGTGTAGCACACCCTGGTTTTACTGCCTGCCTTCTCCTTTCCAATATTAGTCAGGGAAATTATTCCTTCTATTTTAACAGAATAAAGCAACCCATTTTTCCTCAATTTCAAGTACCTATATAATTGAAGTATCCGGTCGAATCAATCAATCAAAGCCCACCTCTAACAGCCATTAGCGTTTCCAAAATGCCGACAAAAAATGTGGATGTTTTATTATACGAAAAAACATTCGTTTAAATATATATATATATATATATATATATATATATATATATATATATATATATATGTACATGCATACAGTTAATTGTCTGTTCGCGCTCTACTGTCTAGGGTCATGTATTTGACTCAAAAGTACTTTGTCCTATGTGACAGGTAATTTCGTTGACCAGCAGTATCCAACCACAAGAACACGGGTTATGGTTCATCAAAAACAAAAGAAATCTTAATAATTTGGGTGGACAACAAAAGTTAACAATGAAGTGACAGTTATGATTGGCTCCTTGTTACATTAATGTGATTTTTTTTCCATGTTTATTTAAAATCTGTACAATTATAAGTACAATAATTAATTGTGCTGGCCTAAGCATACATGCCAATGAACAGTATATGGAAGGAGCCAAACAATTCCTAATATATCTAAACAATTTGTGCTGTTTTTAACTGCTGTTATGGCTGCTGGTCACGGGGCCAAAGTCTTTTTTTTTTTTTTAATTATTATAATGGCGTGTCAACCCTTAAGGTCACTAACGCCATTGCTGTGTGTAGTAATTTTCATTATAATTCGCTAACAAGTATCAACATATATACATTATGATTAAATTGCTATCAATAATATTTCGGCAAAAGTCTCTTAAGCCTCCTGGGAAGGTCTTTAGGGTGGGTCTGAGTGGAAAGGGATTGACCTCTAGGATTTGGGGGGGATGAAAATTTGGAATGAAACATTAGGAATCGGGATTTGGCGAGGTCGTTTACGAAGAGAATAATGAGGTCGTTGTGTAGGGTTTTGTTAGAGACATAAAAGGGAGCATTGCCTATTCTACGAAGGACTTTGGATTGGAATGCTTGTATTCGTTGAATGTTTTGCTGTTCCCCATAATTCAAGTCCGTAAGTCCAGATAGGTCTGATTATAGTTTTGTAAATAGTGAGTTTGTTTTTCGTCGTAAGCTTTGAGATAGGGCCAAGTAGTCGTCGTAGGAGTCCATATCTCCTGTTTAGCTCTTGTCTTTTCAGTCGTGTGTGTGGGTTCCATGTGAGTCTGCTGTCTAGTAAAAATCCCAGGTAACGTACTTCATTCGATGCTGGGAGTTGACTGCTGCAAATGAATACAGGAGAGCAGGCGCTCCTATTAAGAGTGAATGTAACATGAAAGCATTTTTCTGGGTTCACTTTAATTTTCCACAAGTTTCGACATTTCTCGATAGACTCAAGGTGCTCCTGTAGTTGCTGGGAAGCTGTAGAGGGATCAGGGGAAGAGGAAAAGATGACTGTATTATCGGCGTAGGTCGTAATGTGTGTAGTCGGATCTGCCGTGTACAGGAGGCAAACGACAGGACCTAGGATGCTGCCTTGTGGGAAGCCTGAGGATATGGGTCGAGAGGAGGACAAGGTAGTACCAGACCATGCTGGAAAGGAACGATTCGAGAGGTAGGATTGAAGGATGAGGTAGTATGTGTGAGGTAAAATACGATTTACTTTGTATAACAACCCCGGGTGCCAAACCCGATCGAACGCTTGGGCGACGTCGAGGAAGGCACTCGTGCAGTAGTTTTTACATTCAAGCGCGTAGGATATTGTGTCAACAACGCTAAAGCATTGTTGAATAGTGGAGTGCCGGGAGCGGAAACCGAACTGGTGGTCAGGAATGGAATTGGAGGATGTGACGATGGGAAGGATTCTCTTCAGAAAACGTTTTTGAAAAAGTTTGGAACTGATTGGGAGTAAGCTTATAGGGCGGTAAGAGGATGGTGTATTTAGATGTTTTGGGGGTTTTGGGATAAGAATTATTATTGAGTGTTTCCATGGTTTGGGGAAGTGAGTAGTTCTTAGGATTGAATTGAAGATGTAGGTAAGGAAGATCATGGCTTTCTGGGGTAGGTTTTTTAGGATGAGGGATGTAATAAGGTCATACCCAGGGGATTTCCTGGGGAGATGCTTAATGATGTATTTCACATCTGCAGCTTTGGGAGGAGGGGAGAGGGGAAGAGTTTGGTCAAGGTAATTGTCAACCAGCTGGTCGTGGATAGAATTTGTATTTGGCCGCGGAGAAAAAATGGATTCAAGATGTGCGGCAAAAACTTCGGCCTTATCTTCATCGCTCCTTGCCCAGTTGCCATCATTGCGTTGGGGAGGATGAGGAACGGTATGACATTTTAGGATTTTACGGGTAGCAGTCCATAGGGAATTATCTTTTGTGGATAGGGTTTGAAGATAATCATTGAAGGATGATAATCATTGAAGGCCGATATTCGGAAAGGGCCTGTTTTATAATTCGACAGAGTCTGTTGAAAGAGGTACGGTGAGAGGGATAGCGGGTTTTCTGCCAGAGCGCTCTTGCTCGGCGCTTGGCGGTAAGGAGGTTCTGGATGTGGTCTGGAAGCTGAGGTTTGGGATTGAAAGGAATGTGTGTTCTTATTCTACATGATTTTGAGACACTGTCCTGTATGGCCTTTGTAAACGTAAGAACGGCAGTGTCGACATCTGATGGGGTTTTGAGGGGGACAGTGAGGTCATTGGAAGCGGTAAGGTTTCCTTGAAATAATTCCCACTTGATAGGACCTTGGATGAGGCTAGGATACTGGGCGAGAGGTTGAGGAACAGTATCTAGCTTAAGGAGAATGGCCGAGTGATCGGAGGATAGATCAAGCAGTGACTGCACTGAGTAGGATATACTTCCTAGGCAAGAAGAGATGAAGAAATCGACCAAGTCAGGAGTTCGGGAGAGATCTGTTGGCCAGTTGGTGGGAGAGTTTGTGCAAATGGATTGGTAGTTTTGGGATTGAAGGATGTTGTATAGGATTCTGCCACGGGAGTTTGTGAGACTGCTTCCTCATCTGGGAAGTTTTGCATTGAAATCAGCCCCTATGAGGAAGCGAGGACCAAAGGACATTAATGTGAATAATTATGTTTTATAATCATTAGTTTTTTATTTTATTATTTTTATTTTATTTATTTATTTTTTAAGCAATTATTTTTATTTTATTTTTAACTAATTAAGGTATATATATTTTTTTACTTACTTTTACTGGAATTTCATTATATGATATCATAAATAACTTTCTCAATTATCATACTTAACAAATGTACTTTATTATTTGTATAAATGGTAAATAAACGTATTAAAAAAATAAAAATTTGGGTTTTCGTTAATAGGATATAATAAAACCACTTCCGAGGTGATATATTTAGCCATTGTCGAATAAACTGAGGAAAAATAAGAATTTTAGTTTTGGGACCTCCAAAGAATCAGTTGAACATTTTTTTATCTTCTGACATTCATATAAACTAAGACATTTTGGTTCTATTTATGTTCATTCGCCGAAATAAAAAATAGGCTAAAATTCTTAAGAGGGGATAAAATGTCTTCACAATTTTAAAATTCGTCCGTACTGAGTTATATACATTTTGGTTATGATTGGAGCAGAGGAAGTATTACAATAAAACATTTTATCAACAGATGTAAGCAGTTTTAGATATTTCGTTTATTTTCCAATATATCTTGAAAGCGGTTGCAAAGTTGATGAAATTGGGTGGATAATTTTGACAGGGCCACCTCAGTTTGAGAAAGCGGAACCAGAAGGTTCGGAAGTTTCTGTTTCGTTGTAGGGGAAATACCTATAGTTCCTAAGATTTCCAAATAACACCAAAGTTAAGCATTCTATGAAAGGACGCTAAGATGACGCAGTCCTCCCGTTTGTATAGACTCCTACGTTACCAATGAGGTGTGGAGGCTCACACCAAGCAATGTCGCTTGAGAATCAATCATATTGAACGATTCTTACGGGACTCCCACAGCGTAAATGTCAGTGGATAAGAGCCCCACTGTGCAAAACCTCGTAAGTGTAAAACGGTCTTTACTGGTCTACAGTCAATGCGCTCGTTTCAAACAAACTTTCTATGATGGGGAGACTCGCAGAAGAAGCAACATCCAGGTTAAAATAAACTCTTATAGTACTCGATTCACATGCCGCTGAAGAAGGAATTTGAAATATCCGTTGGAAGTTAGAGAAAGTGTAGCGTTTAAAGAACTCGAATGGAGCAGCTGATTCCTATGTCATCTCATTAAAAGCCAGACTGGAGCGTGGACTCCCTTTAATGGCAATCTATAGAGTAAAGGAGAAATCCAAAGTTTTAATAAATCTTTCCTCACAGGTGAGATTGTGGAAAGTTGTCTCTTCTTGAAATTCAATGTGTTCTTTGACGTTTTCTTTGTCACCCACTCCAACCTATATTTGTTTATTATTTTTTTCAGTATGCATAAGATGAATATTGTATAATAATAACCGAAAAAACGACATGAAGGGAAAAACCCGATGGCACAGAGATACTGCTCTCTGATATTCTTTACAGTACAAGGAAGATAATGTTTTCCCTGCTCCGGTATCCAGTAAAGGCTAGTTGAGCCTGGATACCGTTTGAGGCACTATATCCAACACCCAAAGACGAAACTGAAACACAAAACACTCAATGTGCGCCCTTCGAACTCATGTTCACCATTACATGACTCAAGAGCTGTACCACAAAAATTAAAAATAAAATGTATTTTCTTTCTAATCAAATTATATTTCCCTTGATTTTTTTTTGTTTCCATTTTGACCACAGCAAATTAAATAGATACGTCATCAGTATAAGTAGAATTTTACGATTCCTCGCACCCTCAAGGGAGCAAACTGTCTTACTCCGTGAAATTACGAATATACTGGTCAAAAATAAGACAACTGATATGACCAAATCTTTATTAATTTTCTATTACATTCGCCAATACATGAATTATATATCGCTCGAATGAAAAAAAAACCGCCTTAATGGGAAGCAAAAATGGTCTTAAACCAAGGTTTTTAGGTTTTCTGAAGGACATGTGATTTTTCTTGTGCATGCGGAAAGTCAATAAATTATAATTAGAAATTAACACAAAAGTCAAACTATTAAAATGGCTCTACGTGTTTTGCATCCCTAAATGCGTCTTTAGGAGACTTAAAAACTAGTAAGGCTAAAGGAAGGTTTCAATATTTCAATGAAGTTAAAAATAGACTACTTTACTTTATAAAAATATTTTTGAGAAGTCCTTTGCAAAGCTGCAAGCGTTATATCCCTTAAAGATAGCTCCAAATAATCTTAAAGGAGTGTGAAAAAGACAACTGGTTTTATTCTAATGGTTCAAATTCACATAAAGTATTATCCAAATGATCATATCTCACTTGGGAGCAAGTGATTTGGAAGACTCAATTCGCCTTTATGGGGTACCCTAATCACTCTACGTAATTCTAGAGATGGCGTTAGAGGTAGATTAGGTTGGTCACGAAGTAAGACGCTTTCATCTATTTATTATGATGTGATATCCTCAAACATACCGTTAAGTTAAGATTTATGCTGTTCATTTTTTTTACACAAAAAGACAGGTGCTCTAGTTGTTCAATTCGGCCTTATTGTACCTCATGCCTGGTGAGTTCAGCAACATTGCGCAATTAATATTGAAATAGTTCCTTTGTTTTGTAGCGTGTTCCCTCCTTATTTATGGGTGTAAAAACACATAAAAACCAGTCATTCTTAGTAATTGATGTATATAGAGGGTAATTCAGGTCTAAGTAGCCAAACTCTGGAAGGTGATAAACAAAAAACATAATTTCCAACAAAAACGATCATTTGAAGTATGGTCCGATTCCCAAGAGAAAAGGAGTTGTGTCCTATTTTCTTTTTGTTTCGTTTTTTTAAAGTAGGCATATTGTTTTTATTGAAAGGATTGCTCAAAAAATGTTCGAGATAATTAAATTCTAATTAAGCATTAATTCTCTGCAAATGAAGTGGAAATTTATAAAAAGTCCGACTCGCAGGAACTGCATCATCTTAGCGCGGTTCCGTTCTTATCTCTAGACTCATTTAAAATGATTAAAATAGAAGCTGTTATTATTTTGGATCCACATTTCTAGAAAGCATGAAGATTAGATAGTTAGCCGTCGAGGTGATAAGTAAAGATGGAATGGTTGGGATTCGGCTAAAGAAACCTCAATACGATTTTTGTTAAAAAATCTATATGCAGGACGTTTCAGCTACTCATTGGTAGCCTTCGTCAGCATTGAAAGTGCCGGGAGGCAGAGGAGGACCAAAGTTGACAGTTCCATCTTTAATTTCAAGAAAGGTCTTATTTACGATCTTACCTGGATAGGCCAACCCGCCCTAGGAAGGACCCCGCTAGGCAGTTGAAAAGCTATATCTTGGAAATCCATATCTCTAAGATTAAATTGTTTTTCCTATTTTTCTTAACCTGATTTATTATCAAATACATTATCCAACCATAAGAAGTTAAAAAATAACAAGGAATAAAAACAGACAAAAAGAACAGTTCGAATAAGCGAAATCAATTACTTTAAAGTTTTAAGCACTTATTTCTCCGATTGACATCGTCTAATCAAAACTTTCATCAGAACCTTTTTTGTAGAGCATTTAGTAAGCTTTCTAATGGTATTCTTCCGTTTACCAAATTCTCAACCTTTTTTGAGATATTAAGGAAGGTATACAAAGTTACCAAAACTTTTTGTCTGTTAATAAAATATTTTATTCTAACCCTTCCTTAAGTCCAAACGTAACACAACTTTCAACATATTAGTTTCAATGAAAGTAGAACATGCAAAAAATGTTTCAACTGAATCCCATGATTCTAAGTACCCAAACCTAAAACGGTATTCAAAAACTATTTTTCCAATTTTCTCGAAAACGGTTAAAGCTATCGCCTTGAAAATGGTTTCATTCGTTTTCCTAGCCCAGGAATCATATAAAACGAGTACTTAGAAGCTCATGAACTCAAAAACGTAAGCGTTACGATTTTTTTTGCGCGAATTTCGCCCCAAACGCCATCTTCCAGTGGGCGGATTTTGCTGGTTAACAAACTTGACCTTTCAAATTGGACGATGGATTTTTGTACCAAATTTCATCAAAATCGGACCATTCGTCTTCTAGCTAGAGAGCGAACAGACAAATATATATATATATATATATATATATATATATATATATATATGTATATAAATAAATAAATATATACATATATATATATATACAAATTTGAACCACCGTTATTTTCGGTCTCTAGGGGTTCTGAAACGCGAAATTTTCTAGTCGGCACTTCCAGTTTGTTTCATTGTATCAACCCTATAAGCGGGGTTCCTCCCTATGGGGGAGGGAGGAACCGCACTAAAAAGGTATTCGAAAACTATTTTTCCAATTTTCTCGAAAACAGTTAAAGCTATCGCCTTGAAAATGGTTTCATTCGTTTTCCTAGCCCAAGAAGCCTATAAAAAGAGTACTTACAAGCTTATGAACTCAAAAACGTAAGCGTTACGATTTTTTCTGCGCGAATTTCGCCCCAAACTCCATCTTCCAGTGGGCGGATTTTGCTGGTTAACGAACTTGACCTTTCATATTGGACGACTGATTTTTGTACCAAATTTCATCAAAATCGGACCATTCGTCTTCGACCTAGAGAGCGAACAGACAAATATATATATATATATATATATATATATATATATATATATATATATATATATATATATATATAAAAGTCCGACTCGCAGGAACTGCAGCATCTTAGCGCGGTTCCGTTCATGTCCCTAGTGCCATTTGATAAGCTTAGAAAAGAAATAAACTTATCTTTTTTATATATCTCGTGAAAATTGTCAAAATCCTCTCGAACATCTCGAATAAAAGTGATATTAAGGCGTCAGGGAGACCGACAGTAGCTAACTTTTACACAGAAGCGGAAATTACAGAATCTGCCTCTCATTCTAAAGCAAAGCTCTATAAATCAATACAAAATATGCCTAATAAAGCCTTTCTAGAGGATACAGAAGCATGGGCATATTTGAGGGGGGGGGCTGAGGGGGCTGCTGCCCCTCCCGAAATTTTGAATTGATGATAAAAACTTCTCGTAAAACCCTTAAAAATAAATTAAATAAGATCACTTAGTTCATAAAACATATTTTATTTTACGTGTAATAGCGTTTTAGGCCAACGGCCATAGCCACGTTGAATACACCGGTTCCCGTAGATCACCGAAGTTTAGCAACGTCGGGCGTTAGTTGCCTAAAACAATTACAAGCTCTAAATATTTAGTATTCCATACCCTGGAAATGGTCTCAGCCCCCCCCCCGAAATTGTTTTTATATGCGCCCATGTACAGAAGGAGCAAGAAGAAGTACACAAGATTGAGTAGAATACCCTGCCTAATATAGCCTATATAGAATAATATGCCGAATAAAACCTATCTAGTAAATACACAAGGACAAATAAAAGTCTTGACGAATAACAAGTCAAGAAAAAAAACTTTATTTAACAAAATAAAACAAAGTTTAGTTGCCCAACTACAATAGAATAATATACCTAATTAAGTCTATGGAGTAGACACAAATGGACCAAAAACAAGCCTTGTGGAATATTGTTTTTTTTCTAATTAAATACTTTTTATCAATATTTAGTATATAACCTTTGTTGAAAACTATTGATTGCTAATTGATGAATCGGTTTACAACTAAGTAGTCTTTATATGTAGACTAAATCATAGCAAGAAGTAATCCTCCGTCGTCGGTTCTTAACTATGTAGACTATGTAACTATGTAATGTTACCCAATCTTAGACACATCGTATTTAAAATCCACAGCAAAAACACGATATTTCATCAGAATCCCCTGCTGAATAAAACTTATATAGAATAATATGCAAAATAAAGCCTATCTAGTGGATAAAAATAGAGGAAAAAAGCCGTTCGTGGTGGTAGAAAATCTTAAAAGTATTTTGCTCAGAAATCTCCGAAATATTGTCACTAATTTTACGTATCCTGTTTTATAGCCAAATAGATTTATATTCTATAATCAATAAGAAAAACCTACTAACAATAAAAAACTATGGGTAACAGATGAAAATAGGGAATACCAAGAATAATTCTAAAGAACGAAATCAACACCAGTACAGTAATCTAGATATTCATACGGCATCTTCGAATTCTAACAAACAAAATATTGATTCTAATTAAACGTATCCTGTTTTATTGACAAATACATTTGACTACTATAAGCAATTAAAAACACTAGGAAATATGCCAAAGAACTCGGAGTAGGAGCCTCGACAGTTTCAAGACATTTGAAGGAAATCGACAAATCCAAAACTGACATTTCATACGGTACAGCCTGATATATTTTTAACAATGAATTGTTTTTCTTATTTTAATTAATCTGTTTTATTGTCAAATACATTATCCAACTTTAAGCAATTAAAAAATAACAAGGAATAAAAACAACCAAAAAGAACCGTTCGAATAAACGAAATCAATTACTTCAAAGTTTAAGCATTTATTTCTCCGATTGACATAGCCTAATCAAAAATTGTTTTAGAATCTTTTTTGTAGAACATTTAGTAAGCTTTCGCATGATAACCCTCCGTTTACCAATATTCCTAACCGTCTTCGTGATATTAGGGAATGTATACGAAGTTCCCAAAACATTTCATGTCTGTTAATAAAATATTTTATATAATAATATTTTATTCTAATCCTTCCTTAGCTCCAAACGTAACCAAAATTTTAGCATATTAGTGTTGATGAAATTCAAACATGCAGAAAATGTTTCAACTGAATCCCATAATTTTAAGTATCAAAATCAAAGACAAAAAGAACAGTTCGAATAAGCGAAATCAATCACTTTAAAGTTTTAAGCACTTATTTCTCCGATTGACATCGCCTAATTAAAACTTTCATT
Source organism: Gonocerus acuteangulatus (assembly GCA_946811695.1). Taxonomy (NCBI): domain Eukaryota; kingdom Metazoa; phylum Arthropoda; class Insecta; order Hemiptera; family Coreidae; genus Gonocerus; species Gonocerus acuteangulatus. Next base: position 82,020,143 of record OX328132.1, on the reverse strand, counting down.
AGAACTTTTTTTTGTAGAACATTTAGTAAGCTTTTTAATGGTATTCTTCCGTTTCCCAAATTCTCAACCTTTTTCGAGATATTAAGGAAAGTATACAAAGTTACCAAAACTTTTTTATGCCTGTTAATAAAATATTTTATTCTAACCCTTCCTTAACTCCAAACGCAACCAAAATTTCAACATATTAGTTTTGTTCACCATCAGGGAAGCCAGAAATGAGCGAACAGACAAATATATATATACATAAATATATATATATATATATATATATATATATATATATATATATATATATATATATATATATATACAAATTTGAACCACCGTTATTTTCGGTCTCTAGGGGTTCTGAAACGCGAAATTTTCTTGTCGGCACTTCTGGATTGTTTCATTGTATCAACCTTATAAGCGGGGTTCCTCCCTATGGAGGAGGGAGGAACCGCGCTAAAAGCAAACATTGCGGTAGGATAAATGTTAATTTTCATTTCCCCCGCAACATTTTGTGGACATTTACACGGGATGGAATATTTAATAGTCGCAATTCGCATACATAGTCTCATGTTAATCCTTATGCCGTATCAGTTCAAAGTTAAGTCTTGAGAAGCCTAATAACGTTTCAATTGAAAAGATTTAGGTGTAATATAAGCCCACCTCAATCGGAGAGGACTGTGGTAAAAGTGTCGGTTTCATTTCATTAAAAGGAAAAATTGAAAAGTTTCTACTCTAAACTTTCCAATAATACCAGATATAAGCATGTATGAACTCCAGTTATTTCAAATAACGCTAAGATGATGCAGTTTCTGCGGGTCTGAGGTTTTACTAATAAAAACAGTAGAATGGAGCTATCAGGACTTTGATTGCAATCTAATTTTGGGAATGAAATCCCTCTATTAGCACTTACTTCAGTTATCTTCTTGGATTTTTATTTATTTTATTTTATTTGCTGGTGTTCCGCTTTATGGCGATGAACACCTTACATTTTATATATTTAGTACAAACATTATGTTACCTTATTGTTTACGTATTTATATTATGTATATATTATTACATTGCCTTATATATTTACATTATACATATATACACACACATACATACACATGTGTGTCTTCTTGGATTTAAAAGAGAGATTTGAGGGTGTATCTCAAGACGGAATCCGTCTTCCTTATGCAACAAGGAAGCTGTTTGCAGGCTGCTTGTCTTCGTGTGTGAAATTTCTGAGATATAATACACGGAAAGTCTACAATTGTAAAGGTGAGGATTCAGCCTTTCCCCGTCCTGCTGTATGATGTGGTATAGCGCAGCAGAATTTGGTTAGAAGGATAAAATATACATGTTTTTATATATTACCAATAGTAATAATATTTAGTTAGCAAATAGTGGTCATGTTTCACTTTGAATACATGATGATGCTTTTATTTTCCATCGATGGGAATCTTCTTGTCCTTCCTGCTATATTTCGCTGCAATCCTCTCCAGCTTCGTCAAGCAGGCCATTGTTTCTTCCTTGGTGGCAGCCAAGGGGATGACATAAGCAGCCCAGATCAAGAAAAAGTTATTCCCTTCGCTACCACCAAGGAAGAAACAATGGTCTGCTCGACGAAGCTGAAGGGGATTCCAGAGAAATATAGCAGGAAGAAGTAGGAGATGAGAACTACCGCGGGAGTTATATATATATATATATATATATATATATATATATATACTTCTTCCTCGTTACTTCTACAGCCCTGGGTGGTGCCTTCCTGAACAATAGCTCTCTAGATGTCCCTGTCCTTAGCCTTTTCCTTCCAGTTTGTCACTCTCAAACACTTGAGGTCGTCTTCCACGCCTGGTTGCGTAAATTAGTGGTATGATTAAAGTACCTCTTCTAGTGCAGGAGGAATGTAGGCATGTGGCCACAACCATAGCTTCCACTATTAGGCTACTAAAAGCTATGGCTGGATTAGTTAATAAAATTGGGAATTCCACTCACTCATTGTATGTGAATGATGGCAAATTAGAAAAAAAAAACATCATTCCTTTGAAATTTTAGTGTATTTTCGTTATACCTCGAATTTGAACGTTATGGAAACGTGCTAAGGCGATTTTTTTTTTTTTTTTTTTAATGAGGCTGTTTTAAAAATGTTTCTGGCGGGCTGTAGGTGTGGGGTTTTAGGCCTGCTTCGGCTATTCTTGTACAAATGTTTTTTTTTTTTTTTTTTTTTTTTTTTTTGTTTTTTTTTACGGCGCAACAACAATTAATTATACATCAAATTACAAATTTAGATAATATTACATATTCATTACTTGCTCTGTCCTTCTTTTAGCGCGGTTCCTCCCTCCCCCATAGGGAGGAACCCCGCTTATAGGGTTGATACAATGAAACAATCCGGAAGTGCCGACAAGAAAATTTCGCGTTTCAGAACCCCTAGAGACCGAAAATAACGGTGGTTCAAATTTGTATATATATATATATATGTATATGTTTATTTATATATATATATTTGTCTGTTCGCTCTCTAAATAGAAAACGAATGGTCCGATTTTGATGAAATTTGGTACAAAAATCCTTCGTCCAATTTGAAAGGTCAAGTTCGTTAACCAGCAAAATCCGCCTACTGGAAGATGGCGTTTGGGGCGAAATTCGCGCAAAAAAAATCGTAACGCTTACGTTTTTGAGTTCATAAGCTTGAAAGTACTCGTTTTATATGATTCCTGGGCTAGGAAAACGAATGAAACCATTTTGAAGGCGATCGCTTTAACCGTTTTCGAGAAAATTGGAAAAATAGTTTTTGAATACCGTTTTTGGTTTGGGTACTTAGAATTACGGGATTCAGTTGAAACTTTATCTGCATGTTCTACTTTCATTAAAACTAATATGTTGAAAGTTTTGTTACGTTTGGAGTTAAGGAAGGGTTAGAATAAAATATTTTATGAACAGACATGAAAAGTTTTGGGAAGTTCGTATACTTTCATTAATATCTCGAACACGGTTGGGAAATCGTGGTAAGTGGATAGAAACTATTTGAAAGCGTACTAAATTCTCTACAAAAAAGATTCTAAAACTATTTTTGATTAGGTTATGTCAATCGGAGAAATAAGTGCTTAAAACTTCAAATACGTCTGTTTTTTTTCTTATGAACGGGTTTTTGTCGTTCTTGTTGTAATTTTTGTCTCATTCCCTTCGTTTTTTATTGCTATTTATTTTTGTAATTTCTTATGTTGCGAAAATTTTGTGTGTAAAGCAGGATATGAAAAATGAGGCCAATTTTCTGTTGCTAGAAATAATATAAATTTTGGGAACTTTCATTAATATCTCGAAAACTGTTGAGAATTTTGGTAAACGGAAGAATACCATTAGAAAGCTTATTAAATGCTCTACATAAAAGGTTCTAATGAAAGTTTTGATTAGGCGATGTCAATCGGAGAAATAAGACCTTAAAGCTTTAAAGTAATTGATTTCGCTTATTCGAAGTGTTCTTTTTGTCTGTATTTTATTCCTTGTTATTTTTTAATTGCTTATAGTTGGATAATGTATTCGAAAATAAAACAGGTTAAGTAAAATAACAAAAACAATTTATTGTTAGAAATATAGAGTTCCAAGATTCCAAGACCTTGTAACTAGCGGGACGGTTTCTATTGTTGCCGACCCTTCCAGGTAAGATTGTATATCCTACCTTTCAAGACTGGTGGAACCAAAATATAACTGTCAGGGTTCGGTCACAGCTACTTAATAAAACTACATTTTATCGTAAAAATGGTATTATTGTGCCGACGTTTCGGCTTGAACTTCAAGCCTTCATCAGGGCTGTAAATACAAGTAGGACATATTTAACACTAATATATGCACATATCTATGTAAATATACCTAACATATATATATATATATATATATATATTTATATATAGGCATATACACATACACATGTACACGCACACATATGTACATATATATGCCCACATACATACACATATGGGGTATGTATTATTAAGTAGCAGTGACCGAACCCGGACAATCCCTACCTTGCATAATCAACGGTCAACGATCTCCTCTCAACAAAATAATAACTGCTTCTATTTTAATCTTTCGAAATTAGACTAGGGATAAGAACGGAACCGCGCTAAGATGAGGCAGTTCCTGCGAGTCGGACTTTTTTTTTCTATTTAGTAGAGTTTAAAATTTGCTTTCATAAAGAAACAAAATTAGAAATTAAGTTTGTTAGTTTTATATAAATATATATATATATATATATATATATATATATATATATATATATATTAATTCTTGTGAAAGATGACCCGATATATATTTTCCACTTTTTCTTGTTTGTTTTTCTGGCAGGGGGTCGATAAAGCAGAACACTCTTTGTTCACATTAACTGCTTTATTTGTTATGTTTCGTTCGACATGTTTCGTGCCTTTTCGCACCTCTTCAGGGGCTTTCCTATGTAACAATATTTTTTGTAAATCCTAAACTTTAAATTGTTTACACTAATATACATATCCTTTCCCTAAATAATTTACATTTCAACATATAATATTTTAACTTAATCTTAATCCTACCTTATCAAGAAGTCCTCTCGTCATGTTGTCTAGTTTGAGTCAGGCGTAGTACTGAAAAGTCATCTGTGGTAATTAATATGGCTGTTTGTATCGATTCTTTAGCTATTTTCATGGTATCGATTATTGTTGAAATTTGTTTTATGAGGTTTAATTTATTATACTATGGAAAATTTGGTGCACATTCTTTCTGTTTTTTTATTTATGGCATCTGGCAAATCTGTTCTTTTTTTATTTATGGCAAATCTGTTTTTTTATTTATGGCAGTGTTGGAATTTTTAATTATGTAAATATTTTCTTTGATTTTTCTTTTTAAAGTGTTCCTCTCTTTATTTAAAATGTGAACGTCCCTAAAGTTAAAGTTATGTTTTAAAGTTAGTGCGTGTTCTGTCAATGTTGTCTTTGACAACACTGCCATAAATAAAAAACAGATTTAAAGAATGTGCACCAAATTTTCAGCACCTGATGATGGCACATTTGTGTTGAAAGGCCGAGTGCAAAATAAAGAAAATTTGTGGGAAGACTGAATTTTGTTTCACCGTCTGGAATTAAGCAACCCCACTACCGGAAAACATCAATAATATATATATATATATATATATATATATATATGTATATATATATATATATATATATATATATATAGAGAGAGAGAGAGAGAGAGAGAGAAAGAGCCAAAAAAAAAAAAAAAAAAGGCTGCCAAAAACAGCCATAAATAAAAAAGAAAACGATTTAAAAAATTTTCCATAGCATTATAAATTAAACCTACCTCGATCTTAATTAATTAATTAATTAAACCTATCTCGGCTTTTAATTGTATCGATTACTTACCAATAATCTATACAATTAAAAGCCGAAAGAATCGATAGAATACGGCCATATTCATTACCTCAGATGACTTGTCTGTATTACGCCTGATTCAAGCCAGTACACATGACGAGAGGACTTCCTGATAAAGTAGGTTTAGAAGTTTAATAAAATATTATTTGTTTAAAAGTAAATTAATTTAGAGAAACGATAAATGTTTATTATTTTACAAAATTTGAATTCGGGATTTACGAAAAACATTGTTGCATAGGAAAGCCCCTGAAGAGGTGCGAACAAAGGCACGAAACATGTCGGGCAAAGTAGAGAAAATAAAGTAGTTGAACAAAAACGAATATATATATATATATATATATATATATATATATATACATATATATGTGTGTATATGTATATGTATATATATATATGTGTGTATATATATATGTATGTGTGTATATATATATATATATATATATATATATATATATATATATATATATATATATATATATTCGTTTTTGTTCAACTACTATATTTTCTCTACTTTGCCCGACATGTTTCGTGCCTTTGTTCGCACCTCTTCAGGGGCTTTCCTATGCAACCCTATATATATATATAAAAATTGTTCATGTGGTAAGTCTAGATTTTGACGTTGTTTGCAACCTGTTGGTATGTCTTTTACGGTTAGTTCACTGTCACATATTTTGTATTTGTGAGCAGATCACCTTGCTGTTGCGGAGCTCCATATATAAATATTTTGTATTTAGTCTTTTATTTTTTAGTTATTATGTACTCGCGTGTGTCCATTTCTGAGTCTAGATAACACTACTTATTTTCTTCTATTTTATCTGTGACTACAGGGCCATTCGGCGATGTTCTGTATTATGTGTCGCAGTTTATTATCATTTGTCAAGTTTGCAGAGTAATTTTCCCATTTGTTTTTGATTTTATGTTTAGCTCATTTCGTAAGGTCAGAAATGTATAATGGTTAGATTGTGAATTCTTCAGTAGCCAATTTTGCTTGCGGTATTGTATGTATGCTTGAACGTTGTGCTTACATTTAAGCATTCTCGTATTTAATATTATTTTCAGTTATTTCAGTAATTTGTTGATAATTGTGATGAAAGTTAATCGTCATTTTTATTTTAGTGTGTTTCATCTCTCCTTTTAGGAGGAAATGACTTGTATGGCATCGAATTAGTCTGTGCTGACGGAAAATATATCAATTCATTATGTTCAGGAGAGCCATATCTGTAATAATTTAGAATTGCTCATGTCACAAATTGTATAAGAATGTAATGTTATAATTATTCCAATAAATTAAAAAAGAAAGCCGACCTTTAAGGTTTCGAAAAAGCTGACCTTCTATACTATTTATTTATTTATTGACTCTTCGAAGATTTAGCGATAAGAGCTTTACACCTGGTAAAATTTTACATCAATAGATGATAGATCATTTGGTAAATATAATTTTACATAGTGCTAGGGCTTTAAATCTGATATAGTTTTACAGAGGGTTATAATTCATATTTGTAGTTTTAACTTATACAATTAACGTATTTACAATGTTAAACTAAACAAACTTTAATTGAAGCTAGACGGGTTAGTTAAAATAATCTATATATATAAAAATCACGTGTCTGTTTGTCTGTTTATCTCTGTGTCTTTTTGTCTGTCTGTTTGTTCCTTATACAAATCCACACCGTTTGACCGATTTTGACCAGACTTGGCTTACAGGTAGGTCTTGATACGGGGAGTGTCATAGGCTAGGTCAAAGATTTCTACCAGCTGTCTGTCTGTCTGTTTGTTTGTTCTTTATACAGAACCACACAGTTTGACCGATTTTGGCGTAACTTGGTACATAGGTAGATCTTAATACGGGTAGTGTCATAGGCTAAGTCAAAATTGTCTATCAGCTGTGTGTCTGTATGTTTGTTTCTTTCAGCTAGCAAACTAATATAAAAGGAGGAACATAATTCATATTTACAACTTTGACAATTTACTAATTTACAATAATGTTAAAAAAAAAAAAAGTGAAGGGGAAGTGGTATATATCAGTTTTCCTATCAGCCCATTATAATTATTAGTGAATTAAATTTACAACGGGAGGTGAAGATAGTGTAGGTAATATTCGGCCTACCGACTCAATGACATTTCACCAAAACTACGAAAGAAAAAAATCCTAGCTCTCAAAGTTTTGTGTTAATACGCCTCCAGATATACTTTTTTTTAGAGATTCGTGCGTGAGGGATCGAATAAAATCAATTCCAAGTTGATATCTTCTCCCATTTTCGAGGAACGCTTCGAGAGGATTTTGAGGATTGCTATTTTCTACAATGAGCAATTTGTAATCCACTGGTGACGGGAGAGAAATGATCTCCTGAAGGACAATGGACGTGTCGATCGTTACATCCGAGCTGCTGGAAACGACGTTCCAGATGAAAAGAACTTACATAAATTGAGGAGACCGGAATCGGCACGGGTCCCGCGTTGTCAAATGGGTACAATATTTCCGAAGGTTAACGGTTCCGTGTGGAATTGTCCCCTTTCGGCCCGGGGGTTTTGCCGGTCACTGGTCGATTTGAGGCCTACTTTTCCCCCCTACTCGCTCAGCAGTACAAATCCTCTTATTTATGTTCCTTCCATGGCGGCCGACTTAATCCTCGATTTTGGACGCTCATATCCTGTAGATGAGAGAGATCAAATTATTTTGCCAATGTGCTGCAAACCTCGAAACATAAAATATTCAACACGCAAGGGATGGAAATCCCATCCCTGAGGTTTTGGGTATAGAAACTATTCGATCTCCTCTGAAACGTAGCGTTTATAACAAACTAACCGATCTTTGATCGGTAGCGAAGGCGGGTGTAAGTAAATAATGTGTTAATATTGGCCGAATATTTGTCCAGTCTGCAGCTGCACTTCAAATACCAATTATAAAAAAATACAAGTAATTCAAAATAAATGCCTCCCAATAATATCTAACCAGCCAATTTCTACAAAAATTACAAATCTGATATTGCTAGCATTTATTCATAACCAGGCCAAAAAGTTCTTTTTGTATCGACGCAAAATAAATAAGAATAATTTAATTAAGTGTTTAGACAATTATAGTAAGAACACATTAATAAGATATGTCCATAAAAGGCCGAAACATATATTCTTGAAATATTTACAACTATAATTTGTAAAGCAAGCTACACACGATTCAGGCAGGTCTATCAGTTAGACTTGAAGAGTCCGCCTGAAAGCCAGTTGCCTGAACGTGTATATATTTCGGCCGCCTGAACAGTCTTAACTAACAGACCGGCCGGAATATACACACGTTCAGGCGACCGGCGTTCCGGCAGACAGTTTAGGCCTAACTGACAGGCCTGCCTGACCGTGTGTAGCATGCTTAAGTCTATCTCAGTAGCATATATTTTGTTTGTAACATATTTTCCATGTAGGAGTATATTTATTTATGTAGTGTACTAGTATACATTTAACACATGTTATGGTGTTATACTTTCTATTATGTATGCATAGGTTTTATTTCACATTCATTTCCTATATTGTAAAATTTGTGCTAAAAATTAAGTTTCCACATAGAAAAATGATGATAAAAAAAAGTATATCTGGTATCAGGAACTGATTGTTATATTTTTCTTAATAAATAAAAAAAAATAGATAAACGTAAATAATGTGTTGAAAAGTACACCCTAACCGAATTGTTGATTAAAAAACATTATTCATTACCTTATCCTCTCAATCCCATCCAGACAACCATTTGGCGGCTTAATAGACATAGGACCCGAGATAGACTTATTTAGCTGATCTCTAAAATATTTATTCATCCCTCCAACGAATAAATAAATAAATTGTACACTTGGACATCTTATTTACTTTTATTAGGAGGAGATCGTTGAACGTAACTGATGCGAAGGTAGAATTATTCAGGGTTCGGTCGTGGTATCTTAATAAAACTAAAGTTTTATTGTTCAAGCCTTCATCAGGGTTGTAAAACAATTAGAACAGAGTTAATGATGAGACAGACAAATATATATATATATATATTTGTCTGTCTCCTCATCTCAAAAATGGCCTGATTTTGATGAAATTTGGTACAAAAATCTTTCGTCTAATTTGAAAGATCAAGTTTGTTAACCAACAGAATTCGTCCACCAGAACATGGTTTTTGGCGCGAAATTCGCGCGGAAAACTCGTTACAATTACATCATATGCTTACAAGTACTCTAGAAAAACGATTGAAACCATTTTTAAGGCGAATCAAGGGATTCAGTTAGCATATTTTCTGCATGCTTCAAATTCAAGTAAACAAAGATGTTTAAATTTTGGTTACTTATGGAGTTAAGGAAGAATTAGAATAAAATATTTTATTAATAGACATGAAAAGGTTTGGGAACTTCCTTAATATCTCGAAAGCGGTTAGGAAATCGTGGTAAGTGGAAGGTCATTCTAGAGACATTTCTACATTAAAGTTTCTGAAGCAATTTCAGATTAGGCGATGTCATAAGTTCTTAAAAATTCAAATGTGTTTGTTTTGTTCTATGTTCTGAATGTGTTTGTTTAGCTCACTGTTTAATTGGTTATTTTATGTTTTGAAATTGTATTTATTTGTAGAATTAGTATTATAGTAGAAGAAGACAAAAAATGTGAAACGTTTTGATATTTTTCAATGCATTGAACTGTGAAATAAGCTGTCCCTTTGTCACTTATCTGGGACCATAAAATAATTGCACGAAAGGTCGAACCAAAATAATAACTGTTTCTATTTAAATCTTTCCAAATGACTCTAAGGATAAGAACGGAAGCACATTAAGATGACGCAGCTCCTGCGAGTCTGACTTTCAGCACTTTCCTCCGAAGGAAAGTAGCTATTGAGATTGCACTCATGACGGAATTTTTGAAAAGTGTTTTCAAATCTTTATCGATCCTACCTAGTAGAAACCGAATATGACCCCCGTTAAAATGTATATATATATATATATATATTTATATATATATATATATATATATATGTGTGTGTGTGTGTGTGTGTGTGTGTGTGTCTGTTAACACGATAGCGGCCAGAGTTTTTGTTTTGTCGTCACGAAACTTTGTATACAACGTTCAATTAACAAACTATTGAACGAGTTCGTAAACCACCAAAATCGGTCCAACGGAAGGGGGGTTTACCCTAGACCCAAAACACTTATTTGACCATGCCAGCCGTAGTTTTTGATATATTTCAACGAAACTTGGTATTCGTAGTAATAATCTACATAGAAAAATGTGTTGTAAAAATAAACTAAATCGGTCTATTAGAAGGAAGGGTTTACTCCGGACCCACATTACCAATTTGCCACTACCAGCCGTAATTTTTGTTGTATTTCGACGAAACTCAGTATTCGTAGTGGTAATCTACAGAGAAAAATGTGTTGTAAAAATAAACTAAATCGGTTTAATAGAAGGGGGCGTTTACTCCGGACCCAAATTACTAATATACTCATACCGGTCTTAATTTCTGCAGTATTGTAACGAAACTCGGTATAAGTCGTGGGTAATTCATAAGAAAGAAGTTTTGTAAAAATGAGCTAAATCGGTCAATCGGAAAGGGGGGTTTAATTTGTTCTATATTTCAATAGAATTAGCCCGCCAGAACTAGGCTCACAAAGTCGCCGCTAGGAGCGCTTTCTACCACTAGGGGGAAGTCCCCCTACAGTCCTGTATCCTCTTCCTGCGTCAGTTCAAAAGACGAACATATGAAGTTTTTGTGTATTTATTAAATTCATGTTTTTATTTTATTTACCACACACCCCTACACTACCAAAATTCTGAGGAAAGTGCTTAGTTATGCAGCTCCTGCGTGACGGACTTTTTCTTATTGTTTCCAATCCATAGAGAATATTAGAGGATATTAATACAGAAATCAAGTTAGAAATATGTTTCTATCAGGAAGGCTGTCAAGATATTCCCAATTCATCCCTCTGTCAGGTTGTTGTTTTGAACACGTGTAGGAACTCTTGAGTTTCACCTCAGAATTAATGTGAGGTCTTCCTTCCTCTCACTATCCTTAAGGTCTAGGTAAGTCAGGGTCCGGTGATGACCCCGGCGACCGAACCTCCACCATCGGTTGGTTTCACACTGGTTTTAGTAGAGAAAGTCAGATTGAACGGGTTCCTCCTGTCTTCAAGTGCTTGCATCCATCAAATGTAGCCTCTCTAGGGATGTTTATTTTTTTGAATGCATTATAAACACTGAAAAACAAACTGGTTTTTTAATGAACCAGACCTGAAGGGGATATCTCAGAATATCAGATTAAACATATCAAGTCCGATTTATCATGTTTTGTTTCCATTACATTCCGTTCATATTTTATGGAAATGCACGGAGTACGTTCGGAAATTCAGAATTAATTTCCTGCCGACATAATAATATTCTTAACAAAATGTTCCAAATAACTAAAGGTTGCTGCCATAATGAGTTAAGTAGCTGTACATAGAGCACGTTCTTCAGAAAACTCATTTGTACTGCTGGAAATGTTTAAAATTGCTTGGCACCAACAAAGGAAAAGCGGGGTTAGAAGGCGCAGGTTAAGTAATTTTCAATTTTGGACAAGCTGAAAATAGTTCTCTGATCCAAAATGTAAGAGAAACAAATATTCAATAAAAATCGTAAACAAATGCAACTATATTTAGTAGTTTAAAATAAATTCATTTATAAATATTAAAAAGTTTATCCCTATTTAATCTCACTTTAGCATCTGGAGTAGGAAAAAATTCTCAGAAGTAATTGTTTTCCCTCTCTCTATGTTTTCGGTGTTTGTCCTTCGCAATGGAGACGATATAGATAGCCGCACATTATTCCATCCAACAACGGAGCCCATAATAGCAGCAAAATCAATGTCCAGGCAAAAATAAACTGAATTATTTTCCGATATGTGGCATAACTAAACATCGGGCGATAGGAACCGATAACAGTTATATCCCCTCTCTCTTTTTTATATATTCCCGGGCCCTGTGGTACGTGCATCATGTATATGTTCTTCCTGAGGACAGTAGGGCGCCTAACTGTATCCAGGAGAAGACATCACACGGAGTCGTAGAGTCCAGGGCGACTGCACACGAGGGGTGGTCTTTGCCTACTCTTATACGCATTGATGTACAAGCTGGAGTAGGCATTCTTTCCAGGGGTGGGGTTCTAATTACTTGAGTTCCCTTGGTTATCCAACATAGCAGCCGAGTTTTTCTCGCTCACCTCAGAGAGGAAACGCGCTTATGACGTTAACTCGATTAGAAGAATAAAAATAAGGCCATTCTATATTGCACATGTATTTAAAAAACCTAACTTGCACGCCGGAAGCCGAGGTAGGAGATGCGGGTTCGAGTCCGGCTGTGGAAGATGGAATTTTTTGCCATGGGCTCGCTGAAAAATTACCAGCTTCACTATTGATTTTTAGAGATTTACAACCTCTTCATAGACCGGTGCCAATGGCCATAGCAGCACACGCGCAACAAAAAATGTTTAAATTTATATTTAAGTATGTCGACCGCATACGAATTACTGTTGATACTCTGTTGAAAGTTCAGATATCGTAATAAAATCAAATTTATTTGTTTGTAAGCTTAAAATATATATATATATATATATATATATATATATATATATATATATATATATATATATATATATATATATTCTTATTGAGCACATATTCTAAATGCATTTATAAATAAAATACAGAGCTTGGATTGGAATGACCATTTGTGATTCATCCTAGTGGCAATTTAATTTACAAGATAAATAAATTCGACCAGTCGTTTTTAATCTACTTAGATGCCCTTGAACGTATTATCGTCGTAAGGTAATGTACATCTGCATACGTAATTTGTAAGTAATCGTCCACTTGTCTTATATATAACTATTTTACATGCATTATATTTTTTTTTAATGTTTTACCACATTTTTTGAGTATATTTTCTTATGTTCAATAAATAAAATATTCTCTTTGACCGAATATTAAATAAGAGAGCTTTTATGAAATTCTCTAAACTGTAGATTCATTTCAAGGAATTCAAAATTTATTTTATTCATAAAAAATATCCAATTCTTCAAAAAAGATTAAAGCTTTTAAATGCTGAAATTTATTTTTGCCGTCACTGGTGTTGATATCCGTTATTTTTACATTTTCTCAATGTTTGCTAGGTACCCCCAAATCTAATGAGTGTCACGTAGTGTGAAAATGGTTAAACTTATGATTTGGGAATAAGGATTTACTTCAACCCCAAAATTCAAATATTTTTCTGGTGGTGGGGATTTTTGTATTTTCGATTTTATGGAAACATTCAGAATTGGAAGTGAGTACTTACCTAAAAGCTTAAATTATTTAAATAATTTAAAAAATCAAGCTGATTTAATTTTTAATTATTAAATTTCATTTATCAAAATATTAGGCATGTTATAACTGATGGCTTAGCATCTGAGGAAATATAGCTGATTAGAATTGTATTATTGAACTTTTTCTAGGGAGGAGGAAAAACTTTATTGTACAAAAAGTTTGGTTGCCCAACTAAATTGGGTTGCTCCGTACACAACATGTTGATCAACCTAGTAGGTATTTTAAATTCAAAAAAATAAATAAATAACTAAAAATAAAAACATTATATGAATTAAGTAAATAAATGAGAATATAGTGATGATAGTATTAATAAAAATCAACAAAACGAAAAACGAGAAAAAAAAAGCGATATTATATAAAATACTACTGATAAATGTACCAAAAAATTAAATAATAATTAAATTAAAAAAAAAAAAAAAAAAAAAAAAAAATTGAATGTTTCAGCCATATATGTGGCTTTGAATAATAGCAAGCGAGTCTACGAGAATAGATTCTGCTATTCTTCCTAGAATGTCCTCGCTGATTCCTATTTCCTGGAAGAATAAAGCAGTTTCCTTGGGAATGGTGCCTCGGGAGCCGAACCATAGACCATAAAAAAGAAAAATTAAAATATTTTACATCAGGTTCAACTGTACGTACCCTTCGTAAATGTATAGTTGAACCTGAGGTAAGATATTTTAATTGTTCTTTTTTATAAATGTAAAAAGTTCAATTATACAGAACCATACAGCTATATTTCCTAGCAAACCTTCTGATGAATAATTTGAATATAAGTTTTTAATAAATGTTTCAGTTAGGATTTTTCAGATTTGCAACAAAATACTTAAATATTTTCAAATTAAACAAAAATTCTTAGAAGTATGATTATAAATATTTGGTTAATTCAGGATTTTCAATGAGCAAATGAATGAAGATAAATATTATTATATGAAAATATGTTTTGTTGAAATTCTTAGCAAATGACAATAAAATGTGGTTTGATTAATTTTACTCAGACAAAATATTTTGGATTTTAATAAAAACATGTCATAAGTGATGAAATTACTGAAGGAAATTGTAAAGGAATTTCTCTGAATGCGCAGTGGTGTGTTCTACTCAGAGTGAAAATGTATCAACTATAGGACTCATAATCTTCAATTGCACTTGAAATATTTTTCCAGGTCAAATAATTAGCAGAAATAAATTCAATTTGCATTCTTATTCCCGCTTCTGAGGGTGAAAACATCTATAAAGTTGTGCAATCGAACTTATATCGGAAAGATTGAGTTGTATGAACTTTGAATCTAAACGATATACAGAAAGGGAGCCTGGTGAAATGCATAATTTTTATTTCCTTTAATTTATTTTTATATTTACAATTTATTTAAAAAATTGACGTTGAATTAAGTATAACTGTTTAATATACATTAAAAATTGTCTTATCAGTCTGATTAGTTTTGTAGCTTTTGATATTTAGATCTTTTTATCTTCTATGGCATATCAAGCGGAATGTCACTCTTACAAACCATTTTTTCCTTTGGAAAAAATCACAAGAGCAAATATGATCAGAGCCTCAGGATCTTTTCAATATGTTGCTGGAATATGAATAATTAGATATCTGCAATTTCCATGTTCCATTAAGGGTTTTCTTTTGCATTTATTGACAAAAGCGAAGTAATTCGCTCGACTGAATCTTGGTCATAATCGACTAACGCACAAATTCCGAATGATAGGACGACTTATTCCATACATTTAACGCGGCAATTACTGTCAGGCTGTTAGAGACAACGCAATTCTTACCTGTCGAATGATATGCAAGCCTTAAAGTGCAATTAGAGCCAGTACATATACACTTTACTGACCCCGTAAAAAAGAAGAAAAACAGGACCCTTTAATCTTATTTGATGGCACTGGTGGCGTCGAAAAATAATATTTTTCCATTGATGGGTGTTTAGGAAGGGTGGCAAGCTGTATATAGCCCGACGGCAATGGCCTGGAAAAAGGTACACCGTAAAACAAAATATTAATAAACCTAAACTAGAATATATCTAGTTTAGAGCCGTGTTAAAGAAATGCCTGACTATGGATGGTTATGAATATATGGCGGCTTTTTGTGGCATGGCTATACCTGGATCGTAGTGCTTTCGTAGGCTATTTGCTTAAAGCATTCGAATGTAGACAGGAAGATAAGGATCTCGGTCTTTTTTCTGAATTAAAATTATTAAACCCATGGCACGAGCTAAGTATTAATTCATATTATGTTTTTTTTTTTTTTTTTTTTTTTTTTGGTTGCGGTCCAAAATATCTATCAATTTTTTCAAATAACACTAAAAAACACTGCATACATTGCGGGAGGATAAATGTTAATCCTCAGTTCGGCAGCAACATTTTAGGGACCGACATGGCCACACTCACACGGGGTGGAATATTTAATAGTCCCAATTCGCATAATTGATCTCACGTCAATCCTTATGGCGTGTGAAGATCACACAATCAGTACCAGTTCCAAGTTAACGTGTGGTGCGGAATTTTGGACGAATATCTTCTGCAGCCAATCATGATTCCCGACCGGTTTGATTCAACTGCATTTGGATACCTTCTTTCAACACGATCGACCTATTGCAGTGGATGTCATTCCACTTGCACAAAGGATATATTCACGTTTCCAGATGGATTGCTGTCCGCCACACAGGCGCAGTCCTGCTAGACAGTGGATGGATCCATTGTCCAAGTTGACAGAAGTCCAATATGAATTTCGGCAAATTGGCAATGCTTACAAAATGTAGACGTTTTCCTGTAATTAGTGAATCTGAAGTCTATTATGGAGCTGAGGGAAAAAATCGCGAAGAATCTCTGGTTCATCCAGAAAAATAGAAGTGCGTTATTAGCCGATCAGAAAGTATCTTCTACCAATGGGTTTTAGTGAATTCAATTACTGTTAACGGAAATTCTGTCTATTGTATGGAGGCATAATCAGAATTTAATTATCTTGAAATGTTTTTGAGCAATCCTTTCTCATTCAATAAAAAACATGTCTTCGTTAAAAAAAAGTAGAAAATTAGGCATAACTGCTTTTCCCTTCGGAATCGTACCATATCCATGTAGTTTAGATGATTTTCGAATGTGTAGAAAATATATGAATTGAATATATGTTTGAACAACAATTTTTATCCACTTTTCTCAAAAACGTTTACAGATTTCAGTTTGAAAATCGTTCATCGAGTATATCACTTTCATCATTCGTTTCCCTGCGTTAAAGAAGCTATGAAGAGAGTACTTGCGGGCATATTAACTTGAAAAAGTAAGCGTAACGTAAATAAAAAATAATAATATGGCATTTGTAGGAGCAGTGCGAGACGTGTAGGGATAAAGGTAAGTAGAAGGTCCTGAATGATAGCAGGGAGGCTAGATAGGGGTAAGGAATTCCATTGTGCTTTTTTTTTTCTTTTTTTTTTGGAGCAGGTTTTGTGGGAGTTTCAAGATACGGGGAGGTATTTGGTGGATGACGTCGTAAAGGACTGAGCAGAGCTACGGGTAGCCGACGATAACGAGGGAAGATGCAATTGAACTCGTGGTAGAAGTGTGATCTGTAGGAGGTTACGAGAATATCACTGGGGGTTACGAGAATATCTCTGGGGGTTACGAGAATATCTCTGGGGGTTACGAGAATATCTCTGGGGGTTACGAGAATAAAACAGTTATTGCGGCTGACAAACCTGCTTTAATAAACTTCTAAATACTAATTGTCGCCTTTCTAAAAACAGTACTAATTGCCATTTTAATACTGAATATTTCAGGGACTGGATATTATTATTTATTCAGCACTTTTTTTTTTGCAGGATTAATATACCTTCAGAATTGCCCCTTTACGATCCTTGAACTTTTTTTTTTTTTTGTTTTTTGAAAATTGTATCTTTAGAAACAAAAAGTCGAATTAAGGGAATGTCTTTTTCATCTGCCAGTTCTTGCCTAAACATCTCTTAAAGGATTGTGTTAAATATAACTCATCGAAGGTCATCTGAATATTTTCAATATTTATTTACAATGCTTTACAAAATACTGAATCATTTTCGATTTTTATTTATATTCTACTGTATCAATTTAATTTAGCTCCAAATTGATTTAAAAATTATTCAAATGTTATTATGTATTAATTATGCGTGTAAAAGTATATACTTATGTCATTTAAGGAAACAGCATGGTAATTTAAAAAAAGAATGACAAAATAAACAAGCATTTTGAACATTTTTTTTTTTTGGTATTTATTTTTAGGCAAATAAAATATTTTTCGTTTTCTTTACAATAAAGGAGCTTTTGAAAATCAAACCTCAAAGCTTTATTATCATGGGGTGGAGTCTTTAAGATTAGTAGGGAATAGTTCCAACCAGTAAAAAGAATTATTTTTATTTATAGCAATATTTTTTTATTTATTCATTATGGGCATTAAGAAATTTTCAAACGATTCTAGCTGTGTCGAATAGAACTGCTTGCTGGGATAATATTATGTGTTCCTCTGACAATTTCTGATATTTGGTGGCACTGACTGTAGTCAGTGCCACCAAATTCAGTCAAACCATTGGTCGAAATGATAACTGCAGTGACTCTAGCGGAATCAAATTTATAGAGATCTTTTTTTATATATATTTTAACTCAATGGCCAAGTCTTGATATTTTCGCAGCTTTTCGGCATATACTTTACGGATATTTTCATCATTCGGCACTGAGATATCAATTATATCGGCAGTCGTTTATTATTATTATAATTATATCATCATCATGATATTTGACCAGTTACTGTGATGGGACGAATATATAAATGTATATTTTTTAATGGAAATCTCCAATGTTTATAAAAATGTATGTATGTATTATAGAAATAGTTATATTTGGTTTGAGAAGGATTAAGTATAAGTGGAATACTTCAAATATGAATGAAAAAGGGCAAATTATACATTATTTGTAAGACATGTAAATAAATTTGTAAAACGTTTAAATGAACTTTATTGGAAAAACTCTTGAGTTTGGAGGGGTAAAATGGAGTGGCGAGAATTTACAAATTTAGGCGTTTGGGGGGGGGGGGGAATATCATATTGATTTTTAAAATCCCGAAGTCTGGAATCGTCAGTATCCCAGACCGTAGTCTAATTTCCAATAAAATTCTTCAAATAATCAGAATTATTATTCAAAATAATTGAACCATTACTCAAAAGTTTTTTTTTTTTGTGACGGACACCTGTTGGTACAGTGTCATTGAATATACGTGTTTTTTTTTTCTAAATAAATGATTAGAGAAGCATTTTGAAATCGCCAAATTCATATCATGTTTGGCATTAACCCATCAACGCGATTAACTTCTATAGCGTATATAAAATGTAGAAAATCTATATGTTAGCTTTAACTATTCATCCTTTTTCAAGGGACTAATTTTATTATAAACTCTTTACAGAGGACGAGTTGTACAAAAGGTTCGTTGAGATTTTGACAATTAGGTTTTATCTTAATTCTTTCAGCTTAAAATGAATGAAGGTCTTCCTTAAAATGAATGGTATTTTTGTTTATATACATTCAAGGTATATAAGCAAAAATATCCGCTGTATACGTTATGAATTAATAGAATTAAGGTAAAACCTTATTTAAAAATCTTTACGAATCTTCCTGACCGTCCAGTATATACTGCCTAGGTAATTTCTTAACAAGAACCTGTACTTAAAAATTTATTAAAATATTTACGAGAGGAACTACAAAAAATATATAAATAATAAAAATATATAACTGATAGGAATATAATGTAAATTTTAGTCAAAATCAGAAAAGCCTGAAGAGTGCTGAAATTCGTAAATGCAATAAAATATATGTATATGTATATATATATATATATATATATATATATATATATATATATATATATATATATATATACACACACACATATATATCATAAGTTAAAATTTATTTTTCTTAAACATCAAAATTAAAAAAATATATTGATATACCTACCTGTAAGTGGTGTGTGAATATTTATGCCGATTGATGACGAGTATAGCGCCGAAGCTCTGAAGAGCGGTACCTGTGTCGATGTCGAACTCTACCTGGCGATCCAGAGGAAACGGTACCTGCTACCCCCGCCACGGGCTAGCCGTTCCAGTTTCTCCCGTTCCGTCCCCACCTCGTCCTGCTCTATACTTTTACCCAGCACCCCTCTCCTGATAACCACCTCCAGGGCACTGTCCACCCTATAGGCCTTTTATCCTTGTAGATATGCTCCACGAAGTCTTCATCAGGGTCAGCTCACCTCTCGATAGGTCAGTGTCTTTCCACATCCGCTCTTGGTACTCTTCTCGCTACTATCAGTAAGATCAGCCTACCTTTTCTCAGCCCGCTGTCCTATCTATAGGTCAGTATATTTCCAAATCCCTCTAGATGTTCTTCTCGCAGTTATCATCAAGATCAGCCTACCTTTTCTCAGCCCGCTGTCGTATCTATAGGTCAGTATATTTCCACATCCTTCTAGATGTTCTTCTCGCAGTTATCATCAAGATCAGCCTACCTTTTCTCAGCCCGCTGTCCTATCTATAGGTCAGTATATTTCCACAACCTTCTAGATGTTCTTCTCGCAGTTATCATCAAGATCAGCCTACCTTTTCTCAGCCCGCTGTCCTATCTACAGGTCAGTATATTTCCACATCCTTCTAGATACTCTTCTCGCTGTTATCAGTAAGATCAGCTTACCTTTTCTCAGCCCGCTGTCCTATCTATAGGTCAGTATATTTCCTCATCCTTCTACATCCTCTTCTCGCAGTTATCATCAAGATCAGCCTTCCTTTTCTCAGCCCACTGTCCTATCTATAGGTCAGTATATTTCCACATTCTTCTAGATAATGTTTTCGCAGTTATCATCAATGTCAGCCTACCTTTTCTCAGCCCGCTGTCCTATCTATAGGTCAGTGTATTTCCACATCCTTCTTGATACTATTCTCGCAGTTATCGTCAAGATAAGCCTACCTTTTCTCAGCCCGCTGTCCTATCTATAGGTAATTATATTTCCACACACATTCATTGAGAGGAGATCGTTCAGAGTTGAGATTGCGAAGTTAGATGTAGTCAGTGTTCGGTCGTTTGGTGTCTTAATAAAACTAAATTGTTTTAATAAGTAAATGCGTTTTTTTCTGGCCATGTTTCGGCTTGAAATTCAAACCTTCATCAGCGCTGTAAAACAAGGAGGACATATTTAATTCTAATTTATATACAGACGAAATGAAAGGGAATATATTATGCATAGACCAGGATGAATGATATATATGGTAAATGTCTGTCATAGCTTGAGCTTAAAATAAAAGTAAATTGATACAGATTTAAAACTTAAAATGTGGATAAAATATGTGTAGATATGAAATGTGTGGTGTCGAGAAGTCCGGATTTGTTTGTAGAGTGAAATGGGATATCTGAATGGGCAAGGGTTCGATTTATCAAGCTTCTGGCTGCATTGAGGGCGCGATCCACCAGATTCAGAAATGATTGCACAACTGTGAGGCATAGTTCTCTCTCTTCTAATCGGTAGGGCACTTGTCACCCTGTATTTATTTATTTTTAATCTACATTTTAAGTTTTAAATTGTAATCAATATACCTTTCATTTAAGCTCTGTGGTTTTATTAAGATTCCACACGACTGACCCTAACTACATGTATCTTCTTAATTTGTTACTATCTAGCCCTATATCGATTCTTTCGTTTCGCGGCCTAATTCTTCGTGGGCAGACCTATTTTACTCGTTCATGAATGAAAAAGTTAATTCATCTTTACTTCATGTGATCTAAACGCAATCCGTACTTGTTTCAAAACTTTAAAATCAGATATATTTTCTTGAGGAAGAACTAGTACCATTGCCATGAGAGATCCTGGGGCGGGCCAATCCTAGTGAAAAAAAGATTATGTTAAGAATATATTGCCGCGTATAGCGAATATATTAACTGACAATGAGAACGTTTACCTCACGGTAACTAAACGTGTTCGAGTTTTGGTCTCTCTCGTCCTCGTGTCATGTATTACTGAACGAAACGTTTAAATTCTTCTCGAAATCTGTTCTTCTTGAGTCGAATCACTACTACCCATTGCATCGTATCACTTCAAATGCTAAACAGTTATACCTTAATAGAATATGTTATATTTATTTTATATTCATTATTTTCCATTTATTCATTTTTTGGCTAAGATAGTAGTTCGTTTGGTTCAAACAGATTTGTTCCGGAAAGCTGTTGTTCCTCTTCAGCCAAATCCCAACTATCCACTGCTTCGTATAATTTATTCTAGTTTAAATTAACCGTGAACCCCAAGTAATGGGATGTACGTACCTTCGGCTGAATGCAGGTCTCATTCAACACCAAGAGGCATATGGTACATGCTTTTCCTCATATTAGTCACCCGGAAACGGCTTCTCAAATCTGAGAACTTAAGTTCCGGGTAGAACTAAGCATGAGTTTCGCTTTATTTATTTATATGATAAGTTTATATTTATAAACGATTTATATTGTCACAAATTCGATATTCTATAGTTTTTTTTTTTTTTAAATATTTATACAAATATGAGTTCAATTTTACATTATAATTATACTAGACAAGATAGCACTAAATATGTGTATAGAGGGATAAGTAAGGGATAGGTAGGTTGGGGGGGGGGACTTCGTAGGCTGGCGGTTCAAAATCAAGAGCTACGCATGCAGATCCGGCATTGGACCGTAGTCGGTTGTAAGGAAATATCTGGAGGTGGTTTCTTTGCCGCTCTCCAAGTCACGGAGAGTCACCTAAAGAAACTCCAAACTAGAAACTTTCGGCTGTACTAGCCATGGTTATGGTGCAGTTACTGGTGCTCACTAACACCAGGAGAAAGCGAAGGACAGAGGCACAAGTGAGGGCACCCCGCAGTGCTCCGAGGAAAACCTCTCTGGTGGCTGGGAAACCCAAAGAAATTGGGAGCACACCGGAGAGAACAGAGGTAATTTCACTACAGCCTTCCACATTTAATGCTACCTCTATCCCCATTCCTAGCCCCTCCTGTAAGCCAAAATCCTATCCAGAATCCCCAACCAATATCCGAACCAAAACCAACCCAAACTTCCACAACCTCTTCCCAAACCCCTACCCTTGTTATCCCTGCAGCAGACAAACGTCAGAGGCCTACAAAGGGACCTGAAACCGGAGGAGCCGCAGTGGCTGTTGGAGGGGAATCTTCCTTGTATAGCGGCTCATCCGGGAACAAAACTCCCAAGTAGAATGCTCCGGTTGCTGCAGATAAACCTCCACCACTGTGGCAGCCAGTGGACTGTTACAGTGGTATTTGAGAGGTAAGCAAATCGATATTGTTCTTATAAAAGAACCGTACGTTGTAGATGGCAGGGTATGGTCTTTGGGCTGTAAGGGAGACAGGCTTATGAGTCCTCCCCAATGCAGCCTCAGGGTCTGTATCCTCCATAGAAACAGTATCCCACTAATTCCCTTGTGGTTTTCTATGTTCTAGGGATCTTCTAGGACTTTCAGCCCGAGGGGATGGGGGCGTGAGATCAACTTGATCTCCCCCTACCTGCCCTTCGAACAAATTGCACCCCCCACAGAGGAGGTAAGGAGAGCGGTGGCCTACTCCAAGGGAAGGAAGGTGCAGCTAATCATGGGATGCGATGCTAGCGCCCATAATACCATATGGGGAAGCACCAACACGAACACGAGAGGTGATTCCCTTCTAGAATTTCTTATTGCTAATGATCTAGCGGTTATTAATCATGGTAATGAGGCTACCTTTGCCAATATAAGAAGGTTTTTAATAACTTGGAGCGTGAAGCGATTAGAAATCCAAGACTGACTGGGCAGGCTATGAGCGGGACCTATCAGATGGTGGAACGAACATCTCGAAAGAATGAGAAAAGATGTCAGACGACTCTTTAACAGGTCCCTGTAATCAAATAACTGGGAGCAGTACAGGTGGCAATTGACAGAATTTAACCTGGTTATAATAAAGGCCAAGAGGAACTCATAGAGGGCATTCTGTGCTGACTTTGACCGCACCAGAATATTTATAAGAAACCCCTGGAAGTTTTGGGGGGCGCTGGGCCTGGGTGGGAACCTTGCTCCTTATGAGGATGCCCTAAACAGGCTCATGGGAACCCATTAACCGGGATGCGAGAATGTTGACTGAAGGCAAAGACTGGTCTTACCTACCTCAAGGGGGTGTAAGGTTGAGACCTTGCAAAGGATATCGTTGGGCCTTGGGTGGACGATAAATTCTTTTAAACCATACAAGGCCCTGGGACCTGGTGGAATTTTTCAAGTCCTCTTACAAAAGAAGCAGAACATAGTACTGCCTTATCTGCTCACACTTCTCAGGAGCAGTCTAGTAATGGGTTATCTTCCTGGCAGACCGCGAGAAGCAAGAGTTTGTTTTAGTACCAAGCCGGGTAGGAATACCCATAGTGGTCCTAAACCATTTAGACCAATCTGCCTAGGACGAAAAAAGAGACAACGCTTGAACAACGGGAGGTCACGCTTGGTGCCTTCATTGATGTAGAGTACCTCAACCCAGGCCATTGTGGAGTCAGTACAGAACGGGACTTAAAATAAAACCATCAAAGATAGCGATAGTTCCCTTCACAAACAAGAGAAAACTTGACGGTCTCCGAGAACCAGTTGTCTCTGGGATAAGGGTATCTTTTCTCAAGAAAGTGACGCACTTGGGGGTGATACTAGATACAAAATGCAGGTCGAATGAACACATGGGGTATATCTGTGAAAAAGCCAAGGGGGTGCTCTGGTCCTGTCGGGAGTGGTAGAGAAGTCCTGAGGGATCAGACAATCTGTAGCTCATTGGATCTACACCATGGTAGTAAGACCCACAGTCACCTATGCAGTGTTGGTGTGGTGGCATAGGTGAAAGGTGAATTGTCACAAGAAAGAGCTGGACAAAATACAGATGCTAGATTGTTTACTAGTCACTGGTGCAATGAGTACCATACCCACCAGGGCGATGAACCTACTACTTGATTGACGACCTCTGCATGTAGAAGTGGAGAGGCTGGCCAGAATATCTGCATATGAGCTTAAAGCGCACAACCTTATAAACATGATACCCTGTGGAGGGCTTAAGCAGATCCTCACAGAAAATGAGAGATTGTGTATGCTAAAGATGCTCTCGGACTACATATCACCCATTCTCAGGATTAACAGGAGGTTCGAGGTAATCAAGGCAGACAGAAATACTCCCCAAACTTGGCAGGCCAACCTTCTGATTGGGGAGTTACACTGCTTCACTGACAGCTCCAAGACAGTGGAAAGAGTTGGAGCCGGTGTGTGGATGGCAAGCAGAAGAGAAATGAGAATGTCGATCCCGTTGGGGAATTACTCTACTTACAGACATAAGGACTTGTGCAGACACCTCTGCAACACCTTGCTACAAAGTGGCTCTTCTCGAGCAAAGGTCAATATAAACTCTGACAGCAATATCAGGTATCGAGGGTATCTGCATTAGGTCCAAGATTGTGGATAAATGCAGGAACATGCTAGATCACCTAGCTGTTGTCTACGGGGTTAAGCTACACTGGGTACCAGGGCACTCAGGTATACCCTGAGTGTGGTACTGTGGACCAGACCCAGCCTGTAGAGTATCTCTAACACTGGACAAATGAATTATTGGTGACTGGGCGAGGACAGAACACCTAGGCATTTGGCAAAGAATCCAAATGCAATGACACTCAAAATGTTTCCTTAATCAGACAGACAGAAAATGAAAAAAGATAATTTTTTCCCTACATAGAAAGGCTATGAGGGAGACTGCTGCTCTCTATACAGGTCTGTATAGAGAGCAGCAGTACAAAAATCAGATGGTTGCTAATAGTCGAATCCCAACTATTCCCTGCCCTCTTATCACCTAGACGGATAACTATCTGCATCATTATAAAAAATATAGTTTATATTTTGATATTTGAGTATTAATTATAAACTAAAGTGGAGAAAAATTTACCCAGGCCTTCCCGAATGTATGTAGGGTATATATAAGAACTTAATGATTTTTAACTGTAAAAATATTTATTTTTGAACAAAAGTTTATTAAATATTTCACAAAAAAACGAATTAAAAATATAAGATATAAAGAATTTAATCATTTCTGATTTTTTAAACAGATATTCAAATGAAGAAAACAATTCAACAAGAATATTTTTAACACAACGCAAAATAAATTAAACTATATTACATAAGTCATACCACAATAAAAAGGAAAGAATATGACCTAAGTAATCAACGAATTTATCTAGCAAAATTTACAAGTTAAACAAAAATTTGTTGAAAGTCAAGTTTTGAAAAAAAAAAAAAACAATTAAATGAAAGTACAAAATAATAGACGCTTTCTTCAAGAACAATAAAAATGAATATTTGTTGAAAATGTTCAAATATTGTATTATTTAAAAATTACAAATATATTTACATTTGTGTATATACTATACAATTCAGTTTCTGGAATATTAATGATAATGAAATATACATTTTGTTTTACTTAAGAACATACATCAGAATGTCATCAATTAAAACAATGACAATTTGAGGCTCAAAAATTATTAATAAAAACTATAAATGGATTAAACAAGAAAAAATAGGACTCACAATTTACAAGGAATAATAACCTTCTTTGTCCTCAAATAAATAAAGTGTAAACTTTTGAAGTTACATCATCAAAACAGATGATACATAATAAAAGTTATATGCTTACAAATAGAAGCACTAACAAGAGAAATAAAAACAAAATTATAAGTTTATCACATACAAAATGTTATCAATATCGAGCTCCAGTGTTTATGAAGTAAGCCTAAAATAGAAGGCATACATTCTGGTATTTCAAATCTTAGCAGGAACCACTTTGCCGGCCCTGAAAGAAAACAAAAAAGTGTAAAAAAAATTATTAAATAAATTTGATTAATATCAAGGATTTGAAGTTATAATGAAGAAAGAATATGCTAAACTGATAATGTAGAAAGTTAAAAGAAGGAATATCAAAAATATGTATCAAAACTTTTTCATATTTTTATGGCCCCCCACTTAAGAAAAATCATTCCTGAGAAAACTCACCAATGCTTAATTTGCACCAAATCCAAACCAGACTTGGGCAGTGAAAATTGTTTTCATTGATGTATGAGTATTCTCATAAACAAATAATCATTGATTAACCTCCCCCCCTCAAGCCCATTTAGATACCAATATATTTTAATTATTGTTGATGGGTTCATCTATTCTATATAATAATTTCATTGAAGAATGCAAATATAACTGCTGTGGTCCAAGTAAACTGGAGAATCAAAAATGGTTTGAAAGGCCTTTGGTTCTAAAATAGTGAGCACTGATGGTGCAGGTTTTACAAACTAAATTGCCACATTTTTATAAAATTCTTCAGGACAAAATAGTATGAAATCAGAAATATTTTATTGTTTTCATTCACTTTGCCTGAAGTAAAAACAAATAAAATGATCCAAGACATTAAGCTATACATATGACTACCGTAGATTAGTCCCTAAAAGGAATACGGTAGCGGCGCCTTAAAGGAAAGTAAAATAACACTATCTAAAAGGTTTGGACTTGGTCTGAGGTTTAGGCTCATAAGGAAAAAAAATAAATAAATAAAACAAGAGCTATTTGAAAGTTATAATGCATTAACCATTAGAATGCTATGAACAAACATATTCGTTCCCCTAAGCCTTGCTCTATATGCTACGCAAGAATATATTCGAGCAGCTGAGACCGTTCCTATACTGCTTAGCATGAATATGTTCATCGTATTTTATTATTTCGGAACACCCTTAGTATTTTGAAGGTCATTTTATACATTAAACTTCCAATAACACTCTTTATTGAAATATTTCCATGTAAATTAAGAGCTATAATAAAAGCCATACCGATGTGAACTATTGATAATATTGTTTTCTTAAATGATTCAATCTTTTCTTAATCAGCTATTCATAGATTTAGAGGTTTGCCTCCATCTCAAAAGCTGCCTTATTTAATAAGCTTTAAAATGGTACCTCGTTGTTTTAGACAAAAATATTATTTGAATCTAATTTGTTCTAAGTCAAAACCAATAAATGTGCTTTAGCGTGATGGAGCCATTCTGAACGTATTCTTTAATTTTACACGATAATAGTGATGTCCATTCCTTCCCACACTAGGTACACAAACGTTTTGCTCTATTAAGGGTAGGGAGACACTTTGGAATCAAGGGTGAAAGAAGGCAGAAGAACATATGGCAATAATTACAATTACTGTGAACATAATAAATGCATATATTATGCTGTTATACCTGGAGAGTCTTATTTTATTATATTTCTAATTTTAATTCTATTCTATTTAATAACACTTCAATTTCTGCTTATAAGTTAACTGAGTTATTCATTAAAATCATAGGGAATTGTACGTGAATACAGTCGCTTTTTCCCGGAAAGGCACTTGCTTGATCCTCGGACGTTCTACAGGAACAAGGGATTTTGTTGTCTTACTGGTGTTGGACAACAAGAAGATGTACTTGATTATTTTTAATGAAAGCCTTACATCTAGTGCTCGTGATGCGGAATCAGTACCTAAATACCTTGGGACAGAGAGCTCAAGTTTACAATAATTGTAATTATTTCCAATAAGTTCTTCGGTTTTCTTTCATCCTCGATTCCGAAATGTCTCCTTATCCTTAATAGAGCAAAAAGTGTGTGTACCTTGTGTGGGAAGGAATGGACATCACTATTATTATGTAAAATTAAAGAATGTGTTCAGAATGGCTAGTTTAGTATAGCTCTTAATTTACATGGAAATATTTCAATAACGGGTGTTATTGGAAGTTTAATGTATAAAATGATCTTCAAAATACTAAGGGTGTTCCGAAATAATAAAATAAAATGTATGATAGTGGCCTGTTTGATCTGATCGATAATGAGAAGCAATGGAAATAACTGGAATTAAATAGGAAGTATTCTAAGGAGTATAAAGCTCAAATGTATGTAAATAATCATACTAAATATCACTATATTTAGTATATATGGGCTCAATTTTAGTATATATGAGCTTAATTGTCACTGCACCAATATAAGGGTCCAAACTTATTGAGAGGGAAGGAAGTGTCTTAAATATAAAACAAAAAACAAAAAAAAAAAAAAACTGTATAAAACATAATTTAGCACTTACGCTTGGGCATCCTCAACAAGATTCAGGGTTATCATCAGATTTAGAAATTGTGTTTTGTTGTAAGCTTATTTTTCCAACTGTTTGCTTTCTAAGTTCCATTAATTGCTTCTTCAAATGATCTGTTTCATTTAATGCAGTAACTAATTTAGTTTTCATTTCAGTTAAAAGTTTGTTTGCCTGTTCGCTAGGCAAAACTGAACAAGATTTGACATGTTCTTTTAAAATATTATTTTCAAGAGTCAATGAAGCAATTGTGCTTTTCAATGACAGTATTTCACAGTCTTGTTTCATTAAGTTTTCAAGCTCTGCTTTCAAGCAGGCATTATCATGTTCATAAGCACCGATGCAATCCATGAGCAACTGATACTTTTTCTGATTCATACTACAAACTTCAAGTTCCAATACAGCAACCCGGCTTTTAAGGAAAGCATTAGTTTCTTTAGCCTCAAGTACCTCATTCTTTAAACTACTGATTTCTCGTTGTAATTCGTTATTTTCTTCGATATCAGGAGAAATATTTCTTAACAAAGTTGCTTCATTACTCTCTGAATTTGGTGGTGCTTGTGATGTAAGACTAGAATTCAGAGGAATGGACTGTTGTGGTTGCAATTTTTCAAGCTCTTTTTGTGAACAATCATTCAAAATACCTACAATAAAAATGATGAATTAGTCAATACCTTTTAGCAAAAAGAAGTCAAATGATTTATTTATGTCTAAACACTATACATTTAAAGACATTTTAAGAATATCAATTCATGTTGTTCATTGAATTTTCAAATAGAGGAGAAAATTGCCAGGCCAATTGATCCTCATAACATTTTTGTAAGAAACATTTTTTATGCAAAATAGTTGTAGACTATTAATATTGCATATGTGGGCAACATCTGACACTCTTATCTTATGCATCATTTCAAAATTCATCAAAGTCAATTTCTTAATCTTTTCTAAGTAAATATTTCCTAATAAAAAATATTTTTGAATGTGCATTTTTTTATTCATCTTGTATCTAAACAAGAAAAAAAAAAAAAAAAAGGAAGAGATTTACATAGTTGAAGTTGATATTGTTTGGATTTTTTGGTTCATCAGGTACACTAAATTAAGAACATAAATTGAAAAAAGGGTTATATACAATAGAAAAATATATATGATACTTGGAAAATAAATAGCAATTTTGCAAAAGTGGCTAAAAAATTACACATTATTTATCAAATAAGGAAATATGATGCTGCATGAAACATGGGACCAAACATAAGCCTGGATGGTCTGGGCAATCTGGGCAAAAACAATTCACTGATTTCTGCTTCCTATTTTTTATGCATTGCATTACCTTTATAACCCATCTGATCTGGGAGATTATGCATAGAGATCAGTTCACTCCTTCAGACTGAAAAACCCATGAGGCTCCAATATAAACAATAATTTTAGAACTAGCCATTAACCCTTAGAATGCTAGCCAATCTGAGAGGGACCGACCGCCGGGTGCTACGAGCTCTGAGAGCCGATCCTACCCCCAGTGCTAGCCTACTTTCCACCCTCCGCGTGCGACTTTGGTTTGGAACAAGACTATACTCAGACAGAGCTCCCGCCTTGGGTCGCTCTTATTACGTAGATATATAACAGGGGACATGCAAAATTGCTTGTTTTGTTGTAATTTAAGATGCTAATTTCATTAATTGTGTGTACTTTAGTGTGACCTTTTCAATTATTATAACAAGTTTCTTATTATTCTTATCCTGCAAGTTGCAAAGAAAATTAATAAATAAACAATTTCTAAAATAATATTTCAATAGTTACCGAAGTATTTTAGTTTTAAATTTAGCACCATTAGCCCTGTTAGTATGAATGCACCCTTTTATCAAAATATTCATGAAAACTTTCTCTTCTCTTCATTTTACCCATTTTATGATTTATTTCATTGTTATGATACTTCAATTTATTTAGTAATTTTTTAAAAAAATATTGATTGATCTTTATTGATAATTTACAATCTGTACAGTTATGTACAATAAGAAATTATTTAGTAAATAACTGGGTCTTTTTTTCACTAAAAACTAATCATTTTATTTTTATATGCAACTCTTTTTTAAAATTAGTGTTTTGTATTTATTTTAAAACAAATTTATTTATAATAGGTAGTATATTAGTAAATAGTAATATAATAATAAAGTAATGAATTAGAAAGAAATAGTAGGTATATAGCAAAAATATTAATAATAAACTTATAAACATAAAAATAAATAATAAACCAAAACTAGTACTGAGAAATATTTATTAGGGTCATATTTCCCGACCCCTAATTTAGCCTAAAGGTGGGAAAAGGTTTGGCAAATTTTAGTAAAGTGTCTGCAAACAATAGAAATAACAACCCAACCCCTGCAGGTAGCCGCCTTGGTACAGTCTGAATAGGTGATAATGGACCCTTCAGGTGGTCTAGGACACTCTGCTCGAGGTAAAGTTAGCTTCCACTCACAATAAAACTGGGAAAAACACACGTAAAGACATTCTTCTGCTATCTAACGGATAGCTAAGTAACTAGACTAGTTGTACAGCGTGATACAATAGATCTCTGGGCTTTCTGGAAGCAGAGATTATAGAAAGAATATGAAAACGAATATATTCGTGCGTCGCACTCTGAGGAATGTCCCGGCTGCACGAATATATTCGTGCTTCGCACTCAGAGCATTTTTTTAGAGAACGAATATATTCGTGCATAGCACGAAAAGGGTTAATATAACTTTAATCCATATTATGTTTTTTGGTTTTAATTTATTGGTGAAAAACGAGACATCCTCTTTATAATATCATCCATTCATTGATACTGAATTGCCTCTGTGGATAATATAACTGGTCCATTATTTTATTTAAGTGGTCCAATATTGGCTTCAGCTTGTACAAGCGATCTTGTGGTGGTTCCTCTTCAGGAATGGACCGCCGACTGAAATAGAGAGCCCTCAGAATTATTCCACATCTGTCACAGGTGTACTTTCCTTGAAGAATGGGATCCTATACAAGTGATAAGTTAGCCAGTATTCTCACATTTTGGTACAACTAATGTTGCCCATATGAAACAAGATATCTGAGAATATAAGCAACTCTCCAACTGCTATACCCTTCCTTGATGGAATAAATTTTGCATTAATGTTTTTCCTTTGGTAATGAAGGATAAAATTTCATCTATAAAAAACAATTTGAAAAAATCCATGGTTCTTGGCTCTCTTGATGAAGAAAATTACATTGCCTAAAATAAATTAATAAAACATAAAAGTATGAACAAATAAACTTATGGTAATTAGCAGAATAATTTATTATTATTAATTATTTCATTAAATAAAATAAATGTAGACAATCGAATTATCTTATCCTTAAAATCCCTTATTTATTCACATAACAACATTAATAAAAGTCATGAGATCAGCGACGGATGAGGAATAAGACAAAGTAGGGACAACAAAGATATGAAACTGAATAACTACCCTGATTTATAAAAACAACATGTATTAGGATCTTAAAATATCCAGAAAAATACAATACATCTTAATTTGGTACATTCCTGTAAACCTACATAATATGCTTCGAAAAATAAAAACATTAGAAAACTCAAATACATCATGAGTAAACAATATGTTTCATTTCTAAGGAACTTACAAGAAATACTTTTCATAAGCTCATTTATGGCGTTTAAGTCCTCTTTAACAGCAGCACTGTTTTTAATATCACTCAGCACTTCTTTCACCTACAAAAAAATGATATGATATAATTTCAATAATTAACAAGTATCATGCCCAAGTGGACATTTTTACAGGTACATAAAAGTATGTTTTAAAACAACTTCAGGAATGTAGGATTTCTTCTTTGTGACGGTATCAGAATAGCTACTCCTTACCTACCTCAGAGGTTCAGATGTACCCCTCTACACTAGTGGCACACGACACAAGTCTCTTACCATGTGCCATGGAGGTCCAAGGGACCGCTAATCAAATTTTATTTTAATTGGATGTAAATAGATAACAAAAATAATTCATGTATAAATGTCATGCTATTGAACATTAACATATATTATTCATGTAAAAGAAGGTTGGCATAAAACAGAAGTCATAAATGTTAGTTGGCATGCAGAAGCAATAATATGATACTTGTTAACCCTTTAAGGCGCAACCATCGGAAAAAACAATTAAAAATCAAGTGATGCAAAAAAATGACTCCTTGTGGTTGCTTAAACACATCCTGTAGCCCATTTATTGCAAAATTTTCATTTTTTTTTTTAAACAGCCTGAGACGGTTGTATATATGGCGCTATAAGTGTCTATCTAATGTGTACTTGAATGCAAAACCCGCCTGACACAGGTCTAGGCATTTCCCACATTCAGGCCACGATCTTTGACACTTATGTTGGGATTTCTTACCTGTGTTAGATACCTTGTCCTCTGGATTCTTTGCTTACTTATTTTCTGAATTTCTATTAAATTTATCATTAGCCCGTTTACTCAAATTAAAATATGCGAAGAAATATTTTTACTCTTTCTGACATTTATAATTACATAAAGCAGTAATAAAATAAATAAGCTGATAAAAACAATCCGTTCTCCTAGGCCTAAATTAGGATGAGGTTTCTCACTTTCCCCAGTGTAAATATCCACATTTAATGCATTTCCTGTCTCGCTACAGCACAAAACCCATGCTTTTGTTGAAACAATTATCAATAACATCCTACGAACATATTCTAGAAAGATAAAGTAACAATCAATAGTATTTCATATAGATATGCGATTTTTTTAAATACATTGTTGAAGGTAGATGTGCTTCTGTGGAAGGAAATCACTGATAATGCTTCAGAGGGTGAAGCGAGTTTGGGTATGCTAGGTGCCGTAAGACGACAAAGGCCGTTAAAGTTCCGTTATGTGGGCTGCCAAGGGGTAGAAAGGGGCTGGATGGGTTGTGAATAGTATTAACAGTCTCTGGATATCTATTAGACTAACAAGCTAATAGAATCGGCGCCACGAACGAAATTTTCAACTTACGATGGCTTAGGCCATCTCTGCCCCTTAACACTCTCGGTGCTGATGTCCTTTGGGAAGGACAGTAGCGACCGTCCCTGCGGCCGGGTGTCCTTTCGGAAGGACACTCCTGCGTTACTTTTCACTTGAGGTTCAAAAGGCTCGCAAATGGAGGGGGTTCACTTTTACGACTCCAGGTAAACGCAGTTGTCTTCAGTATTGTTTGGGCTTTCTAGCAGTGTTATCCGTTTTCAAATTGGCTGACCGGAAGAGTTTTTATGAATTTTTAAACTTTTTCTTCGATAAATTGTTTATAAGTAAGTACAATTTATTATATAATGGATATTTACTTCCTGATTGAATATATTTAAATACAATTCACTAAATTGTTAAATTGTTGTTGCAGATATTGATTGGCAACGAAGGATATTTTTAAAAATATTATCGTTTGGCATCAAAATTTCGTAGTTACAGGGTAATTTTTGCTTTTTATTTATCACATTTACTGTTGTAAATTATTATTATTAAATTTTAAAATAAGTTAAATTTTAACGTTCATTTATTATTAATATGAATTTTAGGACGGGATATCTATAGGTTACCACCTTTTTCTAGCCAGGATAGGGCTGATGCCTTTTCTTTTTTCTAAAGATAAGCCATCGCTGTTTTATTATGTTAAATTATTCATTTATTATTGTATCCCCTCCAGTTAATATTTATTTATGTTAAATAATTAATAATTAATTAATTTAAAAAAAAATTATGTTTTACTTTATATTTTAGGATTAAAAAACAAAAACAAAATGGCATCACCCGTTTCGTCGTTATCTGCTGGTGGGAAGAAAAGGAAAATTGATAAAGATTCTTTTTGATTGATCTGAAAATGTTTTTTTTTTTTTTTTTTTTTTTTTTTACATTTCCCTAATAATTATTTTTTTATATCACAGATACGTCTGCGGGTAACAAGGAAAGCGTAGAGAAATATTTTATTTCCAATTTGACATCTGAAGATGTCTACAAACTGCTGGAAGAAGTATCGGCCGATGAACTTGACTCAGACTCGGACTTCGACTACGAAGACGTGAGAACTGAAATTTTTGGGCCAGAAGCAACTGAAGAAAATCCACACATTTCACTGATCTCATACCAATATAATTCAGCTGGATCCCACAAATTTAAAATAACAATTAAAATAATTATATTTGCAAATGGTGTTCAACGTTAATGTTAAAATAATCGAAAACGTCCAACAAAAGTGTCTGTATGTTTGTTCCTTATACAAATTCACACTGTTTGACCGATTTTGACGAAAATTGGAACACAGGTAGTTCTTGACCCGGCGAGTCTCGTAGACTAGGTCAAAAACACCTACCAGCTGTCTGTCTGTATGTTTGTTCCGTATATAAATTCACACCATATGACCGATTTTGACGAAACTTGGAACCCAGATAGGTCTTGGCCCGGGGAGTCTCGTAGACTAGGTCAAAAACACCTACCAGCTGTCTGTCTGTATGTTTGTTCCGTATATAAATTCACGCCGTTTGACCGATTTTGACGAAACTTGGAACACAGATAGGTCCTGACCTAGGGAGTCTCGTAGACTAGGTCAAAAACACCTACCAGCTGTCTGTCTATATGGTTTTTCCTTAAACAAATTCACACTGTTTGACCGATTTTGACGAAACTTGGAACACAGGTAGTTCTTGACCCGGCGAGTCTCGTAGACTAGGTCAAAAACACCTACCAGCTGTCTGTCTGTATGTTTGTTCCTTATATAAATTCACACCGTATGACCGATTTTGACAAAACTTGGAACCCAGATAGGTCTTGGCCCGGGGAGTCTCGTAGACTAGGTCAAAAACACCTACCAGCTGTCTGTTTGTATGTTTGTTCCGTATATAAATTCACACCGTTTGACCGATTTTGACGAAACTTGGAACAAAGATAGGTCTTGGCGCGGGAGTCTCATAGACTAGGTCAAAAACACCTACCAGCTGTCTGTCTGTATGTTTGTTCCGTATATAAATTCACGCCGTTTGACCGATTTTGACAAAACTTGGAACACAGATAGGTCCTGACTTGGGGAGTCTCGTAGGTTAGGTCAAAAACATCTACCAGCTGCCTGTCTGTATGTTTGTTCTTTATACAAATTCAGACCGTTTGACTGATTTTGACGAAACTTGGAACACAGGTAGTTCTTGACCCGGCGAGTCTCGTAGACTAGGTCAAAAACACCTACCAGCTGTCTGTCTGTATGTTTGTTCCTTATATAAATTCACACCGTATGACCGATTTTGACGAAACTTGGAACCCAGGTAGGTCTTCGCCCGGGGAGTCTCGTAGGCTAGGTCAAAAACACCTACCAGCTCTCTGTCTGTATGTTTGTTCCGTATATAAATTCACACCGTTTGACCGATTTTGACGAAACTTGGACCACAGATAGGTTTTGGCCCGGGAGTCTCGTAGACTAGGTCAAAAACACCTACCAGCTGTCTGTTTGTATGTTTTTTCCGTATATAAATTCACACCGTTTGACCGGTTTTGATGAAACTTGGAACAAAGATAGGTCCTGACCTGGGGAGTCTCGTAGACTAGGTCAAAAACACCTACCAGCTCTCTGTCTATATGGTTTTTCCTTAAACAAATTCACACTGTTTGACCGATTTTGACGAAACTTGGAACACAGGTAGTTCTTGACCCGGCGAGTCTCGTAGACTAGGTCAAAAACACCTACCAGCTGTCTGTCTGTATGTTTGTTCCTTATATAAATTCAAACCGTATGACCGATTTTGACAAAACTTGGAACCCAGATAGGTCTTGGCCCGGGGAGTCTCGAAGACTAGGTCAAAAACACCTACCAGCTCTCTGTCTATATGGTTTTTCCTTAAACAAATTCACACTGTTTGACCGATTTTGACGAAACTTGGAACACAGGTAGTTCTTGACCCGGCGAGTCTCGTAGACTAGGTCAAAAACACCTACCAGCTGTCTGTCTGTATGTTTGTTCCTTATATAAATTCACACCGTATGACTGATTTTGACGAAACTTGGAACCCAGGTAGGTCTTGGCCCGGGGAGTCTCGTAGGCTAGGTCAAAAACACCTACCAGCTCTCTGTCTATATGTTTGTTCCGTATATAAATTCACACCGTTTGACCGATTTTGATGAAACTTGGAACACAGATAGGTTTTGGCCCGGGGAGCCTCGTAGACTAGGTCAAAAACACCTACCAGCTGTCTGTTTGTATGTTTTTTCCGTATATAAATTCACACCGTTTGACCGGTTTTGATGAAACTTGGAACAAAGATAGGTCCTGACCTGGGGAGTCTCGTAGACTAGGTCAAAAACACCTACCAGCTCTCTGTCTATATGGTTTTTCCTTAAACAAATTCACACTGTTTGACCGATTTTGACGAAACTTGGAACACAGGTAGTTCTTGACCCGGCGAGTCTCGTAGACTAGGTCAAAAACACCTACCAGCTGCCAGTTTGTATGTTTGTTCTGTATATAAATTCACACCGTTTGACCGATTTTGACGAAACTTGGAACAAAGATAGGTCTTGGCGCGGGAGTCTCATAGACTAGGTCAAAAACACCTACCAGCTGTCTGTCTGTATGTTTGTTCCGTATATAAATTCACGCCGTTTGACCGATTTTGACAAAACTCGGAACACAGATAGGTCCTGACCTGGGGAGTCTCGTAGGTTAGGTCAAAAACATCTACCAGCTGCCAGTCTGTATGTTTGTTCTTTATACAAATTCAGACCGTTTGACTGATTTTGACGAAACTTGGAACACAGGTAGTTCTTGACCTGGCGAGTCTCGTAAACTAGGTCAAAAACACCTACCAGCTGTCTGTCTGTATGTTTGTTCCTTATATAAATTCACACCGTATGACCGATTTTGACGAAACTTGGAACCCAGGTAGGTCTTGGCCCGGGGAGTCTCGTAGGCTAGGTCAAAAACACCTACCAGCTCTCTGTCTATATGTTTGTTCCGTATATAAATTCACACCGTTTGATCGATTTTGATGAAACTTGGAACACAGATAGGTTTTGGCCCGGGAGTCTCGTAGACTAAGCCAAAAACACCTACCAGGTGTCTGTCTGTATGTTTGTTCCGTATATAAATTCACACCGTTTGACCGATTTTGACGAAACTTGGAACAAAGATAGGTCTTGGCGCGGGAGTCTCATAGACTAGGTCAAAAACACCTACCAGCTGTCTGTCTGTATGTTTGTTCCGTATATAAATTCACGCCGTTTGACCGATTTTGACGAAACTTGGAACACAGGTAGTTCTTGACCTGCGGAGTCTCGTAGGCTAGGTCAAAAACATCTACCAGCTGCCTGTCTGTATGTTTGTTCTTTATACAAATTCAGACCGTTTGACCGATTTTGACGAAACTTGGAACACAGGTAGTTCTTGACCCGGCGAGTCTCGTAGACTAGGTCAAAAACACCTACCAGCTGTCTGTCTGTATGTTTGTTCCTTATATAAATTCACACCGTATGACCGATTTTGACAAAACTTGGAACACAGATAGGCCTTGGCCCGGGGAGTCTCGTAGACTAGGTCAAAAACACCTACCAGCTGTCTGTTTGTATGTTTGTTCCGTATATAAATTCACACCGTTTGACCGGTTTTGATGAAACTTGGAACAAAGATAGGTCTTGGCCCGGGGAGTCTCGTAGGCTAGGTCAAAAACACCTACCAGCTGTCTGTCTGTATGTTTGTTCCGTATATAAATTCACGCCGTTTGACCGATTTTGACGAAACTTGGAACACAGATAGATCCTGACCTGGGGAGTCTCGTAGACTAGGTCAAAAACACCTACCAGCTCTCTGTCTATATGGTTTTTCCTTAAACAAATTCACACTGTTTGACCGATTTTGACGAAACTTGGAACACAGGTAGTTCTTGACCCGGCGAGTCTCGTACACTAGGTCAAAAACACCTACCAGCTGTCTGTCTGTATGTTTGTTCCTTATATAAATTCACACCGTATGATCGATTTTGACAAAACTTGGAACCCAGATAGGTCTTGGCCCGGGGAGTCTCGTAGACTAGGTCAAAAACACCTACCAGCTGTCTGTCTGTATGTTTGTTCCGTATATAAATTCACGCCGTTTGACCGATTTTGACGAAACTTGGAACACAGGTAGTTCTTGACCTGGCGAGTCTCGTAGACTAGGTCAAAAACACCTACCAGCTGTCTGTCTGTATGTTTGTTCCTTATACAAATTCACACCGTATGACCGATTTTGACGAAACTTGGAACCCAGGTAGGTCTTGGCCCGGGGAGTCTCGTAGACTAGGTCAAAAACACCTACCAGCTGTCTGTCTGTATGTTTGTTCCTTATATAAATTCACACCGTATGACCGATTTTGACAAAACTTGGAACCCAGATAGGTCTTGGCCCGGGGAGTCTCGTAGACTAGGTCAAAAACACCTACCAGCTGTCTGTTTGTATGTTTGTTCCGTATATAAATTCACACCGTTTGACCGATTTTGACGAAACTTGGAACAAAGATAGGTCTTGGCGCGGGAGTCTCATAGACTAGGTCAAAAACACCTACCAGCTGTCTGTCTGTATGTTTGTTCCGTATATAAATTCACGCCGTTTGACCGATTTTGACGAAACTTGGAACACAGGTAGTTCTTGACCTGGCGAGTCTCGTAGACTAGGTCAAAAACACCTACCAGCTGTCTGTCTGTATGTTTGTTCCTTATATAAATTCACACCGTATGACCGATTTTGACGAAACTTGGAACCCAGGTAGGTCTTGGCCCGGGGAGTCTCGTAGACTAGGTCAAAAACACCTACCAGCTCTCTGTCTGTATGGTTGTTCCTTAACCAAATTCACACTGTTTGACCGATTTTGACGAAACTTGGAACACAGGTAGGTCTTGACCCGGGGAGTCTCGTAGGCTAGGTCAAAAACACCTACCAGCTGTCTGTCTGTATGTTTGTTCCTTATACAAATTCATACCGTTTGACTGATTTTGACCAAACTTGGCACACAGATAGATCTTGACCCGGGGAGTCTCGTAGGCTAGGTAAAAAAAATCTACCAGCTCTCTGTCTTTATGTTTGTTCCTTATACAAATTCACACCGTTTCACTGATTTTGACCAAACTTGACACATAGTTACATCTTGATCCAGAGAGTGGCGTAGGCTTGGTCAAAGACGTCTACCAGCTGTCTGTCTGTATGTTTATTCTTTATACAATTCCAAACCATTAGACCGATTTTTAACAAAAGTGGCACATGGGTAGGGGATCGGGGAGTGCACGGGTTCGAAACTGTGAACTCGAACAGCTACAGATTTGCGTTATTAGATTTTTTGAACTTTTTTGCACATGAAATTCC
This sequence comes from Gonocerus acuteangulatus, assembly GCA_946811695.1. Classification (NCBI taxonomy): domain Eukaryota; kingdom Metazoa; phylum Arthropoda; class Insecta; order Hemiptera; family Coreidae; genus Gonocerus; species Gonocerus acuteangulatus. The sequence continues at coordinate 81,979,873 of OX328132.1, read as the reverse complement.
AGAACACGATTGAACGAAAATCTGTAACTTTGTAGCTTTTATCGACCGTTGGTTTATATTATTTTTGGATAAATATTCTTTATCGGTGCCCCGATCATTGAAACAATTGGTCGTGATGAACTACAGACGACGGACGAATGACGAAGACAGCCCTCGAGCCCTATTGGCCCATGGACCCCCTACACCATTGGCGCGCATAGTCTACGAAGCAGGGCTATAAAGGAGGGAAATTCCGGGAAAAAAATCATTCCCTTGACAACCACCGAGGACGACACATAGCAGCCTGAAAAAGTCGGAGATGAACCCGACGAAATATTGCAGTAAGGAGAGGAAAATCACCGCTGGAGAGAGAAGCCGTCTCACAAATCAATCATTTCAACCCCAGCGAAGTAACTTAAAACAAAACACACATATATATATATATATATATAAATATATATATATATATATATAATATATATATATATATATATATATATATATATATATATATATATACAGGGTGTCCCGTAAATGTCTCGTCATATTGTGGGAGGAGATGAAGCACTTTTAGGGGAACAAAAAATATTCTATGACAATTTTCCGAATTCTCCTACATAAGGGAGAAAACGTCGTTTTATTGTTTTATCGAGACAAACGTGTTTTTAGAAGAATAATCGTTGTAGCTCCAGCCCAAGTGGTTCTATTAGAAAGGAAGTGAAACCAATTGAAAGTTGAGTAAATTTACTATAAGACTAGTTGATAGTAAACGTAAAAATGAATGAATGTAAGTATGTCTATCTTACCAAAAGGAACCTATTCTAAATTTCCTGACATTTTCTTGATATTTCTTACCCGCGTTACTCCTCAATGGGCAGGATCTGAGATTTCCGGGTTTCAGAAAAACTTGCTCATTTAACCAGTTTTCCATTCATGTATCACAACCCTTAACAATAAAAAAAAAAATACTTCCACGAAAATAATAAAATTTCCTAAAACAGTCAATAAATAAAATACACATTTATTTTGAATTTGTTTATTACAGTATACTGGGTCCAGGAGATGGCAATTAATGAATACCAACCATCAATTAACCTCAAAAATTATTATTCCTAATGTGTAATTGGGGTTCATTAATGGTCACCTCCTGGCACAGTATTAGTTACTGTAATCAACAAATTCAAAATAAATGTGTATTTTATTTATTTACTGTTTTAGGATTTTTTATTTTTATTTTCATGGAAGTAATTTTTTTTATTGTTTCAAGTAATATTTACTTAATATATAATTTAAACTTAATATATAATATATAATTTAAACTTTTTTAATAAATTGAAGAAAAAAAATTAATTTTTTTTTCACAGATCCATGTTTTGTTTTTAAACTTTTGTTCCAACCAAAAAATTTTGTTTCAATAACACGGGGTTGTGATACATGAATGGAAAACTGGTTAAATGAGGAAGTTTTTCTGAAACCCGGAAATCTCAGATCCTGCCCATTGAGGAGTAACACTGGTAAGAAATATCAAGAAAATGTCAGGAAATTTAGAATAGGTTCCTTTTGGTAAGATAGACATACTTACATTCATTCATTTTTACGTTTACTATCAACTAGTCTTATAGTAAATTTACTTAACTTTCGATTGGTTTCACTTCCTTTCTAATAGAACCACTTGGGCTGGAGCTACAACGATTATTCTTCTAAAAAACACGTTTGTCTCGATAAAAAAATAAAACGACGTTTTCTCCCTTATGTAGGAGAATTCGGAAAATTGTCATAGAATATTTTTTGTTCCCCTAAAAGTCCTCCATCACCTCCCACAATATGACTAGACATTTACGGGACACCCTGTATATATATAAAATAAAATAAAACATATATACGCTAACAAAATAAATTAATGAATAAATAATAAAAAAAAAAATAACACAGGCGATCCTCAATGGCCCGCCCCAGTGAGGAGTGCCCTGCATCGACAGAAGATGATGCAGGAGCCCTTCAATACCTGCAACGTAATGCTTCTCAGCAGCCTATTGGAACTCCAAGCTGCCTTAAACTATTGGAAGATGCACCGCTCCACGTGCGAGGACGTTACCTCCACGTCGTTTACAGGCACGCTAAATGGACAAGTCTCCCATACTTTTGACACTTTGCCTTGTGCAGCGAATTCAGATCAGAGGTGTTCCCATTAACAATCTGTGTGTCCACAATAGTCACCTTAACCCCTTTTGCCACTATTATATCAGGCTTCCATCGCCAGCCATCAGCTCTTAGGAAATATATTTAGTTATTTACGAAACATATATGACTTCTTTGACTTTTATTCAATGAAATACCAAGAAACAAATGATTGGCTAGCTAGGAAGGGAAGATTTTCTAGGAATTCATTCCTCTCCGAGACCTCCGAATTAGAGAGAGGAACAAGAGAACGCTGGATAAGGGAGAGTCTATTGTATATGTATACATGTATGTATATGTATACATGTATGTACATGTATATACACACACAAACACATACATATGTGTGTATATATATACACACACACACACACATATATATATATATATAAATATACACTTAAATACACATTTATATGTTTGTGTTTATATGTATTAATGTCATTTTAAATAAAGATTCATTTTTAATTACAATTTAATTGAGATTTAACTTTACTAAATATTTAGTAAACTAATGCTTTACTTTTTAGTTTATAAGTCATTCAAACTAAACATATATGAGATGTATAAGTAATAAAAATTTAGGAAAATTTCAAAATAATATTTTATTTCATTTTGTAAAAAAAAAAGAACAACTGACCTCATTTATATCTTGGGAAATCATCTGGAAGACTGAATTCTCTGAAGTAATATCTCCACCCATTTCTTTCATATCTTTTTCCTGTTTATGATATTCAAATATGTAACACAGTAAGTCCTGAAATAAATATCAAATAATTGTACAGTACAATTTTCTTTATCTCCCTGTAAGAGGATAAAAAAATGAGGACGGGTCCTTATCAAATCACTTTATCAGTCTACTTGAACGGCATTCATCAACAAAATAAATTAGAGTGTTTACTGTTGATATAAAAGAGCTATAAAGGAATTGAAATAATAAAACTACCAACAGGTCCAAGAAACAAACACCAATGACATGTGTTGTAGACATCTAGGCGCACGGTAGTGCGCCAGGCCAAGTTCCGGCCTAAGCATACTGTGTGTATATTACAGGCGGTCTTAGAGCCGATTTTTACCCTCTCATAACTTTCAACCAGGTGAAGATGAAGTTATGAAATTTTACACAGGTATTAAACTACTAGATGTGAGTAAAACTGGAAATTTTCATAATTCTACATCGAATAGTTTCTGAGATATAAGCGATCGAAAATCGGGATTTATAGGACTCACTCACTCACTGACTCATCAAAATTATTAGGCACTTCCCATGATGCTAGAGACTTGAAATTTTGCATGAAGATAGATATGAAGGTGTTATTAAAGGAAAAAATCGAAAAATTGCGAAAAGTTGTGTTTGACTCCGCTTCCGGGGTGGGGGAGTGCCAGTTTTGTACTTCCTTCGGAAACCCGTCATTCCGTCCGAAACCCATGATGTGGGGTATCAAATGAATTGTCTCGGTATGAAGAACCTATATTTGATGTTTTAAGAAACAATTAGACGCATATAGGCTCGGTAAAAATCTTATACCAGCTGTCTGTCTGTATGTTTGTTCCTCTTACAAATCCGTACCGTTTGACCGATTTTGACCAAACTTGGGACACAGATGGGTCTTGATACGGGGAGAATCATATGCTAGGTTAAATTGTCTATCAGCTGTTCGTTTTGTCTGTTTGTTCCTTATACAAATACACACCGTTTGACCGATTTTGACAAAATTTGACACACATGTCGGTCTTTATCCGGGTAGTACCATAGGCTAGTCAAAATCGTCTATCAGCTGTCTGTCTGCATGTTTGTTCCTTACACAAATTCACACCATTTGACCGATTTTGACCAAACTTGGCACACAGGTAGGCCTTGGTCCGGGGAATGCACTAGGCTAGGTAAAAAAGGTCTTACAGCTGTCTGTCTGTATGTTTGTTCCTTATAAAAATTCACACCGTTTGGCCTATTTTGACCAAACTTGGCACGCAGGTAGGTCTTGATACGGGAGTATCATATTACCTATGACGTTTTCTACTTCTTGTTCCATCGAAATGCCATCATTCCTTCTGAAACCCATCATGTGGGGTATCAAATGAATCGTCTTGGTAAGGAGAACCTATATTTGATGTTTTAAAAAACATTTCGACGCATCTGAAAAACAGTTGTGACTTCTTTCTTAAATGTAGTAAATAAAGACGTAGGGGTTCACTGCATAATATACTTCAAAGCAGATACTAAGTTTTTCAAAGTCGAGTCATCTAAATTACAAGGTTTAGGATCACAAACCCAAAATGTATCGTCTTTGTTCTTATATTTTTCTTGAAGGCCTTCTACACTTTCCCTATTGTGATCTTTATCCTCGGGATAAGGTTCCTGTGTTTACACTGTAATAGTTTAGTTAAGAGAGCAATCAATTTGCCCTCTAAAGTAATGTCATTTGGAAGAGCTTCTAACTTTTCTAGTCTAGTGATTAGATGTATGTAGGTTGATTATTGGTATCAAATATCAAGCAGTAAGGAGAACCTTATGCAGAATCCAGAGACCCTGGTTTTATATGAAGTACAAAAGCCAGTAGGTATGCGGCAACTAAATTCTATTTAATACTTAGAAAAAAGTAATGAGATCCCCAAAAAAACATAAATGTGAAATAGAGGCCAAGTTCCTGCCCCCACAAAGAAACACTCCCTTCCTCAAAAATATCCCCTCCTAAAACCCCCCAAAAACGCCTTACCATTCTACACTCCAAAAAAGTAGTATGGGTTGGTGTATTAATTCAACCAAAAATATTTGCCAATACAAGAGATGATACAAGAAAGAAATGGCCAAGTTCATTACTTGGAAGACCTCATAGTTACTTACTAAGAACAGTAAAGACACTTCAACTGACCTTTAAAAACAACAATAAAAATACTTATATCCAGTTACTAAAATATCACTTTCCTCAACCAGGTATATTCTTAAACTTGGCAATGTTTTTTTTGTGCCGAAATTATCTTTAGATAAAAACTAAACATTGCCAAGTTTAAGAATATACCTGGTTGAGGAAAGTGATATTTTAGTAACTGGATATAAGTATTTTTATTGTTGTTTTTAAAGGTCAGTTGAAGTGTCTTTACTGTTCTTAGTAAGTAACTATGAGGTCTTCCAAGTAATGAACTTGGCCATTTCTTTCTTGTATCATCTCTTGTATTGGCAAATATTTTTGGTTGAATTAATACACCAACCCATACTACTTTTTTGGAGTGTAGAATGGTAAGGCGTTTTTGGGGGGTTTTAGGAGGGGATATTTTTGAGGAAGGGAGTGTTTCTTTGTGGGGGCAGGAACTTGGCCTCTATTTCACATTTATGTTTTTTTGGGGATAGGTCAATTTCAGAAGAGAGGTTCTTTGAAACAAGCACCATGTTCTGATGCAAGAGGCATATAACTGTGTTTTGGATAACAGGTAATTTGCCTTTTTGAATGTTTTGGAATAGCTGTCTTGTTTAGATGATTTTTCAAGAACAGCTGACTAACAGGATACTGTGTAAACGTAAGCTCCAAACTCAGCAGCAGAAGAATGCTACATTTATTATTACAAACACATGATAGATGTATTTGAAACATTATTATTATAAAAATTAACAACTCTTCTCCACAGTGCCAGGTCATGTTCTGATTTGAGGGGAAGACTACCATACAGCAATTGCTATTTCCAGCTATCAGGGTCCACTTAAGCACTGAATAAAAATCTGACATGACTTTGGGGTACCCTTTACAGCCCATAAGAGAAAGCACATTGCCAGTGTGTCATAGGGTATTGTGCATTAAAATACATTTCAAAGAGATGTTATAGATATTTAAAAAAGCTGTTTTAATTTATATAAGCAAGTAGAAAGTAAGTAATATTTCATTTTTTCTAGCTTGTTATTTTTTGTCTTATCAAAAATTTGGATTGTTTGTTTGGGTTTGAGTTCGGACTTTACATTTTTATCTTTGATTTGGAGTTCTACAAGTCATTCTCCACTTAAACTAATTTAATTTTTTTCTGAAAAAGAGTCAATTCATAGACTACTGTGATCCCAAATAGACAAACGGAAGAGAATGACTGAGGTTCTTTTCCTCATTTTGTCTGAGAGATTTTTTGGTACAGGGATTCATTTCTAATCTAGGCCCACGGTAGTGCGCCAGGCCAAGTTCCGGCCTAAGCATACTGTGTGTATATTACAGGCGGTCTTAGAGCCAATTTTTACCCTCTCATAACTTTCAACCAGGTAAAGATAAAGTTATGAAATTTTACACAGATATTACACTACTAGATGTGAATAAAACTGGAAATTTTCATAATTCTACATCGAATAGTTTCTGAGATATAAGCGATCGAAAATCGCGATTTATAGGACTCACTGACTCATCAAAATTATTAGGTACTTCCCATGATGCCAGACTTGAAATTTTGCAGGATTATAGATATGAGTGTGTTATTAAAGGAAAAAATCGAAAAATCCGGAAAAGTTTTGTTTGACTCCGCTTCCGGAGGGGGGTGCCAGTTTTGTACTTCCTTCGGAAACCCATCATTCCGTCCCAAACCCATGATGAGGGGTATCAAATGAATCGTCTCGGTATGAAGAGCCTATATTTGATGTTTTAAGAAACATTTAGACGCATATATAGACGCTTGGTCAAAATCTTATACCAGCTGTCTGTCTGTATGTTCGTTCCTTATACAAATCCGAACCATTCGACCGATCTCGACCAAACTTGGGACACAGGTTGGTCTTGATATGGGGAGAATCATAGGCTAGGTTAAATTGCCTATCAGCTGTCTGTCTGTCAGTTTGTTCCTTATACAAATACACATCGTTTGGCAGATTTTGACAAAACTTGGCAAACAGGTAGGTCTTGATCTGGGAAGTGCCATAGACTAGGTCAAAATCTTCAATCAGCTGTTGGTCTGTCTGTTTGTTTATTAGACAAATCCACACCGTTTGACCGATTTTGACAAAACTTGACACTCAGGTCGGTCTTGATCCGGGGAGTGTCATAGGCTAGTTCAAAATAGTCTATCAGCTGTTTGCCTAACTGTTTATTCCTTATACAAATCCACACGATTTAACCGATTTTGACCAAACATCGCACACAGGTAGGTCTTTATCTGGGGAGTGTCATTGGCTAGGTCAAAACCGTCTATCAGCTGTCTGTCTGCATGTTTGTTCCTTACAAAAATTCACACCATTTGACCGATTTTGACCAAACTTGGCACACAGGTAGGTCTTGATAGGGGAGAGTCATATTACCTATGGTGTTTTGTACTTTTTGTTCCATCGGAAAGCCATCATTCCTTCTGAAACCCCTGTGGGGTATCAAATGAATCGTCTTGGCAAGGAGAACCTATATTTGATGTTTTAAGAAACATTTCAACGCATCATAACAACAGGTGTGACTTATTTCTTAAATGTTGTAAATAAAGTCATAGGGGTCAACTGCATAATATACTTGAAAGCAGATACTAAGTTTTTCAAAGACGAGTCATCTAAATTACAAAGTTTAGGATCACAAACTCAAAACATATCGTCTTTGTTCTTATCTTTTTCTTGAAGGCCTTCTACACTTTCCCTATTGTGATCTTTATCCTCGGAATATGGTTCCTGTTTTTTACAGTGTAATAGTTTAGTTAAGAGAGCAATCGATTTGTCCTCTAGAGTACTGTCATCTGGAAGAGCTTCTAACTTTTCTAGTCTAGTGATTAGATGTAGATAGGTATGCTATTTATCAAATATCAACCAGTAAGGAGAACTTTATGCAGAATCCAAAGGCCCTGGTTTTATATGAAGTACAAAAGCCAGTAGGTATGCGGCAACTAAATTTTAATTAATACTTAGAAAAAAGTAATGAGATCCCCCAAAAAAACATAAATGTGAAATAGAGGCCAAGTTCCCCCCCCCCAAAAAAAAAAAACAAAAAAATTTGCCAATACAAGAGATTATACAAGAAAGAAATGTCCAAGTTCATTACTTAGAAGACCTATTAGTTACTTACTAAGAACAGTAAAGACACTTCAACTGGCCTTTAAAAACAACAATAAAAATACTTATATCCAGTTACTAAAACATCACTTTCCTCAACCAGGTATATTCTTGAACTTGGCAATGTTTAGTTTTCTCTCTAAAGATAATTTCGGCACAAATAAAACATTGCCAAGTTTAAGAATATACCTGTTTGAGGAAAGTGATATTTTAGTAACTGGATATAAGTATTTTTATTGTTGTTTTTAAAGGTCAGTTGAAGTGTCTTTACTGTTCTTAGTAAGTAACTAATAGGTCTTCTAAGTAATGAACTTGGATATTTCTTTCTTGTATCATCTCTTGTATTGGCAAATATTTTTTTGGGGGGGGGGGGCATGGGCCTCTATTTCACATTTATGTTTTTTGGGGGATATACATTACAGTCCATTCTGCTGATAACAATGCCGGATATACAAATGCGCTGGATTTAATAATGGAAAACGAAATAAACGTTTAGTTTCTAATGGTTGGGTGTGTTCAATGGTCTGGAAAATAAACAATGCCACTTATTGCGATATTCCACTTATAACGGGTAGGAAAAATATGTCAGCTGTAATTTTTGATTGTTTTTGGTGAATGTTTCTAGAACAATTACGATTTCCTAGAAAATGAATATTTAAATTAATTTATAAAAGTTAATATTTCATAGTCTTAAAATCACTTTTCAATTATTATTCTAAAAGTTTTTACTAATAATGATTAATCTTTTTTCAGTTTTGATTATTAATTGTTTACTTTATTTAATGAAATTTCCATTTTCACCCGTTGAATTTGGCCCCTCTCCCTCCACAAATAGGCATTTCCCATTTCAAAAAATTGGTTCTTTCTGAACAACCTTTACAATCTATAAATTGAGGATGTACATTTTATCTGTTTTCAGTACAGTGAAGTCTTCCTTAACAACCTTTACATTCTATAAATTGAAGATGTATATTTTATCTGTTTTGGGTATAGTATATATCATTATAGAAGGAATTCATGTACTTCATTGTTATAAAATTTGGGAGTTTTTTCTTAATATCATCCCTTATTTGGTCAAACCATTCAAATGAGCTATGGTTGGTGATAGACAGTGTTTTGGCTGTGTATAGTGCTTCTGGTTTGAATACCATGTTATAGTAGTCAAATATTTGCATTCCAGAAAGAATCTTTTGGTGCTTTGTTGAGTTTTTCATTAGTTTCATATCCATTTTGAGATCTATTTTTCTCCTAGTTTTTGTAGTTAGCATCACATTATAGTGGAAAAAGTAAGAATAAAAAAATCATCAATTACTGATGCGCATAATTGTGGCAAAAGAGCTGTTAAGTAAATCAAATTTACTTAAAACAATTTAACTTACATCATGACTTTTCGCTAAAATTTTGTTATGAGCACGAGCTAGCTTGAGAGACTTTTCAAGGTTATGAACTTCCTTTTTCAATGATTCTATACTTTCATCATTCAAATTGTCTTTTTCATCTTGGTCTTTTTCATTTTGGTCCTAAAAAAAATAAAAATATATATACTACAATATAAATAACACGTTTTCTTGTATCAATAGAATGTTTCTACTTTAGTGAATACAAATACGTGATCTCACAAAAATTAATAGTTGAGGAAAGCCAAATCAATATTTTTATTATTAAAGAATCTACAAATACTACCATAAAGTTTTACAGCATACAATGATCGAAGATTCAAGCAATGGTTCATTTAAAGTAAACGGATAATTAAATAATTGAATGTTGAAATAAACTTACTTAATCAGCAACGATTTTCGCTCGAAATTATACATCATCAGAAGTATGAAGCGGGGAGAAAAGTTTTAACCCTAAGAGAGCAGTCTACAGCTGTAAAAGTCAAGGCAGGCAGTGCCCTGAGTGTGGATGACTTCTCCTCAAGTCGAAGAGAGTCAAGCTCTTGATGCTGCTGACGTTTCTAGCAGTTTTTGCTGCATTATGAGTTATAGCTTGGAATGTGGTTGGCATGAAGAAAAGTTCTATTCTTGGTTCTATCTAGGGGATTTTAGATGAGCAAATGGTTCCCTGTAGCACCACTAGAATTCACTTAGGTGTCTTTTTTTACTACATCATGCCAGAAGACGAGCTCTATAGTGCTGACCTATAGCTGAGCTAATGGGGGGACTTTCATCTTTCAGGTTGAAATTCACGATTCACTGTAGTTCTTTTGAACTTTCCTTCCCTTTGTTTCTGATGCCTTAGAAATATTTTACACAGAATGTAACCATTTCTCAAACAATACCACTCGCTAGTGCTACTTGCCCAGAAGTCGATGCACCGTAAAAAAAAGAAATTAAAAAGTGAATAGATCAGAACAGTGGAGGAACTTCTGTACATTTTAAAATAATATAAATACGTGAATATTGTCAATTTTGAAATAGAGTAAACATTTTTAACTCTGCTGCTGCTAGTCTATAGCCCACATAAAAAAAGAGGACGAGAAAATAAATGCACGATTCAGAGAAGTATGCCGCACTCGGAGCAAGTATTGCGTTGGGGGCTTACTGCACTGAAGGATCAGCATGCTTGGTCAACTTGTAGCACTCTAAGGGTTAAGGAGGGCTACCCTGAAGAGTCGATAACTTCTGAGAAGTCTAACCTGATACTTATAAGTATCAGAGAGTGCACTAACTGCCAGGATGAGCAAACAAACCACTGGCTCCCATCAAGGATTGAGAGGGGTACTCCACTGGAGGGGCCTGTACTCATAATGTTTGACCCAAAAGAACTAAAGAACCCAAAAAAAACCATACAGTCGAATACATATGTGGTTAGGAACATTTGTGGTCCTCTGAAGGTATACTAGATTCAAAGCTAGGAAAATTCTTGTGGCTCATGATGGAGAGGATTTTAGACTTCTAAAAGAGCCTTCTAAGAAATCCTCCACTAATTCCAAAGTCCTATTTCTATTCCCTTCTTTCCCATTTTATTAATTTTACCATTTATAATGAGAAAATCAATTTATGAAAAATAATTTAATAATAATTTTGTTTGAAGGGTCGTTTGGAATGACTTAAGATAGATCATCACTTATGGTTTTTAATTATTATAATCAGATTCTTTGTTTCAAACAACTTATTTGATGAGTGAGCACTCATTGTTTACAGGAAGTGTAAACAATAAAATACTTGGGGTCTCCTGTGGTCTAGTGGTTAATGCCTTAGATTCATAAGCGGGAGATGGTGGGTTCGATCCCCACCAGTGGCAGGAATTTTCTCATCTCAAGGCTCGGAAAAATTCCTTGCTGCACCCTGGATGTTGGTGCTAATGGCCTAGTTGTCGAAGCACCGTAAAACAAAAAAAAAAAAAAAAAATACTCATCTTCAGGAGCCAGGCCTAGTGAAATTTACTGAAAAATGCATTGTGCAGTTTCAAAAGGTTTTCTTATTCAATTTCAGAAAATGTTTGTGTAGTATTAACTTCTATGATCATTAGCATCAGAGTATTTACTTGCCACCACCCTCTCTGAACAATAATGGTGAATGTTTTCAGTAAACAATTCCACCGCATCACAGAAAAAATTCCATCTGCCTCAAGCTGGTAGTCTGGCAGCCTAACCACCTTGCTCCAAGGAGATCTTATTTCTGAGGTGTTGGGGCACTAAGTGGTTTTGGAAAATGAGTTCATGACAATTTGTTTGTGTTAATAAGTTTTCAAAATAGGCGAAAGGTCAATAAAACATCACAATCCATATGTAGGAAGTTGGTAACAGCTTTATTCAGTCCTCAAATGTATTTTTATTTTCAAGCTAAACAGTTATTTAAAATTTTTATGTGTCCAATTTTAAATAACTTAGTGTGTGGCATTCTGCACCCTAAATAGCTTGAAAATAAAAATATATTTGAGGACTGAATAAAGCTGTTAACAACTTCCTACAATGTCTTAGTCTTCAGATTAGGATCTAGACAATCACTATATTTATTTTTTTATTTCCCCAGAGGAAAGAGAGGTAATCAAGTATAGTAATGTTTTATTGACATTTTGCCTATTTTGATAATTTCTCAAAGTGAGTAAAGGGTCAGTTAATTTCTTTTTTATTTTTTTACGGAACATTTGCTTTTAGGCCATTAGCACAACAGCTAATTATTATTTACAATTTTAATGTTTCCATTAATACAACATGTAAAGAAAATGAGTTTTATACTTTATTATGATAAATCAACTTCACTATTTTTTATTATAATGCTCACTATTATAATTCTTATAATAGATTTGATTCAAGATGGGTAAAAAAAAAAAGAAACCTTCAGTTAATTTGTATTACCTTTGATAAGTCTTCATTTGATTGAGAAAATCTGGATTTGAAAACAATAAGGCCAGGATCATTTGGGTCTTCAACTGCGACATATTCACTTTCTGCAGGGGTACCAAATGAAAAAGGAGAACTGACTCCAATAATATTATTCCGAGATAGATAACAGAACTGGTACAGTTTTGATACACTGGGAAGTTCTTCAGCTAAGGAATAATAAACATATTAGACATCATGCATAAAAGAGTAATTATGAAGCTTGACTGGCAGACGCTGCATCTTAAAACATTTCAACAATATTTTTATTCTAGACATTAATTAAATTAAAGAAATTAAAATAAATTCTTACGATTTATTAAGTTAAACTAAAACTTTTATAGTATAATTACAGGATCAATTATGAACAATAGAATGATGCTACATTCAACTTTAAAAAAATGGAGAACAGGAAGGCACCTTTATGACATACATTCTCGCTTTCACAGAACCTTTTTCTAGTTAGGTACATACAACTACATAGAAAAATTCTTGTTTCAATCGGTGAGGGGCATGTCGTGCACTACCCTTGTTAGAAGCAAAAAGTTACCTTTTCTGTGGTTATAATTTATCTTACCCAAGGTACCCCACATACAGATGTCTGGTAGGGGGATGTGGCCCAAGCTAATTTATTTTCATAATCACTTTCTGTCCAAAAATTTAATACACTGGAGTCTCACGTGTACGAATATGAGGGGGAACAGAAGATATTTCGTATAAGTGAATACTTCGTATAACTAAATAGTACCTACTAGGGTTCGAGGCTATTTTAAAATAAAATATATTTTTCTCAAGAAAGTCACTATTTTATTGTTAGTACATATTGTGTTGTTAGATAACGTTGTACATTATTATGTTTTCAATATTCATATCGGAAACTCTCCTCAATTTCATTCCTCTTACCAATAATAGTCGCAAGGGTTGACAAAGGTAATTTCAACCGTTAAGAATGTCTATTTTTGTTTTGTTGGGATTGTCATCAACTTCTTTCAGGATTTTTATTTTGTCTTCAACCCAAAGTTTTGTTCTTGTTTTTTTTACTCATTTCAATAAATAAAATGACAATAGAACATGGTATAGAGAATGGTAGAACATAGCTATAGGAATAGAACATGGTATAGAGAACTGAAAAGGCTGTCACGCAGGAGCTGCATAACTAAGCACTTTCCTCAGAATTTTTGTAGTATAGATTACATTACTGAATAATTTGCTGTAAATAACCAATATAAATAAAATAAAAACGTGAAAAGTTTTGCTTATTTAAATTTCTTATGAGAGCTGTTCAATTATTAATTTTGTAAATAATTTACTTCCAGAGTTATGTTAATACATGAAACTTCATTTTCCGCCTATTAATCTGTCGCAGGAACAGGATACAGTCCCCCTAGTGGGAGATAGCGCTCCTCGTGGCGGCTTTGGGAACCTACATGTGGCGGGCTAGTTTTAATGAAACTGAGTTTAAAGTAAACCCTCCTTTCCAATAGACCGATTTATTTAAGTCTTACAACACTTCTTTCTCATGAGATACCCACGACGAAAAAATATGGCTGGTAGTGGCTAATTGGTAATGTGGGTCTGGAGTAAACCCCCCCCCCTCCTAATGAACGGATTTAGTTTAGTTTTACAAGGTATTTCTCTCTTTAGATCAACATAACGAATACCGAGTTCCGTTGAAATATAACAAAAACTACGGCTGGCATGGTCAAATTAGTGTTTTGGGTCCAGGGTAAACCCCCCCCCCTCCCGGAGAACCGATTTTAGTGGTTAACGAACTCGTTCAATCGTTTGCTAATTGAATGCAAGATACCACGTTTCGTGAAGAAAAAGCAAAAACTCTGGCTGCTATCGTGTAAACAGGCATATATATATATATGTGTGTGTGTGCCTGTTAACATGATAGCATATATATATATATATATAATATATATATATATATAAAATTTGAACGGGGGTCATTTTCGGTGTCTACTAGGTAGGATCGATAAAGATTTGAAGAAATGTTTTAAAAATTCCGTCATGAGTGCAACCTCAATAGCTACTTTCCTTCGGAGGAAAGTGCTAAAAGCATTCACTTCCAGCAAGAAGTTGTAACGGATAGTACCACATCAGATAATTACGGTCAGAGCTTTGCTACCAGATCCTTAGTTGTGAGAACTAAAGAATGTGGTGGGCCCAGGGGAAAACCTGATGGAAAATCGACCACCAGCAGAAACTCCATGGGTGCTCCTTGAGCTCCAGATATTGCTGGTTAGTCTGGGCGAGGCATCTTTATAAGCAATGATGGGGTACATCTCTTATTATCTCTTCATCAACATACAAGTGCCTATTATGCCTAAAATGTTAGTAATAAAAGTAGTTCTTGAGCACAGTTTTCTTGAATCATTAAGATATTTTTTTAAATTTATGGATGGTGTGAAAATCAACAGATGCGTGATGCAATGAGAACTATAACCTCCTTCCCATTAATATTTCTTTCTGACTGGAATCTTTTATATTAGTAACCCACTATTTTTAAAAGTTTATTTAACTATCCTGGACATACGTTCATTTGTCAATTTTTTTTTAGGAATTGAACCATACACATTTCAATATTTTTTGTCTAAAAGCTCATTTAGACCTCATTATTTTCTATCCTGCATTTTGTAAGTAGTAGAAAGCACTTGGCACTACATGCCACTTTTGTTTGTGGCTTACTACTTTTGTAGCTACATTTCTAAATATACAGGGTGTCCCGCATCGAGATGTCATAACTTTAGGGGTTTATTCTGCATCTCATTTGTAGTTCCAGGACGCAGAAAAGAGCGTTCTATCTGAATATGCAGCAGAGCTACTCAAACTTTTGTCTATTTTCAAAACTATTACTTTTGTCTATCTTCAAAACTATTAGTTTTTTTTGCTAAAAAAACTAATGTGTTTTCGGAATTTCTGAATAATTTATCGTAAATAAAGACCACATTTTTAGAATCTACATTAAATTTACAATGCTATTTGAAATCTATGAGTTCTGAAATGTAAAATTTTCTAGTCTGCACTTCTGGATTGCGTCATGTGGACAATTTCATAAGCAGGGTTTCCTCTCTATGGAGGGAGGGAGGAACTACACTAATGATGTAGAGCAACTTTGTTTCTCAACCACTTTATACCTGACACGTTTCATGCCTTACATCATAGGACTTCTTTATGGGCTCTTATTGTCCACAAGCCTATTCGCTACCCTGTGCTCATTAACCATCATGAGACGGTGTGCTGCATGAGGTTAGAGGCCCATAGAGTGGGTCCCATTCACCCTACCGCTGGACGGGATTGAATAGAAGTTCTTCCTTTGCATATCTCTTCTTATTTATTTTAATATGCTATCATTATTTCTTTCTTTAAAAGTTTTACATCACCATTTTCTCATCTTAGGCTTTGGACTAGACAACGGAAGGCTTAAACCTTTATTTTAATTATAAATTTTATTTTAAAAAAAATGTTTTCAACTTTTTTTTTTAAATAATATCAAATGAATATCTTAACATTTGGATAATGTCTACAGAACATGATCTCTTTTTACACATCCACTATTAAACACAAAGGCCCTTCTAAGAAACCTGAAATATACAAAGAGGCTAGGTAGCAGATGGAAGCCCCCATTCAATAGGCCCAACTGTACTTTTATAAACTATAGTGGATACAAGAGTGACTAGAGCTTACAAAACTTATCAATAAGGATTGCAAAAAGCTGTCAGATTGGTGGCTTTCAGTCCCGAAGTGAAAAATGCTCGTGGCAAAAAAGTAGCTACCAGTCGACAGGGCATGCTGGCCCCTGCTGTCACTAAATTGGGTATCAGGCCACAGGGCTTGCTGGTACAGAAGTGGCTTACAGTCGCAAAAATATTAAGACGACTGGCATGAAGTGATTGAACAATAAAAGACCAACGGCCATAGCCACGTTGAATGCACCGGTTCCCGTTGATCACCGAAGTTAAGCAATGTCAGGCGTGGCCGGTACCTGAATGGGTGACCGACCACGTGCCATTGGCATTAAAAAAGGGTTGCAACCTGTAGATAGCCCAGCGTTAATAGCCATTATAATTGTTGTTACGTCGTTAAAATAAATAAAGGCATATTACTTGATAACACCTTTCTTTATACTTAGAAACCATCTGTAGATATAGATTAGGTGCAATGTTATTACCTAAGTACAATATATTATTGTATTGATATTAATTGCAAAAAAAAAAAAAAAAAAAAAAAAAAAAAAGGAAGGAAGATTATAATTACTAACCAGTGAATCTCACACTATAAATTTTTTCCTCCCCCTGAACAAAGCATTCATCGCTCACAGGAACACTTGATATAAATTTATTCAACGACTTTGTGTTTTCACCGTAACTCCATATAGCTACATAATCCTCTCCTTCCAAGATAACATCATCGTTTTTCGTAAAAGTGCAAATCAGATCTTCTTCTGAAGGATATATCTCTTCAGTGTTAAGAAAAGTAACCTGAAATAAAGAAATACAGGGCATGAAATTTAGATTTCTTTCAATTAAATGTGTACAATATGTGGAATTACTGTGTAACTCCACAATTAACTGGAAGATATGTGTGTGTTATTTACCACCAGCATAAGCTAAACAATGACATAAGTTTTCTCACAATGGATGAGGTTGATGTCTCAATAATTGAACTTCATATTATCTGCCATTTTATTTACTGGTTGAAGAAACAACCGACCTAACTCATTTTGACATAAAACATTAAATAATACAAATCTTTATTTGTTTATATATATATATATATATATATATATATATATATATATATACATACACATATAATCAAGTACCATTCATTGTGAATTTTTGTGACAGTGCGTTATTCATGAATTTATAACTATATTAATTGGAAATTGTAGATCTCTAGTATCATACTTGTTTGAAAACTAGGTTGAGAAATTGAGAGCTGTTGAATGTACAAGAATTTTTATAGCTAGGGAGACCATTTTAAAAAAATATTCCTTTGTGAACTGAATCATTATCCTGATAAAACGAGAATGAGAATATACATTAATAGCATGGTCAAAATATTTGCATAAACATCATCAGTTTGCGCAAATGCATAATTAATTCACCATCAACAATGAGTAAGCAATATTCAACAAAGGGTAAGGTTAAATATAAAATCTTTTTCATCTGTTAAATATAGTTCTTTAAACTAGATGTTCCGTCCATTTGGCTACATATCGATTGATATTAGGAAAGCCTTGAGATTATGAAGGGAATGGTCAAGTATATAATAATCTAAGGGGTTAGGTCCACTAGTAAATAATCTGTTGTCATACCTGTGGAGACCTTCGTCACAGGCATCGGTGAGAGCACTGCGTGTGAGAGCTTGTGGGGCTTGATAATAACGTACTTACGTCGAAATCGCTTGCCCACAGTACTCTCACCGATAACAGTAATGACTGCTTCCACTAACAGGTATGACAAAAGTAGATAATATTTAAGGTTTATTAATTCTTGGCTCGATCAGTAAAGATACATGTGTCCATTTCTTTGTAGAGTGAAGAGAATGCATTGAAAACTGTGGCCTGGCAAATGTTCTCTAATCCTCCTGGCAAAACAGATCACCAAGTGGAGCAGTTAACCCTTATCAAGCTCTGGAGGAGTTATGTCGTACATCAGATCCCGGTCTCTCCATGGGCTGGACAAGAACACTCATGGCTTTTTATTGGTTTTCTCCCAATTTCCAAGCAAATTATTTTGTTCCGACTTCTGTTTTATCTAACAGGTTCCTGGGGAGTTAGTAATTACTATTAGCCTTTTTCTCTCTACTATGCATCTCTGCTCAGGAGATATAAGCTCAAAGCCTATTTATTAGGCATACTGCTTCTCTTTCAGAGAGCATCTGAGGGAGTCTGATCATCTCTTCTAATACCTGTAATTTTTTGTTGTGGCCTTTCCTTCTGACCACCCCCTTTGCGTTACTGGGGCAAATATTTGACATTCTATTCTCCCAATTAGTGACTCTGAGCTTCTGTGAACATAGTAATGCTGTGTAATTTACATATTTAAAGTGGCAAGAAAAATGTTAGTGCTTATTTATTCATTTTTTCCCGTTTTTTAAATATTTAGTTATTCTTTTTAGTTATAAATACTAAGATAATAATGAAGTTAAGACACTTTCAAAACCGCTGGACTGACAATCGAAACAGGTGCCTTCAGATCGAGTCCTGTCTGGAGCCTCTGCGCAGAGAGTGGCAAGCCACCTCTGAGATATAGAAGAGAAACTCTTATTCTTATTATTCTCTAATTCGCTGTTTACGCCAACTTTCATAACCTTCATAACAGTGAACTTTAGTGCCTCCTAACTTCTTTCCTAGTTGAGGGCGAGTTTTTTTTTTAACGGATTCGTGTTCAGTGCATACGATATAGTAAAAAATTTCAAAATAATCGGTGCCTAGGACCCTCGTCTTCACATTTACCGAAACTTTTGTCAGTAAATTTAAAATTATAGTTATCGTAGAGCCATTTATTTTTTCATTATGAGGATTAAAAGTTTCACTGAAACGATGGCAAATAAAAAATTCATCAAAGAAAATGAGTTATGAATTAACTTTTGTAACTGAGCAATAACTAACTCCATCTATGTAAATTAAAGAGTAATAAAGATCGTTATTATTAAGAGTACTCAGAACATTGAGTGTTTACCAAAATTGACAATGTCATAAAAATCTTTTTCCACGGGAAAAGTAAAAAAAATAAATAATCAAGTAAGAATGAAATTGAGTTCAGAACATGAGAATATGAATGGCATATGAATGCTAAAGAAAGATTTTAAGCTCCCTTTTTATGATGAATAAAATACAACACAACATTCGTGCAACCGTCTCCAAGCTCATAGACAGAAAACAATTTTATGATTCCAAAAATATAACTAGTGTACTTTAATACTTCAGAGTAAACAGATATTTAATTTAAAATATATTTTGAATGAATACATCCATCAATATCCCTTCAGTTTATGGAGACTAAAAGCTTAAGATATACATACCTTAAGGCAGGAATACATGCAGCTGATATTTATACAATTAAATAAGTAATCGATAACACGAAAGAAAAAAGGATATTAGCAAAATCATGTATTGGTACTCACTTGGTTAGGGGCTTCATCATCAGATGATGTGATGCCCATTGAAGCCCTTAAGGATAAAATATCTGTTATATTCGATCCAGACAGACTCTCGGGATTTGATGGCAACAAGGTGAATCCACCGCTTACTGCCATCGAATCTATCATATTCAGTCTGCTTTCAGCCATTTTAAACCTTCTTTACTATAATAATTAACAACTATAATAAACAACTTTAGATAACAGTCGCCCGAACCTACAAAGCACACTGAGATAAATACAGTTAAGCCGGCACTGGTAGAAGTTTAGAACATTGATGAATCGTCGGTAAAAAGCTAATCACAGATGATAAAATCCACTGTTTCATAATACCTATAAGTAGATACTTGACAGGACCAAATAAGATTCAGGAAGAAAACCTTTTAAAACGGACTCACAGTAGAATCGATTGTGCGGTTCTATATAGTCTCTTTCTGGCGTAAAGGAGTGGCGTCACCCAAATTAAACGAACAAAATATGCAATATCCATTTCAGAAATTTCCAGAAAGAAAAAGATTTTTAAAAATAAAAGTTATTGCCTAGTTTTCATTAACTGAATTTATACATTTACTACTTATAGGCCAATTGGATAGTTAGTAAACTAAATTTTAATAAGTGAGGATTTGCTTTAAATTAATATTTTACTACAGAATTTAAATTTACTGAAAGAAAAGAAGTAAAAAGAAAAACAAAACAAACACTTACTCATAGGATCTTACTAACTACTGAAGAATAAATAGCTTATATATTATTTTTTTAATGTGCGTAATTTAATTTAAAAATGAATAATTGATAGGAAATGTCAATTGTAAATAAAAGCCAAAAATTATTGAATTGCGAGAACACCTTTTTGCAGTTAATCATTGCATATAAAAAAAAAATACTATAACTTGGAGTGCGTTTTATTTTTACGTTTTGTTTTCATTCTAATTTTGTATTATTTTATCTTACTAACGTTTTTATACACTTACGCTGCGCAGATAGCCAAATATAATTTAAATTAAAAATTAAACAGTATATTTCCATGATAACCAGGATATTTGGAGATTGCAGGTTCTGTTAAAAATATTTCTATTACATCTAATTGTTATTAGTAAGCGGGGACAATTGTAATTAACAAAATATAACTAACATCATGTTATAAACTACATTTGGCAATTACAATGAATTTATTTTATAAAATATTTTTAATTCTTGAGCCTTCACACAATTCCTGTAAAATTAGAAATTGGTAATGAATTAAATTACAAAGGTGAACCTTCCTGTACAATGGCTACGCCCACTTTACTATTACTTACTCATAGCGTCGATCAGCTGTGTAAAATCGATAGAATCCAAAAATCGATCATCCAGAACCAGATAAGTCCATTATAATAAAATAAATTTTTAGATTTGTCAAAAGATAAAAGTTAATTAAATTTTGTTTAGCAAATTAAAAAAAAAATACTATTTAAATATTTTATATCAGTTTTTTTGTTCACCGTTTTCTTCCTGTTTTTTATTATGTGAATGTTTTCCTTTATTTTTCTTTTCGTCAAATTTCTTTCTTTTGGTTAGCCAGAGCAGTTTTATTATCCTGATCATCCACACTTTTGGCGTGTTGCTTTATTCTCTTTCTGAGTAACTGCGACGACTCTCCAATAAAAATTTTGTTACAATCTGTGCACCTAATTTTATACATATTATACTTGGTATCCTTTGGTGTTATTATATAAATGTGTTATAAAAAAGCTGTCATTAGTGTTTAGACTAATGACGCATAATAGTCTTTAATGCGAGTGGCTAATTTTCCGGAAACCAGCAATGTGGAAAAAAGCGGTCGGATGCACGCTGCCGAGGCGGGGAGCTTGGCTAAAAATGTAGTTAGCTCCGGGGTCGCGCTTCCTCCCTTCCAGGGGTTGTAGTTACAACCTGTTATTTTATCCTAGAATTCTTTCCCACCAGTTCATTTATAAGTTCCATTCAGTTATAAGTCAGTCAGCGCCTAGATCTGATTTATTGTTTTTGTTTTGAGCTTCTGGTGTACAGTGCAGTAGGTGAGCTGTTGATTTAAGATGTTGAAGCCTAGAAGTTATAAAACTTTAACGTTGTCAGAGAAAATAGCTGCGATTAAAGAAGTTGAAAAAAGAATAAATTAAAAATCTGAAATTGCCTAGGACTTTGGAATCCCTCCTAACACTTTACCAACTTACATGAAAAATAAAGGAAAAAATCTTGCCCATGAAAATGACTTTTTTTTTTCAAAACAATAGACTTTTATTTTTACTTTTGTTGATAAATTATTTATTACTTATGTACGTAATCATAATTTTTTAAATTAAAAAATGTGAAAGTAAGAAGTTCGATTTCTTAACCCTTTATTTTCAATAACTTTTGTAATTCGAATTTTGGATAATTTGAACTTTTTTATCGGTCCCTAGGGGTTCGAATTATCCAAGTTCTACTGTACTAGAAATAATTATATATTTTTGGATGTAAAAAAAAGCCCGACTTACAGAAACCTTATCATCTTATGGTTGTCTGCAGTCCTTTCTCTAGGGTAATTTGGAAATATTAGAAATGAAAAAGTACATGTTTTGTTTTGGTATTTCGTGAGAAATATAAACACGCGTAAAAACGTAAAATGAAATCCGAGAAGCAAGACCTTATGCATGACAACAGGAAATGGGCAGTATCCTAATTACTCCTTCCACTTTCTCAAAGTTCAATTTAGGAAAGAAATATTTCTAAAGTTTCTCATTTTCTTACATCGTTTTCTTAAATACTCATTTTACTGTTAAATAACATGAAATAAATAGGAATCTATTAAACAATGATGTTAACTGAGACAAAAAAAAAAAAAAAAAAAAAAAAAACGTTCAAAAGAAAGAAACAGACTCTTTCAAATTTTATGTACCGATGTCTCCGAATGAGAACAGCCTGTCGAAAGTAACTTCAGAACCGTTTTTGTAGGAAATTTAGGAAGCTTTCAAATTGTTACCGTCCATATTAAGAATATATATGAAAATCCTGAAACTGCTCATGTCAATTAATAATATATATATTTTTTCAAATACGTTCTTAACAAACCAAAAGTTAAATGACTTTCTTTCAGGGACCGAAAATAACTATTAATTTTTATTTCAAATAAGTTTCAATTAACCTTTAATTTTTATTTTTTGAAAATAAAAATAAAAATTTCATCGTAATTTATATATTTTATTATTTAAAAAAAAAAATTGTCTAATAATTTTTATTTCAAAAACTTAAAAATAAAAATTATTTGAATAATGTTATTTCAAAATTTTTTTTATAAAAATTTTTAATAACAATTTTTTATTATTTTAACTTTAAACATTATTTTAAATAAAAAAAAACAATATTAGTGCCATAATGAATAGATTTATTGATTTTAAGAGCTCGCACACATAGCGACTAATAATGAATAGAAACAAAAACAAAAAAAAAAAGTAATGCACAAAAACAAATTCTAGAATATACAATATATACTCATACAAATCAAGTGGATTTAGACGAACTTTGATTCACTTCTAATAAACAAAAGGTTCCAAATCAAGCATTTAGTTATTTGTTCCAAGGATAAGAGATATTTAATAAATGAGTTTCACTTAACCTTTAATTTTTATTATTGGGAAATAAAAATAAAAATTCCATCGTAATTGATATATTTTATTATTTTTTAAAAACAATTTCTAATAATTTTTATTTTAAAAATTTAAAAATAAAAATTATTTCATAACAGTTATTTATTAATTTTAAAAATATAAATTATGAAGTAATTTTTTTGTCATAATTTTTAGGAAACATTTAATTTTTATTTCGGTCCTTGCTTTCTTTGGATGAATGTCAAACATCTAAAAACGTTTCAACTGAATCCATCGTTTCAAAGTGCCCGACATAAAAATTCGTTATATTAACATTTCTCGAAAACGATTACTGATATCGACTTAAAAATAGTTTCATTCGTTTCTCTACGTTAAATAACCTTTAATGCCTAGAGAAAAGGCATTAACTCTATCCTGAAAAGGGTGGTAACCTATAGATAAGCTGTCCTAAAAGTCTTACTTAATAATAATGGACGTTAAAATTTAAATAAATATAATAAAAAACTTTTAAAAAGTGTACCTTTAAACTCAAAGCTGTAAGCTATTTTTCGCCTGAATTTCAGTGCTTAACGGACTTGACTTTTTATATTAGGCAATGTATTTTTGTACCTAATTTAATCAAAATCGGACCATTTTGGGGGCAGTTTTTATTTTACGGCGCACCGACTTCTAGGCCATTATCGCTGAACATAAAATACTTTCACATTAGAATATTTAATTGAACACAGTTTAAATACGTCCACTTCTATTGAAGGATACCAACACTTACTGACAAACAAAACAGGATTCAGCTAAGCAGCGCCCCCGATGACGGCAGCAACAACCAAGGCCCCAAGAGCCCTTAATTCAATTTCAACACAATAGGACATATTGTGTTTGCAATATTTACTGCACGTAGAATAACGTGATGCACCTCCACTAATGAACCCGAGCACATAATGGGAAAATTTGTGGACAATTACTGTAAAGTTCTGGAAAAATTGTGTATTCTAATAAATATTTGATGGCCATAGAATAAGATACGAATAGAGGTTCGACACGCGAACTGCCTATTCTACCAGGAAGATCTTTAGACTAATTGACCCTTTAAAGTTCCCAAGGACTTTTCGGAGTTCTTTTGATTCCCTACATAGTCTTGGTGCCATTTGAGTTATCTTCGTTTCCAAAAATTCCATTAGTTTCAAATGATTAGGAATTTTCAAATGGCTAATCCCGCAATTGTTAATGTTCCTCCCGTACAGGTCCTGAGAGTAAAAGGTGTAGATTTTTATTAAATTTGACATTGAAATACTGAGTTATTAATTTAAGGTTTTTAATCCTTCTGCTTAAGGAAAATATTTTCCCGAAATTCGCGGAGATCGAATTATAAAGATTAAGCAAATTTGACCTTGGCCAAGTAAACAATGTTGACTTAGACTTTCAAGGCTGCTATCATTAAATGTTTAAAAATGTTCTACATTTGTATTTTCAAAGATAGCGATAAGTAACGAATCGATAAATATTGTCCCTGTATTGTTATTTTTACTGTGGGAGATGGGTCTAGTGGCTAAGGCATTAGTTTCACATTCGGGAGATGGTGGGTTCGAGCCCCACCGGCGCACAGTGTCACGAGTACATGGGGTAAGAAATCAAAAATCTTATTTTTGTCTACACAAGTTTTGTTATTTTTTTCTGTTATTAAAAAACACAAACATTGGAGAAAAAAGAAATTTTGTCTTAAAACAATAATTTATTATGGTATAAACCTACATAAAATGTATAGGGAAACATATATATGATATTTACGAACTTATAAAAAATGGATACAGAACTTTTACAAATAAGAAAGCTTATTCCTAGTTAGAATCACTTTATTGTAAACAAATAGTATCATTTTTATTTAAAATTAACTATGATAAAACGATTTCTTCAATTTTTTTTCGGTTTTGGAGCTAACCTTTCTTTAAATTGACAAATTTGGATCTGACGAGAGAAGGAGCATTTTCATTAAATCCATATTTGTTAGAATAGGAGAATTATTCCTCGTATTGTGTTCTCTGAGACACTTCTACTGTCGATTTGTCGATCCTCCAATGCTTCTTCTGATAATTGTCCAAATGGTCCAATAAAAAAGGTAATAATACCAGGCCCATTTAAAAGCATTTTATGTCAAGCCACTCACATATACTTTAGTCTCGCCAATTAATTCAGTTAATTTCGGTATATTAATTGATTTACCAGTAGAAACTACCTTCAAAATGGCGCCCAAATCAATTATGCATGTTATTTCCAGCTTAATATTTTCAGATGAATTATATTCTTGCACGATTCTATCAAATATAGCATCGTATTTGGTGTTTGGTTCATTACTGCGCCAGACTTCATACAGTTGTGCTTTGATTCTGAAAACTAAAACCACAATATCGCTGTATGAAGCAGCCAAAAGCAGGTAAACTAGGTATCTAAATAATCTTGAAGCAATGTACTATTTATGGTTAAAGTAGGAAAAAACCGTTATTTTACGGGTTTTTTTTTGTTTTTTTTTTTCTAAATCACTTCCAAAGTTGAAAAAATGATGACAATTCCTCACATAATTAAAGCACTACAACTTCCCCATTTTTGAACTGATGGCCAAGATTAGTCAATCAACGAGTCACTTAGGACTGACGCTTCAACATATTAAAAGAAGAATGAAAATGTTCAAGTAATAAGATTGGAACAGCCCAAGTAAATATGTAATAACCGAACTAGTTTTACTGTATTTGTATCAACAATTCAAATTAATCGTTAGCTTATAGCTTTTGTTTTTATATTCTAATTTCGATGTTTTTTTCTGTTCTAAGGTTCGAATTTTTATATTAACCATAAAAAGAATTGTTTTCAAACTTTGGTATTCTTATTTTTGAAACTGCTCGTGACACTGTGCGCCGGCAGGACTTTTCTCACCTCATGGCTCGTTGAGAAAATTCCTCGCTGCACCAGGATGTCGGCGCTGATGGCCGGAAATGTCGACGCGCCGTAAAAAAACAAAAACAAAAAAAAATTATGGGAGGTACCGTATTTAAATGAGTGGCGATTTGTTAAGTGTAAAAAAAGTAATAGTGCTTTCTGCTGAGTCTAATGGAAAGGGTTTAATTTGTGGTTACTATGAAATATTGGAATTAAGAGTTTAAAGGGGAACTGGAAACTTATCCGAAATGGTTTTTCTTATTACATTAATTGCCTAATTTTCATGAGAGGTTTTTATGTGCAGGCACTTTTGAAAAGGGAGAACCAGATAAACAAGTGGGGAAGAGGAAAGACTGTTGATGGGAGGTGGGGCGTGAATCTAACGATTGGGTATCGCAGGCACGTGGCAAATGGAATGAAGAAATCATTAAAGTTTAAGGGACCATGAGATGCCGAGTGTGAAATAACGAGTGTGAAGCATGGCCGATTCGGTCCAGTTAATCCCCCAGCAACCATTGGACGAGTTCGTTAACCAGCAAAATCGGTCCATATCGAGGGGGGGGGGGGGTTACTCCGGATAATGTAGTTATTTGCCAATACCAGCCGTAATTTTTGTTACATTTAAATGAAACTCGTTCGTTATTCGTTTTATCCATCTAAAGAGACAAATATCTAGTAAAAATAAACTAAATCCGTTCATTAGTCAAATAGTTGTTATTTTTAAGTAGTGTAGTACCATGTATAGACAAAACTCAGGAAAGAAATTAATTTCAACATTAATAATTGAATGAGTTGCTCATTAGAAATTTATTCATGAATGTACTCGAAACTACCAACATTCTAAGGGAAGTGCTTAGTTATACAGCTCCTGCGCGACGAAATTTTTAATCGTTAGAGGAGGCTAGTGCGAAAACACAATCGAACTATTCCTGCTTCGAGCAGCGTTGTTTTATTCCATCTCTGACAAATTAAAATGTTTAAACTAATAAAATAATTGAAATTTATAAATTTTACTATTTTCAATATATAAAGTCGTTTGTTTGACCTCTATAACATGTATTGGACTAAATAAAATAAATTTATTTTATTTCTAATATATGCATTATTTTATTGTATGTTCGAGCATATACATATGTACGCATATATAACATTTTTTTTAAAAGTAAAATAGACAGCGACTAGAGAATTAACCCTTCGTCTACCACGTGGCTTCTAGGCGGACCCCAAGAACACTATCTCCCCCCTCCCTTATGGCCACCGTTATTCTACCTTCTTGCTCTTTGAGTAGCTTCCTAAACAGTACTGCTCCAGAGATCGGCAGTGTCAAATCGCTCTATCCTTTATGAGCGACCCCTCAAATTGATTATTTTTGTTGTAAAACGGCTTTGGGGTCTGGTGGACCACACGTGGGCTTCCATGATAAGTTTTTTTTTTTGTTTATATTTACATGTATCTTATTTTTCCAATTTAATTAGTTTGCATCATCGTCGTATCTGGTATCGAGATAAAACTGAAGTCGTCGACTTTTACAATCTGACGAAGGATTCCATTTTCCTGTGTTATTGTCTTTCTGTAATGCAATTTCAAATCCTACAACCACAATGGAACCTGAGACTCCATATTTGGAGGGTATCTTCACAGACACCTACAAATTGATTGAATATTTTTTGAAGGTAGTCTTATCAACTATTAGCACGTTACCACCATGAATGTAAGTGGGGTCCTGATGTACGGCCCACGTTAAAAATAGTGGTTACAGTATATTCTCGGTATGGTGTATATGAAAGTGGAACAGTTTAGATAAGAAGTGGCCCGAAAGAGGTGGAATTTATATGTTCAAAGGAAAACAATACTCTGTGAAATTGGAAATATCAACTTCCTAAACTAACAAAGTCGGTCTTGAGCTTACCAAAGTGTTTTCAACGCATTTTCAATGAAAAATCATAAAGATGGCATTGATCCAACTAGTATTTACGTTTGAATATTGATATAGAAATCGGACGAAACAGGTTCCCTCTGAGGGTTATAAGGAGGAACCCCGTTTATTAAGGGATACCTCATCTCCGGATTAAAATTCAAATGCGCACTTAGCAGTCATAATTTGTTATACCCGCTACATTTTAAGTAACAGATAAACAGAGTTAAATGGCAAAATGGATCGAGAAGAATTTGGTGTTTATCGGATTTCTATTGCTAATCTTAATAATAATGTTCTTAAGGAAAACGCTAACGTACACATTCTCCTATGCTAAATTATGCCCTTAACAAAAATACTCTTTAAATAAATTCAAGTGCTTTTTTTTTAGAATTTCAGACGAGGAATACATGCAAATGAAAACGTATTTTTACAGTGAACTACTTGACGCATATTTAAGGCCTATTTGAGCCCTTAGAAGTGTTATTTTTCATTTCCAAGGGCCCCATTTTATAGATCTTGACGAAAACTGCAACTTTGTCCCGTTGACAAATTGTGATATCTCAAACCGTTTAGCAGTTATCTCTCCTGTGGCCCGATTACCTGGGCCACCCTGCATATATGTACACACACACACACACACACACACATATATATATATATATATATATATATATATATATTTCGTGACCTTTATATTATATTTACAAAATTTCTCGTTGGGATTTCCGTACTGCGTCATGGAGTTAACATTTAAAGCGGGAGTCTTTCTTATATGAAGCGGGGGGGGGGGGGGGGGGGGCGCTAAAGCCAACCTTTCTTGTTGTGTATATTGTGACCTTTAATATCACTCAAATATTGCAGAAGATCAATAATAAAAATGACGATTACTTTAGTTACAAATCGTTTATTCCTTGCTCTAGATCGTATGTGGGCCAGATCTGACCCGAGACATTTCGATAAACTCAATTACAAAAAAAAAGTAATATTTCACTACTTATTCACTCCAATGAGGAAGATCGAGTTAGATGGGGTTTACCGCTTGCTCCTGCGGTATCAAGTGAGCGAGCAAGCCGAGTGGCGGTGATCATCAAAGAGTGGGGCGGTAGACATCAAAGCTCAAGCTCAAGTGTCTTAGTGATTTCTTGTCGCGATTTAACTTTCATACTTTGTAATAATTCCAAATAATATCATTTAATTATAATGTACCAAGTTAATAATGTTCATTTTGTTATTTTAATCAATTTTATTATAATAACATTGTCATATTATTTCATGTCTGGTATCTATCGCCAAAAATTATGAGCACTACTTTAAAATCCGAGGTTATTTTATTTTGAACCATCTACGCGGCCCGCGAACGTATTTGCGCACTTAAGTGTGACCTACGTGCCAAGGGTTGCCCATACCTACTGTTGATGTATCACGTCTTAATGTCGCCTGTTGATAACTATCTCTGATCTTAGACCTTTTAGGTCTGATTGTTTCCGTGGGAAATATATAGCCCATTGATTTAGCCAATGTTTCAATTGGATATTTGAACAATAATTTGAAATGGTAAGAACAGGGGGAAAAGAGTAAATGTATTTTTTTTTTAAATATACGGCGCATCTACTTCTGGCCCATTAGAGCCGACAACCCTGGTGCAGCGAGGAATTTTCTTAACGAGACTTGAGATAATAAAATCTCTGCTGCCGCACAGTGGTGCCGAGAGGGAAAAAACCTCTAAAACCGAAGGTTTTCAATCGCGTTTGAACTAACATTTTTTTATACCTAATTACTTGTAGAATACTGCTGTAATATTGCTTTTCCATTTTATTAATAGGTATGATCACAAAAAATCATTTTGTTGACTGTTTTCTCACTGAGTAAAAATCTCACAGTTTTTAGTGAAAAGTAAAACAATATTTAATACCACTTATTTTATTCCTGAAAAATTGATATTACCCAGGAAGTCTCATGAGTATATGTCGCTTTTAAGTGAATTTTCTTTTTTGTTAAAATTTACCATGAACTTGGTGTATTTCGGTTGTGAAGATATCTGTAATGGAACTCAATTATCCGTAGTTTATTTGGTGTCGAAAAAAAAAGCGGTACTTAGCTGAGCTCTCCGCATAGTGTTGCCTAATAGTACATGTTTTGAAGCTGCTTTCATATAAATTTCATCGCCGGACTCGGCCGTATGTGTGCACAGCCTAATAAAATGAAGCGATGCGATTATTTTACGAAAAATGAGTTTACCGTTACTATATTCTGCAGAGAGGTGTTAAACACTTTGTGATAGCAAGTAACTGAACATTTACAGTGAGATATACCTAATATTTCGTGTGAAAATGTCGAAATGTATTCGTTATTAGCGAAAATTCTAATAAAGAGAAATACGTCGAGACCAATTAACTATATTACATCGTTTGTTAATTTATTCAACTCAGCATTCAAAAATGCATTTGGAAGGATACATATCTCTACCAATTGTGTAAAATGTGACTTTTTTAAATCGTATACTCTCTGTTTTTCACGGTTTTCGTACTATAAAACCCATTTATCTTCCGAAATAATAATTCTATCGAATTGGCAGTGGTCTCATTCGACTCAGAACTACAAAACACCTAAAAAACGATACCAAAATCAGAAAGATTCAAGTACCTACAGGTTTTTTCCCAAATCGGGCGTTTGGCACCGCTGTGCGCCGATGGGACTCGAACGCACCATCTCCCGCATGAGAATCTAAGGCGTTAGCCACTAGACCACGGGGAGACCCTAAATGGAATTGTTCTACACAATTTAAATTTAATTGTACAACTGTATATACCACTTCGAGATTTTTGGAAGTTTTTTTTTACGGGAACATTTAATTTTTAGTCTCTAATACATAAATGCTCTTTTTCTTCGATTAAAAACCTAAAAACTAATATTGTGGTAAACATAGATGTTGACCACAAGAAATAATGAGTAAGGAAAATAATTAAATTAATAGGTGAGTGCATTGAATTAATATTAAATTATCATATGAGATTAATGAGCAAATGTTCGTGTCTTGTTAAAATATTTGGCACTCAATTAAAGGAAGCTAATTACTAATTCAATTATCAAAATTCCCATTCGAACATTCGGATTTAAAATTGTGAAATACAAATCATTGTTAGTCAAATACTTTGGTCAGAATCACGGCTATAAGTAATTCATGAAGTAGACTTGATTCATTCATCACGAAAAACATATGCACTTAACAAATGATCATTGATAATTAATTACATTTTAGTCCAATAAATATGAATGATTGAAGTAGCTGTCGTCGTTGTGATCTTTAAGAAAGTCAATATCTCCGAAGGAAAGTAGCTATTGAGGTCGCACTCATGATGTGTGTGTGTGTGTCCTTTACGATACACAGCAGAGTTTTTGTTTTTTCGCCACGAACCTTGATATATAGTAATCCCCTAGCCAATGATTGAACCAGTTCATTAGCAAGCAAAATCGGTCCATCTGGAGGGGGGTACGGACCCAAAGTAGTTATTTCCCCATACCTGCGGTAATTTTTGTTGCAGTGCAACGAAACTCGGTATTCGTTGTAGCCATCTACTGAGAAAAATGTGTTCCGGACCCAAATTACTAATATGGTCATACCGGTCGTCATTTCTGCTCTATTGTCAGGAAACGCGTTATACGTACGTCATGAGATAGGAGTGTTGTAAAAATGAACTAAATCGGTGTATCGGAAAATGTAGGTTGGGAAAGATACTACTAAGAGTACCTCTGTTTTGTTGTGACTTTATATGATATATCATATACGATATATATATATATATATATATATATATATGTATATATATATACGTATATATGTATGTTTGTATATATATGTATATATCTTATTTAAGTATAAATGTAAATTGTATAAACGTCATCGTAGTGTACATAAAAGAAGAAAAATATATAAACGTAGTGTATATATTTTATAATCTCTATTAGGGCTAATAAACATAGTTGCGAAGCTCTTATAATCTCTATTAGGGCTAATAAACATAGTTGCGAAGCCCTTATAATCTCTATTAGGGCTAATAAACATAGTTGCGAAGCCCTTATAATCTCTATTACAGACATAAAAAAGAGTTTACAGCGTTGTGTGGGAGATCGAAAAAGCGCCGGGTTCTTCTGATATCTGACACAGAGCTTTCTTTACGGGGAAAAAATCCAAAGCAAAATCAGTCCAGACATTAATAAATGTATAATAGCGGATGACATTAATAACCAAATAGATATTGGTTTCGATATAAGTTTACATTCTCAAGAATCCAAAAACGATTCAGACTCGGAATTAGGAAATTATTTAATAATTTCATAGAAAATGGTAAAATATTATTATTCTATGGCAATATTACTATAAGTATAATTTACTACTATACCATTACTACATTATATGTTACAGTTATAACATATTTTATAATATTGCTATTAATAATATTATTACCTGCTATATTATTTCTATTAATATTACAAATATTACAATTAATATTATTAGAGCCGTATAGTATGCATTATTATACTATTGTTACCTTGTATGGAGTTGATTTAAATTGATAAAAATATTGATTTGAGAATAACTAGTGGTTAATGATTTTTGTTCATAATCCTCACTACTTCGTTACACTGTGCGACGGCAGAAATTTTCTCATCCCACGGCTCGTTGGGAAAATTCCTCGCTGCACCCTGGATGTCGGCGCTGTTGGCCTAGATGTTGAAGCGCCATAAAAAAAGAAAAAAAAAGAACATAATAATAATGATAATAATCTATATATATATAAAGCACGTGTCTGTCTGTTTGTCAGTCTGTTTATCTGTTTGTTCCTTATACAAATCCACACCGTTCGGCCGATATTGACCAAATTGGCACACAGGTAGATCTTGATCCGAGTCGTAGGCTAAGTCAAAAACATCTACCATCTGTCTTTCTCAGAATCCATCAGAGAATAACATGTTGGTCTCTTTTATAATGCAAATCTATTTCCTTAGTGATCCCTGAAAATATCGCATTCTCTGAATAAAAAAATGAGTGAAGGCAATGAGTCAATCTGCAGGATGCTCCTAAAGAAATATTAAGCAATATTAAAAAGACTGCCACTTTAGTCCTATATTATATGTAAAAAATGTGGGAACGCGTTCACCGCAGAGAAAAAAACTCTTATATAAATACTGGTTGAAATAGTATATCAACTTAGAAGAAATTGTTATTAATTTTTATCAAGGAAAATGATATTCACGCCCTGATGGCCCTTCCGGCTTCCTTAGAGACAGACGTAAAAAAGAGTTTACAGCGTTGTGATTTTTGTCCATGATCCTCACTACTTCGTTACACTGTGCGACAGCAGGACTTTTCTCATCCCACGGCTCGTTGGGAAAATTCCTCGCTGCACCCTGGATGTCGGCGCTGTTGGCCTAGATGTTGAAGCGCCATAAAAAAAGAATATAATAATAATGATAATAATCTATATATATAAAAATCACGTGTCTGTCTGTTTGTCAGTCAGTTTATCTCTTTGTTCCTTATACAAATCCACACCGTTCGGCCGATTTTGACCAAACTTGGCACACAGGTAGATCTTGATCCGAGTCGTAGGCTAAGTAAAAAACATCTACCATCTGTCTTTCTCAGAATCCATCAGAGAATAACATGTTGGTCTATTTTATAATGCGAATCTATTTCCATAGTGATCCCTGAAAATATCGCATTCTCTGAATAAAAAAATGAGTGAAGGCAATGAGTCAATGTCAGTGAAAAAAGTTTTATATTGATAGGAAATTTTGCCTTTCTGAGATTTTCGCAGGTCCTGGAGTACTTCAAGATGATCAGTTGATGTATTAACGTTCTAGGAAGTATTTGTATTCAACCTTGTCGGTAGTTGTGCCTGAGATAGAAGGAGAGATTGTTAATTAAGATCTGTTTTGTACATGAATTGTTTTAATACCTGCTACAAAGCCATTTTCCTGAGCAACTGGAGACCTCACGAACGTACTTTGAATAGAACTTTATTCGAAGTTATTCTCTCTCCTTTTAGCGTGACCTCGATTTATGGCACTAAAATTATGGAATTCCTGGTATATTTGA
Source organism: Gonocerus acuteangulatus (assembly GCA_946811695.1). Classification (NCBI taxonomy): domain Eukaryota; kingdom Metazoa; phylum Arthropoda; class Insecta; order Hemiptera; family Coreidae; genus Gonocerus; species Gonocerus acuteangulatus. Next base: position 81,945,694 of record OX328132.1, on the reverse strand, counting down.
TAGGCGAGGATATGTTGTTTTTAGTGTGTTGTATGTGGGGGTTGGGGGTTGAGAGGAAGAGGAGAGAGATATTTAATTACTATTATGTAGTATGTGTGTTATGTTTTAAGGTAGGATATATATGTTATTTTAGGTAGGATATATCGCTGGTTTGAGCAGGAGACAAATATAGGTAGGGAGTCATATTGTCATCTTGTGGTGCGCATTGAGGCTGTCGGCGGTATTTTATTATATATATTTATATTTTATTTTCAGAAATATTAAATCTACAATTGAATTGTATTATGCAATTTGATACTGGTTACTTGCTCACTCTTCAGGTGTCCCCAGCAGAATACCTTCCATGTAGGAAGGATTCCAGGATGACCTGGAGCTACCTTACACCATCCAACCACACCCTGCGACTAGGCGGAAGGATTGGAGGCGAATGAGACGTGGCTTGTGCTATCCTGAGGAGAGAACATATCTATCAATATCACTCTCAATTTATACAATTATCATTTCATTATCACCCCACGAATAATTGTTTTTTGTTTACTCCACGACACTTCACTGCCTTAGTATATCTCTGGGCCACTTCCTGTCACCCACAGGACAGGAACTGCGTGTAATGCGACTTAATTATTATTATATATCATCCTGCCTGTTTAAATATCTTCCAAAAGTTTGTTCACTTCATCGGAAAAAATCCATACGATGACATAACGGAAGGTTTTCCCCTCGAAAATGTCACAGGTCGGTCTGAAGCAAAGCATGACCTTAAACATATCGTGTGTAAAATGCAGACAAGATGAGTAACGGTACAGTTAGGGAAAAATGTATATTAATATTTCAGACTCTACGCTGTTCGGCTCGAAACGATAATTTAGTGTTTGAAAGGGGCTCTTGAGGGCCAACAGGATCACTATGGACCAATTAAACCGTTTTCTGTATTGTAGAAACTCGCTTTTCAACTGGGGAGCGTAAAATGAATACAATCCAGGAATTGTTGGAATGCAGAAGTCAATCGGAATTTAACTTCCAGTCAGTGAAGTTAATAACGATCAATCCGAGCAGCACAGTACTTATTGTGTATTTTTAAATCTTAAACTGTGGTTTGATACGTTTTTTATTTATATTATTTTTTTTGTATAAATACCACACATTTGACAATATTTACGATCAGCAGTTGCAAACATAGTTTCTTCACAGTTGTTTTGATTACAGTACAATACTAATTCGCTTTTGCTCCCACTTGTGATGTTAGGTAAAATTATGTGTGAGAGAAAGAAAATGTATATACATATATGGCTGCATATTTTTCTATTTATGTTTTTACATTTGAAAGCTTAGTTTCATATTTTATCAAACTATATCTATATTTTTAGAAGAGACTTTTGTGTGTGTTATTACGTCCATTCTAAAACTATCCAAAGTTGTAATCTTCTTGTAAGAAGATTTAAAGCATGACATAGACCCAATAACTATCGCATTAGACACACTTCAATGCTTCGTTACTTTTACTACTACGTTTAGCCTATTGTGAGGGGCTTAGCTGAGTGGTAGAGCACTCGACTAATGAACTGGAGGACCCGAATTCAAACCCCGAGCGCGCACTGAAGATTTTTATCTTCTATTGTCGTCGTTCGGGAGTTGGAGTTTGGGTCCCAGATCGTCCCTAGGCTCACCCAGCCTTTAATCAATTAATTAATGGGTTCTTGTAAAGGTAAAAATCAGGCAACCCGAGCATAGTACGGAGTATCTCCCTAGTGTGCCGTACGGTCAAGAATCAGCTACAGTATCTGCCCCTTTGAGCCCTTGTGGCCTGTTACGGGGCTGATTTTTTTTTTTCTTACCTTATTTTGACATTTGTCTACTATTTTGGATAATCTCAAGATATGAATTGGCACTTCATTTATTATGAATTTGCTTTATAGAGCATTTGTGATGGTTGCTTGTTTTATTGCTGTTTGTGAGGAGACATTCGAAAGCTATTTACTATAAGTTTATTTTTATTTTACGGCAAATCTGCTTCTAAGCCTTTAGTGACGGGATATCTACAGGTTGTCACCCTTTATAAACTCCCAAGGTGCGGAATGAAACTTTTTCAGCGACCCCATTGCTGAAAAAAGTCAACCTCTCACAGGTGGGTCTCGAACCCACATAAGAATACGTCTTGCTAGCTAATAGAACACGGGTATATCGTTAGGTTTATGTTAGATGGGGTTTGAGAAGTTCTTAAGGGAAGGTAGACTTTTCTGCATTTTTCTAGTAAGCGGCGACTTTCAAGAGTTGTTGAAATCTCTAGGGAAACCTTGTGCATAGCGCCAATGATAGACGTATTTAATATAATGGAATTCAAATGGAGCTTCATATCAAAGGTATTCTAACCTACCTCCTGATTGATGGTTCGGCGATCACTGTGTTATTTGAAAGATTGGTGTATGGTGGAATAATGAATGGTGTGGTTGTGCCGACTAAGCTGTTTTTATTGGTTACAACAATGTTCATTGGTGAGAGAGATTGTTAATTAAGATTAACATATGTTGTAGTATTGTTTTAATATCTGCGAGAAGGCACGCTCTGTAGCCAAATAGAGGTTTCAGTGGTTAAAAGGCCTTTGAATAGGGCTTTACATGTTGGCTTATTGTGTGGCGGTGACGGTAGTGTGATATACCTCTATTGATGAGGTGTCGATTGAAGGCCGTGCAATTATTCTATTATTTTTATGGTAGATGGACGTTGGGGGGGGGGGTTCTGAAAGGGGGGGAGGGGGTTAGTTGTGTTGACTGTGCTGTGTTTGTCGGTGGGGGGGATCCGATCGATGGGCATGCTCTGAGGGTGGGGGCTGAGAGGATCTCACTCGCCCGTTGGCACTCCTCCCGACGGTTGTTCCTTCCCATCGTTCCCAGGGGCAGCAGCCGTCTCCTGTCTTTCAGACAAACTGAAAGCCGTTCAATCGGCAACTTGATATGTAACATCCCTTGGACTTTAAGCTCGTCCGAAGCTCTAGAAAGAGCCATCCGACTGCTTGAAGCGATTCTGCTCATGCTACCATGGTTCTGTTTGCACGAGTCTTGTGTCTTAGCAGTCCCTAGTGCCGTGTCAGACATAATATGCTCGATGGTCTAAGGAGTCCACCTTTTAGTCCACCTGTCTCCAAAATCTTCGACGGGATGCTGCGTCTCTCCTCTCTCATACTGATACTTTCTTCAGTAACAGGTAAGGTTCCTTAGTGATTCTCCAAAATATGTACCTCCAGTAAGATTCAATTCATTGTGGACTTTACTTTGATAAAGATCTTAGATTATATACGATCCTTAAAATATTATTAGTAACATTTTTTTAACATCAAAAGACTTGTTATGACAATTATTATATTATCTATATAAATTACTTGCTGTATAAGTGACGTATACTAAACCAATGAAGGCACGTCACAAAACCATAGGAACATGTTAAAAAATCGGGAAAAGTTCGTTAAGCTTTTTTAAGTTAATAAGTATTACTATTGTAATTGTATTCCATAATCAATAATATTTATGTTTTTTTTTAATATTTAAAAAAAAAATAATTGATTTGTTATGACACCATTAGTGGTCCATGGGCTACCTCAAGTAGTGCATTGGATTTCATGGTGTCCTATGATATTTATAATTTGAATTTATAACGTTTGTGAATAATTATACAATTATAAAATAACATGATAATATATTTTTGTTACTGGTACGGCTTTCATCTCCAGCGATAGTTTTTGTCATAGGAAATTCATGATGCCAAGATAAATAAAAAGGAAGGGGGTTGGCTGGATGTCTCACCAGGTTCTTTTGTTTCAGAATTACGCTGGAGTTCAGTTTTGGATCATTCTTGAAAATAAACGTTTTTCCTTTGTTGTAATTTAATTGTTCATCTTATATAATGATGCTAAATAATATTTCATTTATTTATTGAAGATCGTATATTTTGGGATGTATAAACATTATTTGAAGGATACTTAGTTTGGTGCTTCTGCCTGCTGATTCCAGATTTTATTTTCTTCTAAACTGAGGAAGAAATGTCATTTTTTTTTCGTATTCTGCGGTTCCAACCCCATTCCTAAAAACATTTAGTGACACTAAAGAAAGTAATGATCTTCGCATATTCCTCTTCTTGTCGAAAAGGATTAAAAAGGTGGCTTTGGCCAGAAGTATTGAGGTCGGACTCACTTCCTTTAGACGAGTTATAAAACTTAAAAGGAAGAAATAAAGTATCTAGCGAGAAGCCGCCAAATGCTTTTCGATTACTCTTTCTTCGGAAGGAGAGTAAACAACGTTTACTTTGCGCAGAGCCTCTTAAATCATGCTCACATCCCCTTCCACTTCCACCCACATTCGCTCTTGTTTGGAAAAAGATTTAAGGAATGTTAGTTTTGAACTCTGTTTCTCAAACAATTAATGGTCCGTCGGAGCTCTCCTAATTTTTGGAGTCCAGCTTTTATCCGGAGTTTGAATGCTGGTCTCTATATTTCTGATATTATTTTGACAACAATAAGCCTTGTTGCTCCTGGGATTAATTAGTTTTTTTTTTACGCTTGATAAATTGGAAGACGATTGGCCTGATATCTTTTAGGGTTATTGTAATGTGCTCATAACAATAGGTTAAAGGCCGCGAGGCATTAACTGGATGTTTCCCTCAAACTGATCATTAACTATGTGGATCTGAGAACTTCTGAATTGAAACACCTATAATGTACGCACTTGCTGCGTGAGTTATTGTGGCAAGGAGCGGTCTGGATTCTTCCTTCAAATCGCTATTCGTCTACGGGCTTACTGTGTAGGTTGGCGGTGAATGGGTCCGATTGGGATTCTTCCCTCATATCGCTCTTCAACTAAGTACTTACTGCTAGGTTATAGTGGCAAGGAGCGGTCGGGATGCTTCCTTCAAATCGCTATTCATCTACGGGCTTAGTGTGTTGGTGGGCGGTGACTGGGTCCGATTGGGATTCTTCCCTCATATCGCTCTTGTACTAGGTACTTACTGCGTAGGTTATAGTGGCAAGGAGCAGTCGGGGTGCTTCCTGCAAATCGCTATTCGTCTACGGGCTGACTGTGTAGGTTGGCGGTGAATGGGACCGATTGGGATTCTTCCCTCACATCGCTCTTCAACTACGTACTTACTGCTATGTTATAGTGGCAAGGAGCGGTCGGGATGCTTCCTTCAAATCGCTATTCATCTACGGGATTACTGTGTAGGTTGGCGGTGAATGGGTCCAATTGGGATTCTTCCCTCATATCGCTCTTGTACTACGTACTAACTGCGTAGGTTACAGTGGCAAGGAGCGGTCGGGATGCTTCCTTCAAATCGCTATTCATCTGCGGACTTCCAGTGTAGGTTGGCGGTGAATGAGTCCGATTGGGATTCTTCCCTCATATCGCTCTTGTACTACGTACTTACTGCGTAGGTTATAGTGGCAAGAAGTGGTTGGGATGCTTCCTTCATATCGCTATTCGTTTACGTACTTACTGCGTAGGTTGGCGGTGGATTTGTCCGACTGTGACTTCTTCCCTCAAGTTGCTATTGTAATAAACAGTTCGCCGTGGTTCTTGATAAAGATTTAATGTGTTTCGGCCTACCAGAGAACTAGAAGTGTCCGAAATGGATATAAAACTTTTTTTCTGTAAATATTTAACCATGATTATTTGAAATATTCGGAAAATCCTCATCATATGTGGATGGTCTACGTAGACGTTATACCTATGCTTCCATTTGAATAGCTTATAAAATTAAAGCATCGCCATCATCTATATGATTGCGTACAGAGAAGCAATTTGTTTTCAATTTGTTTGGAATATAAATTTAAAGCATCCTCATCTTATGTAGGATTGATTTGAGTCAATTTGAATAGCTTATAAACTTGAAGCATCGCCATCATCTATAGAACGTGTGGGCTACAACCAGCCCGCGGGCCGCATCTGGCCCGCTGGAAGATACAAATGGCACGCGAGACATTGTGAAAAACCCAATTAAAAAAAAAATATTATACTATTTACTGACACTCACTAGAAATGAGGAAGATCGAATGATCTTCGCTTGCTCCTGCGGAATCAAGGGAGCGAGCAAGCCGAGTGGCGGCAAACATCAAAGCTCAAGTGTCTCATTGATTTTGTGTATCTATTTAAGTTTCTTAGTTTTTAATAATTCCAAATTTCACGATTTAATTTTAATTTTGTATCTATTTTTTTTCATTTCATTTTATTATGTAAAAAAAATTATATTATAATAAGATTGTTGTATTATTTCATGCCTGCTATCTATCGCTAAGAATTATAAACACTACTTAAAAATCCAACGTTAATTTATTTTGAATCATATACGCGGCCCGCGAACGTATTTGAACACTAAAGTATGGCCCACAACATGTTAATGGTTGCCCATACCTGATCAATAGGATTGCGTACAGAGAAGTTATACGTTTGCTTCAATTTGAACGGCTTGTAAAATTAATGTTTTCTCGTCCTCTGTAGGATTGATCACGGAGAAGTTACATCTTTGCTTCAATATGAATAGCTTATAAATTTAAAGCATCGGCATCCTTTACTGGGGCGAACAATAGAGAAGTAATATCTATGCTCCAATTCGATGTCTATGGATTATAATCAAACCACAGGATACAGAACTGGGTTATGATATTTGCCTAGACTTCTATTTGAGTATTTTTAATATGAAGTAGGGAGAAAACATGTTTATTAATCGAGTAGAAAAAATTAAGAGTTTTGTAACTAAAAAAAAAAAAGAAATAGTATTCTTATTTTCGTGGTAGGCGGAAGGTCAAATAATAAAAACTTCACCATACAGTACCACCAACTTTATTCCGGCCCAACATGTTTCACACCTTTTTGATAAAGACACAATTTGACAAAGAACTGAAACCATTTGTTACAAATAATCCTTTTGACGTAGAGAACGGAGTGGAATCAATTAGATTGCTGGAAAATGTTACAAATAAAACATGGATATCAATTAGTTTCCTTTGATGTAATAAATATGTTTCCAAATATATCCGTAGATACTCCTATCAGAATCGTTAACAAGAAATGGGATGAAATAGTTTATAATACAAAAATTAAGGATAAGAATTTATTTATTGAGGGTATAAAGCTGTGCACTAAAGATGGTTATTTTAGGTTTAATAACAGAATTTACAAACAGAAATATGGCGTTCAAATGGGGAATCACATATCGGTGGCGATTAGTGGCTCGGTGATGAATTCCTTGCTTGAGGAAATTATTAAAGAATACAATATACATACACAGTTTTTGTACAAATATGTGGACGATTTATTGCTGTGTTCATCAGGACGATATTGAAAGGTTATTTACAATTTTTAATGGTAAAAGTAATTTAGGCTTTACGAAAGAGGTAGAAATTGACAATCTAGGCGCACGGTAGTGCGCCAGGCCAAGTTCCGGCCTAAGCATACTGTGTGTATATTACAGGCGGTCTTAGAGCCGATTTTTACCCTCTCATAACTTTCAACCAGGTAAAGATGAAGTTATGAAATGACACAGGTATTATTCTACTAGATGTGAGTAAAACAGGAAATTTTCATAATTCTACATCGAATAGTTTCTGAGATATAAGCGATCGAAAATCGGGATTTATAGGACTCACTCACTCACTGACTCATCAAAATTATTAGGCACTTCCCATGATGCTAGAGACTTGAAATTTTGCATGAAGATAGATATGAAGATGTTATTAAAGGAAAAAATCGAAAAATCGCGAAAAGTTGTGTCTGACTCCGCTTCCGGGGCGGGGGCGTGCCAGTTTTGTACTTCCTTCGGAAACCCATCATTCCGTCCGAAACCCATGTTGTGGGGTATCAAATGAATTGTCTCGTTATGAAGAACCTATATTTGATGTTTTAAGAAACAATTAGACGCATATAGGCTCGGTAAAAATCTTACACCAGCTGTCTGTCTGTATGTTTGTTCCTTATACAAATAAACACCGTATGACCGATTTTGACAAAATTTGAGACACATGTCGGTCTTTATCCGGGTAGTGTCATAGGCTAGTCAAAATCGTCTATCAGCTGTCTGTCTGCATATTTGTTCCTTACACAAATTCACACCATTTGACCGATTTTGACCAAACTTGGCACACAGGTAGGCCTTGGTCCGGGGAATGCACTAGGCTAGGTAAAAAAGGTCTTTCATCTGTCTGTCTGTATGTTTGTTCCTTATACAAATTCACACCGTTTGGCCTATTTTGACAAAACTTGGCACGCAGGTAGGTCTTTATACGGGAGTGTCATATTACCTATGACGTTTTCTACTTATTGTTCCATCGAAATGCCATCATTCCTTCTGAAACCCATCATGTGGGGTATCAAATGAATCGTATTGGTAAGGAGAACCTATATTAGATTTTTTAAAAAACATTTCGACGCATCTTAACAAAAACAGTTGTGACTTCTTTCTTAAATGTAGTAAATAAAGTCGAAGGGGTTCACTGCATAATATACTTCAAAGCAGATACTAAGTTTTTCAAAGTCGAGCCATCTAAATTACAAAGTTTAGGATCACAAACCCAAAATGTATCGTCTTTGTTCTTATATTTTTCTTGAAGGCCTTCTGCACTTTCCCTATTGTGATCTTTATCCTCGGGATAAGATTCCTGTGTTTTACAGTGTAATAGTTTAGTTAAGAGAGCAATCAATTTGTCCTCTAGAGTAATGTCATCTGGAAGAGCTTCTAACATTTCTATTCTAGTGATTAGATGTATGTAGGTTGATTATTGGTATCAAATATCTAGCAGTAAGGAGAACCTTATGCAGAATCCAAAGACCCTGGTTTTACAAGAAGTACAAAAGCCAGTAAGTATGCGGCAACTAAATTCTATTTAATACTTAGAAAAAAGTGATGAGATCCCCACAAAGAAACACTCCCTTCCTCAAAAATATCCCCTCCTAAAACCCCCCAAAAACGCCTTACCATTCTACACTCCAAAAAAGTAGTATGAGTTGGTGTATTAATTCAACCAAAAATATTTTCCAATACAAGAGATGATACAAGAAAGAAATGTCCAAGTTCATTACTTGGAAGACCTCATAGTTACTTACTAAGAACAGTAAAGACACTTCAACTGACCTTTAAAAACAACAATAAAAATACTTATATCCAGTTACTAAAATATCACTTTCCTCAACCAGGTATATTCTTAAACTTGGCAATGTTTTTTTGTGCCGAAATTATCTTTAGAGAAAAACTAAACATTAGTTATATATATATATATATATATATATATATATATATATATATATATATATCTCACTGTAACTAGGCTTCTTCTGTTTCCAGCCCCAATAACGAGGGTGAAGGAGAAGCCCAATTGTTAATTGACGTATATGTGGAAAATGTATAGCTAAGTGCATTGTATCTCCTAATAAAATAAATAAAAAAATAATATACATATGTCTATATATATATATATATTTATACCCCCGGTGGTATAGGACACCATGTCCATTTTTTTATTAAATTGACTTAACAACAGTCACTCACTCACATTTGGGCGCTACCGTCCTTGTGGGACCTGGGCCTCTGCCACTATACTGCTCCATTCCACGCGGTTTGCTGCTAGGTTCCTCCAATTTCTGATCCCTAGCGTCCGCAAGTCCTCCTCCAGGTCATCAAGCCACCTCTGTCTTGGTCCGCCTATCTTTCGTTTACCCCCAGGTGCACCATTCAGCATCAATTTAGGCAGCCTACAGGGTTCCATTCTCTCCACCTGCCCTAACATTCGTAGTATACCTTTCTTTGTGACATAGAGGACGTGAGGCTCGCCATACAATTCTGTTAGTTCGGCATTGCTTCTGACCCTCCACCTGGGCTGCTCTCTTACGGCTCCAAAAATCTTTCTTAGGATTCTTCTTTCCCAGACCAGCAGACCTCTTCTCATTTCTTTGATAAGAGTCCACGTTTCGCTGCCGTACACCACAACTGGTCTAATTACAGTTTTATATAATCAAATATTTGCTTTCCTGGAGAGACTTATGTATATATATATATATATTCAAGTAAAAGTCCTAATTATTTCAATGCTCTAGATAAAATAATTATCAAATTAACGGCCCGGTATTGATTTGATGAGTTACCAAGCAAGTTTCGAAGTAGCTGACCGGTGGTGGAAAGTTGGTTTAATTTTAGGAAAACTTTAGTTAGGGCTTAGGGAAACTAAAAGACCACTTGAGAATATACCAAGGTGGAGTAAGCTGACCAAGTAATTTAGCTTAGTAGTTGCGGGGCAGGGATTTAACCCGCGTAATTCGTAATATTATTAAAGCTTGTGTAATGGATTATTTTTATAATATATAGGAGGAGAAAACCCGGAAGCTTAGCTTAAAATTACTCGTGTACACCCGCTTTATGCCACTACATTGGTTACATGTTTATATCCTACATTGGTTAATGTCCAATTGAATATTTATGAATTATTTTTAATTTATGAAGTTTCATTTGATATCTTCTCCTTTATAACAGGTCTTCCTCTTCATATTTAACCATCTACGTAGGGCTTCACGACGGGATACGAAGAAGTGAGAGCCATATTTTACCATGTCACCTAATAACTATTAAATAAAAAAAAAAAAAAAAAAAAACATAATACCTATTAAGATTCCACATCCTTCACAAGGATGAGCTATAGAGAGGAGGTATTTATATACAGATATGAGCAGTTCTCAAGTGAGAGAAATCCCTGCTGCCGGTGGGACTCGAACCCCCATTTCTCGATTGAGAATCCAGCGCGTTAGCCATTGCACCACGGGGAGACCTGATATAAGCAGTTGTGAGATTTATGCAAATTTTCTTTTAATTTTTCTAAACGGTTAGAAAATCATGGTTATTGGAAGGCAACCATTCTATAAGTTACTAAAAAAACTATTACTAAATTCCCTACAAAAACTATTCTTATGCGATTTAAAGCTGCCCTGGTGGGGGAAATTGCTGCTTAAAAGTTTGAACACATTTTGTTCCCCTTATTTTCCGATTGATTGTTTTCTTTTAAATAAAATTTAGCAGTGAATAAAAATCCCAAACTAACATAATCTCCAGCCTGATATGATGTAGGCAACCCTTCCACTACAATGGCCAAGTCTTAACTGAAGATTATCTACGCAGCAATAATCAGCTGTGCTTGTAGTCAGCTGTTTAAAATGTCGATAGAGATTTTAATTAAGTACGATGACATTAACATTAAGTTCGATTATGCAGAGGAAGATTAGTCACTGAACTAAAAACTATTTTTATTAATTGTAGATGAAAAGTTATTCATTCTCAAATAAATTAAATATATCATATATTATTAAAATATTTTATTTCTTCTTTATTTATGATGCATATATTATCTTTTGTTTTTTGTTTCATCTAGTTTATTCCTTTGTCTATGCTCTTTACATTTGAAAATTCAAACATATGTTTCATTTGTATAGCATGGTTAGCAAGAGCAGTTTTATTATCTTTTCGATCGAAGTTTTTTTAACTTGTTGTTTAATTCTTTTCCTTAGCAATTGCGATGATTCTCCAATATAAAATTTATTGCAGTCCTTAAAATTAATCTTATATAGTTACATTTGGTCTCCTTTTTGGTTATTTTGTCTTTTATTCTTGTAAAACGATTTTTATTTTATTATTATAAGTCCATATGAGTGTTCCCAGGTCTTTGCTTTTTGTTATTAGATATTCCCGGATTAGAGTTAAAATGTTCCAACATCTGTTTTCGTTACCTTGCAACTTTCATATTCTGAAGTTGTCTGTTGATTACAAATGTGGTTGTTATTGTGTTTTTCTATTTATTACAGTTACCAATTTATCATTAACGAAATCATCAATTTTAATTTGAATTAATTTTGACCTCTTTGGTCCACTGTCATTTGTTTTCAAATGGTCTCCCGAGATGCCATTGGAGTATGTGTTTAAATTTGGAATGAAATATCGAAGCAAAACTTTACCTGTTTCTATTCCAACCTTTCCAAATGCCACGAGGGATTAGAACGGAACCGCGATAAGTAACAAAGTGCAAGTCGGAACGTTTTTAATTCTTATAACCCGCTACATTTTACAAACAAGAAAAGTTTCGCTGGCAAATAACTACTTTCACTTGTACAATGTTTCTGGTATGGATTATAAATGCTTCCCAGAAGAAGTTTTATCCGATATATATAAGTAATCAGCAACGTAGCAAGATAACTAATTTCGACGTAACTCATTAGGTTCGGCTGAGTTATGTCATTACGTTTCCAAAGGATTGATTTTACTTATTTTTATAGGACAATTACATTATTAGCCTTGGTTGTTGTACAACGAGAGAAATTCATCGCCAGTTATTAATATATATATATATCCTTAGAAGGGTCTCTCGTGGTCTAGTGGCTAGCGCCTATGGTGGGTTCGATCCCCACTGGCGCGCCAGTGGCGGCAGGAATTTTCTCACCCAACGGCTCGTTTGGAAAATTCCTCGCTGGAAGTCGGCGCAAATGGCCTATTTGTCGAAGCGCCGTTAAAAAAAAAAAATAATAAAAAATCCTTAGAAATTTATTTTGCTATTGAATTATGTTAACCCTAAAATACAACCTTAATATCAGAATGTAATAAATTATGGTATAAAATTTAAATTGTTTTTATAAGTACCATGAATACACTGCTTTTAATAGAGAATAAATAAATCCACTCTTTTCAAACATACATGGTGGGGAAGGGAGATTTTCCAACGAACAACAACATGAGGAAGGGAAAATGTTTCAAGTTTAGAGAAAACAACGTGTAATTTTCTTTTATTAAAGTACACAGGTTGTATTGCATAGAGAGCTCACACAATATACTGGATTATTTTTCAAGTTAAAAACGTCAGAAACTTTTTTTTTCATTCCTGGGTGCTTTAAAATAAAAATAAAATACTTCTAAAGGAAAAATAAAATTTACGCCACATTTACCAATCAGTCTTTATGTGTTTGTAACAATAAATAAAAAGTGTAAATTCAAGCCTTAGGAATTCAGAATTTATTCCAAAAGACAGGTAATGAAAATAACTTTAGCTCTGCGTATAAAACGAACATTCAATATCGCTTTTCAAATGTTTTTGATCACTTTGGAAACCAATTTCTGAGGATGAATTGCAGTTACACGTTTTTGAAAATAATTCAAGCTTATCATAGAAATTGCTATTATAAAAACAAATTGGATCCAAACTACGAAAAATGACTTTAAAATCTGATAATTTTTTTTAATTCTAATTAAAGTGGTTCTTATTGTTATTTTTAAATGACTGGCTTCAAATATAAATCTAAAATATACAATAAATTGCCTAAAAGGATTTATTGCTCTTATAACAAGTTTTGAAATATAGACATTTTTATTTCTTGTATATGCATAGCTAGTGAGCTAGTTAGATTCATAAATGTGTATATATCAATTTATTAATGAACTTGATTCCTGTAAGGAATCATTTTATTTTGACTATACTGTAGGAATTAAAATTCCTGAAGATCGACAAGAAGTCCGAAACGTTGAAATAAAGTAACAAAATTCGTTGAGAATTCTGAAGGAATATTCTTCAACTTGAGTAGTCGAAATTGTTAGTTTTGTTCTTTTTAACTTCTTTAAGTTGTGTTGGTTTTTTAATTGAATTTAACAGTAAAATGAGTATTGTAGTAAAAAGAAGTAAGAAAATGAGAAACAGCGTTATAATGTTTCCAAGAGGATGGAATAATTTCCGCTCAGGGTACAATCAGTTTCCTGTTGTGGTGCTAAAAATCTTATATTACTCCTCTTGGACATTTCATTGTATATTTTTCACGAAAGATCAAAACCTGCCAATAAATGCTTCTATTCTTTTACCAAGGGCACTTAGGATATGAACGCAACCGCGCTAAAATTTACGCCGTTTCTGCGAGTCGGACTTTTTTTTTACAAATTTGCTTTTACTGTTTCTTTCCAAACTTCCGTCAATTGTACAATTTATACTATATTTTAGATAATTTGTTTAAAGTATTTCTATAGTTTTTAAGACTTAAATTAATGCATACGTCTAATCCCAGTGCAAAAACTCTTCTTATCCATATTTCTGATTATGGGGAGTATTGGACTGGTCATCCCTCGAGAATGGAAGGTCACGCAGTACTCAAAAAGGAAATTTTCGAAAAGCTGTATGGCAGTAGAAGAAGATGGAGGCCGAAGCTAAGATTTTAGGATGGCTTGGGTCAGGATTCTAAGTGTCAACAACTGGGAGGCTGCTTCACAGTATACAACTGGTGAAATCAGTTCGAGGAGGAAGCACACTCAGAGTTGATTTTTACGCTGAATATGATGACATTGATAATGATAAAATAGTGATACTTAATATCAATCTATTTTAGGGGATTGGCATCCGTCGCCGATAAATGGAGACCTGCATGAATATCTTGGCATTTTAATGGAATAGTATGACACACCTTTACAGTTTAAAACCCGTTAAAGATTCCCAACTGCGTTAATCAACTGTGAAAGTAGATGTGATAAATTAATTTTACCGTTTTCTTTGCTATGCTAGCAAATGTTAATGCATTGCGTGTGTATACAATCTCCATTATTTCAAGTAATGAACACGGCTCCTGTCAACGCCGACAGCCCTTAACAGACGAGTCAATACAAAAACAGCTTCGACATTCTGCCTGAGTGGGCGTCAAATCTGCTCTGTTCGACACACGTTAACAATGAAGAATGTCAGACACGAGGGGAGGGGGTACATTACTAATGGACTTACACATTAACAGCAGTAATCCTAATCATTTCTACTAATTAAACAATACCGCCAAAAATGTGTGTGTGTGTGTGTGCATATATACATATACATATATATATATATATATATATATAAATATATATATATATATATATATATATATATTCTTTTTTATCCTAGTAGGCATGAGGTCATTAAAGCAGTCTTCCCTTTTTTTTTATACTACTTTATTTATTGGGCCCGACATGTTTCGTGCGTCTTTTCTTCGCACCTCTTCAGGGGCACTTCTACAACAAAATATCATTTTTTTTTTAACATCACAGAAACCTTTTTTTTATTATATTAAATCTATCAATGTTCCACAAAATGCATTAAAAAAAAAATATCATGCTCACTTAAATATTACCCCTACCCTAAATATTGAAATAATTATAACTAAATTACATATTTTTATAAAAAGTGTTAAGTCCTACCTTGCAAGGAAGTCCTCTCGTTCCCAAGTACTCCCTCTGGAGTCCGGCTTATTACTAACCCTGTAAGTGGATTGCCAAAATGGCCCTGTCGTTATCTGTCCTTAGTTGTTTTCCTAGTTAAGTCTACTCGTCAAATATTTTTTAAATGGTTTTTTTTTTTTTTTTTTTTTTTTTTTTTGGGTATTAATCTATTATACCATGGAAAATTTGGTGTACATTTTTCAGATCAGTTCTTTTGTTCACTGCTATTTTTGAATTTTTTAAAATATAAATATTTTCTTTTATTTTTAGGGTATTTCTTTCTTTATTTAATATTTTGAATTCTTTAAAATTGAAACCGTGTTTTTTTGTTATTGCATGATCCGTCAATGCTGTACCGTTTTCTTGTGTGTCAATGCTCTTTACGTGTTGTATAATTCTTTTACCTAATAATTGCGCAGATTCCCCAATATAACATTTGTTACAGTCGTTGCAGTTGATTTTATAAATATTATATTTTGAGCTTGATGCTTTAACCCTGTCTTTAATATTACTAAATACATTGTTTATTGTATGTTTATGTTTCCAGCCAATTTTACAAACATCTTTACATATTGTTTTTATTTTGTTTTCTACAAGAGGATGATAATCGAAAGTAAAGTATTGCTTAATTGGCCGCCAAAAATGTGTGTGTGTGTGTGTGCATATATACACACACACACACACACACACACACACATATATATATATATATATATATGAACCGTTAAACGACTGAGAGGAAAAGTGTTTATTTAGATGAAAATATTGATTTAAGAGAAAATATTATCCAATTGCCACTGGAATCCGTTTAGCGGAAGTGAAAATGTGTGCATTTTATTAGTATATCAAATTGGCGTACCTTTTCGAGAAAAAAATTGGGTACCCAAAACAGCGGATTGACTTCAAAATTCTATAGATTTTTCTCATTTATGTACAGATGTATTTTTGATACATTTGAATGTGGGGAACGACAGAACGACTGTTTCATTTTACTTATTTTTTTATGTTACCTGTAAGAGTAAACGAAAAATGTAGGGGCGATTCTACCATGACAAAAATTATAAAATTACCAGAGCCCAAACTGATTTGAATCTCAGATAACACTAATTAAACTCTGAAACTGAAGCTACGCGATACTCAAACATAAACTCATAAATGATAATAATGCAAATTGTAGAAAACTAAGACAAATTAAAATTTATGATTTAAATGCAAATCGGGATGAAACGGAAGGATTTATAAAGAGTAAGGATATTTAATATATATATATATATATATATATATATATATATATATATATATTTTTTTTTTTTTTTTTTTTTTTTTTTTTTTTTTTTTTTTACGGCATATCGACATAAATCTTGGCCATTAGTGCCGACGTCCAGGGTGCAGCCAGGAATTTTATCAGTGAGCTGTGAGATGAGAAAATTTCTGGCGCCGGTGGGGATCGAACCCACCATCTCCCGCTTATGAATCTAGCGCGCTAGTCACTAGACCACGGGAGACCCCCTCATTTAGTTATATTCATATTTATTATTATAAATTATACGGATAAAATCAGTAATAGCCATATCCAAATTAAGGATAAAATAAAAGAAAAGGAAACCAAATACAAAATATATCAAATGGGTTGTGCAATGTGCGTTAAGGTGTATATAGGGGTATGACGTAATTTTTTTTAAAAAAAGAGTCAAACAACAAGCAAAACACTTTGTCGAGACTGAAAACAAAACTGTTTTGGTGGATCATATTATAACTAATGTCACACACTTTTAATTTCGTCACGGTTTCAGATAAGGAAATAAACTCCATAAAAAGAACAATAGAACAAAATATATATTTAATTAAGAACAGGAAAAAAGCGGTTAACAAAAAAAAAAGGGAAATGAAATATCTGGATAAAATATTTTTTAATTTAATTAAATATAGTTTACATAAAATGAGTTTTAATAAAATGAAAGACTTCTTTTGGTAAATCGACAATTACTCTAAAGCAATCGATTTTTAACAGCTTAAATTTGTCAGTCGTGCCGTGGCCCTGCCTGCAAAAGGTGCGAAGGCTTCACTTTATTGTTATTTGAAGTGCTCCTGAAGAGGCGTCACGGTAATATCAATAATATAGAGCAAATGAAAGTATATTGAAGTTTAATGTGTAGTAAATGTGTTTTGACGTTCAGCCACATAAAAGTACGGCAGTTTTAGATTCGTCTTGTTATTTTTTTCTTTCTTTCTTTTCTTATTTTTTTCATCAATTAAGAAAAATATAACAATCTGTTCCTGATGCGAGATACACCTTTTTTTTATCATTATTATATGTGTAAACTTAAATTTGAACACAAATTTAACAATGTAGGAAGTGAGTGTTAAATAAAACCTATGCATACATAAATAAATATTGGGAAAAATAGTTACAAACAAAATATATGCTATAGAGATAGACTTACAAATTATAATTATAAATATTTCAAGAATATATGTTTCGGCCTTTTATGCTCATATCTTTTTAATTTATTCTTATTATAATTACCTAAACCCTTAATTAAATTATTCTTTATTATTTTGCATCGATAAAAAAAGAACTTTTTGGCCTGCTTATGAATATCAGATATTATCGGTTTTTACGCTTACAATATTTGATAGCGAATGAAGTTTTTTAATTTTTGTATAAATTGACTGGTTAGTTATTATTCGGAGGGATTTATTTTAAAGTTGTTCGTAATTTTTTATAATTGGTATTTAAAGTGTAGCTCCAGACTGGACAAGCATATGTTAATATTGGCCGAATGGATAGTTTGTAAATTAGAGTTCTGTACAGGTTGGAAAGCGTGGATTGTGTATTGAAATAGGGATACATAGTAAACATTGCCTTTATTGCTTTGTTGCAAATATTGTTCGTCTTGTATACAGGGCGATGCAAGGTATCTCAATCAGGGGTATCTTGCGAATTTATTTTTCAGCCCCCTAACGGACAACAGATTCACGACTTACAGAAAAACTTCTACATTTAGTAAATAATAAATCTCAACAAATGAAGTTTATTGGGGGATAGATTTAATGGTTGGCTCCCTTTTGTCAAAAAAAATGTGGAATGGAATTTTGTAAGTTGTGAATCTGTAGTCACGGGAAGAGAATAAAAAAAAATGGCGAGAAAAACAGAAGTGCTTTATTGGACGTCCAAAAACTATCTTCAACCAATGGGTTTAGTGAATTAAATAACTGTTCTGAAAGGAAATGTTCTCGTTTTTATGATGGCATAATTCGATTATAATTATCTTGAACAGTTTTCGAGAAATTCTTGTTCTTTCAATAACAAATATGTCTACGTTAAAAAACAGAACAGGATGTAACTCATTTTCCCTTCGAAGTCGGACCATACTTCAAATGTACATTTTTGTTGGAAATTATGTCTAGAATTACCTCCTAGAGTTTAGCTACTGTATATTATGATAAATCTCTATAACAATTGAAAAATTGCGTAAATGAAGATTAATAATTTTCCTACACGGGACCTAAATGTTTTTTAGGGTTCTCGTCCTAATATTAGTTAAGCCCGCCCATTCTCTTAAGCTTATTTAAACTATAAAAATCACCTAATTTCCAATAATTTATTTGACAGCCTCTAACAAAAATATATATACAAATTGTAATAATTGGATTACTTGTGCGTCAGACGTTTGTTCTTCCTCCACAACGAAACTCAGTGTAGTACATTTAAATAAGAAAGGAAGTGCGGGTTCGTTTATTAGCATTCCTTTTGGAGTGGGGTGTTACCGTAAACCCAAAATTACATTCGATTCGTACAAGAACAATATTTGCTTTGTCACTTCGTCACTCTCAATATAGCACACACATAACAATACAAAAGATATTCTGAATTCCAGTAAAATATTTACATTAGCTTTGTGGGCTTTCATGTATGTAATTCAAATGAGGCTGTAAAACCGACCTTCCACTTCCTTGTGCTAGAAATAGTTTTTTTTTTTTTTTTTTTTTTCAAAACCGGTTGATGTCTTTATAAGTTAAATGGCGTACTTTCTGTAGATAACAGCAAAATGAACTGTTTGGTACCGGCTATTCAGACAGAAAATTAATTTGTTCAAATAGCACATGCATAGTTTGCTGTCAGATTCGGATTCTTTGTTAAAAAACACGAAATTTTCATTTATAATGTTTTTGGATAAAATATTACTTTAGTAACCTAATTCACTTTTGAACTGAATTTTCCTATTGACTTATAAATAGTTATTTTTTTCGGTCACTTAGAAAGGTTTTCTTAAACAAAAACATGGTGATAAATAACAATATGAACGTCAGAAGTCCTCATGAATTTATCTACTATTTAAATTTAGAAAAATAACCTTTTTTTTGGATATTCAAAATAAAAAAGTTTATTTATGCTATACTTCCGGTCCGCATGCTTCACTTTCGATAGACATGGAAAAGAAAGGTATTATAAGATAAGCATATATATAAATAAATATATATATATTCCGCAAACACTCCTCCACTGCCTAAGTTGTTTCTTAAAAAAAAACTGATGTCCTAATATATAGTTAAATGGGGTATCTTCTAAACATTAGATGTAAAATCGATTCCCGGTTGCTACCAAAAGTTTCGCATTCGAATTCTATATTGCCAAACACGAAACATTTCATTATTCGAACTATTAGAAAGCGTAATAAAGCTCACATTTTCGACTGTGCTAATTTCATTGAATTTTACGATTTTATCAGTTTTTTTTTTCGTTGGTCTTTCATATTTTATAACAGTGAAATATGTTTCACTCTTCTATAATAAAGAGGAAAGAATTATTGTATTATTCTTTTTCGGAAAACGATACGAGACTTGGCTACATTTTGTCGGGTGTCCAAGTATAGTGTTTCTGTTTAGCTCAGCTTTTTGGCAACAGTTTGTTGGTTTTCTTATTGGTATTTGTTTCACTAAAACAAGATAAGTTAATTAGAAGCATTCTTGTATCACTTTCTTTTTTTTTAATAGCAGAAGCTAGTTAATTCCTCTCGGCTTCTGCCAGTTGCCTGTGCGTTGTGGCGCTTAAATCTCGCTTCTCATCGAAATGTTTTGGCCGAGTGCGTTTAAATATTTCACGAAATTAAAAAAAAAAATAAATGTATTTACTGTTTGTTGGTTATATTTGGAGTAGAGGAAGAATAAGAAATGAAATATAATTGCCAGACATAGGAAATTCTGAAGTTTTCGTATATTTTCATATACTTACATATGTGTTGTGAAATGGTTCTTATATTCATTCGAAAGCTTAATATATTTGATAGGAAATTAATTCTTAAGTAATGTTCGATAAGATGATTATATTCAAAGTAATCAGTACTTAAAATTTGGAAAATCCAGAAAATAATGAAAATAATAATCCAGTAAAAGTTATGAAAATAATTGTAGATATAAGTTGTTTATTCAAAAAATAAAGAAATTTATAAAAAATAAGTAAAATAAGATAGGAGAATAAATTAAACAAACTCATGAAACATACGCTAAGCAAACAGATATAACTTTTAGATATTGAACATGTGCATTGTGTAAAGCTAAGCATAAGAGCATCATGAATAATATACAAACTGCCAAGAACAACATACAACAAACATAAATAGGCTCTAGGGTGTAATAAACTTGTAATAATTAATTCACATTCCCCTATCCAAGGGGGTAATCACACAAGATGAGCTCATTATAGAAATGCGCTAAGATGCCGAAGTTTCCCTGAGTCAGACTTTTTAGCGGAGTTCCTGCTTCCCTACATAGGGAGGAAACCCGCTTATGAGGTACACCTTATGACGCAACCCGGAACTGACTACTAAAAAATTTCACGTTTCAGAACCCATAGATATCGAGAAAAAAAACGGTGGCTCAAATTTGTATCTATCTATCTATCTATCTATATATATATATATATATATATATATATATATATATATATATATATTTGTACATAATATCTGCATCAACAAACTTGATCATTGTTCTGTTAATAATTTGTGCAGATTCCAAATAAATAAATGAAGAAATAAAAAAAAAAAATCTATATATTTGTCTGTTCACGCTCCATCTCAGTGAATAATTGACCGATTTTGATGAAATTTGGTACAAAAATCGTTCGTCTAATTTGAAAGGTCAAGTTTGTTAACCAGCAGAATCCGTTCACCGGAACATGGTTTTTGGAGCGAAATAGGCGCGAAAAAACCGTTACTCTTACATCATATGCTTGCAAGTACTCGTTTTGTAGGCATCTAGGAAAACGAATGAAACGAGTTTTAAGGCGATAGCTTTAACCGTCTTTAAGAAAAGTGGAAAAATAGTTGTTGAATAAAGGCATTGGTTTGGGTTATGTTTGGAGTTAAGGAAGGATTAGAATAAAATTTCTGGCGCCAGTAGGGATCGAACCCACCATCTCCCGCTTATGAATCTAGCGCGCTAGCCACTAGACCACGGGAGACCCCTATTTTACTTAATATCTCGAAAACGGTGTGGAATCTTGGAAAGCAGAAGGTAAGCGTTCGAAAGCTTACTAAAAGTTCTACAAAAAACATTTTAAAGCAATGTTCGAATAGGCGATGTCAATCGGAGAAATAAGTGCTTAAAGCTTCAAATGTGTTTGCTTTGTTCTTTTGAACGGGTTATTGTCTTTATATAAATTACTTTTTAATTGATTTTTTTAAAATTACATATATCTGTAAAATTAGTATTATAGTCAACGAAAGTAAGAAACAGTAAGTAGTGTGTTTCTAGAGCGAACCTTGACGAGGCCAGGGAGTAATTTTTCTAAGTCAGGTAGAGGTATGTACCCTTGCAACTGTGACCTATTTAGGGTCATAAATTATTTCATGAAAGGTCTAACCAAAATTATAACCGTTTCTATTTCAACCTTTCCTAATGACATTATGGATAAGAACGCGCTAAGATGATGCACTTCCTGCGAGTCGGACGTTTTTTAATTAGTGTGGAGTATATGAGCATATAATTCTAATTCGACAATTCTGTAGATGTAATGATTTTTTAGGGCCGAGCAGAGTCGGTTAATAACTGGTAAAGCTCTAAGATTTGGGGAAAATCTTGGAAATTGGAGTGCCGGTAACTGGATGTGGTTTGATGAAGGCAATAAGGGAGTGGGTGGATTCAAAGGGGGGGGGGGAGCTCCTAGAGCATTTACATAATTATAGCTCTACCCTCAGCAATCGGACCGTTCAACAAGTGGAATATTGTAAAATTATTCTACTTTCAGACCTAAGTCTAAAGCAGTATCGCTAAGTATAGGTTTTCACCTTGGTGAATGAGACAGGAGTGTAATTTTCGGGGGTGGTTTCTGTCGGCATTGTTTCTAGTATCGTGCTTAAAGCTTAAGTAGCAAATAGGATAGATCTTGTTGAACGTCGACTGAAAGATTTGTATGCTCGTTTCTCCGTTCTCTCGCCTTGACCAGCGGAATTTCAGAACTAAATACATCTGAACATGATTTATATCACAGTATATCTAAATAGTGAAGAATTGTCCTAGACTTATCTGCAGACTTAAAGAAACGGATAGTTGCAATAATATTGATCGAGCGAACATTCATTAATACTCTAAAATGTATTTTTCAAGCATTTCAGACATTTTAAGTTATTTAGCTAGCTTTGTTTCAGTTTTTTTTTTATTCTTTAACTTCAATATAACTAATATTCTATTTTTTCCCCGCTTATACATTTATTAGTATTTATTTTCAAGGGCGTTTGGTTCACCCCTCCATATAGAGGAAACCCGCTTATAAGGTTGACCTTATGACGCAACCCGGTAGTGCCGACAACTTCACGTTTCAGAACCCATTGAACACGAAATTTACGGTTAAAATTTGTATATGTAACATGTCCCATTTATTTAGTCTCGTGTGCATGTCTGTAGTGTTTTCCTTTCTTCAATCAGAAGTGTGCAATGGTACAGTTAATGTTGGCTTTGTCTTTGATATATATATATATATATATATATATATATATATATATATATATATATATATATATAATGTTGTTGGAACGTAATTTTTTATGTTGGGAATCTAGTTAATTCAGTTACCTAGTAACTACATGCACGTTTTAAAAATAAGGAAAAACATTCATGGCCACCATAAGTAGCTATATTCTTTGGCGATTTATTAAGGATCTCGGTGATCTGGATACTTGAGTGTAACGTAAACGGCAAGAAAGTGGTTTATTTCTGCGGCTTGGAGGAGATTGATGCTCAGTTTGGTGAATAACATCTTCCTTGAACGGATGAGTGAAGAAACGGGCCACCTACATCAGACCATCCTAGAAAAACTCAAGGCGAAGACAGGGGGCTAGACTGTGTGGAACCAGAGCTAGGACTCAAAAGGGAAAGAACTTCCATCTTTCATTTCATTTTATCTTTGTTGTTTCTGGCCAATCGAATGTTGATTTGATATCTCGTTTTCTTCCTTATCTGTACTTCAGTCAGGCCCGGGCTCTTATCCTTTTCATGTGTAATGCTTTATTACACACACACACGAATATATATATATATATATATATACATATATATTTATATATACCCAATGGTCCCTGAAGACAGATTACTTGATCCTTGAACCTGATAAAGGTAGAGGATATCAGTTACATGCCAGAAGAATTGGAGAGCTAGGAAGGATCCATTGATCCACTGAAAACAATAGATTTCAATTATTTAAGGATGTCAAGGGATATCTCTTCCCTAGAAGATTTTATGCTGTTAGAGTACGTATATGCATCTTTTATTCATAGCAAAGTTCTCATGAAAACTAACTACCTACAATCTTCATAGCTGTATTTTTCATTTTTAGCGCGGTTCCTCCCTCCCCCATAGGGAGGAACCCCGCTTATAAGGTTGATACAATGAAACAATCCGGAAGTGCCGACAAGAAAATTTCGCGTTTCAGAACCCCTAGAGACCGAAAATAACGGTGGTTCAAATTTGTATATATATATATATGTATATATTTATTATATATATATATATATATATATATATATATATATATATATATATATATATATATATGTCTGTTCGCTCATTTCTGGCTTCCCTGATGGCCCGATTTGGATGAAATTTGGTACAAAAATCTGTCGTCCAATTTGAAAGGTCAAGTTCGTTAACCAGCAAAATCCGCCCACTGGAAGATGGCGTTTGGGGCGAAATTCGCGCAAAAAAAATCGTAACGCTTACGTTTTTGAGTTCATAAGCTTGTAAGTACTCGTTTTATAGGCTTCTTAGGCTAGGAAAACGAATGAAACCATTTTCAAGGCGATAGCTTTAACCGTTTTTGAGAAAACTGAAAAAATAATTTTTGAATGCCGTTTTTGGTTTGGGTACTTAGAATCATGGGATTCAGTTGAAACATTTACTGCACCTTCTACTTTCATTAAAACTAATATGTTGAAATTTTGGTTGCGTTTGGAGTTAAGGAAGGGTTAGAATAAAATATTTTATTAACAGACATAAAAAAGTTTTGGTAACTTTGTATACTTTCCTTAATATCTCGAAAAAGGTTAAGAATCTTGGGAAACGGAAGAATACCATTGGAACGCTTACTAAATGTTCTACAAAAAAGGTTCTAATGAAAGTTTTGATTAGGCGATGTCAATCGGAGAAATAAGTGCTTAAAACTTTAAAGTAATTGATTTCGCTTATTCGAACTGTTCTTTTTGTCTTTGATTTTGATACTTAAAATTATGGGATTCAGTTGAAACGTTTTCTGCATGTTTGAATTTCATCAACACTAATATGTTAAAATTTCGGTTACGTTTGGAGCTAAGGCAGGATTAGAATAAAATATTTTATTAACAGACATGAAATGTTTTGGGAACTTCGTATACATTCCCTGATATCTCGAAGACGATTAGGAATATTGGTAAACGCAGGGTTACCATGCGAAAGCTTACTAAATGTTCTACAAAAAAGATTCTGAAACAATTTTTGATTAGGCTATGTCAATCGGAGAAATAAGTGCTTAAACTTTGAAGTAATTGATTTCGTTTATTCGAACGGTTCTTCTTGTTTGTTTTTATTCCTTGTTGTTTTTTCATTGGTTATAGTAGGATAATGTATTTGACAATAAAACAGATTAATTAAAATAAGAAAAGCAATTCATTGTTAAAAATATATCAGGCTGTACCGTATGAAATGTCAGTTTTGGATTTGTCGATTTCCTTCAAATGTCTTGAAACTGTCGAGGCTCCTATTCCGAGTTCTTTGGCATATTCCCTAGTGTTTTTAATTGCTTATAGTAGTCAAATGTATTTGTCAATAAAACAGGATACGTATAATTAGAATCAATATTTTGTTTGTTAGAATTCGAAGATGCCGTATGAATATCTAGATTACAGTACTGGTGTTGATTTCGTTCTTTAGAATTATTCTTGGTATTCCCTATTTTCATCTGTTACCCTTAGTTTTTTATTGTTAGTAGGTTTTTCTTATTGATTATAGAATATAAATCTATTTGGCTATAAAACAGGATACGTAAAATTAGTGGCAATATTTCGGAGATTTCTGAGCGCAATGCTTTTAAGATTTTCTACCACCACGAACGGCTTTTTTCCTCTATTTTTATCCACTAGATAGGCTTTATTTTGCATATTATTCTATATAAGTTTTATTCAGCAGGGGATTCTGATGAAATGTCGTGTTTTTGCTGTGGATTTTAAATACTATGTATCTTGGATCTTAGATTGGATAACATTAGCGAGTCTACATAGTTAAGAACCGACGACGGAGGATTACTTCTTGCTATGATTTAGTCTACATATGTATATTAAGTCCTAAATCCAAAAAATAAACTTCACAACGGTTAGATACTATGAGCGAATATGGCGGTTCAATGCCCGTAGAAGCAGAAGGTCCGCAGGAAATTTACCTGCTAAGAGTTAATCCTCAAGAGCTGTAAATATACCCCAGGTATCTGCCGACACAAATACAAAGCCTAGGCGGAGAGCACCCCAAAAACACAGATCCAAACATAGGTTATATACTAAATATTCATAAAGACTACTTAGTTGTAAACCGATTCATCAATTAGCAATCAATAGTTTTCAACAAAGGTTACATACTAAATATTGATAAAAAGTATTTAATTAGAAAAAAAAAACAATATTCCACAAGACTTGTTTTTGGTCCATTTGTATCTACTCCATAGACTTAATTAGGTATATTATTCTATTGTAGTTGGGCAACTAAACTTTGTTTTATTTTGTTAAATAAAGTTTTTTTTCTTGACTTGTTATTCGTCAAGACTTTTATTTGTCCTTGTGTATTAACTAGATAGGTTTTATTCGGCATATTATTCTATATAGGCTATATTAGGCAGGGTATTCTACTCAATCTTGTGTACTTCTTCTTGATCCTTCTGTACATGGGCGTATATAAAAACAATTTCGGGGGGTGGGCTGAGACCATTTCCAGGGTATAGAATACTAAATATTTAGAGCTTGGAATAGTTTTAGGCAACTAAAACGCTATTACACGTAAAATAAAATATGTTTTATGAACTAAGTGATCTTATTTAATTTATTTTTAAGGGTTTTACGAGAAGTTTTTATCATCAATTCAAAATTTCGGGAGGGGCTGCAGCCCCCTCAGCCCCCCCCTCATATACGCCCATGCTTCTGTATCCACTAGAAAGGCTTTATTAGTCATATTTTGTATTGATTTATAGAGCTTTGCTTTAGAATGAGAGCCAGATTCTGTAATTTCCGCTTCTGTGTAAAAGTTAGCTACTGTCGGTGTCCCTGACGCCTTAATATCACTTTTATTCGAGATGTTCGAGAGGATTTTGACAATTTTCACGAGATATATAAAAAAAATAAGTTTATTTCTTTTCTAAGCTTATCAAATGGCACTAGGGACATGAACGGAACCGCGCTAAGATGCTGCAGTTCCTGCGAGTCGGACTTTTGATTTTGTGATTTCTTTTAAACGTGATTTCATAATAGTCTAAGAATTATTAATCGAATTATAATAACAATAATCATAGAATAATAATTATCAGTCTCCAGGGTTAATTCGTTTGGTTAGTTTTCTTGGGACAGTATTTGAAATGTATGATATTTAATTATCTCGTATGTGATTTTTAATTACCTCTCAACTATATTTATTTTTTTATTGTAGGACTATGTTTTATATTTAGTGATATTAAGCGATTGTTGATAATTTGAAATTTTAACATCCATTTATTCTTGACAAAGAATTTTAGGACTTGTTATCTAAAGGTGACCGCCCTTTTCTAACCTGTATAGAGCTGATGCCTTTCCTTTTTTCCAAAGAAAAGCCTCCACCCCTAGTGGGAATCGAGCCCACGATCTTAGGCAAAGTGTGCACGGCCACGGGGCCTCTAAAGAATATTAAAAATTTGTAAATGTCATTTCAATAATAAACTATAATTAAAGAAAATACTTACTTCATTATTTTATTCCTTTAGGAACATATTCACTTGCAGTAATTTTATGTTGATCATCTATATTTGTAAGTTGATATTAATTATTTTTCGTTTATTATTGAACAAATTCTTTCCATTTTTGTCTTAAAAGTGTGAAACCAATCGGAAATGTTGGCACAAGTTAAAACTAACTTTTCATTAAAAACTTTAATCATATATATGCCAGACGGCAATGAAATTATATGTCAATAAAAATAAAATTACAATGTCAATGCATTCTGCATTTTTGGTGCTTCTTCAGGAGCCCCCAAAAAACTCTCTCATACATAGTCACAGAAATCTCATATATGTGCATTGCAGGGGAGGATGTACTCTTAGGATATATTAGTTTGTTAGTCAGATTGTTGGCTAATTAGGAGACACCTAAAATGGTGGGCAACATTTAAAACTGATTTTTATAATTAATTTGAAATTGTAATTTTTAATTTTAATGAATTCCCGCCTGGCGTATAAACACTAACTCAATCCTCGTCAGAGAAGAAATGTTTGTGAGGAGGCACGAACTCGATATTCCTATTTCTTTCGGTGCCTGACAAGAAAATCTCTACAAAAATAAAATAATAAACTAATTCAAATGAAGATAGAGGGTGTATTTAAAAAGTCCGACTCGCAGGAACTGCGTCATCTTAGCGCGGTTCCGTACATCTCGAAGAAGTGAAGTAGATTAGGCATCACAAATTACAGGAAACTGACAGTAGCCAACTTACACAGAAGCGGATAATTCTTAATCCTCATTCTTGAGGAAGGCTGAATAAGCCAAATACAATTATGAACTGAAAACGTACTCACTCTACGACTACTTCTCAGAAGGCCCTATTCCAAACAACCAAAAATTCGTTCTCACTTTAAGTTCCTTGTTTTACTAGCAAATTCGTTTCACTGTAAAAATCAACTGTAAATATGTGCTTCATGTCAAATAAAAGTCCATTCTCTCGTGGGTTAAATCTTTCTATAAAATAAGAAATAATGATAACTTCAGTTGCAGCAGGAGGAAGGTTATATAGATAGGAAAATTCAACACAAACCTATGTATACGCCACCATGATTAGCCACAGCCATCTTGATTACCATAGCCACTCCAAACTTATTACCAATACCTTTTATAGTTTCTTGGCTTATTTGACTAAAATACTAATTTTACTGATAAATGCAATTATAACAAAAGACAATCAATTAAAAAGTGAGATAAACAAAGACAAAAACCCGTCCAAAACAAACACTTTTTAAGTTTTAAGCGTTTATATCTCTGATTGACATTGCCCCATCGAATATTGCTTCAGAACCTTTTTTGTAGAGAATTTTGCAAGCATTACCACGATTTCCCAACCGTTATCGAGATATTTACGAAAAAAGTCCGACTCGCAAGAACTGCATCATCTTAGCACGGTTCCTGTTCATATCCCTATTGTCATTTGAAAAGCTTAGAATAGAAACAGATAATATTTTTCCCATGAAGATGGATGATAAGTAAAGATGGAACGGTGGGGATTCGGCTAAAGAAACCTCAATAAGATTTTTGTTGAAAAATCTATATTTAGGACGTTTCGGCTACTCATTGGTAGCCTTCGTCAGCTAAAATGACAAGAAAAACAGAAATTAATACAGAAACAAAAAAAAAAAGTTTATAATTGAGATAAGTAAAAGAACTATAAATACAATTAACTTATTATAAAAGAACAATTTCGTCTTAAATTCTTAGAATGAGTAGAATGAAAATCAATAGAAACATAACAGAAAAAGAAGAAAAAAAGGCTATTTTACTGAAGTTTATATAAGTAAATAGGTGCTAATAGTAACATTAATTGATTTTACAAAGGAATAAGAAACTACATACCAATGAAAACTATAGCAGCTAATAGTAAAATTGATTAATTTTATAAAGAAATAAGATACTACATACCAATGGAAATGCCGGGAGGCAGAGGAAGACCAAGGTTGACAGTTAAGTAACCATTGTGGATAATATTTTCCTGTTCAAAGGGTTTTATGGCTTTACCTGGTCGGGTCCGCCAGAACCCTAGAATCCTCTTCTACCGATACTTCATTTCATACGTTTCAAGGAATTGGAAAATATCAAAAATTTTCACATATTCTTGTGTTCTTTTACTATAGTAATAATTCTACAAATAAAATCAATTGAAAAATAAAATAAAAAAAAACAACAGCATGAAGGCAATTGAAAATATTCAAAAGACGTCATCGAATCTCTTTCTCTTGGCAAGCTATATTTCTAACAATGAATTGTTTTTCTTATTTTACCTAATCTGTTTTATTGTCAAATACATTACCCAACTATAAGCAATTAAAAAATAACAAGGAATAAAAACAGACAAAAAGAACTGTTCGAATAAACGAAATCAATTACTTCAAAGTTTAAGCACTTATTTCTCCGATTGACATCGCCTAATCAAAAATTGTTTCAGAATCTTTTTTGTAGAGAATTACAATACAATACAATATAAGGGGACCTGGGCCCTCCGCCCTTATTCACTGCGACCCCATTGGATCTATTGTGATTTGCGTCCCTGTCTTACTCCCTTTCCAACTTGCAGCTCCTCACATATAGCTTGAGCTCCTTGGGAGTAGCCTCGGCTATGTCCTTGGGCGTAGCAATTGCCTTCCCTATGTGCACTAGCCTGTTGTAGGCCAACGCCTCACATTCGCAGAGGACGTGCTGTGAGGTTTCCTCTTCTTCGAGGCACCAGCGACATGTAGGGTCCTCTACTAGTCCCATCGTGCACAGGTGTTTCCTTAGCGGACCATGTCCAGAGAGAAGTCCGACTATCCTTCTTAATTCTACTCTTGTTAGTTGAAGGAAATACCCTGCCCTATCTTTCGAGATCCGAACAAGTAGCTTTGCCTGCCTCATACCTGGCTTAGCCTGCCAATTCTTTTGAATTTCTTCTTGTTCCCAGGCATTTACTACCTTTTTGACAAAGCTTTTTGAAACACCGAAGAACGGCTCAGGACCATGAAGTATCTTCTCCGATCCCTTTCTTGCCAGCTCGTCGGCCTTCTCATTGCCCTCAATGCCCTCATGTCCTGGCACCCACACAAGCGTAACCCTGTTACGTCTGCCCAGATCACTTAGGGCACTGTGGCAATCGAGAACTAATTTCGAGGAGACACTATGCGATGCAAGTGCCTTAAGTGCAGCTTGACTATCACTATTTATTCGTATTCTTTGCCCTTTAACACCTTTTTTAAGATTTTCCCGGGCTGCGATCTCAATCGCATGAACTTCCGATTGGAATACAGTGGCAAAGGATCCGAGAGCTACGGCTATTTCTGTTCTGGGACCATATACCCCTGCACCAGCCCTCTCATCCTTAAGGGAGCCATCCGTGTACCACATCAGTGAGTCTCTTTGGAGACTTTCCTGTCCTTCCTCCCAGCTCTGTCGACTGGGTATGACAACCCTGAACTGCTTGTCGAAGACAAGTGTCCGTGTCGTCTCATCCGACCGGGTGAGGCATAAATCGCTCTCTTTTAGTTTTTGCAAAATCCTGAGATGTCCCCTAGTCTCATCCCTGCTCACTTTGAGGGACTGAATTCTCAGTGCACCAATCAGTGCCTCTCTCTTGATGCGGATGGCCAGCGGTGTTAATCCTATAATTGCTTCCATCGCCGCAGTAGGGCACGTCCTGATTGCCCCTGTGATTCCCAGGCATGCTAGCCTTTGGACTCTTTCTAGCCTGCTGGCTGCGGTCTTCTCCTCAGTTTTTGTCCACCAGACTAGTGCTGCGTATGTTACCATAGGCCTTACTACAGCAGTGTATAGCCAGAGGAACATCCTCGGACTCATACCCCAGGTCTTACCACAGAGCCTGTTACAGGCCCATAAAGAGACCTTCGCCTTCTCAATCTGTTTGTTGAGATGCAAATTCCAAGTGAGCCTTCTATCCAGTGTTATTCCCAGATATTTGATCTCATTTGTGACCAGTACAGGAGACCCCTCCACCAGGATAGGTTCCATATTCAGATTCCTTTTCCTAGAGAAAGGGACTACCTTAGTCTTTTCAGGATTAACAGTTAACCCAAGATTACGGCACCATCTCATAATCATTCCTAGTGCCAGCTGCATACGTTCCTTTAGGACATGCGGAAATCTCCCTCTTACTAAAACCACTATATCATCCGCATATCCTATTACTTCGTATCCAGCTTCGGAGAGAGTTCTAAGGAGGGAGTCCACCACCATTGTCCACAGCAGGGGTGATAAAACACCTCCCTGGGGGCAGCCTCTAGTTGCCCTTATTCTAGTGGAGACCCACCCCTTCCTTGCTCTGATTCGCCGGCTTCCCAGCATAGCCCTGACCCATCTTCTAAGGATGAGCTCAGCACCAAACTCCCTGGTAGCCTCCTCTATGGCTGCATATGAGGTGTTGTCAAAGGCACCCTCTATATCCAGGAATGCACATAGCGCAATTTCCTTGTTCTGAAGTGAGTCCTCTATTTTTCCCACTAGATAATGCAGGGCAGTTTCTGTTGATTTGCCCTTTTGATACGCAAACTGCTGGGCATGCAGAGGATGCCTTCCTAAGAGGTCCTCTCTGATGTGCATGTCCACTACCTTCTCCATTGTTTTCAACACGTTGGAAGAGAGACTTATAGGTCTATAGGATTTAGGTAAGTCCAGGGGCCTTGTTGGTCCCTTTGGTATAAAGATCACATCCGTGTCCCTCCAGAGACAGGGGATGTATCCATGTGCATAGCTTGCCTGAAACATGGCTGCTAGAATGCCTGCAAGCTTTTCTTTCCCATGGATTAGCTGAGCAGGGATAACACCATCTCCTCCAGAAGCCTTGTACGGCTTGAAGGTTCCTATTGCCTTGTAGAGAATTTATAAAGCTTTCAGATAATTTCTATCCACTTATCACGATTTCCCAACCGTGTTCGAGATATTAATGAAATTATACGAAGTTCCCAAAACTTTTCATGTCTGTTCATAAAATATTTTATTCTAACCCTTCCTTAACTCCAAACATAACCAAAAGTTTAGCATGTTAGTTTTGATGAAATTCAAACATGCAAAAAATGTTTCAACTGAATCCCATGATTCTAACTACCCAAACCAAAAACGATATTCAACAAATATTTTTCCAATTTTCTCGAAAACGGTTAAAGCTATCGCCTTGAAAATGGTTTCATTCGTTTTTCTTGGCAAGAAACCTATAAAACGAGTACTTACAAGCATATGAACTCAAAAACGTTACGATTTTTTTTGCGCGAATTTCGCCCCAAACACCATCTCCAAGTGTGCGGATTTTGCTGGTTAACGAACTTGACCTTTCAAATTGGACGACGGATTTTTGTACCAAATTTCATCAAAATCGGACCATTAGGGAAGCCAGAAATGAGCGAACAGACAAATATATATATATATATATATATATATATTTAAATATATACATACGTATATATATATATATATGTATATATATATATATATATATATATATATATATATATATATATACAAATTTGAACCACCGTTATTTTCGGTCTCTAGTGGTTCTGAAACGCGAAATTATCTAGTCGGCACTTCCGGATCTTTTCACGAGATCAACCTTATAAGCGGGGTTCCTCCCTATGAAGGGAGGGAGGAACCGTGCTAAAATGTATGAAGATCCCAAAAATTTTCATGTCTATTAATACATTTTTTTTTCGCATACTTCCTTAACTCCAAATATAACCAAAATTTAAACATCTTAGTTGGGATTAATTTCCAAGATGTAGAACAAATTTTAATTGAATCCCGCTATTCAAAATACACACAAAAAATCATGACATGCGAAAACATTGATTCCACTTTTCTCAAAAACAGATATCGCATTAAAAACGGTTTCATTCATTTTCCTATGTTAAGAAACCTATAAAAGAAGTACCTGCAAGCATATGAACTCAAAAACGTAAGCGTTACGATTTTTTTTGCGGGAATTTCGCGCCAAACGCCATCTTCCATTGGGCGGATTCTGCTGGTTAACGAACTTGACCTTTCAAATTAGAAGACAGATTTTTGAACCAAATTTCATCAAAATCGGACCATTTTTGAGCCGTCGGGAGCGTTAACAGACAAGCATATGTATAAATATATATACACACACACACCCATATATATATATATATATATATATATATATATATATATATATATATATATATATATATACAAATTTGAACCACCTATATTTTCGTGATCTATGGGGTCTGAAACGAGAAAGTTTCTAGTCGGCACGTCTGGATCGCGTCGTGAGGTCAACCTCATAAGCGGGTTCTCCCTATGGCGATAGGGAGGAACCGCGCTGAAAGGGTTGGCGTTCAGATGGTGACCCACATAGCTCTACGTGCAATGTATGTTTATCCTGACCGATTTGTATGTAAACGCTATATCAATAGATGCAGACATAGCGTGACTGATATCGCTGTATCTACCATGCTTCGCAGGTTAATCCTGTCATATCAGCATATTCTCTCATCAAATGCATGATGGATAAATATTTGTTGATTCTCTCGGGAGTAAAACAAATTTCGTGATGTCTTAAAAAGATAAATGACAAATAATCGAATTTTAACAAGAATAAAGCCAGTCAAGAACAGTCAATTTCTTTCAGAATCTTCTTTTAACAGGATTTCAGGTCTATAGGAAAACTCAAGAAACGGCCTCCGCAATTCGAAGTGTAATGTTTTAATTATTCCGGTATATATCTTCAAATTTTTACTTTAATTATAGTTTGTATAGCTTAACATTGTAAATAAGTAAATTGTATAAGTTAATTCAAAATATGAAGTATATTCATTAGTAAAACTATATCAGATTTAAATCTCTATCTTTATTTCTATGTCTGTAAAAGTATATCATAAAAAGGACCCACTGTCAACATTACTACATGCACATTACTTCACCGAGTATATAAAACATCACGAAAACTGCCTGAAAATATTCACAGACGGATCGAAGACTGAATACGGAGTTGGCTCAGCAGCAGTTGTACAAGGAGAGATTTATGCCCAGAAGCTGCCTCCATATATAAACATTCTAGGGGCAGAACTATATGCTATCCTCCTTGCACTGAAAAATACTCCAAATTCACATCATAAACATATTATCATTTTCAGTGGCTCGTTGGGCTCGCTGCAATGTCTCCAAAATATGTATACAGCCCATCCCATATGCACTGAAATAAAAGATACAATACACGACAGACAAAAGATACAATATTATACAATAAAAGATACAATAAAGATACAATAAAAGATACAATATTACAGACTACAGGAAAACACATAACACTATCATGGCTGCCTGGACATAAAGACCTCGGACAAAATACGACAGCTGACAGACATGCTAGACTTGTGACAGAAGAACAGACATACTTACCATTTGATCTATTTCACCATGACGTTACTAGACATACTAGGAGAATAATACTAGACAAATGGCGACTTGATTGGCATACTGTGACTGACAATAAACTAAGAACTATTAAACCCAATATTACAGACTGGACATCATCGTACAGGAACTCACGCCGAGAAGAAGTAGTCCTTGCGAGGCTAAGAATCGGCCATACACGCATAACTCATGGGTACCTAATGACAAAGACTGACAAACCTAAATGTACGACTTGCAACATAGACCTTACAGTAAAACATATTCTAACAGACTGTCGGTTACGGCATAACTTGGACATTCCTCATGACCTGACAGACATACTTTCTGAAGGCAGCCAGCATATTGATACAACATTGACATATTTGAAAAACACTAACATGTACGACAAAATATAAAACAATACAATAACCAGAAGAATCCATTTCACCTTTTTTTGCAATAATGATACGGTAAAAATAAATAAATTAACTAATTCAAAAATTAACTTAACTTATTAACTTAAAAATGATTTTTTAATTTATTTTCTAGAAATTTATTCAATTATTGTTTTCTTGACTATTCATTTTTCTTTTCAATTTCAATTTTTGTTTTCTTGACTATTCATACCTCAATACTTGCCTAATTGTCTGTGCTAATATTTTGGAGTGGCGTCGTTTAATACAGCGCCTACATCAGCTTACTACAAGGTATTGAATGCTCTTCGCTTTAGATGCGGAGCATTATCTATCAATAAATAAATAAAAGTATATCATCTACCAATGTAAACAATTTTGCCACATGTACAGCTCTTATCGCCTCTTATCTATTAGAATATATATATATATATATATATATATATATATATATATATATATTCCCCTACATTCTCAATGCATCTATAATGCATCAAAAAGTGCAGAATTTATTAACTCACGATTATGTCAGACATAGCAGGAAAGTTATTCGGTGTCACACTGAATCATAGATGCAGTACACCAAATATCACCAGAACAATCAATACCAAGCAAGAGAGCAAAATGTTTAGCAATAAATAGATTTGACCATAAATAAAATTTAAATAAATAAGTACAAAAATGAAAACCTGTTCTGTTTCTTGTTTTGCGATTTTGTCCAAAACGAAGCGAAATCGAGCAAATCTCTAAAGTCAATAATAATATAACAATAATAATAATAATCAATTTGTCTTAGTTTTTCGGTCCCCTACTCGCTCCTGAAGTTTTCCCATTTAAATTCGTGACGCCCTGTAAATTAGCTATATGCTCATATAGTCGGGAGTTCACCAAATTTCATCGGCTACTCGGCATCTATTTTAATATACTCATATAGTCGATCACTAATTAGTTATTCCGTCGTTTTTGCCGCAACATCTGTTCTCCATATACCCTGAGAAGACTTGGAGTAATGTTTTATCGACAGCCTTGTTGAAAGTCAACGTCAAGCGTAAAAATAATACGCCTTTCTATTATTATAGCGGGACTGTAGAGAAGTAGAAAAAGAATAATTTTTTATCTTTTTTCGTTCAAACAGAGCATTGTTAAATCAAATATATGACAGGCAGGGGTCTATAAAAATTGAATGAACAAAGTAAATTAATTTGTTAACACCACCTCTACTTGTTTCCCACCCTCTTTTATGCCTATTGAGGAAAAGGGAGCGGACACGTAGAGCTGGTTGATTCTATTTTTATCGACTCTTTACCTGGCATATATTTGATTAAAGAAATTTGCGTCACTATAAGATGTTAGTTTGAAATAGAAAGAGAAAGAAAAATTGAAAAAATAACGCTCAATAGGAGATGCATGGGGTAAGTTATTTCCGCAGTAAGGCTGTAGCGAACGGTTTATTTTCACAAGCTTATAAAAAAAGCATATTATAATTTGGTGAGCATGGCAGATTCATGAATGGAGATTGTTTTGTTGGCCGATGATAACGCTTTTCATCATCATCTCTTCATGAAAACTTTCGATGTTGAGATTATGTTTCTATGTTGATTTTATTACAAATATCCTTATATACGATCCTCATACGGTGTCTATTATTATACTGAGCACCTTGGAGTACAATAGTGTGTACGTTGGAAGACAATGCCGGAGAATACCTCCAGATGGGGCACACATCTTGGAAGGTGGTTTCGCCCATAAAGAAAAAACATTTCTTAGGAATTCACATGGCACAAGGTAGGAAGCATTGACGCATTTACACTTTCCTCTGTTATTACCTCCTCGACAGTCCTCTTCCATTACATATCTTTCGAGACAGGTGTAGCCTTTTTCATACGCCCTTCAGTCTCATAAACACCAAATCATTAAAGAGCTACGATATACCCCCCCCCCTAAAAAATAAAACAGTATTCTGCTAGTTAACGAGCTTGTGTTTTTTCAGAGAAGTATGTTTGTACTTTTATAAAAATACGACCATTTTGAGGGTGCTAGAGAGGAGCTGACAAATAAAGAAATTTGGACCACCGCTATTTTCGTGACCTATGGGTTCTGAAGCATGGAAATTTTTCGCCGGCATTTCCGGATTGCGTCATAGGGTTTTCCAACAATGGAGGGAGGGAAACTAAATATAATGAAAAGAAAACATTTTATTCTTATTCCGGGACAACCCTAAGGAATAATTTTGAATTTGGCAGAATCGGGTTATTAAATATTAAATTAAAGCACTGAAGTTTGAATGGAAACAAAACTAGTGGTTGGGTTAAACTTGCACGGATTAAAAGTGATGGAAGCGTCGGGATTTAATGGTTTCTAGGTTGGAGCATGGCGGACAGACAGAGGTAAGGAATTCCACTGAGGTGGCACTTGTGACAAATGCTTTTTCTAATAACGTTTTACGGAGAGAAGGGATATAGATATCGGAAGGCCAAGGGCGGGTGCTACAGGAGTGAACAGAGGATTTAAATTTAAGGCTTTGAATAGAGTAAGAAGGTCTTCGGGATTGAATTGCTTGGCATAGAACTGAGCCGAGGATGTACTGGCGACGATAAACAGGAAATAGCCGAATCATCTCAAGGTAGAAGTTCAGGTATATATGGGAGTCTCTGGGGATCCAAAGGATAAAACGAATGAAACAGTACATGACGAGAATCGCCAGAAACTTCACCGTACATCAAACAACATTAGTCTAACTGGAGAAATAAGAGAGATGTTAAAAGGAGTTAACAGGTCTTCCTTGGCAGGAAATTTCCGGAGAGGTTAAGCTGTCTGACGATAAATATGGATCCCAAAAAATGCTAGAAATATAATTTTTCCATGAAAGGTTTTGATCAAATATGATTTCAAAATTTCTAACTGGCGTACTATGTTTTATAGCGATGCTGTTGAGGTAAAGGGCTGGAAGAGGGGGAGCAGAACTTAAGAGGGATTGGATACCTATTACAATGATCCATGCCATTGATGTCATTAAGATCTTCTTGCAACTTGCAACAGCATCACGTAGCACTGAGGCTCAAAGGATAACGAGATCTGGGAGTCGCACAGTGTGGCCAAACGACATTTCGTGTTTCAAAAAAAGCTACAGCCTCTAAATCTTAACCGATTTCAAAGGTTTTTAAAAAACGAAAGCTAATAAAATTTAAAACAACTTTGTCTAGCCAGATATTAGTTTTTCGTTTCCTCCGTTTATTAAATTACGTGTAAATAATTCACGAACTTTTACAATTGAACATGAAATGATATTTTTTTTATCTAACTTAATATTAGCACTGATATAATTGAAATTAAAAATTCAAATCCTGATTAGACTTGGAAAAAATCAGACACACGTCTTCAAAACGTAAATTTATCTTAATTCAACAATGAGATTAATAGAAATAACATGATTTTTGACTGATTTGAAAATTAATTTTGATTTTTTCCAAGTCTAATCGGGATTTGAATCATTAATTTAAACGATATCAGTGTTGATAATAAGTTAGATGACAAATAAAATATTATTTTATGTTCAATTGTAAAAGTTCCTGAATTATTTACACGTAATTTAATAAACAGAGGAAACAAAAAACAAATACCTGGCTAGACATAGTTGTTCTAAATTTGATTAGCTTCATTTAAAAAAGAAATATCATTTGGGCCCAGTGTTTATCGCCAGCGTAAAGTTGGACTATAGAAAGAAGAAGACCATTAATGTTTACAGGAAATAAAGTTGGACTATAGAAAGAAGAAGACCATTAATGTTTACAGGAAATAAAGTTGGACTATAGAAAGAAGAAGACCATTAATATTTACAGGAAATAAAGTTCGGGATAAAGAGCAGCCTTGTGCACACCACGGGAAAGAGGAAGAGGACAAGAGGGATTGCTGTCGGGCATCACTGCGTATTGGATAGAAAGGATTGGAGCCAGCTGATGGCACTCTTGGACAAGGAAAGGGATTGGAGTTTGGTGAGAAGGATTTGATGGTCAACGGAATAAAGCGCTTTGGAAAAATCTAGGAGAACGAGGATAGTGAGTTGTTGGTTATCTGGGGTAGTTTGAATATCATGGGTGATTTTTATGAGCGCTGATTTGGTGGAGTACGGAAGCCAGACTGGAGAGGATTAAGGAGACGATTCTATTCAAGGTTCAAGGGATGAAACGCGCTAAGAAAACCCCAAGCATCCATTGGTTTCCAAACTCGTGATACTACTTGGCACCCTTAATTGGCTTTAATATGACCCTCCAAGTGAACATCAATGAAATTTTAATACAAAAAGCAATTACGGAAGAAGAGTTATACTGGAAGGAAAGGTACTGGTGCCTAGGGAAGGGGAGATGGTTACATTTATTTCTATAAACGGAGTTTCAGTTATCCTCCCTGGGCTAGAATACTTCGTCCAACTTTACTGCTTCTTTTATTCCTCCTAGCGGAAGTCATACCCCGTGAAATTATTTCACATATATTTGGAGTAACTTCTTATTAGGTAAGTCCGTCTCGGAGAGTTAGCCTCGTTTTAGCGCGTTTTGGTTTAGAATGATACTGTATTTTTCTTTTATTTCAAACCTACAACAAAATTTAAAAGAAATGATGGGTCTTTCGGCTAAAACATAAAATAAAATTGCATTATTCACAGAAGAATTTTTTTTTCTTAGATCATTTAATAAGCTATTGTGTGGCATTCTACTCGTACTTACCTCGAATTATGAATCCCTTAATGTATTTAATAAAATAAATGAAAGCCCAATTTTATTTATAATGCCTAATAAAATATGTTTTTTAAAAACTTTTTCTCCAAGCGTAAACCTTTTTTTCGTTTTTTATGGGTTCCGAAATATGAAAGTTTTTCTCCCGGATAGCTTCATGGCGCCGACGCACAGTGGTATTTTTAGCTAATCTAGGTGGACAAAATTATTTTATCACGGATTCATATAGAAAATGACTTGCTGATCACGAATATACCCTATTTTAGGGGTCGGAAATAAAGTCTTACCCTTGTTTTCTAACTTTTTCAGCAGAAAAAGCCGGTTTTTATTACATTTTACGTTTTAACCAAAATTAGAATTAAAATGTTTTAATTTTTTTTATTATTATACTTTTTTTTATAATTTTTTTAACTTTTTTAAAGGCAACAACGACAAAAAACATCAAGACTAGGTATTAAAAATAATATTAATAATCGAAAAAAATACATCACCAACAATAATTGAAAACACAACAATACATCAAAATCAAAATTAAGTTAACAAAACTAATAAATCATTCTTGGTCAAGTACCGTTTTATTCAACAAATTAATTATTTCACCTGGGAAGGAATGAAACTCTTTCTTATGTTGACGAATTTATGCACTCATACTAGAAATATACGGATAGCTCGAGTATATTTCTGAAATACATCTTCAATATTCGATAGCCCCCCACTACTGGCAGATTAACTTAAATCTTCTTCTACATCTGATTGTGTATCGTCATCCAAACTGTATCAAGCCATTCACCAAAACCTTTCTAAATCTTTTTGTTCGGTTTGCTGTTTGCCACTTATCACGTAAATGTCTTGAGGATGTCTCCAATTTTTTATTTTTTAAATTTTCCTTCTCTTCTAGTAAACCAAATTATTGGTGTACATGTTTTATACCTTCCTGTTTTGTTTTTTTTGTTTAGACTTTGTAAGATCCTAACTTCAAAAAGTTCCCTTTTCGATGTGAGCATTTTTTGCA
Organism: Gonocerus acuteangulatus; assembly: GCA_946811695.1. Lineage (NCBI taxonomy): Eukaryota > Metazoa > Arthropoda > Insecta > Hemiptera > Coreidae > Gonocerus > Gonocerus acuteangulatus. Next base: position 81,904,440 of record OX328132.1, on the reverse strand, counting down.
GAAAATCAGTTATAATTATTAAATAGGCAGATTCTGGCAGCTAATTCTTGCTTTTCCAAGTCATTACATAATTGACAAACAAGAAAAAGTTAAAACAAGGCCGGACAGCAAAAGTTCTGTACCATAATAACTTACCAATAAGGGTATTACAAATCGCATCGCGTAAAGCAAACATTAATAGTAATTTATTATGATAAATAATGAAAGACGATCATACTTACCTTTCTGAAACATGAAATAAATTTGTAGTAGGTACTGACAAATCATTTTTGGAACTGTAGTATACATTCAAAGATGGAGTAATAACTTTGCAGTGTAAAATACCCTAATATAATTAATTCGTAATCCCTTAATGTTGTTGTTTTTGAGCCGACTGATTCTTGTTTTGTAATCTATATACTATCTAGGAAAATACTGCAAGGTCTAATTAAAGATTTGTTTTCATGAATTTTTCGAATTTTGACCAGCTAGATCAGTTAAAAATACCACTGTGCGACGTCATGAGTGGGTTTCCTCCCTATGGAGTGAGGGAGGAAACCCACTCAAAAAATACCTGTCGGAGAAGCTAAAAATGTATTAGTAATTAACTATATGCTCAGAACTGAGATTTTCTCTCAAATTAAAAATGTAATAAGAAATTTATGGAGAAAAAAAAAACTGCCAAATAAAACTAATATCCTGTTCATTTTTGTGATCTTATCTGTAATAAATGAAAATTATTCTTGTCCAAATTTATTTTTAATGATTACAGTATGTCTAAGGGTGCGTTTACACTAGGATAGTTATTGCAGGATATTTATACCAAAGAGAAATTGCGACTAATGGAAACCATGTAAAATTTATGTCTGACATAAATTCTACATGGTTTACACTAGTCAGAATTCCTCTCTGATATAAATATCCTGCAGTGTAAACGCACTCTTACATTATAGTTAAATAAAAAAGAAAAAGAATTACTTCGAAAATTTCCTGGCTTCCTTCTTGCTGAACTTACTTACCTTTGGTCATATGATAATGTCCTGACATGATGGCTCTAGATGGCTCAATTCAAATGCGTTTTATGATCTTCTTCAGACTTTTATAAGTATGGCGTTTTCGAAACAATGACACTTGAAGAAGAACTGTGTTGGTAAATGGAAGGGTTTCCAGCTAACTGCGGACAAGCTATAACGAACTGGCATAATTAACATTATCCAGGAAGATGGATTTTAGCCATGTGCGGAAACTATTAATTAAATAAAACTATTAGTAATAACAAACAACTATTATTTGTAAACAATAACATTATCCTTCTTTATGTCAAATAGCAAATAATTGTTGCAATAACATAAAGGAAATTTTATTGTGTTAAGTTAAACTACTTCCTGTTTATCTGTTTCACTTTATTTCTAACAGCTATAAACATTTTACCTGACTATTGTATTTTTTTGTGTAGCTTAACAAACAGAGATGTTTTTAGTAAAACTTGTAGGAATAGCTATTAATATTTTTTCTTAAAGAGATAGAGTTGAAGTTACAGGTTTTAGGAAAAGAATAATGTAACTTTTAGTTATTGGGCCGTAACATCCGTTGTCTCGTAAACAAAAAATTTATTCTAAATGTCTTAAATACACAAACAGTAAAAACTTTCAGGTTAAATGCTAGAAATAAAAAAAAATACCTAAGTAACGGTGACTTCTTGAAAAAAAAAAACTTAAGATATTAAATATCTTGAAAACTTTTGGATGAGGCTGTATGGGCTTAAAATTGATTGTTTTAACCAAACTTATCACCTCGGGATGGATGTGGGTCAACTTATTAGTAACCCTGTATATATATATATATATATATATATATATATATATATATATATATTCAGGGAGCAGGAGGAATAAGGTTTATTCGGAATATACAGAAATAAATAAATAAAGTAAATGTAGTTAAATTAGAAGATATTAAATCAATTTATTTGAACCTTTGACTGTCACAGGAACGTTATTTATCAAATAATTATATCTCTTTCAATAGGATTTTCCTCCCACATATTCGGGAATTGGAGTGGCTTTATTATTGATCCATTCTATTCAGATGCCGTCAGCTTTCAAAAGGACAATAGTGATTACATACAGTAAACGAATAGGTCAATATAACTTAATACACAAACATTTACTCTTGTCCTTTATGCCCAACAAGTTGACAAAACAGTCAATTAATTACTCAGAGAGGGGCATTCTTCTTTATAATTCCCATTGTATTTATCCTATTATTGAGTTTATTTTCAGTTGATTACCACATAATCCGTTATAAATTATCATTTTAAGCAAGCGTTGATTTACTGATACTGCGAACTACTTTTAAAATATTTCAGTTCAGTAATATTTATATAATAAAGGCCAGCATGTACTGTTCTATATTTCAAATTTAGAGAGCCAAAAGTATTCTTAAAGGATCTGTAATTACATATTAAGTGGTAATACTGCCTTGTGTGATCAAAATTAAAGTCGTTTTCCCAATTTTTTTAATTGCCTGGGAATGACTGATCACTCGTGAGTGATAACATTTCCGCAGTATGTTACTAGTTATCCAACTTGCTGTCCAGCGTGTCTTGATCTTTCCTATCATCTTAGAGGGCCTTCCAAAATGCCTTAAATCATCTAACAGTACCTTACATCCAATCTAAATGCCTTAAATCATCTAACAGTGCCTTAAATCCAATCAAAATGCCTTAAATCATCTAACAGTGCCTTAAATCCAATCAAAATGCCTTAAATTCAATCAAAATGCTTTACATCATCTAACAGTGCCTCAAATCCAATCAAAATGCCATAAATCGTCTAACAGTGCCTTAAATCCAATCAAAATGCCTTAAATCATCTAACAGTGCCTTAAATCCAATCAATATGCCTTAAATCATCTAACAGTGCCTTAACTCCAATCAAAATGCCTTAAATCATCTAACAGTGCCTTAAATCCAATCAATACTTTTCAGTTCTTTCTGTCATAAGTTTTATATGGTATGTTAAAGTATCCAAAAAAAAAAAGTATTAATTCTTAGAAAAACAAAATGGCGGTGCTGTGTCTGGCGAACGGAATCTCTCTTTTTTCACGACAGTCTACAGGGGGCAGTTCTTTTTCTAGAGCAAAGAACTGAACACATTTTGAAAGAAGAAGTTAAAATTACGTAGGATGTTTAAGAAATATTAATGTTTTCGAAAATGGTGAACAGTTGTTCATTTTATATTAAAAAATCCGTCGATAACGGGTCATAAAATCGTTATTACTAAATGAATTGAAAAATATCCTACCTAATTTTCTAGAAAATGTCATTAGGCAGCTGCAGTTGAAATTTGAAGTTGATCAGTTAAAAATTGAAGGTGCCAGAGTATCGCCCGATTTGAAAACCATAGTTTTGAGAATATTCTCTTTAATGTTTAATGCACTGAAATGTTAAGGGGCATAAGAATATAGCTGTTTTTTGTCCATAACCAAACATCCTAATCCTGGTTTTAAATTTTGAAATGTATCGGGACTTTAGTTGAAAAACCAAATTTTTGGTACATTTAAAAAATGTTCCGCCACGTATCACTGTTGATGAAAATGGTAAAAAAAAAATTACAAGGTAGTAATACCCCCTAAGGCAGTCCGATTGTAGATCCTTTACACGCTTTCATGGATAACGAATTTCTCACGTGGCGAGGAATACTGAGCAAATACTAATAAATATAGAACAATACAAAGAGATAATCTTGTATTGTAAGATGGTGACCCTATATTTCAAAATGTATTTTACGTGAAACATTTCATTAAAACTACACTGCGTGAAGTTGTGGCTGTGATTTGAATTTAAGTACTCCTGAAGAAGCATGAAGGGGACGTGAAATATGTTGAGCGAAATAAAGGATTATTAAAGGATATCGTGTAATTATTGAAATTTGAAAGCGGTCAACCAACAAATGCCCATTCTAGTTAATATTCTTTGTTTACTTGTGCTTAAGGGCAAAAAAATGCAAGGTCGTCATTGCCCGAGTTAATATTGTAGTACACGGGATTGGAAATAGATGACGTAATTTTAATTTGGACAAAAGTTTTTTTGTTTTTTTTTTAAATGAGTAATGATAAATAAGAAAATGTTGCTTTGTAATACAGAATAATTTAATGTTTTATTGATTTAATATTTTAATTACTCAAAGTGACACTTCAAGAATTTAATAAAATCATTGTTGCGGAGAGGCCTCCATCTGATCAAATCCAAACGAAGGCTTGTCATTTTATTTCTATATGATAATGACTATGACCGAAACATTATAAAGGAAGTGATAAAATATGTATAACCTTGATTCTTTGTTCTCCCCGCGGCAAGGGGATTCCTACCTAAGGAGGTGTGAGATCGAGCCCCACCTACAGCGTTTTTCATCTATGAGCTCGCTGAAAATATTCCCTGCCCCACCATGGATGTTTAGGAAAGTTGGAAACGCATAGATAGCCCGGAAATAAACGCCTAGATGCAGATGCTCCTTGAAACAAAAATGCCACTAGAGCAGCTCGAGATAGTTTTAATCAGCCCGCACTAGTGCGGGAGCAGCGGTGAATGGGTTAAAGAAACCTCGAGTGAGCTACCAACGGTCTAATCTGATGTTTAATGGGCACTAATTTAGTATATTCAAGATTAATGCCCGTTTGTAGGAGTCCGCTGCTATATCTAAAATTGGACGCTCAAAAAAGTTTACAAAAGTGAAAGCGTAATTACGAGATCTAACAAGGGGACTTTGTAGAGAAGGAATGAGACTGAAGATTAGTCGCTTCATGCTCAAAGAGTAGGTAATGTCTGGGCCTTTGACCTAAACCTACCGCACAAACAGCCTCCTACAGCACCATAGAACACGAGATAAATTTGTCTCTTAATCCCTGTGCCTTTAATACCTGTTTTCTCGAGGAAGGGACTTCTTTTTAATTTCATTTTTTTTCCTTTCGAGTTTTATACTCCTGAAAAATAATATTAAAAAGTCGAACTCCTAGGAACTAAGAATAGTTTATGTTTTGTTCTCCCCAAATTTCGAGGGCAATAACACTCAAAACCCAAATTAATGTTCAATGTATGTACGAAAGCACCACATTTCTATATGAAATATCAAATAAACGACCTGACTTTCAAATTATCTAGGAAAATTGAGAAATTACACAGGTTTTCATTTTTTTTTAAATCAGCTGCAGGGAATCATTTAGCTGAATTTTATGTTTTCTGGTGTGATGAATCCAAGAATGACCGCCTTTTTGCATATCACTTATAGCTTTTTTGAAAAATATAAGAGGTGGGCACATAAATATGTACAACAAAAAAAAATTATAATGTACAAACTTAAATAAAGTCTTCGTTTACAACACTGTCATGACGGGGTGGTTATGACATGAATTTGGGCATCCTTACACCAATCCTAACCAACCCCTCTTCTCCCATAACGTCTCACTTTCATGTCGTATCATACCTGGGAGTGGCATGACTAAATACGAAATCAAAAATATCTATGTAATTAATAAGTTTGACAATCTGGCAGATACTACCAAATTTGAGGTTTAAAAAAACAAGCGATAGTTATTCAAAAAAAAGTTTTACTAAATAACTGAACTTTTTGGAGTATTTTTTTTTTACGGTTTCAGCATGCTAATCTTCATGGCAAGCAGTCAGCACTCTCATGCGTTTTTTGGTCACAGATCTGTGTTATCAAGCGCAATATTAGACGTTTCAAGATATGATGTTACAGCTATTCTTATTTCTAATATTATTGCACATTTTGGCCAACAAGAAATTCTAACAAATGTGGAAATCAAATAGCTGATATATATAAATATATACAAAATAAAGCATTTTCTTCAGTCTTATATGTGTCTCTGATTTAAGGCCAGGTAGCCTACAAGAATTGATTCAGCTTTGATTCCTAAATGTCCTTCACAGATTACCTTCCCCTTAAGAAAAGTCGCCGCCATTTTCGGAATAGTGCCTCAGGAACCAAACACTGTATTATTTGCAGACATTCTGTACAATATATTCTCTGTACTCATAACTATATACAACTAAAAACTGGAAAAATACACCACGCTTATAATTAATCTCTCAGCGGATAAAACTAACATCACGTATTTACAACAAAAATAAAAACATGTATTAGATGAGCTACATTAACCCATTATTTTCTTCGCTACGTTTACAAACGTTTCGGCTATAGTCATTATCATTTAGAAAAAATAATAGATCTGCAAAATTATATAAATTCACTTATTTTTACTTGCCCATTTCCAAAAACCCTTTTTGCCCAAATTAAAATTTCCCTAATGTTTCGCTGTCCTATTTACCATTAATTACCTTTGACATAGAATATCTCGAGGTGGTTCATCGTAGTTCCTCCTCTTTAGACAGTTACTCGAAATTCAGGATTTCTCTTCTTATTTGGGCAGTTGGTGTGGCCAACATTGTCGCATCATTGACATATTTTGGCGGTTGGGTTTATGTTTCCTTGAAATATGGGTATATTTTGATAGACACATGCATAACAATTGGGTTGGCCCAACTGGTCGTTGTAATTTCTATCTGAAACGGCACTTAACGAAGTTGTCGAAAGCCACCAAAATATTCTATTGTGTTTTTGAGAGCGAGAGAGTAAGAGAGAGAGAGATAAAAGAGAGAGAGTGTGTCAGAGAGAGAAAGAGGGAGAGAGGGAGTGAGAGAGAGAAACCATCCGAGGCAGCAACATCAACAAGCAGCGGAGACGGGTTATCTCTCATCCAAAAACAATGGTCCAGAAAAAATAAAGGGGAAAATAAATAAAATGTTGACGACGCTGGTAAAACTCATTATTAACGGCTTGATATGGAAGTATTTAAACTGTTCTAATGGGTCTTTGGAGATTTATCTACCTTTGGACTGGTTCTTATCAAAGGTTTTTACTCGAGCAGACATGTATGTGCGCCACTTACTCGGCGCCATACTCGTCCTCCCGCTTTCAACCGCCACCCATCGCCATTCACCCACTCACTCCACCATCCTCATTATGAAGGGCCACTTCTTTTATCTCCCCACCACTTCCAGCCACTTCACATTACGCCGAAAATCTTACAATTTACGCCTTTCACAGAAGAGGGCTTGTTTTGAATTATTTTTAAAACTACTACGTATCAAGAGTTACACGTGCCACTTGCTTTTTGCTTGAAACCGGCTCTTAATAAAATCGAGTCTTTTAGGTATTTTCTTTTCATTGAAGACATAAAGAAGATATTAAAGGGCCCATCTTTGAATTAACACCATACGAAAACAAGGCATGATAACGCAGATTTCGCGAGTAGGACTCTTGTCTACATATGGTTATACCCCATCTGGGCAGTTCTCCTCCAGTCTCCATTCTCCTACTGGAAGGTTCACTGATAAAAACAGGCTTCTGGTCTGAACACAAGAATACATAAAAAAAGGACGCTATTCAGAGGGCAGAAATCGTCGTAGCCTCCTTTTAAGTTGGAGTGAAGCACTCAGAAAGGGCGGAGAATTGACCGCTGGGAGCTTACCTCGACCCATTCAAGGGCGTAAGTGGTTGCTTCTAGTGGGTCGGCCCAACTCACCTAGAGGCATTTCATTCCACGATTCTGATTGTTGAGCAACTTTTAGAGTGAGAAATTGGCCATTAATAAATGAAATACGTTACATGGGAAGAAATTATTCTTACTTGTATGAAAAGAATGTGTGTGTTGTAAATACCATAGAAAAGAAAAATTAATTTAAGTAGAGACGTTTTATTTATTATTTTATTTATGACAAGAAATTGTGATAAATGACTGAGGCACACACACACACACACACACACACACACACACACACACACACACACACACACACACACACACACACACACACACACACACACACACACACACACACAAAAAAAAAAAGAGGTATTTTCCAAAGAACCCGAATCCGAAGTTTAATCCCCCGCACGTTAGGTTTAAGAGTATTTGAAGGTGAAATTTCGTATGAAATCTTTAAAGAAGAAATAAGTAGAGCTTCCATAGTTTTGAGGGTCACTGAATTCGAATTCGAGGACACGCTCGAATTGGTCGTATTTCGGACACGCTCCAAATCCGGAGTCCCATCCCGTTAGGTTTAAGAGCATTTGAAGGTGAAATTTCGTATGAAAATCAAAGACAAAAAGAACAGTTCGAATAAGCGAAATCAATTACTTTAAAGTTTTAAGCACTTATTTGACATCGCCTAATTAAAACTTTCTTTAGAACCTTTTTTTGTAGAGAATTTAGTAAGCTTTCGAATGGTAACCTTCTGCTTCCCAAGATTGTCAACGGTTTTCGAGATACTAACGAAAGTATACAAAGTTACCAAAACTTTTCTTGTCTGTTAATAAAATATTTTATTCTAACCCTTTCTTTACTCCAATCCGGAGTCCGTTTCGTCCCATCGCGTTAGGTTTAAGAGCATTTGAAGGTGAAATTTCGCATGAAATCGTTAAAGAAGAAATATCTGAAGCTTCCGTGGTTTTGAGGGTCGCTGAATTTGAATCTGTCTGTTTCAGCAAATCGGCGCAAAATCAAGGTCATTTCAAGGACAAATATCTTTGATTTTGCAAGAAATGAATCTGCACTCAAAATTCCTTTTTTGAAAAATAGACATATTTTTTTCTGAAATTACTTGATTGTACGCCGATGGGGTGAAATAGACCTCGAATTCGAATTCAGTGACCCTCAAAACCATGGAAGCTCTACTTATTTTTTCTTTAACGATTTCATACGAAATTTCACCTTCAAATACTCTTAAACCTGCGGGGGAGTAAACTTCGGATTCGGGTTCAGAGTATCGAAATACATAAGGATATATGTATGGCGTCTTTGGAAAACACCTCTTTCTTGTGTGTGTGTGTGTGTGTGTGTGTGCCTCAGTCATTTATCACAATTTCTTGTCATAAATTAAAATAATAAATAAAACGTTTCTACTTAAATTAATTTTTCTTTTCTATGGTTTTTACAACACACATGTATTTCAGCGTGTCGAAATACATAAAAATATATGAATGGTGTCTTTGGAAACGACCACTTTTTTTGTTTTGTGTCCCTGTGTAATGACTGAAAGGCAAAAAAGTTTTTTTGAAAGCAACGTACTAAAGCATTGCTCGATAAATTACGGAATTTGAAGTTAATTCATTTAATAATATAATATTTATGTAAATTTGGTAAAGCTGGTTGTGGTCTAGTGCAGCAATTTTAAGAATTATCGAGCCTGAATAAATAAATTCTTCATCATTTTGCATTGTTTTATCCTGTTTTTAAATTATTCTGGCATTTTTGAGGCGGCCCATATTTACACCCCACTTTTTCTGGTGCTCTTTTAAAAGCTTTAGTAAATTTTCGATTTCACAATGAAATAATTGATGTTAATCATTTATTTCTTTTAGCGCGGTTCCTCCCTCCTCCCTCCCCCATAGGGAGGAATCCCGCTTATAAGGTTGATCTCATGAAACAATCTGGATGTGCCGACTAGAAAATTTCGCGTTTCAGAACCCCTAGAGACCGAAAATAACGGTGGTTCAAATTTGTATATATATATATATATATATATATATATATATATATATATATATATATATATATGTATATATATATATATATATATATATATATATATATATTTGTCTGTTCGCTCATTTCTGATGAAATTTGGTACAAAAATCCGTCTTCCAATTCGAAAGGTCAAGTTCGTTAACCAGCAGAATCCGCCCTCTGGAAGATGGCGTTTGGGGCGAAATTCGCGCAAAAAATCGTAACGTAAGCGTTTTTGAGTTCATAAGCTTGTAAGTACTCGTTTTATAGGCTTCTTGGGCTAGCAAAACGAATGAAACCATTTTCAAGGCGATAGCTTTAACCGTTTTCGAGAAAATTGGAAAAATAGTTTTTGAATACCGTTTTTGTTTTGGGTACTTAGAATCATGGGATTCAGTTGAAACATTTTCTGCATGTTCAAATTTCATCAACACTAATATGTTGAAATTTTGGTTACGTTTGGAGCAAAGGAAGGGTTAGAATAAAATATTTTATTAACAGACATAAAAAGTTTTGGTAACTTTGTAAACTTTCCTTAATATTTCGAAAAAGGTTGAGAATCTTGGGAAACGTAAGGTTACCATTTGAAAGCTTACTAAATGCTCTACAAAAATGGTTCTAATGAAAGTTTTGATTAGGCGATGTCAATCGGAGAAATAAGTGCTTAAACCTTTAAAGTAATTGATTTCGCTTATTCGAACTGTTCTTTTTGTCTTTGCTTTTGGTACTTAGAATTATGGGATTCAGTTGAAACATTTTCTGCACGTTTGAATTTTATCAACACTAATATGTTGAAATTTTGGTTACGTTTGGAGTTAAGGAAGGGTTAGAATAAAATATTTTATTAACAGACATAAAAAATTTTGGTAACTTTGTATACTTTCCTTAATATCTCGAAAAAGGTTGAGAATCTTGGTAAACGGAAAGCTTACGATTAGAAAGCTTACTAAATGCTCGACAAAAATGGTTCTGATGAAAGTTTTGATTAGGTGATGTCAATCGGAGAAATAAGTGCTTAAAAATTTAAAGTAACTGATTTCGCTTATTCGAACTGTTCGTTTTGTCTGTTTTGTTCCTTGTTATTTTTAAATTGCTTATAGTCGGATAATGTATTTGACAATAAAACAGATTAAGTAAAATAAGAAGATCAATTTATTGTTAAAAATGTAGCGTTCAAAGAGAGAGATCCCAAGGCTTTCCAAATGCCTCTGAGCGGAGGCCTTTCTGCCCGACTTATGGCATAGGTGACCCATACAGGTAAGATTGTAAATCAAGACCTTTCAAGACTGGTTTGTTTGAGATTTCATTTGGATAGGTGTTTCGCTATTGATCTAAACAAAGTAATAACTGTTTCTATTCTATGCCTTCATAAACACTAAAGATAAGAACGGAACCGTTATAGTTGTTAATAAAAGGCCAAAATCTAGAATTTTTCAAAATGAAATTAATTTTAAATAAAAAAAACGTTGTCCATATTTACACCTTATATATATATATATATATATATATATATATATATATATATATATATATATATATATATACGTATATATTTAGCATATGTGTATTACTTGAGAATTGTTGATTGTAAAGGCACGACCATTGGCCTGAAATAAATATAAGGCTGCAGATAGATAGTTCGGACATGAGATATCCTTTAAAGGATTCTAGAAATGTAAGAAATATCCTTTTACACATGCCGCCTTTGATCAGAATTGTTTGTGAAGTCCTTACCGAGAACCAATTTCCATTCTATAGCAAATATCCTATCTCATACAACGTATCTCTTCGCAGACAATTTTTCATCCGAATCTGTAATAAGATCAGCTAAAGGGGAAGATGAAATCGTCTATCATAAGAAGTAAAATATTATGCTGTACAATGTTGTTCTCAGATTCATCGCATTGAGGTACTTTAAAATCCCTCATAAATTTTGATTTAACTCATTGGAATTACTTTGATAAATAGTCTCACTCGCCCCATGTTAGCATGATAATAAAATGGACTCTGGGGCTCGCGGAACGTTAAGATGACGTTTACGATTTAGGACCGAAAATATCTTGTAGAAAATTCATAAACCATTCGAATAATTGCATACCACTTTATAAATACATCAATTGAAAATGCATAGTCAAATGTCGCGAAGGAAAACGGCGCATGTAATTGATCCCGTCAGAGCAGTAACCTCAGCTGTCACGTACGCACAATGTTTATTTACAGGGAAGGATCCAAGACAGCTGAGCGCACTGGTGCAGCAGCTGCAATAGGTATAAATACTTTACAGCTTAAACCAACAAAAAGTACAAGTATTTATTCTGCTGAGCTGCACGCCATTCACCTTGCTCTGGAAAATGCACACGACATACAACAACCAAAAATAACAAGTTTTACGGGCTCACTCAGCTCAATACATGGACTACAAAACATGTACAACGACAATCCCATCATTATGAATATACTAGAACTGATAAACCGAACAAATAAAGAAATAACAATATATTGGCTCCCAGGACATGAGGACATAGGACAAATCACTCAAGCTGACGACTGGCTCGGACGACGGCAAGACAAAACCAACAGGACATAAACAGAGTTACGTTGCAGGATATGCAAACTGAAGCCAGAAGATTTGGTACAGAGAAGTGGGAGCAATCCTGGCACATGACGACGGATAACAAACTTCGAGAAATAAAACAAACAGTAAGTGAATGGCCTTCAAGCAAAAGGGATAATAGAAGAGACGAAGTGATATTATGCTGCTTAAGAATTGGAACAAATTGGAAGGAACCTTGAAGCAGGAAGTTTATTCCGTTTCAATCAACTCAAGAAAGCAATTAAGAGACCGGATCGTAGACGCAGAATACCAAATATCGCCTCAACAATGTTTAGCTAAAATGTATCAAATTAGTACTGGATGAAATGCTTGAATTGCTGCAAAATTTGACTATATTTTGAGCAATATCTACATTAAATGAATCATAAAATAAATAAAGTGTAAATAAATAAGTACAAAAATGTAAACTTTTTTTGCGATTTTCTCCAAAAGGATGCAAAAATGAGCATATCTCTAAAGGATTTTTATCTTAATTTTTCGTCCCCTACACGCTCCTGAAATTTTGCCACTTAAATTTGGGACACCCTGTATTTACACGTATATATACTTCACGGCAATTTCTGTTACGGAGTTGATTGGACCGATAAGGATTTTGAAGAAATTTTCAAAATGTTTTTTATGTGTCAAATCTAAATTTACCTATTATTGTAGAATTTCTGAAAATAAAGAAATACCATTGTATGTACATTGCAATACAGAACGGAATGACATCCTCATTTTTTGTTCTGAAATACAGGGTCAAATTTATTTATGAGAATAAGAAATTAGCTTTTTTTATCTTTTCTAAGTTTATGAACTCTAGTCATGCCTGGCTTACTGGCTGCTATAGGACATTTTGGAAAGTGATTTGGCGGCAATGGATGGATCTTCCACCTGCAAGAATGATGGCTTTATCTTCGCCTGATACTCGCCTATTATTTAAAAGGGATTCATTGATTTAAACTTTATTAGACACCGATGAGGTCGTTTATCAAGACTCGGCCTTCCCCTCTTTAGCAGATAGAATATAGTCTGTTCATTAAGACTATTTTTTATGGACATGACGGCTTTAAGCTTTCTCTAAAGAAGGCATCTCAAGAAACTTATTTGTAGAGTTCAATAGACTATTGTTAGTAGAAACGCCTTGGAAAAGACAAATCCATAAAAAGAACTTGGTTTCACATACAATAAAGGTATTTATTCCGTTCCAAATTCACTAAAGCAGTTTATTAGGTTCCGGTAATTTTTTGATTGACGCATACATCAATTAGACTGTTCTACAAAATTTAACTTTTTGTCTGGGGTTTTTATTTTAATATGTCATTATCTCTAATGTGAGTGTGCTGAATCAGAATATGAACTTAGTTTTTCTCCACCACGTACCAATTTTTAACAATACAGGAAATAGTAAAATATACATTTTTAAACTAGCTTCTATTGAATTTGTGTTATATTATTAAATATGCGTTAATAAACGCATAACTGTCAACTCAACACTCTTCGAAATTAACTAATGTTTCACATCATCACTAAAATGTGAACATTTGAGCAGTTTTTTACACACACCCTTGAAATGAACGTTTTGTTGAGTTCCTACTATGGAAAGAAATTAAATACATCTCTCTTCAGTAACCAGCAATAATCAGCTGTCATATTTATAATACACTTTTCCTGGTAGTGTCTTTCAATTTTCTTTATATCCTGGTAATATCTTTCACCATGATCCTCACTGATACAGCCGATATTTTCTGGAACTTCCAGAATGCTGGAAAGTGCACACTCATATTGCAGCCCAGCTTTCTAAAATATTTTTGTAATTTCCCAGAAAGTTTTTGGTGGCAATCTTAAAACGATTCAGTCTCTTTTTTTCAGTATCTGTCATCGTGTTTTCGAATAAGATATCAGAAATCAACTTTCTAATTTATGGCCCAACAAATACTCCCTCTTTAGCGTCAGATATTCCAGGTAACTTCTTGCAGATATGTATATTTGTAGCAGTTGCCATCCTTATTCAAGGCCTTCGCATATTGCTTCATTAAGCCTAATATCATGTGCAAAGGTGGTAAAAGAACATTTTTGGGGCCAAAAAGACACTCATGAATTACTTTTTTTATTCCTCTAACGAGACTTCCCTCTGCTTCCAATTTTTTCTTGTGTAGTGATCGGATCGGGCTCTACTATCCAATTCACAAATAAAACATGGCATTTTAGTCTAGCCTGACTGCTGGACTAGTAGTATGCCAATAACTCCAAATTTCCACTAACATGTTCATATTTTACTTTTTCTAGAAGTAATTTTAAGTTATGGTATGTTTCCTAAAGCTACATTCGCTGTGATTGCACTAATATTAAGGAATTTATTCTTGTATGTTACACTGTTGCAGTGTTTTATTGTTGTGAAGCATATTAATTTCAACAATGAGATCAGTATTATTTATTCGTTTTGGATTTCTTTTCAGTTACATATACACAGAACTGCATTAAAACATTTGAGGTATAACTACTAATTGTGCAAAAATGGTACGAGCTAGAAAAAAAAACTATTATAGTTTTGTAATCAGCACATCAAATGTAGTAAAGTAGACTTATTTTGGAGGAAACCCCCGAATCAGACATATAGGTGTTATTGTTTCGAGAGGCATTATTTTTATTTATTTTTTATTTATTATTTTTTTTTACGGCGCATCTACATCTTGGCCATTAGCGCCGGAGAGGCATTATTGCTCAGAAAAAGCTGGATGCCAGACTATAATGAACGCAGAATAATAGTAATGCTCATGATTCGTCGAGAGGCATTATTGCTCAAAAAAAGCTGGATGCCAAACTATAATGAACGCAGATTAGTAGTAATGCTCATGATTCTTCGAGAGGCATGATTGCTCAGAAAAAGATGGATGTCAAACTATAATGAACGCAGAATAATAGTAATGCTCATGATTCTTCGAGAGGCATTATTGCTCAGAAAAAGCTGTATGCCAAACTGCAATGAACGCAGAATAATAGTAATGCTCATGATTCTTCGAGAGGCATTATTGCTCAAAAAAAGCTGGATGCCAAACTATAATGAACGCAGATTAGTAGTAATGCTCATGATTCTTCGAGAGGCATTATTGCTCAGAAAAAGCTGTATGCCAAACTGCAATGAACGCAGAATAATAGTAATGCTCATGATTCTTCGAGAGGCATGATTGCTCAGATAAAGCTGAATGCCAAACTATAATGAACGCAGATTAGTAGTAATGCTCATGATTCTTCGAGAGGCATGATTGCTCAGAAAAAGATGGATGTCAAACTATAATGAACGCAGAATAATAGTAATGCTCATGATTCTTCGAGAGGCATTATTGCTCAGAAAAAGCTGTATGCCAAACTGCAATGAACGCAGAATAATAGTAATGCTCATGATTCTTCGAGAGGCATGATTGCTCAGATAAAGCTGAATGCCAAACTATAATGAACGCAGAATAATAGTAATGCTCATGATTCTTCGAGAGCCAAGATTGCTGAGAAAAGCTGGATTCCAGAGCTGAAATGACTGTAAAACGATAGTAATGCTTAGCATCTGTCGAGACAGAGGACCGAGTTTCCTCGCTGTGTAGGAGGAAATGGGTTAATAGAGAAAACTCCCCAGGGGAGAAAACGTCGTTAAAAGGAGTGAAAAATTCAGAGGTGGAATGAACGTGTGGGGAGGTGTCTTCGTTAGCCTCTACCTCTCCATTATCTCCGGGAGGCTGCTCCACGGCTTCCAGCTCTAATCGGTTGGAGAGCTTTTTTTTTCCTCTGTTAAGTTTTTAGTGTAACTATTATACTGTTCGCTCCTCGGCCAGATAACTCCCGCTTTTATTATCTTTATTGTTTGTTCTGTTGGTGAAAACGGGCTAGCAATATTGGAGCATGATTGTGATAAGCTACACAATTTTCATTTTATTGCTAATTTAGAGCCCTTGGAAAATAACCAGTAGGGATTAAAAGAAAAACGAAACGTTTCTAACGAGCCACTGTAGGGATAATATGTAATAAAAATTCTGAATTGCAAGAACTGCGTCACCTGTGTGCGTTCACATTAGTTTAGGACGAGTTTGGGGGCCGTGGCGATGACGTACTCATTACTTTTGTCTTACACATTTTGGATACCATGCCAGGGAACGTTTAATGGGAAAGGAAGGCTAATCTAGGTTAGGCGGACTGATCGCAATGTTATGCCTACGAAGAAATATAAAAAAATTAGAATAATTGTTTTTTAATTGTTGGAATCTTGCCAAAATTTGAATATTTTTTTTGTGCTAAAAACAAATCTGACATCCATTTATTTATTTTTTTACGACGCATCGAAATCTTGTCTATTAGTTCAGACATCCAGAGTGCAGCGAGGATTTTTCCCAACTAGCAGAAGCTATAATAGAAAAACTAGTAATAACAAAAAGAATCCGCAATCCGGCGAGTATTTTTAGAGCTGAGCTCTATGCCTTCCTTATCGGCTTGGAAAGTATACGTAACACATACTAGGGACATGATGCCTTACACGGATTACACAGCGCACTAACGGACAGCTACACACATCATCGACTATTACTCACACTAAACAGGCACATTACCATTCGCTTGCTACCGGCTCACTATGACTTAGCAAACGTTCGTTGGCCAACTCTCAGGCTGAAACAGCTACTGAACAAACAAACGTAGAAATATCAAGTTTACCTTACCAAGATAGGACAAATACAACATTCTAACAATTTCCTGGTGAAATCGATGAACACAACTGCGAGAAAATAAGCTGCATATCTATCAATCGTGCAATAAAAGAATGACCATCCAGTTCTCGCGGGAACGGAAAGGATGAAGTGGTTTTGACTCGCTTAAGGATTTGTTGATCGCGACTTACTCAAAGTTACTCAATGACGAATCAATAACAGCCGAAATGTCAATTCCGCAGTATTACTCTTACAATAAAATATTTAATCACAGAATGCACCCTATGACTTATGCGATCTGTTAAGTGAAGGCGGACAACAAATAGAGTCTATAGCACATAACTTAAACAACAATGGATTATACGACGTCATTTGAACGCAACTAAATATTATATGATGCCATAGTGTCCTCTGGACACATGAATATTCCACCGATGGCTGATAATAAATCATGTGCACCTTCTGGTAACCCCCTTGTAATCCAGTTTCATATTCTTAACTTACAATTTTCCTAGAATGCAAGAGCATAAAGACTTAATAAACACCAAATGTAGATATACACAAAATAATGTAATATAATAATATGTATATAATGTAATAGCTATTACTAAATGTAAAAGTATATTCATAAAGTAAATACACTGAGTATATTGCTGGTGAATGACAATGCTCAAGGGGGTGAAACGAGACCAAATTGTAGTTAAGTGCTGCTAACCGCACGTTTCTATCTGTTTTTGGTTCACAATTATGCTGTTCGAAAGATTATTGTGGAAAAAAATCTAGTTTTCTCTGCTTCTACAAATAATTTTTTAATGTTATATTAAGTTTTTGAAATTAGCATTATATTTGCTTTAATGCTAATGCACATTCAATGTCCAAATATGACATTGCTGTCTTTTTCAAACCTAAATAACTGTTCAAATAGTTGATTTTAATAAACTATTTTAAATTTTTAGTTAGCGAGAGAAAATCTGCAAATTGCGAAATCATAAAAAAGTTGTAAAATTTTATTACCTTTCCAAGGGCATACATTAGAACTCGGAGTATCTAATATTTTAATAATGTATTTGGAAATTCATGGAGAAAACCCAATAATAAATGAAACTAATGTAATTTTTTTTGTGACTTATCAGAAAGAAAATTAGTCTTAATAATTACATTATTAATGATTATGGAACTCTCACCTCTGGACATGTCTATGTGTAGAATATGACACATCCCGATTAGTCAACTGGATGGTTAATTTCAGATGCTTTTTATTATCTCTTTTAGAATGATATAAGTAGGACACTACTTGTAGCGATGTCACTTGAAGAAGAACTATGATAGCCAATGGACGGGTGTCCAGCTCATAATGGACAAGCATTAAGGAATTGACTCAATCCAACATTACCCAGGAAGATGGAGTGGCAGATTTCGCTCTGTTTTCGCATTGTGTTTGACGTCTCTTCATTTTTTATGTGTGCGGTAGGCTTACGTGGGAAGTGTATGAAGTACCCATTCAGGAAATAACCACCTGATCGCAAGGATTCCCGAATCATTTGTGGAAATGTGAGCTAACCATGACGGGATTTGAAGGGATCAGCGGTGTCATCGTGTTCTGCAAGGAGGAGGCCAGTTGTAGAAATTTTTAATTTTCAAAGTAATTCTTCGATTTTTTTTTGTTTTCTTTCTTTTCAAACTTTTATATAAGACTTACTTCAATCGTTAAATGTCAATTTCATCATGAATAATTTTCATATAATAACACACACACACACACACGCATATATATATACTCATACATCTGGTACGCCTCCATCAAGCGAACGTCATATGTGAATTTATTCCCAGTGGGTTCAGTTTGTTATCCGAAAGAACGTCAATACATCTTCATTATGGAAAACACTTAATAAGTCAAATATAGGTCTAAGGGATTTGAGTTTCTTTTACGTTTCCCTTCAGGCTCTGATGGAACTCTGATAATCGCGCGTGATCATTTTGGGGAGGCGCAACTACGCTTACCCTACTTGTTAATGCATATCCAAAAGTTTGATCCTGATGCTCTTCATCGGGGAAATACAGAGGTTTATGGCATATAAGCGGACGAATGCCATAAAATATCCATAATTGCCACGGAGACTAGAGGATGAAATGCCTCTCCCTAACGTAATAATTAGAGCCCGGAAGTTAGGCATTTATTTTTGGTTAAAGTAGGCAGGCAAAAAGGCAGTTAAAATACTGAAAATAGGCAGTACTTTAGTTAAAATAGGCATTTATTAGGAGTGAAGGCAAAGATGAATCTTACTCATTATTAGAGCTCGGAAGTTAGGCATTTAATTTTGGTTAAAATAGGCAGGCAAAAAGGCACTTGAAATACATAAAAGTACTTTAATTAAAATAGGTATTTACAAGGAGTGAAGGCTTTAATGTTCCGATTCGAAACTAATAATAGTTTCGAATCGGAACATTAAAGCATATACGTAATAAATCATCGCACAAGCACCAGGTAAGGAATTTAAGAAAATATTAGATGGATGTTAGGATATATATACGTTTAGGCCATGCGCTTATTTTTAACATTATTAAATATCGGTGAAACGTTATTATTCATACGTTTAACATTATTGGGGGCGAGGTTAGCTCAGAGGTAGAGCACTGGACTAATAACTTGAAGGACCTAAGTTCAAATCCCGATCATGCACTAAAGATTTTTTCTTCTAGTGTCTTCGTTCATGGGTTGAATTCGGCCTCCCTGACCGTCCCTAGGTCAACCCAGCCTTTAATTTTTTTTTTTTTTTTTTTTTTTTTTTTTTTTTTTTTTTTTTTTTTTTTTTTTTTTACGGCGCATCTACATCTAGGTCATTAGCGCCGACATCCAGGGTGCAGCGAGGAATTTTACCAGCGAGCCGTGGGATGATAAAATTCCTGCCGGAGGTTGGGAATCGAACCCACCATCTCCCGCTTATGAATCCAAGGCGCTAGCCATTAGACCACGGGAGACCCCCCAGCCTTTAATTAATTTAATAATGGGTACCTTGGGTGCTAATGACTCTAGCAGTCGAAAATTTGGGTGCCAAGGGGAAAATAAGGCGGCCGGAGCATAGTACTGACCACACTATCTCCCCAGTGTACCGTATGGTCATGAATCAGATACCTCTATAGTATCTGCCTCAGGGCCCTCGTGGCCTGTTAGGGGACTGATTTTTTTTTTAACATTATTAATTATAAATAAAACGTTAATTTTTAATATTACTAACAAGAAGTTGATTATTCATAAAATTCGAATACTTTACTTTATTCACAAAATGCTGAATATTCATAAGATTCGAGTATTTTACTTTATTGACAAGATGTTGAATATTCATAGGATTCGAATATTTTATTTAATTCACAAGATGTTGAATATTCATAAGATTCGAATATTTTATTTTATTCACAAGAAGTTGAAAATTCATAAGATTCGAATATTTTACTTTATTCACAAGACGTTTTATACCCACACATTGACCGATTTTAACGCATTTTCGTACAAAAATACTTGGTGTGATTTGAAAGATCGCGTTTGTTAATCAGCTGAATACGTCCACTGAATCCAAGCGTGAACCAAGTCGTGACGCTTACATTTTTGTGTTACGAGGCGTTACGTTTTACAAGTAATTGCTAAAGTTGTCAAACCGATTTATGCGAACTTTGGTAGATTGTTTTGCTATATAATCGTCATAATACCACTGGAATATGACGACCCTAAATGTCTATTTTTTGTCCTTTTAGCGCGGTTCCTCCCTCCCCTATAGGGAGGAACCCCGCTTGTAAGGTTGATACAATGAAACAATCTGGAAGTGCCGACTAGAAAATTTCGCGTTTCAGAACCCCTAGAGACCGAAAATAACGGTGGTTAAAATTTGTATATATATATATATATATATATATATATATATATATATATATATATATGTATATATTTATTTATATATATATATATATTTGTCTGTTCGCGGATTTCTGGCCTCCCTAATGGTCCGATTTTGATGAAATTTGGTACAAAAATCTATCGCCCGATTTGAAAGGTCAAGTTCGTTAACCAGCAAAATCCGCCCACTGGAAGATGGCGTTTGGGGCGAAATTCGCGCAAAAAAATCTTACGTTTTTGAGTTCATAAGCTTGTAAGTACTCGTTTTATAGGCTTCTTTGGCTAGGAAAACGAATGAAACCATTTTCAAGGCGATAGCTTTAACCGTTTTTGAGAAAATTGGAAAAATAGTTTTTGAATACCGTTTTTGGTTTGGGTACTTAGAATCATGGGATTCAGTTGAAACATTTTCTGCTTGTTTTACTATCATTAAAACTAATATGTTGAAATTTTGGTTACGTTTGGAGTTAAGGAAGGGTTAGAATAAAATATTTTATTAACAGACATAAAACATTTTGGTAACTTTGTATATTTTCCTTAATATCTCGAAAAAGGTTGAGAATCTTGGCAAACGAAAGAATACCATTAGAAAGCTTACTAAATGCTCTACAAAAAAGTCCGACTCGCAGGAACTGCAGCATCTTAGCGCGGTTCCGTTCATGTCCCTAGTGCCATTTGATAAGCTTAGAAAAAAAATAAACTTATTTTTTTTTATATATCTTGTGAAAATTGTCAAAATCCTCTCGAACATCTCGAATAAAAGTGATATTAAGGCGTCAGGGACACCGACAGTAGCTAACTTTTACACAGAAGCGGAAATTACAGAATCTGGCTCTCATTCTAAAGCAAAGGTCTATAAATCAATACAAAATATGCCTAATAAAGCCTTTCTAGAGGATACAGAAGCATGGGCGTATATGAGGGGGGGGGCTGAGGGGACTGCAGCCCCTCCCGAAATTTTGAATTGATGATAAAAACTTCTCGTAAAACCCTTAAAAATAAATTAAATAAGATCACTTAGTTCATAAAACATATTTTATTTTACGTGTAATAGCGTTTTAGTTGCCTAAAACTATTCCAAGCTCTAAATATTTAGTATTCCATACCCTGGAAATGGTCTCAGCCCCCCCCGAAATTGTTTTTATATACGCCCATGTACAGAAGGATCAAGAAGAAGTACACAAGATTGAGTAGAATACCCAGCCTAATATAGCCTATATAGAACAATATGCCGAATAAAACCTATCTAGTAAATACACAAGGACAAATAAAAGTCTTGACGAATAACAAGTCAAGAAAAAAAACTTTATTTAACAAAATAAAACAAAGTTTAGTTGCCCAACTACAATAGAATAATATACCTAATTAAGTCTATGGAGTAGACACAAATGGACCAAAAACAAGTCTTGTGGAATATTGTTTTTTTTTTTTCTAATTAAATACTTTTTATCAATATTTAGTATATAACCTTTGTTAAAAACTATTGATTGCTAATTGATGAATCGGTTTACAACTAAGTAGTCTTTATCAATATTTAGTATATAACCTTATGTTTGGATCTGAGTTTTTGGGGTGCTCTCCGCCTAGGCTTTGTATTTGTGTCGGCAGATACCTGGGGTATATTTACAGCTCTTGAGGATTAACTCTTAGCAGGTAAATTTCCTGCGGCCCCCTGGTTTCTACGGGCATTGAACTTTAGGAGGATTGGATTTAGGACTTAATATACATATGTAGACTAAATCATAGCAAGAAGTAATCCTCCGTCGTCGGTTCTTAATTATGTAGACTCGCTAATGTTATCCAATCTTAGATACATCGTATTTAAAATCCACAGCAAAAACACGACATTTCATCAGAATCCCCTGCTGAATAAAACTTATATAGAATAATATGCAAAATAAAGCCTATCTAGTGGATAAAAATAGAGGAAAAAAGCCGTTCGTGGTGGTAGAAAATCTTAAACGTATTTCGCTCAGAAATCTCCGAAATATTGTCACTAATTTTACGTATCCTGTTTTATAGCCAAATAGATTAATATTCTATAATCAATAAGAAAAATCTACTAACAATAAAAAACTATGGGTAACAGATGAAAATAGGGAATACCAAGAATAATTCTAAAGAACGAAATCAACACCAGTACTGTCACATCTAGATATTCATACGGCATCTTCGAATTCTAACAAACAAAATATTGATTCTAATTATTCGTATCCTGTTTTATTGACAAATACATTTGACTACTATAAGCAATTAAAAACACTAGGGAATATGCCAAAGAACTCGGAGTAGGAGCCTCGACAGTTTCAAGACATTTGAAGGAAATCGACAAATCCAAAACTGACATTTCATACGGTATTTCTCCGATTGACATCGCCTAATCAAAACTTTCATTAGAACCTTTTTTGTAGAGCATTTAGTAAGCTTTCTAATGGTATTCTTCCGTTTCCCAAATTCTCAACTTTTTTCGAGATATTAAGGAAAGTATACAAAGTTACCAAAACTTTTTTATGCCTGTTAATAAAATATTTTATTCTAACCCTTCCTTAACTCCAAACGCAACCAAAATTTCAACATATTAGTTTTAATGAATGTACAACATGCAGTAAATGTTTCAACTGAATCCCTTGATTCCAAGTACCCAAACCAATAACGGCATTCAAAAATTATTTTTTCAGTTTTCTCGAAAACGGTTAAAGCTATCGCCTTGAAAATGGTTCCATTCGTTTTCCTAGCCCAAGAAGCCTATAAAAAGAGTACTTACAAGCTTATGAACTCAAAAACGTAAGCGTTACGATTTTTTTTGCGCGAATTTCGCCCCAAACGCCATCTTCCAGTGGGCGGATTTTGCTGGTTAACGAACTTGACCTTTCAAATTGGACGACAGATTTTTGCACCAAATTTCATCAAAATCGGACCATTCGTCTTCTATTTAGAGAGCGAACAGACAAATATATATATATATATATATATATATATATATATATATATATATATATATATATATAAATAAATATATACATATATATACAAATTTGAACCACCGTTATTTTCGGTTTCTAGGGGTTCTGAAACGCAAAATTTTCTAGTCGGCACTTCCGGATTGTTTCATTGTATCAACCTTATAAGCGGGGTTCCTCCCTATGGGGGAGGGAGGAACCGCGCTAAAAAGGTTCTGATAAAAGTTTTGATTAGGCGATGTCCATAAGTGCTTAAAACATTAAAGTAATTGACTTTGCTTATTCGAACTGTTCTTTTTGTCTGTTTTTATTCCTTGTTATTTTTTAATTGCTTATAGTTGGATAATGGATATTACAATAAAACAGATTAGGCAAAATAAGAAAAACAATTCATTGTTAGAAATATAGCTTGCCAAGAGAAAAAGATTTCGATGACGTCTTTTGAATATTTTCAATTGCTTTTATGCTGTTGGTTTTTTTATTTTATTTTTAATTGATTTTATCTGTAGAATTATTACTATAGTAAAAGAACAAAGGAATATGAGAAATTTTTTGATATTTTCCAATTCATTGAAACGCATGAAATGAAGTATCGGTAGAAGAGGTTTCTAGGGTCTTGCGGACCCGACCCCAGGTATAGCCATAAAACCCTTTGAACAAAGGCCGAGGAAAATATTATCTGTTTCTATTCTATGCTTTTCAAATGAGAATAGGGATATGAACAGGAACCGGGGTCTCCCATGGTCTAATGGCTAGCGCCTTGGATTCATAAGCGGGAGATGGTGGGTTCGATTCCCAACCTCCGGCAGGAATTTTATCATCCCACGGCTCGCTGGTAAAATTCCTCGCTAAACCCTGGATGTCGGCGCTAATGACCTAGATGTAGATGAGCCGTAAAAAGAAAAAAAGAGAAAAAAATGAACTGGAACCGCGCTAAGATGACGCAGTTCCTGCGAGTCGGATTTTTTCGTTACTTTTGGAAATTTAATTTCAAATCTTTTGACGCCTTGGGAACATCTTTAGCTTGAATACTTTTAGAGGTATGAGCTAACGAAGTACCAAAAAAACGTAACGTTTTTATATTTAAAAAAAATATGTTTCGGGAATTTTTACGCATTCATCAATCATGTTTTAGTATGTTTACGCAACAATCAATTTTTGTTATATGAGTTTTTCCAAAGATATTCCCGCAAAACTTACCTTGCCCCCTTTCAATATCCAAGTAAAAACAGATGCGCCATGATCTAATTATGAATTTTAGTGATAATGGTTTGAGCCAAAATGTTATGTAAAGTGAATTTAAAAATAAAATTTGTTTGAGATAGGAGATGAAAAAAATATAAACTTTTAATGGGCACGTAATATCTAATGTAGAAGTAGAATAAGCCACCTAGGAGCGTGGTTTGTAATATTGTGTCCGACGGTGGATGAACATGAGATATGTGCTGAGATGTAGTGAGTGTAAGGCTAGGTAGGAACTGGTGACAGCCGAGGCAGAGCTGTGGTTTGTAGCACTCAACTCTCACTGACATGGACTGTCACTGGGATATTACACTTTAGCAGCTGTCACTGCGGCTTTTCGACGAGGCAGACAGAGGAATCAAAAAAATAGGACGTGCATCCATTCCTGGTTTGAATGCTACTTTCAGCCGGTTCCGCAGATACTAAAATTCGTATTTTTGGGATGGGGAAAAATGTGATTGTGTCATGTACATCTGATGTAACATACAAATAATTTTTATCTAGAATAATTTTAATAGTCTAGATGTGTTGGTATTGTGAGGAATAAGAAGTCGAACACTACTTATTATGATACATAATACTTATCCATGCTTAGGCATTTGAAAGACAGCCTAGGCCAGAATCGACGGTTCGTGGTAAAAATATTTTTATTGATCACATTTTCACGGACTTAAGAACCTACGAAGCCGTTTTTAACGAGATGGACCTTCATGATCCTCTCTGTGGTATACTTTGTATATATACTTGTATATATGCTTGGTATCTATGCCAAAACCTTCTAAGCAACATTTTTTTCGAAATTTGGTTTTCTATTAAAATGGATTCCATAGACATAGATTTATCAATATATTATTTGAATAGGCGGAAGGTCATGCATATATAAAACACGTCAACTTCACTTTATATGCTTTATTTTATTCTATGCTCTACATGTTTCGCGTCTCTTGACGCCTCTTCAGGAGCAACTTAATCTATATACATAAATTTAGCCTTAGCTACGGAAGACCTTCCACAGGTAGGGCCACGTCCATACTAATACAATGACGTTAAAAGGCTGTTATCCATCAGCTGATTCAGATCGATCCTGGCTTGTATCGATTCCAGAGAAAGCTTTTGTCATACATGGTAAATTTAAAATAAAAATAAAACGAATGATATCAATATTCCTAATTACCAACGAGTATATTAAGAAATATGTTGTTTAAATATTTGATCTCCGTTTTTTTATTTACAGTTTTTTTCCTATTGTTAATTATATGTATATTTTCTTCTTATGGGGTTCTTTTCTTTATCCAAAACTTTTATATTCTTAAAATCAAATTTGTGTCTATGTAAAAAAAAGAGGTTATAAAAGAGGATAGAACAGCACGTTAAAAATATAGACGAGAATGACAACCGAACGGCATTAGTAGACCATGGATGGTGTTAGTTATGAGTTTTTTTCAAAATCTAACCGGCTGTCATATTTAGAAAGCTTCTTTAATAATATTCTGGCGACTGAAGAAGTGCCAAGTTCTTGGTCCAATCTATGTTTGACGATGCTCTACAAGAAAGGAGACCGACATGACCCAGCGAATTATAATTCGCTGGGTCATTTCGGTCTCCAAACAACAGTTTGCTAAAGCTATACTCCGATAATTATCGGAGTATAGCTTTAGCAAACTGTTGTCTTAACATATTTACACAGATATTATTGACTAGATTTATATTGTGGGATAATGAAGTAAATATTTTGCCAGAATGCCAGGCGGGATTCAGAAGTGGAAGAGGATGTCTGGATCACATTTTTACTTTTTCTGTCCTTTTGCAGTTGCATTTAAGGCTTCCGAAAAGATCAGTTATTGCTGATGTTATTGATTTTCAGAGAGCATTTGATACTGTTAGCCATAGCTTATTGTGGTCAAAACTTAATGAGTTTTGTTTTAGTCCAAAAATAATTAGAATATTAAAATCGTTGTAAGACCAAGCAACAGTTCAAGTCAAGTTGGGACCGCTCAAATCATCAAAAATTAAGGTAACAGAAGGCTTGTTTCAGGGTGAAATTTTGAGCCCTTTTCTATTTGCAGTATTTATTTCAGATATGGATAAATATTTCAAGAGTAAAGGCGTAACTGGATTAAACATGGACGACTACAACGACATCATACTATTGCAATACGCTGATGACCTTGTTCTGCTTGCTGACTCTCCTCCCGACATGAGGAAGAAGCTAGCAATACTGGAGTTGTATTGTGCGGAGAACTCTCTCGTTGTAAATGAGACTAAATCTAAAATAGTAAACTTTCATAAGTGAAGGACTGCCACTTCAGTAGGAAAGTTTTATTACAATATGAAATAAATCGAACAGGTGGCTAAGTATGTTTATTTGGGGACTCTTTTCACTTGTTCTGGTGTATTTCTGGGCAATGCAGATTTGCCATAACCAAATTTAACAGTGCCTCAAGTGTCATATTTGGAATAATATCAGGGACTAAGTGTAATAGTTTGAATGGAGTAGTAAAACTCCTTCATGCTATAGGAAGATCCATGCTTTTATAAGGCGCCCAAGTCTGGGCTTTAAGATATTTAGATCAAGTAGAACAGGCCGGGGTTAACTTCTATAAAAAATTTTTCACTTTAATAAAGTCCACTCCAAATTATCTGGTAAGGCTTGAGACAGGTTCAGATTATATTTCAGTCCAAATTTTAAAATCTTCCCTAACGTGTCTCTGTAAAATATTAACTATGGATAGGAATAGACTACCTAGATTGTGCTATGACAGGCTATATGTATTAGGTCAGTCACATAGTAATAAATTGCGTTTTAACTGGGTAACACAACTTAAGGAAATACTTATTAACCTAAACTATTATGATATTTGGTTAAACCAGGACTCCCACGTAATTAAAACAAACATGGCAGGTATCTTAGTAGATTACAGGGAAATGTTGTTAGACCAGGATATAAATAAAAAAAATCAGTCCAATTATAGCCCTTTTTACAATAGAATACCCATAAAACCAGGTACTGTCCAGGAATTTCTCACTATTAATCTACCATTTTCCATATGTAAAACACTTTTCCAGTTATGAACCTGCAGTAATAAAATTCAACATTAACAATTTAACATATACAATAGACCCGCAAAGAAATGTTCTGTTTGTAGTTTAAATGTTCTAGAGAACATTAATCATTTAATTCTTCATTGCCCTGCTTATGATCCGATAAGAGCTAAACATCTTACCTTTCTTACTCATGATGATACAGAAATTAATTTCCTTAACGCACTCAATAGCAATAATAAATATAAACTCATAGGAATATCTAGATATATTAAGAAAATTATAAAGTGCCGATCATTTATTTTAAATGAATAAAAGTTAATTATTTTTTATCTTATTTTTTATTCTTTACTTTTTTATTTTTTTGTTGTTCTTTTAATAATTCACTTTTCAGTTAATTTACATTTGATTTATGTTATAATATTATGACTATATTTATTTTAATCATAAGCGGAAGGATTTTATTTATGTAATATTAGTTATATTATTTATTTCTCATATACAGATATTGTTATTTTGCAATTCATTTGCTCATTGTAGTTTGTTAATATTAGTAAAATAGTACAAATATATGCTATAACAGTTAAAAAAGTTAAAATTTAAAATTACTAACAATAGGACTAACTAAATAAATATGTAAGCCAACTCCTTTGCTAAGGAGAAATCCTGTATAGCAAATAAAATAATAATAATAATAGTAGACCATGCAATAAAACATAGAAACAAATTTGATTTTGAGAATATAAAAGTTTTGGATAAAGAAAAGAACCCCATAAGAAGAAAAATAAAAGAAAATATTCATATAATTAAAAATAGGAAAAAAACTGTAAATAAAAAAACGGAGATCAAATATTTAAACAACATATTTCTTAATATACTCGACGGTAATTAGGAATATTGATATCATTCGTTTTATTTTTATTTTAAATTTACCATGTATGACAAAAGCTTTCTCTGGAATCGATACAAGCCAGGATCGATCTGAATCAGCTGATGGATAACAGCCTTTTAACGTCATTGTATTAGTATGGACGTGGCCCTACCTGTGGAAGGTCTTCCGTAGCTAAGGCTAAACTTATGTATATAGATTAAGTTGCTCCTGAAGAGGCGTCAAGAGCCGCGAAAATGTAGAGCATAAAATAAAATAAAGCATATAAAGTGAAGTAGATGAGTTTTATATATGCATGACCTTCCGCCTATTCAAATAATATATTGAGAGAAAAAAGGGTCACAATTTTTTAATATAGATTTATCAAACTATGTGACAAATCTATGTGTAACATAAATTCCTAACACATAGATTGATGTGCAACAAAGATTCCTTATATATAGATTGATGTGTAACATAGATTCCCTACTCATAGATCTATCAAACTATGTGTGTTGCTAGTATGGGGAGATATTAAAGATCAAACATATTGTACAGTGCAAGAACCATACATCACACCCACATGGACGGTTCTTGCCCTGTATTTCCCAGAATAATCCTATCCTCCCCTGTGGGAGGGGTTCGTTTACATTTTAATCATCAGCCGCCATAAGCTGTACGATGCTGGGCGTCAATAATTGTCTAAATATTTATTAAAAGTATATTAAGCATTTTTCGCTTTTCTCTACGTAATCTAAAGGTGTTGAGAATTGGCGGAAAAACTTGAGGTTTTTTTATTTAGATTTAGAATGGCTCTATATATATATATATATATATATATATATATATACATACATATTGCTCTATATATATACATATATTTCAGGTGCTAATGACCTAGGTAATCGAAGCAGATTAATAAAAAAAAAAAAATTACGGGTCGGGTTATAATCTATCGTAGTATAGACAAGAATGCACACGTCACTGGTCACTGATCGGAACATATATCCGATTTATAAATTTCCTTACATAATATAAGCTAATTTTGAATAACACCAATCATTTGATCCAATGTTTGTATTCTGATTCACAAACTTTCAGAATATTTGTCCCCGAATATAAGTTCTCCATTTAGACCACTGTGCAACAGGTTATGTGAATAAAAACGTGAGATATTATTTTGATGGACGTTTGTAAATCACAAATATGTGGTGGCAGAACAAATTTATACACCTCATTCCCAAGCATAAATACGTTTTCAGCCAGACTAATGACTTGATATGACAGGAATATCATAAAGACGTAAGGGCTCCGAGATAAATGCTTGGAGGAATTAGGAGATAAATCCTAATATCATATAGAACCTGGCATGATTACCACAACTAATTCTGCTTGTCAGAATTTCATATTTCTCGAATATACCGTCATTGCTTTGAAATTATTTGACATTTAGTACTGTTTGTTTCTTTTATTTTAAATTACCTTCCAGTTTTAACTTGATCAGGTTTTCTGCAGAATTGTTTACCTCGAATTATCTTTTGTCTATCATTAAAACACCATTCACAGAAATGTTAAATCTTCGAAGAATGACCATAATACTTCACTATGTCGAGAAGCTGGATGTCAACCTGAATATAATTTAATTTTCAAAGACCATTATTCCATTATATTACATCTGAAATGTTTATATAACATCCTTCTGAATATTTTTCAGATACGTTCATACAAAACAGAAAAAATATTGAATTCCAAGATATGATTATATCACATCCCTCCGGATATTCTTCAGATACATTTATTAAAAAAATATATTAAATTCCAAGTTATGATTTTATAAAAGCCTTCTGGATATTTTTCAGATACATTCATACAAAACAAAATAAATATCGAATTTCAAGATATGATTATATCTCATACCTCTGGATATTCTTCAGATACATTTATTAAAAGAAAATACTGATTTCAAAGTTATAATTATGAAATCCTTCTGGATATTTTTCAGAACATTCATACAAAACAAAATAAATATTGAATTTCAAGATATGATTATATCTCATACCTCTGGATATTCTTCAGATACATTTATTAAAAAAAAAATATTGAATTCAAAGTTATAATTATAAAATCCTTCTGGATATTTTTCAGAACATTCATACAAAACAAAAAAAAAATATTGGATTCCAAGATATGATTATATCACATCCCTCTGGATATTCTTCAGGTACATTTAAAAAAAAATATTGAATTCCAAGTTATAATTGTATAAGATTCTTTAGAATATTTTTTAAATACATTCATACAAAACAAAAAAAATATAGAATTCCAAGATATGATTATATCACATACTTTTTTTTTTTTAACCACTTGAGTCATATTCCCTATGTACATATGTGCGATTGAATATGCATGGTGTAGGAGAATGTACAATTTGAATCGAATCAAAATATTTAATTAAATCAATACATTCGTATTAAACAATTTTTAATAGTGAGGATAAAATAAAGAATAAAAAGAAAATGATAAGTAATACTTAAAAATGTATTGTAAACACACACACGGTCACAGTTACACGCACACAAACACTCACCCACCTATACATGTGTTTTCTAATTCTACATCCTCCTTTAATTTTAATTATCATTTACATTTTTTGTGATCAGATCTGTACCTGTAAGAAATTTCAACAACCTGTGAATATTCTCCAACTACATTTATACGAATCAAAAAGAATTGAAGTTATAATTATATAAAATGTACAAGAAAACATATAATTTTATCCTTATCCCTTAGCTTACGACGGGTAGTGCGGGCTGACCGACCCTGTAGTACGGCCATCTTTCTAGCTGGCCGGGCCCAGCCCCTAGCTACGAAGCTATTCTCGCCCACCTCTCTACGTGTGTGAATACGTTCGTATAATTTCCTCCCTTAACATTTCTAATCGTAGGAAAAATGCATTTTATTATTCATTTACGTTTACTTTTAGCTCTAAATATTTAGGTTGAATTATATAATTAGATGCTCCAATAAATATTTTTTATAGTCTATACTTTTTAGTACGGAAAATATTATTTTGTTATGATATAGGTATTGTTCAAAGAAGCTAAATAAATAAATAGCCTCTTTTTTATTAAAAACAAGAAAAATACATCATCCTTTTCGTTTGGAATCGAGTTGGATCTAATACTTGCGATGTTAATTTTTACGATCCCGACCCAGGTATCCATAATCCGTAGCTCTCTCTCGACACAAATAGTTAATTTTTCCGGCGACCAGTGGTAAAATAAATAGCTAAAGCTTCTCTAAATCCTTGCTTAATAGCCCCAAGGTCAAACTCCTGGAAAAGTTAGCCGTAGGGAACTGGGAAGCGAGAGAGAAGGGCCGGACTGCTGTACAAGTCCTTCGTTCCAGGGGCACGGCAAACTTCGACTTCTACAGAAGTCTTTAGTAAGGAAAGGGTTAATAAAGATATATAAACTGACTAAAATAATGTCAGATAAATAACTTACATTTTCAAACAGTCTTACTTGGGTTAAGAAATGGGCATATTTACTGAAGAGCACTAAGGATAAACGTTTTCCTCTGAAACGTCACCTGTAATAAAATGATGTATAATTCTTTGACATTCCTCTTATAGATATTGGTCGTTGCTATGTTTACATGCGGTACTAATTTGTACTAAGTGTAACGACATATCCAAAAGTGGATTCCCATGCTCGACGTATCCATGAATACCCAAATGTTGCCACAAATGTCAATGAACGTCACTGTCTAATGGAAAGCGCTATAGGTAAAATGCAAATTTCAATTAAATTTTTTGTTTCCTTCGTATAGGAGTTTCAAACACAGTAAACGTCAGATTGTTACATATTCTAGCCAGCATTTGTAATGTCAATCAACGTCCATCAATTTATTCTTCTGTCTTGTTCAATGATCACAAATTTAGTAATTCGTTCAATTTTACACTGGCATGCTCAATAGCTTACTAGTATTATAATATATTTGTATTTTTTTTTACTGTAGATATATTAAATAATTTCGACTCTTAGATCATGTGTTACATTGGTGTCTATGGAAGCTGTTGCTACACATTTGCTAAAGAATTCGACTGAGGATCCGGGTTCTCACCCTGTGAAATATTTTACATTGTACGACACCAAAGATGTCGAACCCGTTAGGACAGTTTTCTGTATTTCACCTTTTGTTGTAAAGGAAGACAAAAACAAATACAATTTTCCACAAACTACTAACAAACGTTGTATAATTATTTTCTGATACTTCAGTAGGACTTATACGTTTTGGTAAAGACTACTCATCCAATTTTCTTCACTGCCATTATTAACAATACTTTTCCTGTTCTAAATATAAAAAGGATAGAAATCCCTTAATCCGTTACTTACACACATTTCCATTAATGTAAAGTGTAAAGATTCAAGGTTTGAGTACTCTATAGATACATTTTATGTAATATAGGGACTTGTTCCGACAAATTCCGAAGCAACGTAAGTCCCTGGATATTTTGGAGATACTTCAGCCTTTAGGATCATTAGCATATCTGTATACGTTTTTGTTGTTCTTTTTTTTTTTTTTTTTTTTTTTTTTTTTTTTTTTTTTTTTTTACCGTGTATCAAAAACTGGGCTATTAGCGCTGGGCTATCTACAGGTAGCCATCCCCTTATAACGCCAACTGCACACGGTCGGTCACCCATTCAGGTATTCAAATTGTATTCCATCAGTTTAAACAAATGAATGAAATTTCAAGTTTCCTTGAATATTTCTTAGATTTAACTGATGGCCGCCTTGGCGCCATCTTCTGTCTGCTTCCATCTTTGGCATTCGTTAGTTTGTATTATAGTATTTATTATTAAAAATTAAAAATATTGCTAACTATCTATTAATTTGTAATTTTTTCCATTTTATTTGGTTCCTCCGATAATTTATTTACTCTTGACAAAGTTACGTATAAAAAAATATTATTTTGTTACTCAATTTACAAATAAAACTTTTTATAACCCATAATCTAATATATTGTTTACAGTTCTGATTATTCTTTCCGGAAATTTTGAATAATTATTTTTTAGCTAAAAATGGCTGCCCAAGAGCATGCCGAAGCGCCAAGAGGAATAGATAAATATTTTTATTTTTTTATTTATTCTTTTTACGGCGCATCGACGTCTAAGCCATTACCGCCGGCATCCAGGATGCAGCGAGGAATTTTTCTAACGAGCTGTGAGATGGGAAAATTCAAAAAAATGCACTAGGATTAAATATAGTTCTGGAATGAATAAAAAAAAGTCCGACTCGCAGGAACTGCAGCATCTTAGCGCGGTTCCGTTCATGTCCCTAGTGCCATTTGATAAGCTTAGAAAAAAAATAAACTTATTTTTTTTTATATATCTTGTGAAAATTGTCAAAATCCTCTCGAACATCTCGAATAAAAGTGATATTAAGGCGTCAGGGACACCGACAGTAGCTAACTTTTACACAGAAGCGGAAATTACAGAATCTGGCTCTCATTCTAAAGCAAAGGTCTATAAATCAATACAAAATATGCCTAATAAAGCCTTTCTAGAGGATACAGAAGCATGGGCGTATATGAAGGGGGGGGGGCTGAGGGGACTGCAGCCCCTCCCGAAATTTTGAATTGATGATAAAAACTTCTCGTAAAACCCTTAAAAATAAATTAAATAAGATCACTTAGTTCATAAAACATATTTTATTTTACGTGTAATAGCGTTTTAGTTGCCTAAAACTATTCCAAGCTCTAAATATTTAGTATTCCATACCCTGGAAATGGTCTCAGCCCCCCCCGAAATTGTTTTTATATACGCCCATGTACAGAAGGATCAAGAAGAAGTACACAAGATTGAGTAGAATACCCAGCCTAATATAGCCTATATAGAACAATATGCCGAATAAAACCTATCTAGTAAATACACAAGGACAAATAAAAGTCTTGACGAATAACAAGTCAAGAAAAAAAACTTTATTTAACAAAATAAAACAAAGTTTAGTTGCCCAACTACAATAGAATAATATACCTAATTAAGTCTATGGAGTAGACACAAATGGACCAAAAACAAGTCTTGTGGAATATTGTTTTTTTTTTTCTAATTAAATACTTTTTATCAATATTTAGTATATAACCTTTGTTAAAAACTATTGATTGCTAATTGATGAATCGGTTTACAACTAAGTAGTCTTTATCAATATTTAGTATATAACCTTATGTTTGGATCTGAGTTTTTGGGGTGCTCTCCGCCTAGGCTTTGTATTTGTGTCGGCAGATACCTGGGGTATATTTACAGCTCTTGAGGATTAACTCTTAGCAGGTAAATTTCCTGCGGCCCCCTGGTTTCTACGGGCATTGAACTTTAGGAGGATTGGATTTAGGACTTAATATACATATGTAGACTAAATCATAGCAAGAAGTAATCCTCCGTCGTCGGTTCTTAATTATGTAGACTCGCTAATGTTATCCAATCTTAGATACATCGTATTTAAAATCCACAGCAAAAACACGACATTTCATCAGAATCCCCTGCTGAATAAAACTTATATAGAATAATATGCAAAATAAAGCCTATCTAGTGGATAAAAATAGAGGAAAAAAGCCGTTCGTGGTGGTAGAAAATCTTAAACGTATTTCGCTCAGAAATCTCCGAAATATTGTCACTAATTTTACGTATCCTGTTTTATAGCCAAATAGATTAATATTCTATAATCAATAAGAAAAATCTACTAACAATAAAAAACTATGGGTAACAGATGAAAATAGGGAATACCAAGAATAATTCTAAAGAACGAAATCAACACCAGTACTGTCACATCTAGATATTCATACGGCATCTTCGAATTCTAACAAACAAAATATTGATTCTAATTATTCGTATCCTGTTTTATTGACAAATACATTTGACTACTATAAGCAATTAAAAACACTAGGGAATATGCCAAAGAACTCGGAGTAGGAGCCTCGACAGTTTCAAGACATTTGAAGGAAATCGACAAATCCAAAACTGACATTTCATACGGTATTTCTCCGATTGACATCGCCTAATCAAAACTTTCATTAGAACCTTTTTTGTAGAGCATTTAGTAAGCTTTCTAATGGTATTCTTCCGTTTCCCAAATTCTCAACCTTTTTCGAGATATTAAGGAAAGTATACAAAGTTACCAAAACTTTTTTATGCCTGTTAATAAAATATTTTATTCTAACCCTTCCTTAACTCCAAACGCAACCAAAATTTCAACATATTAGTTTTAATGAATGTACAACATGCAGTAAATGTTTCAACTGAATCCCTTGATTCCAAGTACCCAAACCAAAAACGGCATTCAAAAATTATTTTTTCAGTTTTCTTGAAAACGGTTAAAGCTATCGCCTTGAAAATGGTTCCATTCGTTTTCCTAGCCCAAGAAACCTATAAAAAGAGTACTTACAAGCTTATGAACTCAAAAACGTAAGCGTTACGATTTTTTTTGCGCGAATTTCGCCCCAAACGCCATCTTCCAGTGGGCGGATTTTGCTGGTTAACGAACTTGACCTTTCAAATTGGACGACAGATTTTTGCACCAAATTTCATCAAAATCGGACCATTCGTCTTCTATTTAGAGAGCGAACAGACAAATATATATATATATATATATATATATATATATATATATATATATATAAATAAATATATACATATATATATATATATATACAAATTTGAACCACCGTTATTTTCGGTTTCTAGGGGTTCTGAAACGCAAAATTTTCTAGTCGGCACTTCCGGATTGTTTCATTGTATCAACCTTATAAGCGGGGTTCCTCCCTATGGGGGAGGGAGGAACCGCGCTAAAAGTGACAGATTAGTCTTTAATTGACTTTAAGAAGAAATAAAACCATCATTCCATAGAATTGGAGAAAGCACAAGCATTGGTCAAAAGTATCCAAGGCATGGAAACGAATAATCAGAGAAGCCATTTAAGTAGTAAAGTAGTTGAGAATTGCAAGGAAGAAGCTCGATATAGACCCAGTAAAGTAGGGATATTTGTTATTCCTCGTAATCCGAATAACCGGATTGGCAGGGGGGGGAGTGATACATATAATGTAATATCGGTGCTACACATAATGTGATGTGTCTATCGCCATGAACGGCACACTAACAAATAAATAATAATGGCCGGATTGGCTGCACGATAACCAATGGGGTTTGATGTGACAAAAATACAAAACCTTAAAAGTCCGACTCGCAGGAACTGCATAATCTTAGTGCCTTTCCGTTCTTATCCTAAGTGTGTCATTTGGAAGGCTTACAATAGAAATAATTAATGTTTTGTCTTTGCTCTTTCGTGAAAAATGGAAAAACCTTTCTCGAAAATAGTTATAGATATGGTCTTAACAATGGTTCATGGCCCTTACTTATGAAACGTTTATCTGGAAGACTCGCAACGCAAAAACGTAAGCGTTACTAGTTGTTTAGCCGGATTTGGTCAGAAAAAAAAAATGTTCCGGTGAATGGATTCTGCTAGTTAACGAACTTGACCTTGTAAATTAGACAAACTATGTTTTTAGCAAATTTCATCAACACTGGGACATTTTTGAGCGTGTGATAGAGTAAACAGGCAAAAATATGTAAGATTAACGATGCAGCTACATTTTGAGCAACAAAATCATTTTCAAGGTAAAATTTAAAAAAAAAAGTCCGACTCGCAGGAACTGTGTCATCTTAGCGCGGTTTCCTTCATCTCGAAGAAATGGAAAAGATTAGGCATCACAAATCAAAGAAAAATGACAGTAGCCAACTTACACTGAATAATACGGATAATTCTTAATCCTCATTCTTCAGGAAGCAATTTAATTTTACTGTTATAATCAACTGTAAATATGTGCTTCCTTGCAAATAAAATTCCATTCTCTCGTGGGTTAAATCTTTATATAAAATTAGAAATAACGATAACTTCAGTTGTAGGCTATGAGGAAGGTTATATAGATAGGAGAACTAAAAACAAACTTATGTATACGCCATCATGATTAGCCACTGCCATCATGATTACCACGGCCACTCCAAACTTATTACCAATACCTTTCACTCTTTCTTGGCTTATTTTACTAAAATACTAATTTCACTGATAAATGCAATTTAAAACAACCAAATAAAAAGTGAGATAAACCAAGACAAAAACCCGTTCAAAACAACCAAACAAACACATTTTAAGTTTGAAGCGCTTATATCTATAATTGACGTTGCCCCATCGAATATTGCTTCAGAACCTTTTTTGTAGAGAGTTTAGTAAGCATTCGAATGGTGACTTTCCACTTACCACGATTTCCCAACCGTTATCGAGATATTTACGAAAAATATATGGAGATCCGAAAACTTTTCATGTCTATTAATAAAATAATTTTTTTCGCATACTTCCTTCAATCCAAATATAACCAAAATTTAAAGATCTTAGTTGGATTGAATTTCCAAGATGTAGAAAATATTTCAATTGAATCCCATGATTCTAAGTACCCACAAAAAAATAATGACTTTCAAAAACATTGATTCTACTTTTCTCAAAAACGGTTACAGATATCGCCTTAAAAATGGTTTCATTCGTTTCCCTATGTTAAGAAACCTATAAAAAAAGTACCTGCAAGCATATGAACTCAAAAACGTAAGCGTTACGATTTTTTTTACGCGAATTTCACCCCAAACACTATCTTCTCGTGGGCGGATTCTGCTGGTTAACGAACTTTACATTTCAAATTAAACGACAGATTTTTGCACTAAATTTCATCAAAATCCGGCCATTTTCGAGCTTGCTAGAGCGCGAACAGACAAGCATATATATATATATATATATATATATATATATATATATACAAATTTTAACCACCTATATTTTCGTGATCTATGGTGTCTGAAACGAGAAAGTACTTCCGGATTGCGTCATGAGGTCAACCTCATAAGCGGGTTCTCCCTATGGAGGTAGGGAGGAACCGCGCTAAAAGAAAGAATAGAAAACCAAAATATATAAGTTACTTGGTAGTGTGCAAGCACAACTCTAAATGTCTGACTATAGTATACAGTATTAATAAATTATATTACCTAAATTTAACGTAAAATGAATTCAATAGAAATCGTATAATTCAATATACTAACATTAACTGCCCTCAATTACGACACCTTACTCCTATTTACTTACTCTATGAACAAAGTTCTGAATATTTATAATTTTGGGTTGACCGGAGTATGAAAATGATTTCCTTCAACTCATTATGAATACAATAGCTATTTTTTTGATACATCAATAATCCAGTTAACAGTTAATATATTTTGAGAATTAAAGGTATATAAACGAAAATAGTCTTTGTATTTATGAAGGTAAACCGTTTTAGCGCGGTTCCTCCCTCCCCATAGGGAGGAACCCCGCTTATAAGGTTGATACAATGAAACAATCCGGAAGTGCCGACTAGAAAATTTCGCGTTTCAGAACCCCTAGAGACCGAAAATAACGGTGGTTCAAATTTGTATATAAATATTTATATATATGTATATATATATTTATATATATATATATATATATATATATATATGTATATATATGTCTGTTCGCTCTCTAGGTCGAAGACGAATGGTCGGATTTTGATGAAATTTGGTACAAAAATCTTTCGTCTAATTTGAAAGGTCAAGTTCGTTAACCAGCAAAATCCACCTACTGGAAGATGGCGTTTGGGGCGAAATTCGCGCAAAAGAAAATCGTAACGCTTACGTTTTTGATTTCATAAGCTTGTAAGTACTCGTTTTATATGCTTCTTGGGCTAGGAAAACGAATGAAACCATTTTCAAGGCGGTAGCTTTAACCGTTTTCGAGAAAATTGGAAAAATAATTTTTGAATACCGTTTTTGGTTTGGGTACTTAGAATCATGGGATTCTGTTGAAACATTTTCTGCATGTTCTACTTTCATTAAAACTAATATGTTGAAATGTTGGTTACGTTTGGAGTTAAGGAAGGGTTAGAATAAAATATTTTATTAACAGACATAAAAAGTTTTGGTAACTTTGTATACTTTCCTTAATATCTCGAAAAAGGTTGAGAATCTTGGTAAACGGAAGAATACCATTAAAAAGCTTACTAAATGCTCTACAAAAAAGGTTCTGATAAAAGTTTTGATTAGGCGATGTCAATCGGAGAAATAAGTGCTTAAAACATTAAAGTAATTGATTTCGCTTATTCGAACTGTTCTTTTTGTCTGTTTTTATTCCTTGTTATTTTTTAATTGCTTATAGTTGGATAATGTATTTGATAATAAATCAGGTTAAGAAAAATAAGAAAAACAATTTAATGTTAGAGAGATTGTAAATAGCTAATTTAAGAGTAAATGTAACTTGTTTTAAAAGTTCAAGACAATAGGTTTTGGCCAATGGGTTTTTC
Organism: Gonocerus acuteangulatus; assembly: GCA_946811695.1. NCBI lineage: Eukaryota > Metazoa > Arthropoda > Insecta > Hemiptera > Coreidae > Gonocerus > Gonocerus acuteangulatus. Next base: position 81,864,175 of record OX328132.1, on the reverse strand, counting down.
CCTATCGGTCTTTCAAGACATGTAATCAAGAACAAAATAATTATAAAAAATACTGGATGTATTGTGTAATTTTCGAATAAAGATATATATATATATATATATATATATATATATATATATATAAAATGTTAGAGATATGGATTTCCAAGATATAGCTTTTCAACTGCCTAGCGGGGTCCTTCCTAGGGAGGGTTGGCCGACCCATCCAGGTAAGACCGTAAATCAAGACCTTTCTAGAAATGTGGACCCAAAATAATAACAGCTTCTATTTTAATCATTCTAAATGAGTCTAGGGATAAGAACGGAACCGCGCTAAGATGCTGCAGTTCCTGCGAGTCGGACTTTTTAAACTCCTCGGCTATTGGCCTCTTATATGAACTTTGTTTAGATATCTTTCCCTCTTGTAATTTTGAAACCTACGATGTGCCCCTGGAATTAACTACATCGATTTACTCTGCTTTAGTAGAAGGAATGTCCAGACGTTTGATCTGAACGTCGTTAGAACAGTTCATAACATCTGATAGCTGTTTGTCTGACAGCGCTGATGTGCAGACTACAGCTGCGGCCTGTATGTATTCTCCTCTATTTATAGTAGGATCAGGACCGATTTGTTTTGTTCCTCCTCGATATAGGTATGTTTATATTTACAAATACTATTTTGCCCAATGAGTTTATATATTATTGTTGGAAATAGTTGAAATAACTTCAACTTCAGTGTGTTATAGTCGCTTAAAATTATTCCGTCCGGAATTTTTCTTGTTTTAAAAAACAAATTGTATAGAATATTTGAATATATAAACTAAGAGTTCGTCGTAATTAATCCAAATCGATTAGGAATGAATTTTACCCTATAACTTTGTTTATTATTACGAAAAATTTATAAACAATGTTATAGCAACTACTGAAGGGTAAATCACAAAGTTTCATTACAACAAAATTAACCCTGTCAGGATCTCATTAATATTTAGTTCTGGTGGGAACGTGTTTACGTACCAACACACACAAACATATATAAAAAAATATATGTGTTACGCATAAATAATATATAGGATGCATAAATATTTAAATTAATGTATTCAATTCTTCCATTAGAGACTTAATACCTACATATACGCTGAAATACCTAAATACTAAAGTTTTTAATCTGAAAATAGGACTCATGTTTTTTATTTTAATTATTTCCTATTATTAAATGCGATTAAAATACAATTTTATAAAAAAATCAACGTGAAGAGGGTTACTTTAAAACTTTTTATAATCCCTGGTAAATCCCTAAGAACTCGCCATTTAATTTTATGATACCAAAAGGAGCTTTATTTATTTTTTTTATTTTTTTACTTTTATAACTTCTTGTTTCCCCGATTTCATCCACCCCAAAAGAAAATACTATAAGACTTTCATGGTAATCCTGTGTTATGGCAAAGTTTAGGACGAAGCTAACTTTGGAGTATTTACTATTACCAAGAATATACTACAAGCTTAGAAATTTCATTATGTTTTCTGTAATCCTGGCTCCTATTAAAGGCTACCTCCGTTTTTTTGACATTCTATAGCTCAGCTATGTGCACAATTTCTTCTCAAAACGATAAGTGAGTTTTATAACAGGGGTTTTCTTTCCAAAGAGCTACTTATATTCTATATTATAATATTATACTTCAGGTCACTGATATATATATATATATATATATATATATATATATATATATATATCAGAATAATATCTAAAATTGCATCTACTAAAAGTGAAATAGTGGTACTAAAAATGATCAAATACAGGGTCTCCCCGTGGTTAACTGGCTTGCACGCTGGATTCGCATGCGGGAGATTTGCGTTCGAATCCCACCTGTAGCAGGTTGACTTTTTCAGCTCATGGACCGATTGAAAATATTTCCTGCTACACGATGGATGTTTGTCGACGGTTGACCAGCCCACAAAGGGAGGGCCGTCAGAAATTGGGGGGACAAAGACTATCCACGGCGTTGGATAGGACGTAGTGGGCCGATATCTTGGCCAGCTCGATCTTCAGACCTTACGTCCTTGGATTTTTCACATGGGGACACTTAAATATTTTGGTCTGCAGGGAGCCCATTGGCTCAAGGTAACACCTGATCCGTCACTTCAGATGGGCTTGGGAACATATTACAGCAGAGTAATGCACAAAGGCCATCCAGTCTATCAATTTGATGCCTGTATTCCTAACAAGGGGAACACCTTTAAAATGTTTTAAGAATTCAAAATTTAATTTTAATAAGAATTTAAAGTTTATTTTTATTAAGAATTGAAAGGTTTTTTTTTGTTTTCTGTTTTAGCAATTTCCTCCGAAGAAAGGTAGCTATTTTAAATGTTGTTGAACTTGCAGCTTTGCATTGCGTCAGTTAATTTTTTCGACCAAGCAGATTTTTTGTTGTTTTGTTTTTTTTTTGGGGGGGGGGAGATGGGTAGAGGGGGTGAAAGATAAAACATATGCATTTAATGATTTTTATATAGGAAGTATGATAGAATGCCTTTTCACTATTGTGTTTCATTTTTATTGCGTTTTTCTCGGAAACGAATCAAAAACGAGATAAATGCCAAAGGACTTTTTATCTTTCTTTTTTTTTGTCCTGCATCGATTCCCGAAGTTTAGCTATTTATTTTGGGGACACCCTGTAAATATATACCTGAGTGCTAAAAATGCGCTAGAATTGTCCTATAAGGCCTTCACAAATAACATATATCACAACATAACATATTTAAACAACATATATTTCCTTGGCTTTTTCATTAGCCAAAATGAGATGAGAGTTTGTTTCCGTAGCCAGGCGTAGGACTTGCCGTTTAGAGAATAGCGTGCAAATGATACGAGGGATAATAAGAGCTTTGTAGGCTGCCCTATCTTCATCGAGTAGAAATACTGTCTCTTGTCATGACACTCCTAGCGAGAAATCTCTTTCAACAAGATCATAACCTAATTATCAACACTCATTTAACGAACCACTACAGTGCGCCACTAAGAAAAGGTTTTCATAAAAAATTTTATGTTATGCCTAGCACTTTGTCTTGCCAATGCAAAAAGATGCTATCCTATTCATTTTTTTTTAGCCTGAGTTTAATTGGTTATTTCGCATTTATCAAAACAATTAATAATAATGTAACGGATCCCTCTCTGTACATGGAAGATGTATGAGGAAAAATAGTATTAGTGTTCTTTACCAACGCAATAGCAGCCAATACAATGATTATTGGATTTTTTGTCTCTGCGTTTGTGCAAGCTAATGTCAGAAACGAGTTATCCAATTTAGATTCGGTTTTCACTAATATATTTTTGTGAGCCTCACTTCACATTTGGTATTTGTTTCATGCCAATCGGTTCATAAATAGAAAAGTTATGCCGTTGTAAATGTCAATTAATAATGCCCAAGGTCAGTTGCTAAAAATTGAGATTGTGGATCTAAGTAATGGCTGTTTTTCGAACGGTCAGCTTTATATGGCTCTGTAATGAGTTAGCCAACCCAGCACCCTGTATCCTTTGATCCCACTAATATCTAGGCGAACGGTAGTAGGACAGACCCGGTAGTGGGAAGTTCCGGCCCACGTTCACTGACTTTATATTACACGATGTATTAGAGCCGATTTTCACCCTCTTATAATTTTGAATCAGTTAAAGATAAACTTATGAAATTTTACTCAGGTATTATACTAATAGATGTGAGTAAAATTGTTTCATAATTCTACATTGAATAGTTTCTGAAAATTCATATGCACTTCCCAAAAATCTAGAGACTTGACATCACGGTGTTATTAAAGGCGAAAATCGCAAAATCCTGAAAATTTGTGTTCACTCCGCTTCCGGGGGGGGGGCGTTTTGTAATTGTTGTTCGTTCGAAACATTGGCGTATATAGTAAATAATTACGGGGGGGGCTGGGAAAAGATCCGGAGTATGGAATGCTAACAATTTAGAACTTGGAATAGTTTTAATCAACTAAAACGCTATTATACCTAAAATAAAATATTTTTTATGAACTAAGTAATCTTTTTTAATTTATTTTTAAAGGTTTTATAGCACATTTTTACAGGTCAAAAAAATTGTAGCCCGCTCAGCCCCCCCCCCTTATATACGCCCTTGGTTCGGAAACCCATCATTCCGTCCGAACCCTATCTTGTGGGGTATCAAATGAATCATCTCTGTATGGCGAACCTATATTTAACGTTTTAAGAAACATTTAGACGACTCTTAACATTTTTGCATACATGCCTATTATTTACCAATTTACCTACATCGATAAGGCATTAGTTAGACATGAAATTAATAAGTGTCAGACAAGGGCACATGAGCATTTCTAAATAATGATCATAGTAGAAGGTATTATATATATATATATATATATATATATATATATATATATATATATATATATATATATATATAAGAATCAGCTGTTTGTCTGCTTGTCTGTTTGTTACACTTGTTATATTTATCTAAGTAAAACTTTAAGAGTGCTAATAATAATTTTAGGGGTCATCAAAATGTTTAAATGATCCAGGCTCCCAACGCCCAAAATAAGGGCAGCCTCGTATAAAAAATATCGAAGAAACACAATAAATGGAGGCATTTGAGTTTCTAGAAAGAAATTAAATATTTTATGAAACGCTTGGAAATTGCTAAGGTAGGCAATTCTAGAGCCTTTACTCTCATTTCTAAACAAAGGCAAGTAAAAGTCAATAATTGTCATTAGTGCCTTTACAGGAAGGCTTTTAGTCTTGCAAGCGAGTTGGAGCGCCATTATCGGAGGTCAATAGAGTAGTTCTTACTTAAATAACTGTCCTTTCTGCTTTGGACAAGCTATTAATTAAAATTAATGGCTTGTCCGAAAGCTTTAATTATAATTAATATATGTTATAACAAGTTTCTGCACAATTATATAAAAACTTTCCCCAAAGTGTTTGTAATATCTTAGTAAGGTAAAGAAATTGCTCTCTGACAATGTAAAACGACGATGGATCTAATTCCATGTTAGGCTGCACCTACATTTGGACCCGTATTTCTCCCGATCCGATCCAATCCGATTTCGTTTGACCGACAATGGCCGACGTGAGTGCCTACATTAAAATGAAAATGAGTAATTATTTTAAGAAATACCACCTTATAGTCTTAGGAACCTTCGATTACCTTATTGGGGGTATAAAGTAATAGATGAGAGGCCAATTCATCTTCCGGAGGTATATCAGTCCCGAAAAAATAAATCTTAGTGTAACAGCTAATTTTTAAATAAGAAAAGTAGCTAGAAGTTTATATAGATATCATAGACTTGGAAAGTTATACATAAACATTGGATGGTTATAAACATATTTCTACGTAATTTAATAAACAAGGGAAACAAAAAACAAAAACGTGAAGTGACAAAGTTGTTCTACATTCTATTAGCTTTCATAAGAAAAAAAAAAAAAAAAAAAAGGCCGTAGACCTTTTTGAAACAAAATATGTCGTTTGGCACTATTTTGCTTCGTCGGCCCGAAATAGGTCTAGAAACAAATAAGTTTGAACGGCCGAGATTTGGTGGCCATTGGATCGGGTCGGGTCGGTACCATGTAGTGACCTCCAATGAGATGAATGCGTTTGTTTTGTTTTTTTTCGCCCCCTTCATGATGGACTATTGGCTCCCCTGAAGAGGATCAAACTTCATTCTTCATAAATTCGATAATTGGAAAGGAAGAGACAAATCTCGCCTTAAATCCCGGAAAAGAAGTTGGACTTCATAATTAACAAATTATTTGACTATTTTTTTCTACATATGTATAATAATGGGGGTTAGATTCCCCCTAGGGGTGGTAGCTTTTCTTCTGAAAAAGGAAAATACAACGGCCCTATCCTGGCTAGAAAATGGTGGATTTTTTTTATGACTAGATGAAGGGTATTAATTAATCATACCAACCAAGGTGAGGAATAACCCTTCAAAGCTCCAAAACTTACTTTTATTTTACCATCACAACGTTTCGGACTATTCGTCGTAAAAACATTCATTTGAAATGAATGTTTTTAATTGGTCTTGATGTGTGATTTGACTTGGTTCCTTTTAGGAATCATTTTTTTTTATTTTATGACGTTTTAAATGTAACTTTAATTATTGACAGGACATGATCTCCTGAAGATTGACGAATAGTCCGAAACGTTGTGATGGTAAAATAAAAGTAAGTTTTGGAGCTTTGAAGGGTTATTCCTCACCTTGGTTGGTATGATGGTGGATTTTTTAAACTGCTTTCGTTTCTTTGAGATGGGAAGTGAAGCTCATGGAGTTCTCTCTCACTCCCTCTCTCTTTTTCTCTCTCTCCCTCCCTCTCTCCCCCTCATACAGCCTGTTGAAAATTGTTTATTATCATCAAGTGGTGACGGGTTTGCTATTCGTTCTACAAAAAAGTTATTAATATTGAAGTAGTAGTAAATTTAATTCTATCTAACCCTTATTATCGCAAAGTTCAACTATTTTCGAAATATTTTTTTAAAAAACACAAAAAGTAGTACATTTTTGACGTTTTTGTGCCGTCAAATGTTTTCCCGGGGTCGGCCATGTTGGATAACTTGTTTTTTTTTAAATATATATTTATACTAATATGTACAAATGAAAAAATAAAATATTCTAACCTACCTGTCGCAAGGTTTAATGTATTTATTGACTCTATCACTTGTCTGAAGCACAGACTACTTTTATTATTTTTTACTACTGGAGCCAATCCAAGTAATGAACACAATATGAGATATCCTAAAAATATATTGTAATAAATTCATAGTAATTAAATTCAGCAGAATTAATAACTTGGAGATATATGTGGTTCGGGAATTACTGTCGTTCATAAAGCGGACAGTGGGCACAAGTATTTTAATTATTTGCCATGTATTTGGACGCCATGAGTCATATTTTAAGCTTTTCTCAGCATTTAAACTCCAAACCGACCCTTCCCTTAAATACTGATAATTTTCTATCATCATTTTCTTTTTACATTATCCACTATTTATATAAGTATTATATTTCACAATTAATTTAAAACAACGGAATGTACCAATTAATATACATGAAATGATCCCAGACTTGTAGGAATAATATTCTTGCGTATATTGAGAAATTTGGTTATATAAAGTTTTTGAACAAATTATTTGTTTTTGTTAAGAACGAGTTGGGAGTCTATGATAGTTTTGCCCTTCTCCTGAAAATGTTGATATCTTCAGATATGCTTTATTAGAAGGAATGTAGCTATGTATTAAATACGTATATTTTAAATTGTTTCATAATATTTAAGAATATTTTTTGGGGGGTTGAAAATATATTTTTGACTTCTTTTCGATAATAAATAACATTTCATGTTACAATGTAGTAAATAATGTAATAAATTGTCCAGTATTAAGATTACATATAAGCAAGAAATGTATTCTAGCTTCATATACCTGTTTGAGGTATACTATTACTAATGCTAGGTATAATAATGGGAGTCAGAAAAAATTACCGTTTTCATTGTGTTTGAACTTTGCATCGTAATTCCTCTCTTATTTACATTTGGGAGCAAAGAATTGTGATAAGAACTTCATGTTTGATCCATTGTGAATCATTTGGTAACCAGCATGCCCTCTATCCGGGTTCAGTACTTCTATAGCTCCCCTTTGTTCACAATGACACTACAGTACGGAATTGTCATAATTTTGCTTAGGGGTTGAATTTGAGGATGAAGCCTCTTTGAATAAATGAACAATGCGAAGTTGGTTCCAAAAATTTAATAAAGGTGATTTGAGCCATGAAAAGAAATCTGTATCAGGGCGTGTTTCAGTAGTCAACCAGAACGCTCTGCGCACTGCTGTTGAATCCGATCCTACGAAAAGCAATTCGAAGAGGTTATTTTCAGTACAACTGCTAAGAATTTACGATTTTTTGGTTCAGCGGTATCCAGGTTTAGTCAACAGAGAGCAAGTCTTGTTTCTACAAGATAATGCTAGACCCCACACCTCTCGCCTTACAAGCAAAAAAGTCCGACTCGCACGAACTGCATCATCTTAGCGCGGTTCCGTTCTTATCCCTAGTCTAATTTGGAAAGATTAAAATATTTATTTATTGATAAGGCTTCGCAACTTTGGCGAATCGCCTGAAGATTAAATTAGAAGCAGTTATTATTTTGGTTCCACCAGTCTTGAAAGGTCTTGATTTACGATCTTACCTGGAAGGGTCGGTCAACACTAGAAAGGGTCCCGCTAGTTACAAGGTCTTGGAATCTAGGAAATCTATATTTCAAACAATAAATTGTTTTGTTATTTTACTTAACCAGTTTTATTGTAAAATACATTATCCAACTATAAGCAATTAAGAAATAACAAGGAATAAAAACCGAAAAAAAAAAAACGTTCGAATAAACGAAATCAATTACTTTAATGTTTTAAGCACTTATTTCTCCGATTGACATCGCCTAATTAAAACTTTCATCAGAACATTTTTTGTAGAGCATTTAGTAAGCCTTCGAATGGTAACCTTTTGCTTCCCAAGATTTTCAACCGTTTTTGAGATATTAAGAAATTATACGAAGTTCCCAAAACTTTTCATTATTTCTAGCAATAGAAAATTGGTCTCATTTTACCTATCCTGTTTTACACACAAATACATTTTCTTAACAAAAGAAATTACAAAAATAAAAATCAATAAAAAACTAAGGGAAAGAGGCAAAAATTACAAAAAGAACGACAAAAACCCGTTCATAAGAACTAAACAGACGTATTTGAAGTTTTAAGCACTTATTTCTTCGACTGACATCACCTAATCAAAAATTTTTTTAATAAATATATACATATATATATATATATATATATATATATATATATATATACACAAATTTGAACCACCGTTATTTTCGGTCTCTAGGGGTTCTGAAACGCGAAATTTTCTTGTCGGCACTTCCGGATTGTTTCATTGTATCAACCTTATAAGCGGGGTTCCTCCCTATGGGGGAAGGAGGAACCGCGCTAAAAGTACGATTTTGTCATTTGAGAAGCTTAGAATAGAAACGGATAATATTTGGTTCGGCCATTGTTCAAAGGGCTTTATGAAGTTACCTGGTCGGGTCCGCCAGACCCCAGAATCCTCTTCTAGAGATACCTATTTAGTACGTTTCAATGCATTGAAAAATATCAAAAAATTTCACATTTTCTTGTGTTCTTCTACTATAGTAATAATTCTACAAATAAAATCAATTAAAAAATAAAATAAAAAACCGACGGAATAAAGTCAATTGAAAATATTCAAAAGACGTCATCGAATCTCTTTCTCTTGGCAAGGTATATTTCTAACAATGAATTGTTTTTCTTATTTTACTTAATCTGTTTTATTGTCAAACACATTATCCAACTTTAAGCAATTATAAAATAACAAGGAATAAAAACAGACAAAAAGAACCGTTCGAATAAACGAAATCAATTACTTCAAAGTTCAAGTACTTATTTCTCCGATTGACATCGCTTATTCAAAACTTTCTTCAGAACCTTTTTCTTTTTTTAGACCATTTAGTAAGCTTTCGAATGGTAACCTTTCGCTTCCCAAGATTTTCAACCGTTTTCGAGATATTAATGAAAGTCCGGCGCTAATGGCCAAGTTGTAGATGCGCCGTAAAAAAAAAAAAAAAAAAATTAATGAAAGTATACGAAGTTCCCAAAACTTTTCATTATTTCTAGCAACAGAAAATTGGTCTCATTTTACCTATCCTGTTTTACACACAAATACATTTTCCTAACATAAGAAATTACAAAAATAAAAAGCAATAAAAACTAAGGGAAAGAGAAAAAAATTACAAAAGTCCGATTCGCAGGAACTGCGACATCTTAGCGCGGTTCCGTTCTTATCTCTAGTGTTTATGAAGGCATAGAATAGAAACAGTTATTACTTTGTTTAGATCAATAGCGAAACACCTATCCAAATGAAATCTCTAACAAACCAGTCTTGAAAGGTCTTGATTTACAATCTTACCTGTATGGGTCAGCTATCCCATAAGTCGGGCAGAAAGGCCTCCGGACAGAGGCATTTGGAAAGCCTTGGGATCTCTCTCTTTGAACGCTACATTTTTAACAATAAATTGATCTTCTTATTTTACTTAATCTGTTTTATTGTCAAATACATTATCCGAATATAAGCAATTTAAAAATAACAAGGAATAAAACAGACAAAAAGAACCATTCGAATAAACGAAATCAATTACTTTAAAGTTTTAAGCACTTATTTCTCCGATTGACATCGCCTAATTAAAACTATCTTTAGAACCTTTTTTGTAGAGCATTTAGTAAGCTTTCGAATGGTAACCTTCTGCTTCCCAAGATTGTCAACGGTTTTCGAGATACTAACGAAAGTATACAAAGTTACCAAAACTTTTCTTGTCTGTTAATAAAATATTTTATTCTAACCCTTCCTTTACTCCAAACGTAACCAAAATTTCAACATATTAGTGTTGATAAAATTCAAACATGTAGAAAATGTTTCAACTGAATCCCATAATTCTAAGTACCAAAATCAAAGACAAAAAGAACAGTTCGAATGAGCGAAATCAATTCCTTTAAAGGTTTAAGCACTTATTTCTCCGATTGACATCGCCTAATCAAAACTTTCATTAGAACCATTTTTGTAGAGCATTTAGTGAGCTTTCTAATGGTAATCTTACGTTTCGCAAGATTCCCAACCTTTTTCGAAATATTAAGGAAAGTATACAAAATTACCAAAATATTTTACGTCTGTTAATAAAATATTTTATTCTAACCCTTCCTCAACTCCAAACGTAACAAAAATTTCAACATATTAGTTTTAATGAAAGTAGAACATGCAGAAAATGTTTCAACTGAATCCCATTATTCTAAGTACCCAAACCAAAAACGGTATTCATAAACAATTTTTCCAATTTCTCGAAAAGGGTTAAATCTATCGCCTTGAAAATTGTTTCATTCGTTTTCCTAGCCCAAGAAGCCTATAAAACGAGTACTTACAAGCTTATGAACTCAAAAACGTAAGCGTTACGATTTTTTTTGCGCGAATTTCGCCCCAAACGCCATCTTCCAGTGGGCGGATTCTGCTGGTTAACGAACTTGACCTTTCAAATTGGAAGACGGATTTTTGTACCAAATTTCATCACAATCGGACCATTAGGGAAGCCAGAAATGAGCGAACAGACAAATATATATATATATATATATATATATATATATATATATATATATATATATATATACAAATTTGAACCACCGTTATTTTCGGTCTCTAGGGGTTCTGAAACGCGAAATTTTCTAGTCGGCACTTCCGGATTGTTGTATCAACCCTATAAGCGGGGTTCCTCCCTATGGGGGAGGGAGGAACCGCGCTAAAAAGAACGACAAAAAAACGTTCATAAGAGCTAAACAGACGAATTTGAAGTTTTAAGAACTTATTTCTTCGGTTGACATCACCTAATCAAAAATTTTTTCAGAATCTTTTTGTTGAGAATTTAGAAAGCTTTAAAATATTTTCTATCCACTTATAAAAATTTCCCAACCGCGTCCGAGATATTAATGAAAGTAAACGAAGTTCCCAAAACTTTTCATGTCTGATCATAAAATATTTTATTCTAACCCTTCCTTAACTCCAAACGTAAACAAAAGTTTAACATGTTAGTTGTGATGAAATTCAAACGTGCAAAAAATGTTTCAACTGAATCCCATGATTGTAAGTACCAAAACCAAACTAGGCTTTGTATTTGTGTCGGCAGATACCTGGGGTATATTTATAACTCGTGAGGATTAACTCCTAGCAGGTACATTTTTTGTGGACCTAGAGGAAGTGAACGAACTCTCTATTCCCTCATAGTATCTAACCTGTGTGAAGTTGAATAATGTTTCTAATTATACGTATCCTGTTTTATTGGCAAATACATGTGACTACAATAAACAATTACAAACACTAGGGAACATGCCAAAGAATTCGAAGTAGGAGCCTCGACAGTTTCAAGTCATTTGAAGGAAATCGACAAGTCCAAAACGGACATTTCATACGGTACAGCCTGATATATTTCTAGCAATGAATTGTTTTTCTTATTTTAATTAATCTGTTTTATTGTCAAATACATTATCCAACTATAAGCAATGAAAAAATATCAAGGAATAAAAACAAACAAAAAGAACCGTTGAAATAAACGAAATCAATTACTTCAAAGTTTAAGCACGTATTTCTCCGATTGACATCGCCTAATCAAAAATTGTTTCAGAATCTTTTTTGTAGATCATTTAGTAAGCTTTCGCATGGTAACCCTCCGTTTACCAATATTTCAAACAATTTTCGAGATATTAGGGAAAGTATACGAAGTTCCCAAAACTTTTCATGTCTGTTAATAAAATATTTTATTTTAATCATTCCTTAACTCCAAACGTAACCAAAATTTACACATCTTTGTATGTATGAATTTTAAACACGCAGAAAATATTTTAACGGAATCCCATGATTCTAAGCAACCAAACCAAAATCTTGATTTAAAACCTATTTTTCCGATTTTCTCGGACACGGTTAAAGCTATTGCCTTAAAAATGGTTTCATTCGTTTTACTAGCCCAAGAAGCCTATAAAATGATTACTTACAAGCATGTGAACTCAAAAACGTAAGCGTTGCGATTTTTTTTGCGCGAATTTCGCCCCAAACGCCATCTTCCAGTGGCCGGATTTTGCTTGTTAACGAACTTGACCTTTCAAATTAGACGAACGATTTTTGTACCAAATTTCTTTAGAATCGGACCATTAGGGAAGCCAGAAATGAGCGAACAGACAAATATATATATATATGTGTTGTTTTAAGTTACTTCGCTGGGGTTGAAATGATTGATTTGTGAGACGGCTTCTCTCTCCAGCGGTGTTCTTCCTCTCCTTTCTGCAATATTTCGTCGGGTTCATCTCCAACTTCTTCAGGCTGCTATGTGTCGTCCTCGGTGGTTGTCAAGGGAATGATTTTTTCCCGGAATTTCCCTCCTTTATAGCCCTGCTTCGTAGACTATGCGGGCCAATGGTGTAGGGGGTCCGTGGGCCAATAGGGCTCGAGGGCTGACTTCGTCGTTCGTCCGTCGTCTGTAATTCATCAGTGGTCCGTGTGGGGCGCTGGTCTTCAGTCCTTGTTTTCTCCTCTGTCTTCTTAAGGATGGGCCGCCAAGTGTCCAGGAGGATGAGGCCATCTTCCCTATTGAAGTTCACTGTGAACTTCAAAGAGCCCTTTCATCCCTAAAGTATATATTAAATGATTATATGTATAATCTAAATTCCACAAACTTACAGGATAAATTATTATCGATTTTTTTTTTACGGCACTTAGCAGACAGCTAGGCCATTAGCGCCGACATCCAGGGTGCAGCAAGGAATTTCCCCAACGAGCCGTGGGATGAGCCCTGCCGCCGGCGGGGATCGAACCCACCATCTTTCGCTTATGAATCTATGACGCTAGCCACTAGACTACGGGAGACCCCTATTATACAAATTGAATTAATTCTTCAAAATAAGTAAAATGTTCTTTGTTTAAAAATTTATTTTTGTTTATTTAATATTAATTTAGTATTTTAATAACAAATACTTTAAAACTTTTATTTTTTAAGTTGAAAAATAAAACTTAAAAAACCTCTTTTTTTTAATGTTTATACCCAAAAAGTTATTTTATAACTTTTCTTTTTTCAAAAAGAAAGTAAAAGTAAAAGTTTAAAAAATACTTATTTAAAATAAAAGTAACAATTAAATATATGCATATGAGGGGGAAATATGTCCAGTATTCCACAACATTGAATATTTCTTGCATAGAAGGATCAAAAAAAAAAAAAAAAAAATATTTATTCCGTTCTGGATTGTTCAGGAATTTAGTCGAGGTTAGTACCCACTCGAGTCATTTAGTCGTGATTTGTGTTCATCGGAAGGGAGCAACGGGTTTGAAATACATCCAGGTTTAATGATCTCGAAGCAATCAAAGCGATCAGGCAATTCTTTAATCAAATCATTTGAATCACAATGATTTTTTTTCTTTCATTTTTGGCTGAATCCCAGGGAGAGGGAGGAAAAAAAACCATAACATCTAAACGACTATCCTAACGACACATTGAAATCCAAGCGGACTATTTTGAGGCGTTTGGAATGGACCCTACCTGATGCCTTGCCTAAATCTGGAACTCTGCCATAGCTTGTCACTCAGAAACAGAGAAAAAACATGATTCAAAATTATTTACTAGGGTGAGAACTTTGATGAATGTATTATCCTTTTACTTTTCGGTCGAAGTAATGATGTATTTCTATCCCTTCGAAATTACAAATTACGCTTAGGTCCAATGAAATAATGCCTGAGATTTAATGGTTAATACTACATTGTCTGATCAAAATCAAAGTAATTTTCTCGAATTTATAAAATACCAAATAAATCAATATTTTTCTATTTCAATGTTATACGTTTTATATGGGATGTTAAAGTATCCAAAATAAGTTTTATGTCTTCGGGGAAAAGAAATTACGGCGCTGTGTCTGACGAAAGCCCTCTTTTTTAACGGGCGATAGTCTGCAGCCGGCAATTTATAATCTAGAAAAAAAAAAAACAATATTATTTTGAAAGAAGAAGGTAAAATCTAGTAGGATTTCAAGAAATATTTCTTTTTTCAAAAATGGTGATCAATTCTTTATTTTCTAATACGAAAATCCGTCATAAAGTCGTTATAATTCAATGAATTGAAAAAAATCTTACTTATTTTAGCAAATATCATTAGGAAGCTCTAGATAAAATTTGAAGTTGATCAGGCGAAAATTGAAAACGCTAGCGTATTGCCTGATTCGAGTAACATAGCTTTCAGAAAAACGACTTTAAAGTTTAATGTATTAAGGAGACCCGATGGCCGTGAGGGTTAAGGCGTGAGCACTTAACACTCCGTGCCAAAGGTACTGGGTTCGATTCCCACTAGGGGTGGTGGCTTTTCTTTCGAAAAAAAAAGGGCATCACCCCTATCCTGGCTAGAAAAGGGTGGTAACCTATAGATAACCCGTCCTAAAATTCGTAGTTAATAATAAATGGACGTTAAAATTTAAATAAATAAATAAGGTATTCAAATGTTTATTTTTCCCCCTTTTTAATTTTGTTTCATAATTATTTGTAATTAAGATAAAAAAATTGTTTTTAATTTTCAAGTGTATCGCGTCACTAGTTGAAGTGTCGAATTTTTGGGACAAACTGTTCCGCCACATAAGCACTCTCATATCACTTTTGATTAGCTAGGAAGCATTTAAGCCTATAAATGAAAATAAACCGTTAAAATTGAAAGCACAAAAAGTGGAAGGAAGATTGGTAAGATTTTCTTTACATTTAAATTTAAAAAGAATATATGTGGAGTCAGTCGAAAAGAGGTACATAGTATGTCAAAAAATGATTTTTGATTTAACGATGTTTTCGGAAACTCATGCATGCTCTTTCGCGTGAAAATCATCAATCTTGCGAAAAACTTGTTTACACCTTTATTTGGAAATTGCATGTTTAGAACCATTCGCTGAAAAAAGGTACACAGTGAGTATCTTCAAAAATACACAACAAGTTACTACGGGAAACATTTTTTTTTTCATTTGTATCACCTTGCAGTGCGTTTTCAGAGTGTCTGAATTCAAAATTAGGTACACTGCGAACATAAACTGCGAAAATTTAAACGATTTTTTCTCGAAAACTTGTTTTCATGCACTCTTCGCATTTTTTTCGTCGAACAAGACTTATATAAAACATTATTATTTATAAATGAATAAAAATATTATACAAATATAAAATACAGTTCATTTACATTTACAATATAAAAACTAATCATTCATCGTCAAAAATGAAGTGCTTTTGCGTAATAAAATCAGATTCATATGCTATTAAAATAAACGATTACAATTTAAATCATAAGGAGCAGAAGGAAGATTGGTCGATTTTGCATAAATTAGAGTTCTTTAAGATTAAAATAGAAACTCATTTTGTTATGATCTTGCTATTTTAGCTGGAAACTAGGAAAGTGTTTTCCTACACAAAACATACGGGGGGGGGGGGGGTTAAATTGGTTTAGGGTTAAACAAATTTAAATAGCTGCTAGAGGAAATCGCAAAGAAAAGTGAGGTGCTAATGTGCTTATTAGGGAAAAATGACTGTGTTGATAGACAGAAAGGATAAGACCAACAAAAACTTTGAATTTAACCACCGCCCTCTCCCTACATTATAGCAACACTAAAATATGTAAAAGAAAATTGAAGCCAATTCAGAACACAAAGAGACGGCTATTATTATTCAACGAGTCAAAAGGAGAAAATAAAAATGAAAAACGAATCACAGCTTTTTATATGAAAAGACTGGAATTTTTGGAACAGTTTTGTTTAATTTCCTTCTTTTCAAATTGAGCCATATTCCGTTGACTAAAAGGTTTTTAATAACATGGACAGGAATCCTAAGAAAAATCCCACATTATAAAATTAATGAATTTTTTGAGAAGGAGTTGGTATCCATTACTGGCGTAAAGGATACGTTCTTTTTTAAACATATGAAACATCTTGATGTTATGGAAAATAACAGGATTTTTTCATTTATTTAGGGAAGAGGTTAGCTCAGTGGACTCATATGCTGGAGGACCTGAGTTCAAATCCCGAGCATGTGCTAAATATTTTTTCTTGTAGTTTCTTAGTTCATGGGTTGAATTCGGCCTCCCTGACCGTCCCTACGCTAACCCAGCCTTTAATTAATTTATTAATGGGTACCTTTGTGCTAATGACCCTCGCAGTCGAAGCAGCGAAGGAGAAACTCAGGCGGCCCGAGCATAGTACTGACCACATTATCTCCCTAGTGTGCCGTATGGTCATGAATTAGATAACTCTACAGCCCTCGTGGCCTGTTATGGGACAGATTGTTTTTTTTTTTTTCATTTATTTATTTATGAAGAAGAAAATAGCAATCTGTTCCTGATACCAGATACATATTTCTTATTACTATTCATTGTAGTAACTTAAATTCTATCAGATACTTTACAAAACCGGAAATTAATGTGAAATAAAACCTATGCATACGTAATAGAAAGTAGAAACACCATAACTAGTGTAAACCGTATAGTAGTGCAGTACATTAAGAAATATACTATAAATAGAAATATATTACAGACAAAAAGAATTACTACATAGATAACCTTTTGTTTCCTTTTATGGACGTATTTTTTTAAAATTTATTCATATTATAATTACCTAAATGCTCAATTAAACTATTTATATTTATTTTCCATAAAAAAAAACCTTTTGCTAAAAAACTAGGGGTAATGGAATTTTTGGAGTATTCATTTCGTTTCCAGCATGCGAAAATTCATGGGAATCAGAAAAAGGCAGATTTTAGGCTGTAGACTTGTTTCATTTCAACTTTAAATATTCTGGATTATTTATTGATGAATGGGTATTATATAATTTATATTGTAAATTTGTTATGTTATATTGTAATCTTAAGGAGATCCTATGCATTATTTTACGTTTCGTTGTACCTGCAGTGCAGTAAATATATATTATTGCTGGATCATCCTTTTTATTTGACGATGCAATAAGAAAAGTCTACGTTTTTTTTTTTTTAATATTTATTTATGAACATCCAAAACTAAACCGATTCGCTTGAAACAATTACTACTTACATACATCCAATTACATTATTACATATATACATCCCATTATACAATTGAAATTATACAGATACACCAGTTATACATTCATTTATACCGTGATACAATATTAAATATTCATTCAATTATACAAATAATTAAATATTTTAACTTTTTTTTTTAAATTTAAAGTTAATACATTTTAACTTCCTTAGATTGATATTGTAAAATTTTGTAATAAAATGTAGGTTCTTGTTAATTTGCATTGCGTCATATGACAGTCAGTGTAACGTAAGTAAAGTATAAAACTGAAGTTTGTATGGTATAAATAACAAATTTTCTTTGCGCTGGAGTTTTAACTGTTCCTGAAAACCGAGTACAGTGGAACGTGGATAATTCGAACTTCGATAATTCGAATATTTTTCTCGGTCCCAAGAATTTAGGGCATAAACAATGTAAAAAAATCGTGGTTAATTCGAATAAAATTTTGGATAATTCGAATGTTTTACGAGTCTGTACCTCTAATGGGAAGTTGACAGAGAGGCGGTCGATCTTAAATCTTGTGAAAATATTGTCCCTTCGGCGGATAGTAAGATACGGATGTAGGGGTTCCGGGACAAGAAGCGCGGCGGTCTCATAGTATAGTTCTTGGACTCTAGGTGTTCTGCAAAGTGGTGGGTCGCGCTTACTCCCTTCCAGGGGTTGTTATAGTTACATCCTGTCGTTTTATCCCTCCGATATTCATTTCTTATTCAGTTATAAGTCAGTCAGCGCCTAGATCTGTTCTATTGTTTGTGCCTTGAATTTCTGGTGTACAGTGCAGTTCAGTGAGTTGTTGATGTCGAAGCCTAGAAGCTTTAAAACTTTAACATTGTCAGAGAAAATAGCTGCGATTTGTTGAGAAATGAATAAAGAAAAAATCTGAAATTGCCAAGGACTTTGGAATTCCTCCTGACACTTTATCAACTTACCTATAAAATAAAGAAAAAATTCTTGTCCATGAAAATGACCTTTTTTTTAAAAAAATAGACTTTTATTTTTTCTTTTTTGATAAATTATTTATTATTTATCAATATTTACGTAATTATTAATTTATGAAACGTTTAAAAAAAATGTACGTATTAAAAAATGTGAAAATAAGAAGTTCGATTTTTTACCCCCTTATTTTCAAAAACTTTTGTAATTCGAATTTTGGATAATTCGAACATTTTGTCGGTCCCTAGGGGTTCGAATTATCCAAGTTCTACTGTATTTGTTATTGTACTGGGGTAAGGGGCCGTGTATCCTGCCAGTATTAAAACCTTCATTGCATTGCAGCCATGCGTTAACCAGTATTGCGGACTAGGTCGGGCTGCGCCGGTAACCCAATCCCCACTGGTGTAAGAACTTACTGTAGGAAATTTATTATAAGTGTATGATCGACGTAATGGGACATCTTCAAGGCTTTATCCACTGCCTTTTCTTAAAAATCTCGGCTTCCTAAATCTGAGCTCTGGAAATTGAATGTGTGCTGTTCTCAGTTTTTTTTTCCAATATATTCAAAAGAAAAGGTGGATATAACATTACATTGGGAGATCACAAAATGTTTGAGTAAGTAATGTTCTAATATACTCTTTTCTTCAAATTTATTATACAGGGTGTCCCGATTTTAAATGGAAAAACTTGAGGAGCGTGTAGAGGACCAAAAAACTAAGATAAAAAGTCCTTTAGAGATTTGCTCGTTTTTGCTTCATTTTGTAGAAAATCGCAAAACAAGAAACGAAACAAGTTTTCATTTTTGTCCTTCCTTATTTAAATTTTCAATGGGAAAAATTGTCATTGCCAATTATTTCAAGAAACCAATTACTAAAATTCAATCTCTTGATGCTGATATAGTTTTCGTGAAGGATAGTGGTTTCGAAGCGGTGCGAGGGTTTGAGCGCCGATTCACAGAGACCTAGAGAGACTGGGTCATTTTATTTATTTACATTTTTTTTAATGTTATGACTTCATACCTTGTACCTTTTATGTTAGTTAAGTTATTAAATGTTGCCCTCTTTCAGAAACGTAATCATTAAATCTAGTACTGATTTGCTAAATTGCAGCTAAACACTGTTCTGATGATATTTGGTGCACTTCATCTATGATTTGCTTTCTTGAGTTGATTGACACCGAATTAACGTCCAGCTTCAAGGTTTCCCATACAAAGAAACCAATTAATAAAATTCAATATCTATGCATAATTTTGAAGCAATAAATTCTGCATTATTTGAAGATGATACGGGTGGCAATTATTTCCTACCAAAGTTCGTCATATTGCCTGCTGCGATATTCCTAATGCAGGCGTTGGACTCAATTTCTTCACCGACGATCTGCTCTTTTTGCTGTCTGAAATTGGTCGCCTTCATTATGAAGTAAGAATGACCCAGTCTCTCGTTGTCTATTAAAAGTTAACAAAAAGACTCGTCGATTAAGCACTCTTGTATTTTTGAATCGGCGCGCATACACTCGCACCGCTTCTAAAGCATTACCGTTGCAGAAACCGTACACGAAAACTATATCAGCATCAAGAGATTGAGTTTTAGTAATTGGTTTCTTGAAACAATTCGCAATGACAATTTTTGTCCATTGAAAATTTAAATGAGTAAGTACTGAAATGAAAACTTGTTTCGTTTCTTGTTTTGCGATTTTCTCCAAAACGAAGCAAAAACGGACAAATCACTAAAGGACTTTTTGTCTTAGTTTTTAGGTCCCCAACACTCTCCTGAAGTTTTGCATTTCAAATCGGGACACCCGGTATAGTCGTATTAATTAGTGAGTTAATTAAAAAGAGGAAGAATGCAGTGAATAAAAAAAAATTGAGGAATAAAACATCTAAACAGTGTATTTTTAAATTTAATTGAAAATAATTAATGATGGTTATATCGATAACGAAGTTTTTATTGTAACCTTAAGAGGATCCTATGCATTATTTATTGTTTCCTTTTTTTAATCGTTAAATAATCGGCCATAGGAGAGACGGAAGTTCATAAAAAGTTGATGGCTTCAAGAGAGGGAACATAGTTGAACCTTCATGATTCAAATGGTGAGATGAGAGGATTCTCTGCGGAAGGCATATTGGCAGATTCATATTTGAATTCCAATCAGAAGACTTTTGGAGAAATTAACTAACATGACGTTTCATCAATCCGACACGCCGGCCAAACTCCATGCACCCAACTATCTCGCCCAAAATTACATAACTCCATCAACATTCCTATCAGGGCAAAATTTAACGGGAGATTTTGGTTTTAACATGATTCTAATGGGCTGTAATTAATTCGTACTGCGAGGTAAACATCCTTCTTCCAATATTCATTACAATTAATAATATATAGGGTACGCTCCGAAAGCATTGCAATTTAATTTCCTGTGGCACTCCTATTGGTGGTAACGCTAATCTTCGCTGTTAAACCCCTCTGAGCGCTCTCCAAGCGTTGGAAGCAGCAGAGGACATCAATTCTTGTTGGTTTGATATATATAATTATATTTTAGGATTCTTATTGATGTTAATTGGAGATTTTGATTCTTATTGATGGAGAATTATTGATGTTAATACGGCATTCTCCAGCGGTCGGTTTTTGTGGGTGATATTTCGCAGAAATTACATTCTGCTTCGTCAGACCGTTGTCCATGTTTATAACTTTTTTTGTTTGTTATTTTATAATAACCTTTATCATATTAAACTTATTTTGACTTATGGCACTTTACAGATGTGCATTCTTATACCGGCGCCATTCGTCACTGCGTGGAGCTGATTATATAATATATATATATATATATATATATATATATATATATATATATATATATATATATATATATATATATATATATATATATATATAATATCTACGTACTATCTGTACATATATAATTATATGTAGATATAGTTTGCATTCTTCACGATTTCCTCATTCTAGAAATTACTTGAAAAAATCAAAATCAAAATGAAAATTTACTTTGATAAGACATTACCGTGTAGTAAGAAATGAATTTTGAGCAGGGACCAAAAATAACTATTAATTTTAATTTTAAATGAGTTTCACTTTTCTGTTAATTTTTATTATTGGGAAATAAAAATTATTCCATCATAATTGATATATTTTATTATTTTTTTAAAACAGTTTTCTAATAATTTTGATTTTAAAAACGAAAATTATTTGAATAATGTTATTCCAAAATTTATATAATTTTAATTTTTAAACGTTATTTAAAACAAAAAACAATATTACTGCCATAATGAACAGAAACTTGGACTTACTGACATAAATAAATAACTTTAAATAAACACAAGGTGCCTAATCAAGCAATTCTTTATTTACTCTGAGGATAAAAATTATTAATTGTAGATCTTGTGAAAAGTGATTAATTAAACTGTAACTATTAAATTAATGAACTGCTTATTATATTGCATTAAAAATATATTCTTGTTTTTACTTTCATAATACAAAATCTTTTTTTCTGTTTTAAAATGTTAAAATTAAACATTTTTTTTACTCTAACTATTATTATGACAATTTTCCGAACGATATTTATAAAAAAAAAATATATATAAAAATCATTACATAACAGTTATTTATTAATTTAAAAAATATAAATTATGAAGTAATTTGTTTGTCATATTCTTTTGGAAACATTTAATTTTTATTTCGTTCCTCGGTTTTGAGGGCTTCACTTTCGTTGGAATCTATTGTCGTGTATGATAGTCAGTTAGAGGTGAGTAAAGCATGAAAGTGAAGTTTGTATAGTTTTTAGTCTTGAATGGTATAAATAAAACATTCTCTTTGAGTTATCGAGTCTTTTTTTTTTAACTGTTCCTGAAATGTTTTTTTACTGGGATAGAGGGGTGTGTATCCTGCCCCGTATTAAAACCTTCATTGCATTTCAGTCATGCGTTCAGTAGTATTGCCGGCAAGGTCGGGCTGCGCCGGTAATTCAGTCCCCACTGGTGTAAGATCTTGCTGTAGGGAAATTCTTATAAACATACGATAATAGAACATGTTAATTTTTTTAGTACAAGTTTGTGAATTTTCTTAAAAATATTTTTTCTCATTATTTAGATCCTTTTAATATTTGCGAAGCCGTTCACTGATATAATTGGAATAAGTCGTTTGGTGAATTATTTTACTATTAAAATGCGAAGAAAATAACTTTTTTCCTCCTCCGATTATTGTCAAAATGCCTCAGAAATCATTTAATCTGACCAGCAGAGTAATGGGAGGTTGAGTTAATATTATTCTAGTGTATTTTTGAGGACTAATAGAGCTTAAAAACATAAAATATGTTCATTGATATTGATAATTGGGTCACATTTACCAAACATTCAATGACTTAGAAAAGTTCCCAAACTTTTTTTTTTTTATTTTTTTTTATTTTTATTTTTTTTATTTTTATTTTTTTTTTGGCTGTGGGCGATTAGTATACATCTATAGAGAATAAACAATTTCTGGTTTGTGTGATAGAGCTCTCTGAGAGAGATGGAAGGGCTGAAACTAAACATAATGTCCTTTGCGATTCCGCAATATCAGTGCTTTTACTATTTATTTATTTTTTTTGCTTTGAGCTGATTCATCTATTAGCATCAGTTTAATTTTTATTGCATTTCCTAGATGCCTACGAAGGTTCTTCATTTTTTTTAGACCTTACCATGCTTATGGGCATTTTTTAGGGCAACAAAATGGCGGCATCCTATTAGGACGGTTGCGCCCGATTACGGTACTCCGAGATTGCACCTGATGCAGAGTTAATTGGTAGTTTTTTTTTGGTATTTTGGCGCCGGTATAAGAATGCACATCTGTAAAGTGCCATAAGTCAAAATAAGTTTAATATGATAAAGGTTATTATAAAATAACAAACAAAAAAAGTTATAAACATGGACAACGGTCTAACGAAGCAGAATGTAATTTCTGCGAAATATCACCCACAAAAACCGACCGCTGGAGAATGCCGTATTAACATCAATAATTCTCCATCAATAAGAATCAAAATCTCCAATTAACATCAATAAGAATCCTAAAATATAATTATATATATCAAACCAACAAGAATTGATGTCCTCTGCTGCTTCCAACGCTTGGAGAGCGCTCAGAGGGGTTTAACAGCGAAGATTAGCGTTACCACCAATAGGAGTGCCACAGGAAATTAAATTGCAATGCTTTCGGAGCGTACCCTATATATTATTAATTGTAATGAATATTGGAAGAAGGATGTTTACCTCGCAGTACGAATTAATTACAGCCCATTAGAATCATGTTAAAACCAAAATCTCCCGTTAAATTTTGCCCTGATAGGAATGTTGATGGAGTTATGTAATTTTGGGCGAGATAGTTGGGTGCATGGAGTTTGGCCGGCGTGTCGGATTGATGAAACGTCATGTTAGTTAATTTCTCCAAAAGTCTTCTGATTGGAATTCAAATATGAATCTGCCAATATGCCTTCCGCAGAGAATCCTCTCATCTCACCATTTGAATCATGAAGGTTCAACTATGTTCCCTCTCTTGAAGCCATCAACTTTTTATGAACTTCCGTCTCTCCTATGGCCGATTATTTAACGATTAAAAAAAGGAAACAATAAATAATGCATAGGATCCTCTTAAGGTTACAATAAAAACTTCGTTATCGATATAACCATCATTAATTATTTTCAATTAAATTTAAAAATACACTGTTTAGATGTTTTATTCCTCAATTTTTTTTTATTCACTGCATTCTTCCTCTTTTTAATTAACTCACTAATTAATACGACTATACCGGGTGTCCCGATTTGAAATGCAAAACTTCAGGAGAGTGTTGGGGACCTAAAAACTAAGACAAAAAGTCCTTTAGTGATTTGTCCGTTTTTGCTTCGTTTTGGAGAAAATCGCAAAACAAGAAACGAAACAAGTTTTCATTTCAGTACTTACTCATTTAAATTTTCAATGGACAAAAATTGTCATTGCGAATTGTTTCAAGAAACCAATTACTAAAACTCAATCTCTTGATGCTGATATAGTTTTCGTGTACGGTTTCTGCAACGGTAATGCTTTAGAAGCGGTGCGAGTGTATGCGCGCCGATTCAAAAATACAAGAGTGCTTAATCGACGAGTCTTTTTGTTAACTTTTAATAGACAACGAGAGACTGGGTCATTCTTACTTCATAATGAAGGCGACCAATTTCAGACAGCAAAAAGAGCAGATCGTCGGTGAAGAAATTGAGTCCAACGCCTGCATTAGGAATATCGCAGCAGGCAATATGACGAACTTTGGTAGGAAATAATTGCCACCCGTATCATCTTCAAATAATGCAGAATTTATTGCTTCAAAATTATGCATAGATATTGAATTTTATTAATTGGTTTCTTTGTATGGGAAACCTTGAAGCTGGACGTTAATTCGGTGTCAATCAACTCAAGAGAGCAAATCATAGATGAAGTGCACCAAATATCATCAGAACAGTGTTTAGCTGCAATTTAGCAAATCAGTACTAGATTTAATGATTACGTTTCTGAAAGAGGGCAACATTTAATAACTTAACTAACATAAAAGGTACAAGGTATGAAGTCATAACATTAAAAAAAATGTAAATAAATAAAATGACCCAGTCTCTCTAGGTCTCTGTGAATCGGCGCTCAAACCCTCGCACCGCTTCGAAACCACTATCCTTCACGAAAACTATATCAGCATCAAGAGATTGAATTTTAGTAATTGGTTTCTTGAAATAATTGGCAATGACAATTTTTCCCATTGAAAATTTAAATAAGGAAGGACAAAAATGAAAACTTGTTTCGTTTCTTGTTTTGCGATTTTCTACAAAATGAAGCAAAAACGAGCAAATCTCTAAAGGACTTTTTATCTTAGTTTTTTGGTCCTCTACACGCTCCTCAAGTTTTTCCATTTAAAATCGGGACACCCTGTATAATAAATTTACAGGGCCTGATATATAGAATCGTGTTTGTATTATTTGTTGTTTTTAAGAGCGGAAGCCAGTTACTTCCGCTGGGCTACTATCAGGTTCCGGTTAATTATGGCGCGTTACAATTTTTACGAAATATCGAGACAAAGTAGCAACTGTTTCTAGCACAAGCTTTGTAAATGACACAAGGGATCAGAAGGAAAACGCGCTATTTTTTGTTTGAACGAGGATAATTCTGCCCCATGAATCTCACCATGAAAGCTAGGGGCTAAGTGATTGTGTTCAAGAAGGAGAGAATGATGTTTTGAGATGGTTGCCGATATATTGCTGGTCGTGTGGGGGGTCTGGGTCTCTGCGTTCCAACGGCTTCGTGAAAAATATTATCCCCAATCTATTTGTAGCGGCTCCAAGAGTACAGCTAAATATATCTAGTGGCTCTTCGAAGAACCCCCTCCCTACCTCCATTCACGACCGTCATCCTTACCGGATCCCAATTAATCATATTGCCTACACACGAACTAATATACTCTAATTATATCTTTCATGTCTTAACATACATCATAATATATTAATCCTTAGCTCCTATTAATAGTTGCTTCGTCAGGTTGGCAGATTCATAGGATCAGCTCAGTATCAACGTAGTTGGCTGTGCTTACACGATCGAAGAAAAACATAATTTCCTCGAATTTATTTTTATTGTTTATAAAGACACTTCTACCACGTGCCTATTTAACACTGCATCTGCCGCAATGGTTCTTTTGGGATGGGTGGGCGGTCTTTAAGGTACCTCCGTCCTGTCCCTCAACGGTGGTGCTCCTTCCCCCAGTACCTTCCTAGGTCGGTCCCGTCTACACGGCATCCCCTTTTATTGACAGATCGCTTAGGATTTGGATACAGCGTCGCCGTCCCAATTAGACCATTGCGCCTGATCTCGTCACAAATATAAGTTTGTGAATTATCTTAAGTATATTTTAACCTCATTATTTGGGTAATTTAAACCAAAAGTGAAGCCGTTCACGGATATAATCGGAGTACGTCGTTTAGTGAATTATTTTATTATAAAAATGTGAAAAAAAGTATTTTTTTATATATTTTCATCAGATTATTGCCAAAATGCGTCAGAAAACATTTGCTCTGACCATCAGATTAATGGGAGGTTGAGTTGGATGTTATGTTTGAGGACAAATAAAGCACAAACACAGAAAATATCTTTTACCTAATACCTACTGAAGGGCTTAGAAAAGTTCCCAAAACGTTTTTTTATTTTCATGATTTTGACTGTGTGTGATTATTACACATTGGGCATCTAGCAGATTGATCTATTTTTATTACATTTCTGAGATGTCTACGAAGGTTCTCAAATGTTTTTGACCTTAAAATGCACACATATATATATATATATATATATATATATATATATATATACATATATATATATATATATATACATATATATATATATATATATATATATACAATATTACAATATCACTACAACAACAATAATAATAATAGGAGCTGTAGGTCAACAACGGAAGAGAAGAATATATATATATATATGTGTGTGTGTGTGTGTGTGTGTGTGTGTGTGTGTGTGTATTTGTTTTTTGTTTTTCTAATACAACGTTTATTATATAAACTCCAAAATTGTCAATCTATTAAAATAGCTAACTACAAAAACAAAAAGGAGCCTAAAAACTATATGGAGCCAAATAGAACGTAGGCGAACCTTTCGCTACAATGGGCACGATGCACAGTGGGGCGAGTGACAGGGTAGGCCGGACTTTCATTAATATCTCCGGTTCTACTGGTCCTAGAGTATTGCTTCTGGTGTAATTTTAAGGAAAATCCAATATTCTAATCAACTACATTATCAGAAATTTCACCAGTTTCGATATAACGGGTAGCATGACTTTTAAATGTGTACATACATACTATTGTATATTTATTTATTTTTTATAATTATTTGCTTTTTTACGAAACCTCTCATCAAATAATAATTGCATCCTTTTCTTATATAATTCGATATATGTGTCTAAGGCTTGTTGAATTTTAATTTTATCTATATAGGTAACGAGCTTCCCTCTACATACAATTTCCATGTTATTCATTTCCCTTAACATTTTGTAATTTCTTAAAATTTCAAGATCAAGTATTTTATATCTAAAATTTTTAATAACATTAACAAATTTCTTATAACCATAAAACGTTTTGTCAAAAATGTAAAATAAATTTCGTATAAATTTTGGAAAAATCTTTGTTTTTTTACAGTTTTTTAAAAATTGAATTCTACTCCTAATTTTAACATTTTTCTTAATAATATTTATTAGTTTATACAATTCCTTCATTCCGTTCTCGTCAATGTTCATATTCAGAATCTCAAAGTAGAGTTCTTCGTCCCTCCTTTTTTCCGCCTTGGAGTTATTCAGATTCAATTCCACGATTTCTGACCTTTATTTATGTTTATTTATTTATTTTTTATAATTTTTTTCACAAGTTCACAAACTAAAACTACAAACATAAATGTATCTTGTCGTCAAAATTAAAAAGAAAGATTTATTTAGTATAATAAAAGAATTTTAAGTTGGAAGAATATATAATATTTCATAAATTTCAAATGTTATTTATTTTTATTATTTATAACGAGAATTTTCAGATTTGAATGTGTTTTTATTGAAACTAAATCCGTTTTCGTCTGTCTGACAAATGCCTCGAATGATTTTGTTCTAGTAGAAATATCTGGAGTGGACGAAGATGGAAGTTCTTGAGAATATACCTCTGGAAAAATTAAGTCCCTGCCAGCCATTCATGTTTTTCCTCAAGAATGGTTTCAAAGATCTCATTCCGTTTAAATTGAAAATGTAGCACCATTTCTTTAATTTCTCCAGGAAAACGTTTATCGCACTACATAACCAAGTAAGTCCATTTTTCCAAAACCGTGTCAAAATCCTTAAAATTAATATTGTTCGATCTAAAAAATCAAAATAGATCCTCATAATAGAAGCTAACGATGACGAAGACGACGAAAGTAGATCAAAATTTAATTCACGAAAAACAACGAAATCTAAATTTATCCAATTTTAGTTACCTTTTAAGAAGTCAGATAGATTCCTATTCGATTTTATCCAACGCGGACACAAAGTTCCACAAAACATATGAAATGATTCACGCAGACAGAACTCCTTTTTCTTCGGAATATTTTTGAGTACAAGATTTTGTTTCCATTGGCCATACGCCCGGTCATAATCTTTGAAACTTATATGGTTTGTTCTTAAAAAATTAAAAACATCGCGATGTTTGTTCATATTGCTATTACTGCTGTCCCGATACTGCATTTTATTTTTTTATTGACTTTATCGTTTTTACATTTCATGGGGATTAAGGACAATAATACGTTCATAAAGTATAAACAGGCATTTAAAACAAAGAAACTGGAATTTATAGGGACAAAATTTGAAAAAAAAGCAAGTGCTAAAAGGAAAAAAAAAAAAAATTCTCGTAAACCGGCACGAACCCGCAGGTAATTATTAATGGAAAGTAAACTATAGACCTTCTAGTTAATTTCTGTGGTGGTAGATTTCTAAGCGATTTTCCTTATGAATGTTTTAAATTATTTTTATGTTTTATTAAAAAAAACTTTAAGAGTCTGTAAAAGTTCAAGCTTTATAAACTTAAATTATGGTAATATAGTTAAATTATCGTAATAAAGATGATTCATTAATTTTGGTTCATCAAAATAGTTGTGGTTCTTTTTATAAAAAAGGATATTTTCCTTGAACGGTCGTTTTAATAGGATATCTTAGGTGGGGGTTTTTAATTTATAAACAAAAAACTGACTATTGAAAATGATAATAGAAACTAAGAAGAACAGCTTAACCAAAAAAATATGGGAAAATTCGAAATTTCAGATATTGGTCCTATGTCCACGAAATGCATAGGCCGCCCCACTGTGCGATGTAACAGAAGGTTCGCCTATGTTCTATTTGGCTGCTTATAGTTTTTAGGCTCCTGGAGAGGTATCAGATGATGCGCAAAATGTAGAGCTATTTTAATAAATTGACTATTAATTTCATTTCGGAGTATATTCTTTGACCTTCTGCCTACACATGAAAAATGAAATGTTTTTATATTATCATGCGGCCTTCTGGAGATTTTATAAAATCACTATATTTTTAGTAATTAACTCTTAATGAGGATCCTTTGAGCTTGTAGAGTTTTAATAAAATTACTGAGCCGATATTCTTCTTGAATTTTATTATTTCTTGACCTTTCGTCATTTTCAAAGTGAATTAAACTATTTAAAAGTCACAATAAACGCTCCGTATTCAATATTGTTAATTTTACATTGACAAAGTAAAATCTATCATTTATAACAATAAAGAAGTGAGGTTGAAGAAGCGAGTGACATCGAATGTCTGCAATCATTTCAATTAGTTGCAATTGGCTATTGATTCTATTCATAATTCAGTAGACGACTTGAGCGTATTTTCAGCTCTAGTGGTTCGACCCCTCCCTCTCATTCCTACGTACCATTCTCAATGCTCCTTATTATGTTACAAATCTCACCCTCCATAATGACCTAAATATCCCTTTTGTCCAAGATAAAATCCCTAGCCACTTCTCATCTTTCCATAGTAAATTAATCAATCATCCTAATCCAACAGTCCAATCCTTATCCAGCACCAATCATCCTTCCTGTCCACCAAGACGTCTTAACAGGAAGTGGTCCCGAGATCTACTAAGACAGTGAAGTGTTGTATAGTGAACAAAAAAAAAATTATTCGTGGGGTGATGAATGAAATTATAATTGTATTAATTGAGAGTGATATCGGTGGATATTTTCTCTCCTGAGGATATCACAGCCCACATCTCATTCGCCTCCAATCCTCCCTGCTAGTCGCAGGTTGTGTTTGGATGGCGTAAGGCAAACTCGCAGGTCATCCTAGAAGCCTTCCTAAACAAGGAATGTACTCAGCTGACAACTGGGGACACCTGAGGCGTGGTCAAGTAACCTGTATCAAATTACATAATGCAATTGAATTGTAGATTGTAATATTTCTGAAAATAAATAAATATATATATATATATATATATATATATATATATATATATATATATATATATAAAAATTTGACTAGATTTTAATTTCTTTTTTCAAAATTATTTTTTGTTTATAGTTAAAAAAATCCACCAGCAGGCTATCGCCCGTGAAAGAAGAGGGTTTCCGTTCGTCAGACAAAGGGCCTCCATTTTGTTTTCGAAGAATTATTATTTCTTCTTTTTTTTTTTGGATACTTTAACATCTCATATAAAACTAATGACATAATGAATTGAAAAATATTGATTTAGGTATATGTTATTCATGAATTGTAGAATATGATTTTGATTTTGATGACACAAAGAAGTATTGCCCCGTACGTTCTGTGGACCGTAGAATTCTAGGAGAATTGTTTTAATAACTCTCGAAGGGCATAGTCGTTGGTTAAACATTTTCGGGATTTTTTTTAAGCTCAGAATGATACTAGCTGTAGATCCAGCCAATGTTGAGGATAATAGATGGCAGGAGTTGTTTGACTATTATTTGAGTTTGGGAAAGTTAAGCAATTAAAAGGAGATTAAGAGAGTTATCCACATAATGACATAAGTACCGCCCATTTGCAGATCTGTCGCAGGAGACGAATGACAATTGCTAGAATTAGCTTTGTCTGAAAATTCCATCCGACAAGTGAAGCAGGCATCCGTCATTGAAATCCTGACGATGCTCCCTGTCGTGCCTCATTGAATGCCTCTCTTGGTGAATAATTTCATCGCTCAACCCTTGACGCTTCTAGGATTAATAATGTTTAGAAAATAATTTCTCTTCACGTGTTATTTCTCCCACGTACATAGTCGTTCCTGGCATGAGGCCTTTTGAAAGTCAGTATAAAAAAATACACAAACACAGCCATTGTTTTGAACTTTGGATAGATTCCACAATTCCACTGATAAGTCACGGAGTATCAAATCAAAAGATTTTGATACTATTTAGAAAATGAAAAACCCATATAAAACTGAGGAAATCAATTACAAAACAACATTCAAAGCAAGGAAACTATCACTTTCCAAGTTATTTAACCTATTTCTCCGATTGAGGTCATCTCATCAAAAATTACATTTCAACCTTTTTTGTAGAGATTGGAATAAGCATTCGAATGGTCTCCTTCTACTTACCACAATGTCCCAACTGAGTTTCGAGATATTTAGCATAATATACGAAAATTCCAAAATATTTCGTGCCTGTTAGTAAAATATTATTTTTTTCTAACAATTTTCTTAAATTCAAATGCAATCAAAATTTAAATATCATATTTGGGATCAATTGCAAACGCTTGCAACAATTTCATTGCATAAATCGTTTCTAAATCCCCAAACTATTAGTTAGGAAAAGTATTTGCATCATCCCTTCCCGAGATGAACTTGACCTTTGAAATTAGATGAAAGATTTTCGTACCAAATTGCATTAAAATCGGACCATTTTTAACCTCTGAGAGAGAGAAAGCGGACAAATATTTATATATGTGGGTAAATATTTATATTACTCTTCGCTACGTCACTGGCTCTGGAACTGGAAAAGTCGAAAAACTATTTTTGTTTATTAATTTTCGGTTTGGATACTTATAGTAGTAGTGAGATTCAGTTGAAATATTTTTTACAACTGTTACATTCGTCCAAACTAAGATGAGTTAACCCTTACCTTACGGCGCACAGTGGTATTTTTAACTGATCTAGCTGGACAAAATTAGAAAAATTCATGAAAACAAACCGCTAACTGGACCTTGCAGTATTTTCCTAGATAGTATATAGATTGCAAAACAAGAATAATTTGGCTCAAATACGTCAACATTTAGGGATTACGGATTGTTTATATTAGGGTATGTCTTACTGCAAAGTTCATTACTCCGTCTTTGAATAAATACTGCAGTTAAAAAAATTATTTTTCAGTACTACAAATTTATTTCTTATTTCAGAAAGGTAAGTATGATCTACTTTCATTATTTATAATAATACATTACCATTAATTTTTGCTTTACGCGATGCAATTTGTAATACGCTTATTGGTAAGTTATCATGGTACAGAACTTTTTCTGTCCGGCATAGATTTATTTTTTTCTTATTTGTCGATTAAGTATTGATATGGAAATGCAAGAATTAGCTGACAGAATTTGCCTGTTTAATAGTAATAGCTGATTTTAATAAAACATACCCATATCGAAAAGGGAACTTTTTAAAGGTTGGATTTCACAAAGTCCACACAGAAAAAACACAGGAAGTAATAAATTACGTACACCAATAATTTGATTTACCAGAGGAAAAAGTATTTAATTGAAAATAAAAGTAGAGACATTTTTATGCCATTTACGTGATAAGTGGCAAACAGCAAGCCGAACAAAAACTGTTGCTGAGAAACGTTTTGGTGAATGGCTTGATACAAGTTAGGATTACGATACACAATCAGATTTAGAAGAAGCTTTAACTGCAACTGCCAGTAGTGCAGGGCTATCGAATATTGAAGATGGATTTCATAGTTTACTATACTCGAGAGCTTTATTCCTTCTCAGGTGAAAAAATTAATTCGCTGAGTGAACCGATTTTTGACCAAGAATGATTTATTAGTTATGATAACTTTATTTTGATTCTATTGTTGTGTTTTCAATTATTATTATTTGTAATACCTAGTTTTTAAGCTTTTTGCTTTTGTTGCCTTTGGAAAAGTTAAATAATTTATAACAAAAGCATAATAATAACAAAAAATAAATTAAAAAATTTAATTAGATTAGATGCTTTCGGATAACACTTAAAACGGACTAAAAAAAAAAAGAAGGCTTTTTCTGTGGAAAAAGACAGAAAACAACGGTAAGACTTTATTTTCGATCCCGAAATGGGGTATATTCGTGATCAGCAAGTCATTTACAATAAGAACCCGTGATAAAATAATTTTGTCCAGGTAGATGAGGTAAAAATACCACTGTGCGTCGGATAATGGTGACTGGCCGACTCTGCAGTCCGGCGCTCCATCTACCTTTCCGGGCCCTTGTTAGGACGCTATTCTCGCCCTCCTCTACCTCCCTCAACACTTAGGTATAATTTCCCGCGTTAAAATTTCAAATTGTAGGAAATCTTTATTTTATTGTTTACCTTAGGCTGAATTATGTACTTATATGCTCCAATACATTCTTCTCTCTCTCTCTCTCTCTCTCTCTCTCTCTCTATATATATATATATATATATATATATATATATATATATATATATATATGTATTTATATATGAAGATATTATTGGTGAAATTTATTTTACAATAAATTTCGACGGTACTAAGCCACAAAATCCATGCTGCAATAGATAAGAATTTATTGTTATATGAGGCAATTCATCTAATACTTCTATCTAGGAGTACTCTATACATATAGATACAGAGATTATATTAATATAAATAATTTTGAGTACTGTCTGATTTCTTTAAAATGAGCTCCGATATTCATCGTTGCGTTTGATGAAGAAATTCAACTTCATTAATCGTTCATTGAGGTAGCAATACATAACCCTTCAGGGCATTCTCAATTTCTATCTGGAAGAATGTGATGAAGGCCCGGTATTCATAAAGCTAGATAAAAAACCTGCTTGAAATTGACCAGCAAAAATTGATGCGTTGATAACCTTTCTCGATAGCTGATTGAGTTCGCCGAAAGGTTTTTCAGGGAAAATGGGAATTTTAAAAGTTTAATGATTTTCCTAATAGGCCCAAATAAGCTTGGCTATGAGCGGGAATTTCAATCAGATACGAGTATGCAAATCATATACCCGTTGAATGTTATTTCAGTCTTTAAAAAAAGTTTATGAATCCTTTAGCTTTGAATAATGTTTTTTTTTAATAATAATTTTCAAAATTCACCCAAAGGTCGTTCTAAAAATAACACTTGGTTATGTTTTATTATTACATAATAAAAATTATGTTATGCGGCATTGTAATTCACATTGAATAGAGTCTGTTCTTGCAAAATAATTCCAGTAATGAATGTATGATTTTGGTTTTGTTTATCGCAGAAAAACACTTTTAGGAAGTATTCTGTTGGTAAAATACAGCTTTTTCAAATTAGGTCGATAACAATGTTGTAACAGCTTATATCCTTTATATGAAGAGAACGCTCAAAGAAAGAAAATTTGTATCTTATTTTCTAGCGACAGAAACATGAAAGTATGCTTCTTTTTATTATTATTATTTTTTTTGTTGTAATATGCACTAAATACCTGAATGAGCTACATAGGAGAAGCCAAACTAAAGAGTTTAAGGCTTCTGGTTATAGGTCTAAAAGCCCTTCGGTAAGCTGTGTTGTAGCAAAGGTCTTTTCATCAGGAATACTGGCCTTAAAAGGTTTTACGGCTGCGTCCTAAACACACCGACATAAGGCCTAAGCGCTCCTTTGAAGTGGCACTTGCTTACCTCTAACCTCAAGTTCTCGATCAAGTGTTCTTTATCAAGCCACAGACCGCCCTGTTCCTCCACGCCCTATAGAAAATTAGTTATCGCTTTTTCTAGACACAAAGCGGATTTCGAATTGTTACCATTCTATATAATTTTAACTTTTTTGGTTTTATGTGGCTCAGAGGATCATGATAGGAGGAATTATTTTTCTTTATCTTGTGCTACTTTATTCTATAATACCCCACACGTTTCATAGCCTACTTGCCAGACCTTTGGGGGCCTTAGAACCTAAACTATTTCGGTGTACGTCATATAAAATATTGTAATGGTTAGTTAACCATGTAAAATATTGTTATTAAAGATACGATTAATAGTCATGTTTAAAATTTATACCCCGAAATTGGAATGTTTGTATTTTTATATAAATGCATGTAGCTTTTTAGCGCGGTTCCTCCCTCCCCCATAGGGAGGAAACACGCTCATAAGGTTGATCTCATGACGCAATCCGGACGTGGCGACTAGAAAATTTTGCGTTTCAGAACCCCTCGAGAGCGAAAATGATGGTGGTTAAAATTTGTATATATATATATATATATATATATATATATATATATATATATATATATATATATAAGTCTGTTCGCTCTCTAGGTAGAAGACGAGTGGTCCGATTTTGACGAAATTTGGTACAAAAATCCGTCGTCCAATTTGAAAGGTCAAGTTCGTTAACCAGCAAAATCCGTCCACTGGAAGATGGGGTTTGGGGCGAAATTCGCGCAAAAAAAATCGTAACGCTTACGTTTTTGAGTTCATAAGCTTGTAAGCACTCGTTTTATTGGCTTCTTGGGCTAGGAAAACGAATGAAACCATTTTCAAGTAGATGGCTTTAACCGTTATCGAGGAAATTGGAAAAATAGTTTTTGAATACCGTTAAAGCTTAGAATCATGGGATTCAGTTGAAACATTTTCTGCATGTTCTACTTTCATTAAAACTAATATGTTGAAATTTGTGTTACGTTTGGAGTTAAGGAAGGGTTAGAAAAAAATATTTTATTAACAGACATAAAAAGTTTTGGTAACTTTGTATACCTTCCTTATTATCTCAAAAAAGGTTGAGAATCTTGGTAAACGGAAGAATACCATTAGAAAGCTTACTAAATGCTCTACAAAAATTTCGCTTATTCGAACTGTTCTTTTTGCCTGTTTTTATTCCTTGTTATTTTTTAACTGCATATAGTTGGATAATGTATTTGATAATAAATCAGGTTAAGAAAAATAAGAAAAACAATTTAATCTTAGAGATATGGATTTCCAAGATATAGCTTTTCAACTGCCTAGCGGGGTCCTTCCTAGGGCGGGTTGGCCTATCCTGGTAAGATCGTAAATAAGACCTTTCTTGAAAGTGAAGATGGAACTGTCAACTTTGGTCCTCCTCTGCCTCCCGGCACTTTCAATGCTGACGAAGGCTACCAATGAGTAGCTGAAAGGTCCTAAATATAGATTTTTTAACAAAAATCGTATTGAGGTTTCTTTAGCCGAATCCCAGCCATTCCATCTTTACTTATCACCTCGACGGCTAACTATCTAATCTTCATGCTTTCTAGAAATGTGGACCCAAAATAATAACAGCTTCTATTTTAATCATTTTAAATGAGTCTAGAGATAAGAACGGAACCGCGCTAAGATGATGCAGTTCCTGCGAGTCGGACTTTTTCATTTTTTCATTCAACACCAAAGAAAGGGCACCTCATTTTTCTACATATTCTTCTGATTTGGAAACTCATTTTTACCAGCGCATAGGTAATTTTCCAATCCCGTCCTCATAGAATGCAGTAGGTTGTGTCTCCGGCCACTTGCGCACATAGGCTTCAACCATATTGTTACTGTCGACCTCTGGACCTCCCAAAGCTTCGTTGAGAGGCCCAAACAGGTGAATGTCAAGTGGTAATAAGTCGGGGCTGTAGGGAGAGTGTTCTAGTGTGTTTCAGTCCAATTGCTCCAATTTATCTCTCGTCAGGGCTGCAGTATGCGGGCGAGCATTATTCTGGAGAAGAATCACTTCTCTCATCGGTAGATCCCTTCTTTTGCGGCGATATGCAAGTCTGAGACCATTCAAAATTTCGCAGTAGTATGCGGCATTGTTGGTTTTGCGTTCATGGAAAAAATCAAGATGTAGCAAGCCACGCTGGTCAAAAAATACGGTAGCCAAAATCGTCCAAGCTGACAGCCGTGACTTGGCTCTCATTCTGAACACGATTACTACCCTCCACAGACTTTTTATGACATGCCAAGACTCTGGCACGTGGCAGTGTCTCTTCCTCAAACTGTACAGTTAATCTTTTGAAGATTTTGGCCAGTTTTACACCTTCAGCAGCAAGAAATGTGAACACAATACGTTGCGCAATCGAGGGGTGTACCTTCCGCTCGGATATCGTC
Source organism: Gonocerus acuteangulatus (assembly GCA_946811695.1). Lineage (NCBI taxonomy): Eukaryota > Metazoa > Arthropoda > Insecta > Hemiptera > Coreidae > Gonocerus > Gonocerus acuteangulatus. The sequence continues at coordinate 81,826,753 of OX328132.1, read as the reverse complement.
ACAACGGTTACTGGTGTCGTCGATCAAACGCGCCCGCCTGCTTCCCCGACTCTTGGCATCCCTACCCAACACCCCTAAACGCGGGAACGTCCTAGCACCTTCACTGGGCTTCCAGGACCAAAAGTCTTTTTTATATTTGATTCACCCACGTATATAGTGTGACCATTGTTTTAAGCAGAGGACGAAGAAGGGTACACTCATGAAATAATTTTAAAATAATTTCTAGGCATTACCATAAAATGGGGTCACATTAGTACAGTGTGGTAAAATTGGTACAAACCTATACTGCTAGGATATTTTCATTTAACTCATACCAAGGGGTCGATCTTTGCCCAAAGAGTGCGAATAGACAAGTATATATACCTATATATTTGCCTGTACGCTCTCCTACAAATATATAAGCATATATAAGCAGTATAGGTTTGTACCAATTTCACCACACTGTACTAATGCGACTCCATTTTACGGTATATATTGGTATATATAGACATGCCTAGATATTTTTCTTGGAATGCTATTAATGCTGAAGCATGACGAAGTATTAATGTATGCAGCCATCTCATGACTTTTAAGATATTCTCTTATGGGAAAGAGTACTATTCTTGGCCTGCATGAGACAGGCGATCGCATAAATAGTCTCAGCTATATACGACTTAGATTAGAGAAGCATGATAGACATGCAAATCCCTAGGCATACGTGAGCATTTCTCTAGGGGATATTTTAAATGGGGTTAGTCAATAGTGCGCATCCATAAAACTTCTGCAAAACATCCTGGGTTGATGTCGTAAAAACAAATTATATTTTAAATTCCTGTTTTCTAAAAATTATATGCATACGTTATATATATATATATATATATATATATATATATATATATATATATATATATATATATATATATATATATGTATATATATATATATATATGTATATATATATATAAAGAATATATATACATATATGTGTATATATATACAGAATATATATATATATATATATATATATACATATATATATATATATATATATATATATATATATTTATTTTTATCCCAGGAGGCATGGGGTCATTAAAGCAGTCTTCCTTTATTATACCACTTTATTTAATGGGCCCTACATGTTTCGTGCGTCTTTTCTTCGCACCTCTTCAGGGGCACTTCTTGCTAGGAAGTCCTCTCGTTACCATGTACTCCCTCTGGTGTCCGGCTTAATACTACCAGAGGGAGTACATGGTAACGAGAGGACTTCCTAGCAAGAAGTGCCCCTGAAGAGGTGCGAAGAAAAGACGCACGAAACAGGTCGGGCCCAATAAATAAAGTGGTATAATAAAGGAAGACTGCTTTAATGACCCCATGCCTCCTAGGATGAAAAAGAATTTGGATATTTTGATTCATCTACAAGAATAAATTATATATATATATATATATATATATATATATATATATATATATATATATATTTATATATATATATATATATATAGTGGAGTCTCACTTATACGAAACATTTAGTTATACGAAGAATTTCTCATTCCCCGGCGAAACTCCATTTAATCCTATGTAATGAATTATTCACTTGTGTGATATTCAGTTATACGCAATATTCTGTTATACGAGAGCTAATTGGTTCCACTGGTGAAAATACTCATACACTTACATTTTCACGAAATGTTTACATACTTTCAAGTGACTTACCCCAACCAGTCTCTCTCTCACTCATCTAAGTTCTTCCTTGTCATTCTAGTAGTCCAGCCGTGTTCTATACACTCTCCCTTGTGTGATTTCCATCGTTTCCGATCTAATAACACGGCACGTGATAGTGATTCATCCCTTCTCCACTCACTCGTTTTTCACTTCTTTATACCAGTAGTCGTGTTCTACTATCCTTTCATTTTTTAAAATGAGTAAAAAAAAAAAAAAAAACTCTCGAATAAAAAACCCCAACGAAACATGAATAGACATAGCTAAACGGTTGAAATTACCTTTGACGACCCCTGGTAGGAGGAAAGAAATCGAGGACAATATTTTTATATGAGACTTGAAAAATATTATAATGTAAAACATTATCTAACAACAAATATGTACCAAAAATAAAATTGTGACTTTTTATTTTAAAATAGCCACAAAACCTAGTATTATTCAGTTATACGAAACATTTTCCGTTCCCCCTTACATTCGTATAAGTGAGACTCCACTGTATATATATATATATATATATATATATATATATATATATATATATATATATATATATATATATATATATATATTCGGGAGGAATTGAGATAAAAACTTGACCGCGCAATAAAGATTCTATCTGTTCCCGTCGTCCTTTCATAGTTGGATTTGGGGTCTCAGATGAACCACATGCCCACCCAGGCTTTAATTCATTAAATGGGGACCTGACAAAAAGGATTATGCGGTTAACGAGAGTTGAGTTATGATTCATCTCATTGCCTGAAGGCACTAGGAAGTAGCCTAGGCTATCCTGGAGGCTCGGCGATTGGTTAGAGAAGAATGGTGCTAGGTGTCCATTCCATTTTCACAGGAGCTGAGAAATGAATCTTCCCATCTTGAAGCCGTCAGCTGGTAGTTTGGCCCCTTCTACAGGTTCGAGGATTGTTTAGAGAGACAGGAGAGTTGTCTGGAAATGAGAGCTATAGACAGGAACTCAAGAGCGAATTGGCCCTCTTATTCCAAGCCTTCCTTGAAGCCGAGCCCTTCCTCGACCATCTCCAGATAGCTCCCTTCTATTCAGCTCCCTTTTCTTCGGTTCTGATAACGTTTCCTTTTTCCTGGGCTTTCTTTCTTTATTTTTTTTATCGCCAAGTTGCTTTCAGATTTATTTCATTTACCTCTGCTTTACCTGTAAAGAAAAAAATACAGGCCAGGAAAATCCCCCGTGCCTAACTTTAAGTAATCAGTCGTTTAAGGGATTCAAAAAAAGTTCGTCTTTATCAATATCTTACTAATGTAAAGTCCTTTTGCCATTAGAGCTTATTTCTTTTATATTTGAAGGAAACAAGGCCGTCCCTAGATGATGAAACATTTGCATCATCAAACAATTTCGGTCTTTGAATTTATCTGAACTTACCGATTTTTTTTTTTATAAATGAACGAACAGTCATGGCTAGCGGGGGGAGGGGAGGCTGTATAAAGTGACAAATCTTCCTAGAAACAACCCTCACAGTATTTCAGGCATTGATTTATGTCATTTTAGATGTAGATTTTAAATTAAAAGAGGAGGGGATTTGTCGGAGGATAGTAAATATCCTGACTAGGCAGGCAGCCTGTATGAGATTAACAACCCAAGAATTGTCGAAGAATGCCAGATTAGGCTAGAAGAATTGGCACAGAATAATAATTTTGTCATTTACTGGGTACCGGGACATCTAGGTATCCTTGTTTTTAGTTAGGTATTCACGGAGAAAATTCTTTTGGTAATAATAATGTACTTCCGCCATAGTATATATAAATAATCTGTTGGCTTCAAGTCGATTTTTAAATTTTATTTTTAGGTCATTCGTTATGCATTTTTTCCCTGAACTTCCTGATTTATATAAATAAAACATGTTTTATTTCTTCTATTCTTATTTCATCCATGTAGTTCGTTACAGGGCAAAGGTTTCGAGCCCTAACGACATTCTGCTTTCAGATAACGAAGAAGCATCATGTAGCAACTGAGGAAGCCGGCTGTCATGCCGGAGAAGCTTAGTGGTTTAATAAATTTCACCGTTGATTCACGGTGATTTGCCGGAATGCAGGAGGAGATGAAAAGTTTAAAAGAGAATATTCTATTTTAAAGATGTTTACTTTTTATTAACAAATGTTTAATTTTTTTTTATTAACAAATATGTAAACCAAATTAGTTTTATTAATAGAAATATACATAAAATGTCGAAAGAAAAGCCATTAGCCGTAGAAAGGATCAACTACACAGAACCCTAACTTAATTTAAACAATCATTTGTATTATCCTAGGCGTTTATAAAACTGCTACAAAAAATAAATACCTTGGATAAATAAGAAATTTAAGCTACAGTCTATTATATAAGTTTATTACATCATCCTCGGGACTGTTTCATAACTTTTTAACGATGAGGTTACCTTTTGCAATTCTCTAAATTATTGCTCACCTCAGGACTTCTTGCAATTTTAATAATAAATTCTCACTATAAAACATCTATTTTAGCATTGATATAAAAGAAATGTGTATGCTCTGTAAATTAAGAGCTAATATATATATATATATATATATATATATATATAGAGAGAGAGAGAGAGGGATATTTCAAACACGAGAGCTTCATTACTTCGTTGAGTGCTTTGTTATCGTTTTAAGATAATGTTTTTTTTTTTGGTGCTTTTTTTATGCTAATTTTTATTTTCATGTAATTTGTTACTTGAGGTTTCGATGATTTGTTCCTGAGTATGAATGCATGAGTAAGTAGAAATTATTATAGAGAACAGTGCGAGTGTATTTAGAATAGTGTAGCGTATACAAAATATTAATTGATTTTTTAAGGCATTATAAGCGATACTTCTTTTAATTAACTTAATGTAAAATTATAAGTAAAAATTGATGTGCTAATTTCTTGTGATATTGTTCTTACACGTACGCTAAATACTAATTAATGCTAAATAGCCTGTGATAGTACTAACTTTTGCTTTTCCCATCACATTACAGTATACCAGAAAGCATTAAATGGGCAACATTGATTCGATGGGCTGAATTACCATAAATAATAATAATAGAAACTGTGTCATATTGGCAAATTTCCGTAATGACAATAATTGTCTAATGAGCCTAGAATTTTTACAAAATCCAAAATTTGCATGAACGTTATGGACACCATTATAATGGAATTGGGAAAACCCAATTTTTTCGAGGCGAAAATTTGCAAAAAAAAGGTTTTTAGAAATTTTAGCGAAACGTTTAGTTTTATGATGAAAATAGTTCAGACATCAATTGTAAATCATGCAATTATGTACAAAAGTTGTCCTTACACTTTTTTTTCACTAGATTAACCATTTATGAGAAAGGGTGATTCCAACATTTACTTTAGTTGTATTCTCCATAATAACCATAATGTTGGCTTGTCTACATGAAAGTGTCCCTTTTCTACCTGGTCCTCCTTCTAAGGACCCAAACAAAAGTACCGTTACTGCCATAAAGCTGGATATGTTGGGAAATGCAGCATTTTTAAAATGACGGGTCTGGGGAGGTTATCAAGGTTATAAGGTGAAAGCATGTCGTTATCTGTCCTCCGTGAATTTGTAGTGTTTTAAAAGTGAAATTTTTCATTAGTGAGTGGAAAAAGTGTTTATAAGTGTTTTTTAAAGAGTAAGGAGTTTGTATGTAATGGAATATATGGCTTGTGTTATTACATTTGGAAGAATTTGCTGATTTCAATAAGAACTAGCTAGTACTCACCTATCAGAGTTTCTACAGCAGGATTTCAGAAGAAAAGGTAGTAGTCCATAAGCTATTGATGTCATATTTCCCATAATGCACAAAAACATAGACAAGATGTTCACATCAGAATATAAACTATAAGAAAACCTATTTCAGTACAAATTATTCAGCCATTTTGAATGCATAGTTAGCAACACGTGCATCATGACGTCACTATGACGTGTCCCCTAAGTTACATCATTATAACTGTTGGAGTTCATTGACTGCAATACAACAGCTGATTACCTACTAGTGGATGATAAAGCACCGATCACTAACCGAGTGTCGCTCAAACTGTTGGGATTAAGTTTATTATCTTTAGAACTGCAAAGGGTTGTAAGTAATCTCTTCTTGCTAGAGCATTAGCTGCTTGGTGTCAGAAATATGCATAAAATATTCTATTTCTAAAAACTCTGCTTTACGACAATGGATCAACTAACAAAGGCTATTACAGATTTGAAAATCTCTTTGAATGCAAATCTAGCAGAGCTGACAGTGGAAGTTTTATCTCTTAAAGAACGTTTTACAATCTCAGAACAGAAGATAGATGATATGACCAGAATAACTGAACTCATAAAAGAAGATATGTGTTACCTAAAAGATAGGATTAAAGAATTGGAAATAAAATATAAAAAAATAGAAGATGACTTTAAAAATTACACTGAGACTCACGAGAGGAAGAAAAATATTATTATTTACAACGTAAAATTAAATAACTATAAAGATGCGGAAGAAACAGTATTGAACATATTTAATGATACAATGAATGTTTCTGTCAGTCTGCGGGAAATAGACGACATAAAGCTTCTTGGTAGCAGGGAAAGCGAATGTAGACCAATTTTAATTAAATTTACTACTCTCCGTTTAAAACAAGAAATACTGAGAGGAACAAAAACATTAAGAGGAAAATCTATAGTTATATCTGAAGATTATTCTAAAGATGTGAGAATTAGAAGAAGAGAACTTCTACCGTACTTGAAGAAAGCTAGGAATGAGAATATTCCAGCAAAGCTAATCCAGGATAAATTAATCATTGCAGGGAAAACCTATACTCTTCAAGAAGCAATAGAATGGTCCAAGACAAACATCAAAGGCATGTCTAAAGATGGAGAAGGCAAAAACTTGATCTGTGAATCTTCACTAATTTCCGAGACGAAAAAGAAGCTTACCTCCACTTGTAAATAGAGGCCGAAGGAACCAAATATCAAGCAGCTCTGAGTGGCTTAAGACCCAGAAGATTTAAGATTAACAGGTACGAATCTTTCATGAACAGCTTAAAACATATTCTGGAATAGGAATTGGAGCTATTTGCAGCTAGATTCAAGAAGAAACTTCATGGTAGAGCCGACTTAGGAGTTTATCTCACTAACCATACTAACAAATACTAAGCGTAATTAGATGAATTGACTAATGAATTGTAATTAATTTACCGAACAAAGATATATATTAGTATTGCAACAATCCATACTAGAGTTAGTCTCAAATTTTGCTCTTTTTTCGAGATGTCTTAATTCTACAAGTGGTCGAATTAAATTGAATTATTTTTACAGAAGTTCAAGTATAAGACGGAAACAGAATGACTTGAGATATACACGGTAAATAGAGTGTTTCAAAAATACAAATAATTTCACTCACCAAATAAATTGAATAGGAAATTATTTTATAATAATAATGCCGCCATAAGTAGTATAAATTAAACAATTTCGCTTGAATTGTATAAAATAAATTAAAAATAATTTAATTTTAATTATAAAGGAAATATTTTATTAATGAAATATTATATAGAGTGAATTTTATTTAGAATGATGTCATTAAAGGATATATAATTTATTATTGATTTGAATGTTTTTTTTTTATGTATAAACTTTAATTTAGTAAAATTTACTTAAAAGAAATTTTTGTTCAAATAAATGTATATCTACTTGCTTATAAGGCTAAATTTATTTTAGAAGGATTTTCTTCTATTCTAAGTTATGTTGAAAGGTAGTAATAATCCTACGATAAATGAGTGCGTAAAACGCATTGGTTGGTACACTTTTTCTTTTTCCTTATCCTAGCCTTTTTTTTAACCAATTCGGCATTATAGTTTTGATTTATAGATAAAGATAGTATTTCCATTTCAGATTTGTAAATACCTTAGGTATTAGGTTTAGGATTATTGTTACTATATTATAGCAATTAATACTAGGAAACTAACACAATTATATAGTAACCCCCTCCCCATGCTAAAAAATCCAAATCTTGTAAGCATTAAAATAAAATAAAATAAAAAAAATTACGGGTCTGACATTTGATAATATACTTTTGTAATTCCAACTTCTGTGTAAGTTGGCGACAGTCGGTTTCCTGTGCATTGACGACTCAATATCGCTTTTATTCCAGATTTTGAAGTGGTGTTCACAATTTTCATGAAATATAAAAAAAAAAAAAAGTTTATATATTGTCAAACCGCGCTAAGATGACGTAGTTCCTGCAAGTTAGACTTTTTTAGTTTGTTTCTTGGCTATTCGCACAAAAACGGCTGATCGAAAAACTCTTCCTACATTAAACCTTTAGTGATCCAGAAAAGGACATGGGTGGTTGGCGTCCGCATCAATAGAAAGGGGGGGGGGGAGAAGATTCAGAAGACGAACACGAGCTATTGGTTTCTAGGAATATTTGTAAGAATAAAAATTAAACAGTCTTAGAACTTTTCTGCGTCATATGGAAAGACAGAAATAGAAACAGTTATTATTTTGGCTCGGCCTTTCATGAAATGCTTTTATGGCCCCAAATACGTGACAAAGGGCCAGTGTTCCATTACCTTGAAATACTCTCTACAGTAAGGTCGGTCAGCCCCCACCATCCACGATAGTACAAATAGAAATACTTATTTCACAGTTTAAAGCATTGAAAAATGTTTCTCTATTTCTTGTCTTCTTCTACTATAATACTAATTCTACAAATAAATGTAATTTAAAACAAAAAATAACCAACTAAGAAGTGAGCTAAACAACTACAAAAACCTGTTCAAAAGAACAAATCAGACACATTTGAAGTTTTAAGCACTTATATCTACGATTGACATCGCCTAATCGAAAATTTCTTCAGAATTTTTTTTTAGAAAATTTAGTAAGCTTTTAAATGATTATGTTCCAATTGCCACGATTTCCCTACCATTTTAGAGACATTAAGGAAAATATAAGAAATTCCCAAAACTTTTCATGTCTATTATTAAAATATTTTATTCTAATCCTTCCTAAACTCCAAACGTAACCAAAATGTAAATATCTTTGTTTATATGAATTTTAAACATGCAGAAAATATTATAACTGAATCCCATGATTCCAAGCACCCAAAACAAAAACTTTATTCAACAACTATTTTTACAGCTTTCTGGAAAATGGTTCCATTTATCGCCTTAAAAATGTTTTCATTCGTTGTCCTATGCAAAAACGCCTATAAAACAAGTACTTGGAAGTATATGATGTAAGCTTAACGATTTTTTTCGCGCACATTTCATTGCAAAAACCATGTTCCGGTAGGCGGATTCTGCTGGTTAACGACTATGATCTTTGAAATTAGACAAAAGATTTTTGTACAAAATGTCATCAAAATCGGACCATTTTTAGCTGAGGAGGGCACGAACAGACAAATATATATATATATATATATATATATATATATATATATATATATATATATATATAAAGTCCGACTCGCAGGAACTGCATCATCTTAGCGCGGTTCCGTTCTTATCTCTAGACTCATTTAAAATTATTAAAATAGAAGCTGTTATTATTTTGGGTCCATATTTCTAGAAAGCATGAAGATTAGATAGTTAGCCTTCGAGGTGATAAGTAAAGATGGAATGGTTGGGATTCGGCTAAAGAAACCTCAGTACGAGTTTTGTTAAAAAATTTATATTTAGGACGTTTCGGGTACTCATTGGTAGCCTTCGTCAGCAATGAAAGTGCCGGGAGGCAGAAGAGGACCAAAGTTGACAGTTCCATCTTTACTTTCAAGAAAGGTCTTATTTACGATCTTACCTGGATGGGAAGGACCCCGCTAGGCAGCTGAAAAGCTATATCTTGGAAATCCATATCTCTAAGATTAAATTGTTTTTCTTATTTTTCTTAACCTGATTTATTATCAAATATATTATCCAACTATAAGCAGTTAAAAATAACAAGGAATAAAAACAAACAAAAAAGAACAGTTCGAATAAGCGAAATCAATTACTTTAAAGTTTTAAGCTCTTATTTCTCCGATTAACATCGTCTAATCAAAACTTTCATCACAACCTTTTTTGTAGAGCATTTAGTAAGCTTTCTAATGGTATTCTTCTGTTTACCAAGATTCTCAACCTTTTTCGAGATATTAAGGAAAGTATACAAAGTTACCAAAACTTTTTATGTCTGTTAATAAAATATTTTATTTTAACCCTTCCTTAACTCCAAACGTAACCAAAATTTCAACATATTAGTTTTAACGAAAGTAGAACATGTAGAAAATGTTTCAACTGAATCCCATGATTATAAGTGCCCAAACCAAAAACGGTATTCAAAAACTATTTTTCCCATTTTCTCGAAAACAGTTAAAGCTATCGCCTTGAAAGTGGTTTCATTCGTTTTCCTAGCCCAAGAAGCCTATAAAACGAGTGCTTACAAGCTTATAAACTTAAAAACGTAAGCGTTACGATTTTTTTTGCGCGAATTTCGCCCCAAACGCCATCTTCCAGTGGACGGATTTTGCTGGTTAACGAACTTGACCTTTCAAATTGGACGACGAATTTTTGTACCAAATTTCATCAAAATCGGACCATTCGTCTTCTACCTAGAGAGCGAACAGACAAATATATATATATATATATATATATATATATATATATATATATATATATATATATAAATATATATATATATATATATAAATATATAAATATATATATATATATATATATATATATATATATATATATATATAAATATATATATATATATATATATATAAATATATAAATATATATATATATATATATATATATATATATATATATATATATATATATGGGGGCGAGGTTAGCTCAGTGGTAGAGCACTCGACTAATGAACTGGAAGACCAGGTTCAAAACCCGAGCGCGCACTAAAGATTTTTTCTTCTAGTGCTGCCGTTCGAGGGTTGGATTTGAGGTCCCAGATCGTCCCTAGGCTCACCCAGCCTTTAATTAATTTAATTCATAATGGGTACCTTGGGTGCTAATGACTCTAGCAGTCGAAGCAGCCAAGGAGAAAATCAGGCGGCCGGAGCATAGTATTGGCCACACTATCTCCCTAGTGTGCCGTATGGTCAAGAATCAGATACCTCTACAGTATCTGCCCCTCAGGGCCCTCGTGGCCTGTTACGGGACTGATTTATATATATATATATATATATATATATATATATATATATATATATATATATATACAAATTTGAACCACCATCATTTTCGGTCTCTAGGGGTTCTGAAACACAAAATTTTCTTGTCGGCACTTCTGGGTTGCGTCATGAGATCAACCTTATAAGCGGGGTTCCTCCCTATGGGGGAGGGAGGAATCGCGCTAATATATATATATATATATATATATACAAATACAATTTTGAGCCACCGTTATTTTCGTTCTCTAGGAGTTTTGAAACGTAAAATTTCCTAGTCGGCATTTCCGTATTGCGTCATGAGGTCAACCTTATAAGCGGGGTTCCTCCCTAAGGACGGAGGGAGGAAGACCGCGCAGAAAGATAAAATAATAAACAATATTAAAATTATGTTTGGGGTGATACGCTTTCTTGAGTCTTATTAATCACTTTAACGCATATTGATTTGACATTTTTAGCTGAACTGCTCTCTCTCTGATTCTTTCCATGTGTATGCATATATATGCGCACTCGAGGGTAAAATAGAGATAGAAAAGTGTTGCTGGAATAATGATCTAATTAATGAATTCTTTGTTTTAGGTACGTCTGGCTGTGTGCTTATGTCCTCGGATATTGGTATGTAGCAATTGAATATCTTTTAAAACATGTAAATTGTTTAGGAAATTAGCCTAAATAATACAATCTTTCCTTATCTTGTACCATCCACAGATTGAAAATATTTAGTTGACCAAATGGCTGAGAGTCCAATTCCTTTTAGTTGTTTTTTTTTTGCCCCTTGAAAAAATAAAAAGGGAATGAATATTTTTTCCCTTAACAAGGTCTGGATGTTGCTGTCCTGTAGAAAACCAGCTTATGCAATTGGTATTACTAAGAAGGACGTACAAATGTTTGATATTATAAACATTACTATATAATTTAATAAATATATAGATATATATAGACGTAGATTGATCATTTTTCCTAAAAACAAAGAATTGTTATAGTCGCTTATGATGTCAACGTAATCCTATATGTATTTATTTTTATTTATAGTTATTTATATTTATGCAATTTATATATATATACATATATATATATATATATATATATATATATATATATATATATATATATATATATATACTCGCGGAATTACTTTTGGCAAACTTCACGTAAAAACATTTGTTAGTTTTGCGTTAAGAGCCTTCAATGTACATTTTTTATAGGTATCTTGACGTTGAAATTATAATGAAAAAAAGCCCGACTCTCTGGAACTGCTTTATCTTAGGGTGGTTCCGTACATCTCGAAGAAATGGAATAGATTAGGCATCACAAATCACAGGAAACTGACAGTAGCCAACTTACACAGAAGCGGATAATTCTTAATCCTCATTCTTGAGGAAGGCTGTATAAGTCAATACAATTATGTACTGAAAACATACTCACTCTTCGTCTACTGCTCAGAAGGCTCTATTCCAAACAACCAAAAATTCTTTATTATTTTAAGTTTCTTGTTTTACTATCAAATTAATTTTACTGTTAAAATCAATTGTAAATATGTACTTCATGACAAATAAAATTCTATTCTCTCGTGGGTTAAATCTTTCTTATAAAATAACAAATAATGATAACTTCAGTGGTAGCAGTATGAGGAAGGTTATATAGATAGGAGAATTAAAAACAAACTTATGTATATGCCATTATGATTAGCCACTGCCATCGTGATTATCCACAGCCACTCCAAACTTAGTTTCTTGGCTTATTTTACTGAAGTACTAATTTTATTGATAAATTCAATTTAAAACAAGAATAACTAATTAAAAAGTTAGTTAAACAAAGACAAAAACCGGCTCAAAAGAATAAAACAAACACTTTTCAAGTTTCAAGCGCTTCTATCTCTGATTGACATTATCCCATCGAATATTGCTTCAGATCCTTTTTTGTAGAGAATTTACCAAGCGTTCGAATGATCACCTTGCACTCTCCACGATTTTTTTTTTTTTTTTAGATATTTACGAAAAATGTACGAAGATCCGAATACTTTTTATCTATTAATAAAATATTGTTTTCGCATACTTCCTTAACTCCAAATATAACCAAAATTTAAACATATTAGTTGAGATGAATTTCCAAGATGTAGAAAATATTTCAAATGAATCCCGCTTTTCTACTTACCCACAAAAAAATAATGACATTCAAAAACATTTGTTCTACTTTTCTAAAAAACGGTTACAGATATCGCATTAAAAATGGTTTCATTCGTTTTCCTATGTTAAGAAACCTATAAAACAAGTACCTCCAAGCATATGAACTCAAAAACGTAAGCGTTACGATTTTTTTGCGCGAATTTCGCCCCAAAGTGGGCGGATTCTGCTGGTTAACGAACTTGACCTTTCATATTAGACGACAGATTTTTGTACCTAATTTCATCAAAATCGGACCATTTTTGACCTTGCCAGAGGGCGAACATATATATATACAAATTTGAACCACCTATTTTTTTGTGATCTATGGGGTCTGAAACTTGCAAGTTTCTAGTCGGCACTTCCGGATTGCGTCGTGAGGTCAACCTCATAAGCGGTTTCTCCCTATGGAGGTAGGGAGGAACCGCGCTAAAAGGACATATTATACGAATACACACTGGTATTTTTGGACTATTATCTCCATATATACAGGTCAGGTATATATAATTGAGTATATTTAAAGTATTTCAGTAATCGTGGAAAGTGAAAATAGACCATTAAAAAGTCATATAAATATCTGAAGGAAATGGTTTCGGTGTCAATGTTCACTCTCTACTAGGTTTATGCCTCACTCCTCTAAATCTGAAACTACTTATTTCAATGTTAACCCCTAAGAGATATGTACTGTCTTGTTCCGCGCCACAGATATGTTTTAATATATATTTAAGATGCCAATTATATTTCACTCTCAGGGATCACACATCCACCTGAACAATAAATCATTATATAAATCATATGGTGTGAGAAAAAACAAATGAGAGAGTGAGAAGAAAAGAAGAAAGTGCAGTTCATCAAAATTCAAGACAATCTTTTAAGAAAAGACTATTTTATTCCTTCCTACGCTCGTTCAGTGTCTTCATTATGAGTGAGTAGGAGAAGAAAACTATCCTGGCGAGGGAGGAGGGAGAGAGGACCGGCCAGCAACAAACTACAATTTCCAAACCTGATGATGTGAGTCCAATAACTATCATATCCACCCCCACCATTAAGCTCAACCCATATTGATTATCAATTAATTTCACTAAAATACAGTCCACTATCATTTATTTTTAGAACCACCCGAATCAATTTTTAGGCTTGGAGTAATATTCAATCCATTTTATAGATTGAATTACCTAGTCTGTACACTCATTATGCTAGCGATTTGGATGTGCACCCGAAAGATAGCGATGATCTAGTATCAATACTAAAAATAAATGATTAGAAAGGAGTATGTTGTTTAAAATGTAAACATATTTACATTCCGGCGAGTAATCGAACAATACGCCCGGGAGGTGTACACAACTACTCCCCTCATAAACATGTTAGTTGCCGACCAACATCCTAACGAACATGCAACAATTAATTAGTCAATGAATCTTGTACAGCTGTCAGCGGAACTGTTGTGTTAATTATGTCTCTAGATTATGTTTACGGGATCCTCTCTGTTAATCGTAAATTGGAATAAGTTAATGCTTCATACATTGTTTCAATGTTTCATTCTGTTATAAATAAACTAATATGATATACCCTATGGGATGTTTATAATTTTTAATAACATGATCAAGAATAGTTTCAGTTATTTTCTGCTGAATAGGCGCTTGTAGGGCGTTGAAACCTATAGAGCAAGGAATAAACGATTATTCACCTTTTGCCATATTTAAGTTATTTAAATAAACTACTGTTCCCTTCTCACGTTTTCTTTAGGCTAATGTATGGAGTTATTGGAAAACGAATTATTAAAATATAATGCACAAATACATCGCTTCGTTTTATTTCGTTCGCTTGTAAAATTAATGCCACAAGACCACATGCTAAGTAAACTGTAGAGATAACATGTAATATCCGCTTAAAGAACTTCTCCTTTTAAGTTGACGTTACTGAATATATAGGTAAATATCGTAAAGGACGCGATAGAATGTTCACCCAAGAAGTGGGAGTAAGATATCGAAAACATCATTTTATTTTGGTTCTATCCCTACCTAGATGAGAAATTGACAACGTTTACGGCGTCCTTCCAAGGAAAAATCATCATATTCCACATTATTTTGGAAATATACAAAGTGAAAACGTATACATGAAGAATACAATTCCTTTAAGGTCCAAAAATATCAAAAGTTGTTCCGAAACATTTGGACATTTTACCTTGACCAATTCATTAGAGGGAGGAAAGTTTAAAGTTTAAAGGGAATCAGTAGGGCTAGGAATATATAGGGTTGTTGAATGGTTGAGATTTAAAACTGCAATTTGTGTCGGACTGGAACGAGACTTTGGCTTTGTTATATGAAATGTTTATACGAAATACTGTTGGAGGAAGCAAAGTTTCTAGGAGTGGAATTGGAGAGATAGATAGGAGTTTTTCAAGGAAACCGCCGGTATTGCTGAACCAATATCCAACGCCACTTCACAAACACCCCAAACTTTTCCTTGTTAGACTTGAAAGTGGGGTTATCAGTCTGTAGTAGAAAGTAAGAAAGACCTGTTAATTATGTCAAATGCTCGCTTTAGAACTATTGCCGTCGCGCTGGCTTTCATTAGGAATGACGTTAGAAGGAAGTTGTGCTCGCCGCTTCAACCTTATCTTCTTGCAGTTGCTTCTCTGAATTATTAAAGTAATAATTTCCAGGTGACAAAGGGATCACAAAGCACTTTATTCCTTCTTTCTTGTGTAACTTTTGGCTCTCTTCCTTTTGACGTCTCGCCTTTGTGTACTACCAAATTCAATCTAAGGAGAAAGTGTTCACTCTATGAAAGTGATCACTTACCACATCCCTTGTTTCCAATCACTTGGCACTCAATTTCTTTCCCCCTCAACCGAATTCATTATGTCACTTATTGAAATTTATTAGGTTTTACTTCAGTCCTTTTTTTGTCTAGTTTTTTATCAATTTCTGAAAGGACTTGTTTTATTACCTACTTTAAATAATAGAACGAAGCAGTTAAATCTTGTGATTCAGAATCTCTCCTGCGAGTTTATTTTAATTTATTAGATTCTATAAAAAAATATAATCACTTATTTCAAGAAAATTACATAAAAAATAAACGTCTAGCACTATTCCAGCGGGAATTCAATTCATTATTGTCCATTTTTAAAAAAAAAGGGTGTTCCCTTAAAATTCATATGGTGTTATGTTTTGGCAGAGATACAATGATACACTGGTCTACAAAATTTAACTTTTTGTCTGGGGTTTTTATATTAATATGCCATTATTAGGCGGTAAAAGGACATTTTTGGGGTCCACAAGACACTCGCGAATTAAATTTTTTATTCCTAGCACGAGAGTGTCCTCTGCTTCCATTTTTTTGTGTAGTGATCGGGTTCTACTGTTCAATTCACAAATAAAAACATGGGATTTTAGTGTAGCCTGATTGCTGGACTTGTAGTATACCAACAACTTTTAAATTTCCACAAACCTGCCACCTTGGTATGTTTCCTAAAGCTACATTTGCAGTGATTGGACTAAAAATAAGGCATTTATTGTTCCATATGTTATATATATATATATATATATATATATATATATATATATATATAGCCATAGTACTTTAACTTGAGGATTATGTTCTATGTTAAATTCTGAGATACTCTTCAGCCGGAGATCACCAGTTAATTCCGTCTGTAGAGTCCTTACGCGCACACATGAACACACGCACAAACATATATATATATATATATATATATATATATATATATATAAGGCTACAAAAAATATGTGAGGTAAATAACATTTCGACTAGAAAAAAGAGAATAAGTTTGTTAGTCAATACAGCATATCAGTCAGGGGTTATCATATTTTTGTTTTCACTCAATGACAATTGCTATCTAAAAATCAATACGAACGAGGAAAACCAACAGAGTCAGAAGTGGGTAATTATCTGAAAGCTAAAATTATGAACTCAATTTGCATTTTTTTAACAAGAGCGGGCTGGGCCAGAATGTTAGAGAAAGGTAAGCTGATGAAGAATTTTCTGTGATTACGAAGCTTATGTGGAATGCATAATTTATTCTGAACGTGGCACTATATTATAATACTTACTTTGTCTTGCGTTCAGGAAAGAAGTGTACAATCAAGGGCCACACGCGATAAAAGATACATCGGTTCCAAAGAAAATAGATGGAAGTAGCGATTATCGTAAAATAAGGACGCGAGTGTTAAAGTTGAGAGATAAGACGTCTTATCAGCCTTCATCTCGAGCTTGTGACAGGGAAGAAAAAAGAAAGAATGAATCCATGGAGACACAAGCATCTCAATACATAACTCAATGAATCTACGTAAAACGTCGAATTACTAAACATATTTTATTATAATAAGCCAAAACAGTATAATTCTAGTATTTTCTTCTTATAATAAAAACTTTCTTCTTAATAAAACTAAATTTTCAATTCTTAAAACATTTGAAAATTAACACTGACCTGTATACATAATGATAAAATAACAATTTCTTCTTCTACTAATTCCTAATAATCAATTCAACTACTGTTTAAAGTTCTGGCCCCTTGATGCAATACAGGTATCACAACGCAGATATCTTTCCGGCATTTTTGCATTGCTCTGCTGTAATCTGTTCCCAGGCCGATCTGATGCTAAGGATGTGGACGGACTTTAATGTGTCCCCATGCGAAGACATCCAAGGGCGTGCGATCTAAAGATCGAGCCACCCAAGGTACCGGCCCACCACGTCCTGTACCCTGGATAGTTAATGTCCAAACAATTTCTGGTGGCCCTCCCGTAATGCGCCGAACAACCGTTTTGTTGGTACCAGCTTCAAAATCTCTGTGCTAAAAGGCATTTCTCCAAGAACAACGAAAGTTCATTATCAAGGGAGAAGTGGAAAGAATCTTCAAAATCAGAGGCTTGATTACTCCTATGTTTTGGGTGGTGAGGGCGGGGGGATTAAAGGAGGTGGGAGGGTGAATGGGGGGGGGTAGGGGATAAAATGTATACTTCTAAGAATTTTTTATATAGGTCTTATAAAAGACTCCCTTTTCATAATTTATTTATTTATTTTGCGTTTTTCTCAGAATCGAAGCAGAACAGAGATATATGCCAAAGGACTTTCTCCTTCCTTTTCTTATCCTGCATCGATTCCAGAAGTTTGGCCGTTTTTTTTGGGGGGGGGGGGAGACACCCTGTATATCGTCTTCTTTCCTCTCGAAAAATCATAAAAAGTAAAACAACGTCACCACAGCACTTTTCGCACAGAATAGAAAACTATAAATGCTCTTCATCATCCAAAGATGAGCTCCAATACTGATATTACTACAACTTTTGATGAATTATGTTATTGTTATTTTACTATGAACTGGAAATAGCGTAATTGTTTCAGTTTTCTGTCAATTTTTAGAAGCCAAAAGTATAGTTACATTGCGATTGTGCTATACAATTTTCACTCATGAGCAAAGCATTTGAATGAATGTTTGTCAGAGACTGTTTGATACTTTTAACAATAGTGTATTTCAAATGTCCTCTCTCTAGTATGCAAAAGTCCTGGTCTTGTTAGTTGTGTTTTTTGTACGGGCTGTCTGATTCTAAGCCAATAGTGCCAGGCTATCTAAAGTTTTCCAACCTTTCGAAACATCTATGGTCGTATAGGGAAAATTTCCAGTGACCCCCATAGGTGAAAATTTCAACCTTTAACAAGCGAGACTCGAGCATGCTAGGGTACTGAGGATGACTGGGATACCCATTAGTTACATATAAGGAGACAATTCAGTAGGTTAGAACCAAGTTGAATGTAGCTACAAAATTTCAAACTGGGTGAAAATCACTTAACGGTTGGTTTGAATTATCTGCCTTAATTTGGTAGTAATTATCACGAGCATACGTTAGCATTCGTTAATTTCCATAATATTATTCGCCTGGAACTCGTCTAATCGAAAATTTATCAAATCATATTATGAGCATGGGAGTTATAATATGAATTATGTATTATTGGCATCAAAGTTAGTTTTAAATGTAATCAGTAGCGACACAGTTATTTAACTTTGCGTAAAGTGAGTTAACTCTCCCGTTTCTGTTTTCCATCGTGTTCTCTTTTGTAATTTTCTCTTGACAGTTTAATCTTTGAAGATGGTGATAGTGTAATTGGGGAGTTATGGCAGAAGCTCGTTGTCGAAAGTTTCCCTAAAAACAAATAGGGTATTGTTAGTAAACCCTTTTCTCCTCAGAGCGAGGGTAATAATTATTATCAGCCCCTAAGATGATCTTCGAAGCGGCTACTTGGTGTTGTCTTTGTCAGCACCACGGAGCTTCGTTGGAGAATGTTCTGTTCTATCATACTCAGTATATAGTATGTGTTAATATCTTTAAATACAACGATATTAACTGAAATATCCCGCTAAAAACTGGAAAAAAATATTTTTGAGAATGCAGAATGTAAGGCATACATTTTTGCATTACATATATATCTGTTTCAACAAACTTGATCATTGTACTTCTAATAATTTGTACAGATTTCAAATAAGTAAATTTAAGAAAAAAAAACAAAAAACAAAAAAAACATTTCATTGGTTCATTTCATTCATTTACTCAAGAAATCTACCTGTAAGTACTAAGGCGGTTTATTTTTTTCCTCGATCGTCAGTCGCACAGACCAAAAAGGAAATAAGTTGTAGTTTAACTAGAGGGAGTTCTAAAAAAGATCTTTTTTAAGTGGAAAGCTATTCCCTGAAAGTAGAGACTCTATGAACTATGTTTGTCAAACCCAGGGACTGCTTACGCAGTACGTCTCAAAGGGTTGCCGGTAAACCCTTCAAAGCGCTTCGGAGCCTTCGGGAGGGAAAAAAGAAAACGCAAAGCCTTACTTGAACAAACAAGTGAAGAAGGATTGTCAAAAGGGAGTTTGCCATTACCGACTCCATTGGGGAGTATAGAGGAACGGAAGAGGGGTTCGCCGACTATTGTGGGCGAGATCTCTAATACCACAAGGGTACAAGGGTAGGAGGTACACCCAGGATGTAGGCCTCTGGGAATCATTACTTTTCTCCCTATTGCACAATTCCCGGGAGGGAGGAAATCCCAAATGCAAAACTTCTGCTTTGAGTGACTTGGGCGTAATCTCCAATCCAACCGATGGAAACATCAAACGTAACAATCTCTACATCATTAGAAATAATTATTTCATGTCTTCAATCACGACTAATAAGGTAAAACGTGCTGGCAACATATATACCATTAACCACGGTTTGTTAGAATTTTCTATACTAACACCTGAAGAATTTTCTATACTAACACCTAAAGAATTTTCTATACTGACACCTGAAGAATTTTCTATACTAACTCCTGAAGAATTTTCTATATTAACACCTGAAGAAGTTTCTATACTAACACCTGAAGAATTTTCAATACTTATAAAATTAAACATAGGACCACCGTTTGTTAATAGTTGGAAATATCTAACAAAATCTAAATAACAGTAACCGTTAGCTGTAGACCAGAAAAGTGACGAACAGTGGACCATTTGAAGCAAATCTTTGTTTGAGAGTGATAATTAAACAAAATATTCTTTGTACCTTAGTAGCGACATGTAAACGGATCAGTTTTTGCTCTCTACCAATAGGTATGTCCCCTCTTAGTTTTTTTAATTGTTCCACTTTTTTAATTGTCATAGGACAATGTCACTTGGAAAAAAATTGTGTTAAAAATTTAGAAAGTTTCGTTTACGATCAAGGTTTTGATTTTGTGTTTGAATGGTGATGTTTAATTACATCTTTTTGGTTAGCCTAATCATGACAGATTTTCTTATGATTTTGTTCAGCATTTGTACCGAGAAAATATTTCTTCTCGCTAACGTGTTGATCTAGTTAGTTAATTAGTAGAATCTGCTTTACTTTTAAGATAATCGGCTTTAAGGTAATTTTATTATAGTTATAGAACGTGGAGAATCGAATGTAACCACTTTCTACATATATACGTATTTTTAAAGTACATTTAACCACTTATAAAAGTATTGTTTTTAACCATTTCAAAAATAAAATGAATATGTTTAATGATATTTTTTCCCGCAAAACGCTGTACTGACTTTTTAAACCTCCTTCGTGTATCAAAAAGTTCAACTCGCTCGAACTTCTTAGCGAAGTTCATAATTATTGCTACTGTCATTTGGAAAGTTTGAAATAGAAACAGTTATAATTTTATTTTAATGTATTCGAAAAAAAGTTTTAATAACAGACATGAACCGCTACTTTTGCTCTACACTTGTTCGGGCTGTCAAAAACTCTGTTTTCTCTTAAAACTGAATCCTCGCGTTATCTAGAGGCTTTTTCTTTGTAGTTCTCCTTGTCCGCCACAGGATGGTACGTGATATATAAGTTACTCCTTTCTACTCTATTAGGACTAAGATCACTTATGAGTGAAGTGACGAACGGAAATACGAAATAAGCTTCGCAGGATCGCTTGCGCTACTGGGCAATTGAATTCCACGCGGACCGCACAATTCAATGCAACAACCAAACATTTAAAAATAGTAAAATGCGAAATTTTCTATCAGATTTTAAAGTCTCGTGAATAAAGCAGTAAAGTCGCTCAAAACATTGCCTGCATTCATTATCTTATTAGATCTCGATTATGAATAACATACTTCTCCAAGCGGCCATTATATCTGGAGAGGATAATAAAAATGAAATGAAGTAGCTACCTGAGAACGGGGAATCGGCCAAATCGGGAGAAAATCTCGTCCGCATTTCCATATGAATAAGAGACTGAAGGAGGACTTAGAAAGTGCTTGTGTCTAATGAATCGCAAAGTCATGCTCCTTCCACTACATGAGGGCATTTATTTAACCAAATCATATACTCCAAGAGCAAACCTGTTCTGAATATCTATAGCTTCATCAAATTCCAGAATACTAATATGGGAGAAACTTGAACAAATCTGGGGAATATTTTACAGACTTCTTTATCCATATACGTGTTGGGAATTTTTATGCAAATGCTATTATATATATTTTTTAGCAATAACAAATTCAAATACTAAATGTACAAAAACGAAATTTAACAATTTGAAAGTCCGTCATCTAGATTCACCATAGAAATTTTTCACAAGATTATTAGAATGAAAAATGAGTTTGTATGTAAACAATTAGTACAAAAACAAATGTATAATAAGTAATGACTTGTACATGCATTTATTTATTGTTGTTGATGCTCCGCATCTTTGGCGAATTGTTTTATTAGTATTACGTTTATTTAACATCTGTACATTTGTAAAGTACCTTAGTTGAGTGTGCCCAAAAATATAAATAATAATATATACAGAAATTGATTTAAAAAAAATGACAAATTTAAAAGACAATATAAATAACAAAAATAATAAACAAAAAGATAACTAGATAAAATAAACAAAAAAAAAATAAAATAAATGTAAAATAAGCAATTACATAAGATATAATAATAACACCTTTGGAAGGAGGCAATCAATATTGGAACTTCCTACTTTGGAATATTTTTTTGTCCTTTAGAGAATTAACTGAGCTAGAGGCCAGTCTCTTGAGCCCTCTAGGTAGGGTTTTTTGAGTTGGTTTGTGAGGAAAGTGTTAGGGATGGAAAGCGAATTTAAAATTATAATATGTATCTTTCTAGATGACATGGATAGAGGCGCCGCCTCTATCCATATCATCTAGAGTTGGGCAAAGGTTAGCGCGCGCTAATATCTAATACCTTCCCGCTAATTTAGCGGTACTGATAAGAGCCTGCGCTAACGATTAGCGCATAGCGACGGCAGTGCGCTAATCGCTAATTCACCTCTGATGTTTAAATATCTTTGTAGCTAACTAGGAGGAATATTGAAGGTGGAAGAAAAAAAGGATATTGGAATTGTTATTACAAAGGATATTGAAGGACGTATTTGGAAGTATATAGGAGGTGGTATTAGGAAGGATATACAAGGTGGTATTAGGAAGGATGTAAAAATACCACCTTCTATATCCTTCCTAATACCACCTCCAATATACTTCCAAATACCGCCTTTAATATCCTTTCTAATACCACCTTCTATACCCTTCCTAATACCACCTTCTATATCCTTCTTAATGCCACATTGTATATCCTTCCTAAAACGACCTTTTACATCCTTCCTAATACCACCTTGTATATCCTTCCTAATACCACCTCCTATATACTTCCAAATGCGACCTTCAATATCCTTTGTAATAACACTTCCAATATCCTTTTTTTATTCCACCTTCAATATTCTCCCTAGTTAGCTACAAAGATATTTAAACATTAGAGGTGAATTAGCGATTAGCGCACTGCCGTCGCTATGCGCTAATCGTTAGCGCAGGCTCTTATCAGTACCGCTAAATTAGCGGGAAGGTATTAGATATTAGCGCGCGCTAACTTTTGCCCAACTCTAACTTTTGCCTCTCCGTTTTTTTAAAGCTACCGCCTCTGAGGCGGTAGCTTTAAAAAAACGGAGACCATCTAAGGTTGAACATTATCCAACCTTTACATATTATGCATTAGATTACTTCTAAATGTATTTCTTCAAATTATCAATCTTATTTTAAATTGATTGATTCCTTGCTATAAAATTGTAACTTATATGAGTAATAAAATATTCATTATGCGTTAGATAATGTTTTTATAAATTAGTATAAATGCTTAGCTACTCTTTTCCAAAAAAAAAAAAATAAATAAATAAATGTTGATATCCCTTAGTGATAGTAAACAATTTATAATTTATTTATTTTATAGGTTTTCTTATTAAATGGCTAAAAATTTTACATCATGTATTTTTAAAAGACGCTCATAAATAAATTCTCTTCTACTTGAATGTTATTGTAAATAATGCAATTGAAATTTAGAATAGATAGCTGTTTTCATCCAATTCTTCTAATCGTGGAATTTCTGTTAGAAACGCAAGAGATAAAATGTTCTCTTCAAACGAAGGAGACATCATCGGATTAAGTTATTTGAAGAAAATGTTTCTGCTGCCTAATGTCTCTCGAGCTCTTAGAAATAATCCTCCCTTTGTATTCCTTCTCATCCACCCTGAGCCTCTTATTTGGACATTTCATTTTTATCAAATATAGTATTTAATTCGGATTATCTCTAATTCGATATTATTACGATAAGCGTCATTTGATTACACAAATCTGGTGATACGATGTTAAAATTTCTAGAGGCTGAAGAGTTCATATAATAAAACACCGGTCCTTGAAACTCGCGCTAATTAGCTCATATTCATAACTCTCTTTCCAGTTTGCTGAAACAACATTTTTTAATCAACAACCCAGTTTGCGAAATTGTGTTATCCATATTGTTTCAGTAATAATCCCTTCTGTTTACAAAGACTTTGTTGGAAAGTTGGTTTTAGCGTGGGCCCTTGTTCCCTCCATAAGGAGGAAACCCGCTTTTGAGGTTGACCTTATGACGCCATCCGGAAGTGCCGACTAGAAAATGTCAGATCCCTTAGATCTCTTAACATAAGGTTGGTTCGAATTTGTTTATATATATTTGTCTGTTCTCACTCTCTCAACGGCTCAAAAATGACCTGATGTTGGTGATATTTGTTACAAAACGTTTTCGTCTAATGTGAAAGGCCAAGTTCGTAAACCAGCACAATCCGTCTACTGGTTTTTGGGGCCGAAATACGCGCGAAAAAAATCGTAGTGTCTACATCTTCACCTTCATATGCTTGCAGGTACTCATTAAAAGGGTTCCTTAATGTAGAAAAACGAATGAAACCATTTTTAAAACGATATCTGAAACCGTTTACGACAAGCATTGATACAGATACTTTTCCAAACTAATTTTCAGTTTGGGTATTCAGAAACGATTGATTCAGTTGGAACTTGTTTCAGATGTTCGACATTTTATTCTAAAATATTTTAATTTTGGTTATGTTTGGAGGCAAGGAAGTATTAGGGGGAAAAAAATAATGGACAATTTTTCGATCTTAGTATATTTCCTAAAATATCTTGAAAGCTGTTAGGAATCGTGGTCAGTGGAAGTTGATTATTCGAAAGCTTACTAAATTCCCTACAAAAAAAACTTTCAGTTGTAATTTTTGATAGGGCGATGTCAATCCGAGAAATAAGTACTTAAAACTTCAAAATTGTTAGTTTTGTTCGTTTCAGCGGGCTTTTGTCTCTGTTTGCCTAACCTTCTAGGTTGCCGGTGTTTTTTTAATCTTATTTAACAGTAATATGAGTATTTTAGTAAAACAAGGAAAGAAAATGAGATACATTGTTAGAGTGTTTCCAAGAGCAAACGTTGAGAAAGAGGATGGAATAATTCCCTCTTACTATACAATTAGTTACCTGTTGTGGCACTGAAAGATCAAAACCTACCAATAACATCTTCCATTTCTTCGGCACTAGGGACACGAATGGAACCGCGCTATGAAGATGCAGTTCCTACGAGTCGGGATTTTTTTATTTTTTGACCTTTGGCCTTTAAGGAAAATTCGAATTGATAAGATGTCATAATATGTAATATTCAGTTTATTCCTGGGAAAAATATAAACGGTACCAAGGAAGGTAGGCTTTTTTTGTAGAATATGTCTTAACCTACTTGCAGAGACCTTCCTTATCACGCTGGAAGAGGATTTCATGGACCCTTCTCTATCTCCTTGTATCTTTATGGGCCGGCTACTTATTCCATTCTTCTCTCTATCCTTGTCCATAAGATCTTCACTAGTCTTATCCCTCCTTCCCTCCTTCCATCCCACCCCGATTTCTTCAAAAACTCCATTGCTTCTTCTTTTCCGAATCCCTTATCTTCCAGATTTCTTCCTATCCAGATTAACACGTTAGACTACAATATAAAGACAACAATTAACCACATTTCTCCGAAGGATCGTCAGTTCACGCCACATTGCTGAGAATTGTGCTTAAACTAAATGAATAAAGATGTTTTACAAATAACAAGAATATAGAGAAATACAACATTCATTAATTAAGAAGAGATCGTTGACCGTTGAAGGTAGAAATTGTTGGTCATGGTATCTCAATAAATCTACATTTTTTAATAGGAAAATGAGTTTTTTGTTGGCCGGTGTTTCGGCTTAAAATTCAAGCCTTTATCAGGGCTGTAAAACAAGTAGGACAGAGTTAATACTAACATACATATATACAAAAAAAAAAAAAAAAATCAAAAAACAGAAAAACGTAAGTTCTAGCTATAGCAGACCACTTACTGTATTATATTTATCTGTTTTTGTATATATATATATATATATATATATATATATATATATATATGTATATATATATATATATATATATATATATATATATATATATGTATGTTTTCTTTGGAACTACTTCGCTGAGAATTACATGTGTTTGTTGTAAAGCGGCTTCTGTCTCCAGCAGTCTGGCTAATAATCATTCCCTTAGTAACCAGCAAGGATGAGTGACTGACTGAAGAAGCCGGAGAGAAATCCGGCGAAATATTGCACAGAAAGGAGGAGCAATACCGCTGGAGAAAGAAGCCGCATAAGAATAAACATATATATATATATATATATATATATATATATATATATATATATATATATATATATATATAGTATTAAGTCGGTCCTATTTGTTTTACAGCCTTGAAGAAGGCTTAAATTTCAAGCCAAAACGTCGGGTAAGAGTAAAACTTATTTTCCTATAAAAAGTGTATTTTTATTACGATACCACAATTGAACCCTGACAATTTCTATCTTCGCAAGATATATCAATATTATTCAAATAATAATTCTAAATTTGAAAAAAAAAATGGTTTATAAAATGTTATTATTTAATTAGAAATTCAAAACTTGACCCTGAAAATAAAATGATAATCTACAAAAGTGTTAATCACCCAGTCTTTTGTTATTCCTACCCAGTATGAAGCTGCACATCGACCAGATGCTACAAACAAATTACAACCTATACAAAACTGCTTCTTCCGGATAATCAAGAATAATCCAAGATAAACTAAGATCACACACAATAACAGACTACACATACAAAGTTACCGTCATGTTTTTTGGTTAAGTTACTCATTACATTACTCAACATGTAGCATATATACTACGATAAAACATTATTAACTTGATACGAACACAGACTAACAAAACACATATTACGTGACAGACAAAGTGTAATGTAATTGAACCTTGTACTATAATTTTTTTTTTTTTAATTTCCCCAAAAAATTATAATCAAAGAATTTATTATAAACAAGAAGGAACGTGTTTATGTTAACTGTACATGTTATAAAACTTACGTATGATGTGTAAATATCGTAAATAATGATTTATTAATTTTTTGTTTCTAAGCATGAGTATATACATTTACACCTATGCAACAAAACAAAAATTAAATTGAAATCTTCTTTACTGATTACCAAAACATCTTTAGGGAAAGTTCTAGGATGACCGTGCATGTCTAATCAGGATTTGGATGTTTCATTTCAACGATATCAGTGCTGATATAAAATGGGGGAAGCAATAAAATATGGCTAGACAAAGTTTTTCTGAATTTTATTAGCTTTCATTTTCTTTTGCATTGAAATCGGTTAATATTTAGAAGTTGTACAGTTTATGAAACGCGAAATATCGTTTGGCCCTACTGCGCGTCGTGGTGGGGAATAGGGCTGATTGGGAGTGGACAGGAGGATTAAGGTTTAGGGCTAATATGTGAAGAGGATAAGTTCCTGTATTAGAGGAATGTTTAGGTATTTATGAAGATTTTTATTGGTTATTTAAAAAGGAGCAGTGGCTGTAGTTCGGTAGAGTCTTTATTGGAAGGTTTGGAAGCGTCTGATGTACGATGGTTTTGCAGTTCTTCATAGGTCAATTCCTTAAGTCCAAATGAGTTTCATAATTGTGTTTTGGATTATGAGCTTGAAATAGCAGAATAGGGTAAACAATGACACAAAGGAAAGTTTGCAGAACATTGACCACAAATGATAAACGTGAAGAGCCTACTTATTTGTAGACATATAAAAGTTCAATGCAAAATATCTTTGTGCTGAAAAACTATTTGTGTATTGTTTGATTCATTCGTGACAAGAGGATATATTCACTCTGGGCGATCATCCTACCATTTCAACCAAAATTGATCGCCATCACGAAAGAGATTTCTCAAAGAGATATTTATGAGCGTTTTCATGGAAAAAGTTTCTTTTCGAATTATTTACTCACTCCAGAAAACATTGGATCTGTTCTCATAAAATTAGAAAAAAAAAATATTTAATTGATCTTGTCTTCCAATCTACGGTTACTCAACAACGGTCTACGGTCCTCATCAAGTCTTTTGGTTCTTGTAGGGCGTTTTCTCCCTCCCGCCCTGAGTGAGGAAACCCGCTTATGAGATTGGTGTTGAGCCTCATTACGCAATCCGGAAGTGCCGACTAGAATGTTTCACGTTTCAGAACCCATAGATTAGGAAAGCAACAGTGGTTGAAATATTATATATATATATATATATATATATATATATATATATATATATATATATATATATATATATATATATAGGCTCACTGTAAAATGTCCCCGCTCCAACATGGATGTTTAGGAAATGTGGAACCTGTAGATAGCCCGGTGCTAATAATCCTAGAAGCAGACTAGTAATATATAAGTTGTTTTAAATATCTTCGTCATGTTAAATTAAATTTGGACAGTGCTAAATGTACAACCTTGTAGTTTGAAAGTAAAAAAAAGAAAGCCGATGTTAGCAAAGTGATATGATAATTGGTGCTCTTTACAATCTATTATATAAAAATGAATCGCTAAATGTGTTGGTAAGCGCAAATCTCGAGAAAAACTGAACCGATTTCGCTAATTCTTTTTTTATAATATTCCTTGAAGTACGAGGATGGTTCTTACGGAGAGAAAAATTTAAAAAATTGCCTTATAAAGTCTAAAAACAACACTTTTCGGGTCTTTTTTTCTTCGTTAACGCAAATTCATTTTTAAATAAAAACATACGTTCTCAATTATAATATTTTTAACAGTTAACGTACTTGTATACATATCTATTATATAAAAATGAATCGCTAAATGTGTTGGTAAGCGCAAATATCGAGAACAACTGAACCGATTTCGCTAATTCTTTTTTTATAATATTCCTTGAAGTACGAGGATGGTTCTTATGGAGAGAAAAATTAAAAAAATTGCCTAAAAAAGTCTAAAAACAACACTTTTCGGGTCTTTTTTACTTCGTTAACGCAAATTCATTTTTAAATAAAATCATATGTTCTCAATTATAATATTTTTAACAGTTAACGTATTAGGTTATTTGTGTATAAGGGAAAAAGTTTAAATAAATAAGAACATGTAATCACTAGGTGACAATAGAATCACATGTTAATAATGCAATTTAAATTAATTTATATTTGCGTTAACGAAGTAAAAAAGACCCCACTTTTCTATATTCCCATACAAAAGATTCGTAATAATACTTAAAGGTCAATTTGAACTTTAATACCATACCATAAAGTTTAAGTGTTAGTGGAGGGGTTCTGGGAAGGCAAAACAATTGAGTGACATTAGTATCGTATAAATATCAATGTCAATATTTGTCAATATTTATACGATGGTAACATTACTCAAAAACAAATTGACTATGGTAAAATGTAAATTGTCTGTGGTAAAATGTCACTTGAAATGTTAACATCTCTTTGCTGTGCATCTATAATATTACTAAATCTAAAAGCCACAAATTTCTATAAAATTACAAAAGTGTTGTGTGTTTATTAAATATATCTCCTATAAGGCGGCGGACAAATTGAGGCAGAAGAACCCGAAATGCAACGCATCAAATTAATGATCAATCTAATCGTACTGCCCAGGAACGTGAAGATCGCAATGAACGTGAAAGAATTTGGTTAAGACAGGCCTGCGAAGCGCGACATTTGACCAATAATTTTTTTTTTTTTTTTTTTTTTTTTTTTTTTTTTTTTTTTTTTTTTTTTTTTTTTTTACGGCGCATCTACTTCTAGGTCATTAGTGCCGACATCCAGGGTGCAGCGAGGAATTTTCCCAGCGAGCCTTGAGATGAGAAAATTCCTGCCGGAGGTGGGAATCGAACCCACCATCTCCCGCTTATGAATCCAGCGCGCTAGCCACTAGACTACGGGAGACCCCATTTGACCAATAATGGTGCAAGTTTGAATCGAGCTCCTGTGAATTCATTACAGTGCCTGCAGCTGTATTGCTATTGGACATATGAACTCAGTTCGACTATAAACAAATCCCAGGGCAGTCATTAAGTGTTTGTGGTATTAATCCCCATGTTTCTCCCATGGCCAATTGCATGTTGCCTGTTCCTGTGTTGGAAAACCATCTGCTCTGTTTATTTACGCGTCAGGTAATGAAACAAAAAATATCGTGTACCATTAAGTACTACAATAAAAATGAAACTTAATTTAGAATAAGTAAAAATAAAATGAAATAGAATAAGTAGGTATCTTAATAAGAAATCTGATATTGTAATTTTGATTGTGATTTTTTAGTGACTATTAAAAGAATTTTAAGTGTTTTATAATTTTTATTTTTTGACATAATGTAATTGTCGACTTATTAAGTTTTTTCTTTCTTTTTTTTATCTTACTAGCTGTCCGGGTGTCCCAAATAGCAGAATAAGTATTAGAAAAAAAGAAATTAAAGAATTGACTGTAAGGCGGTACGAAGTTCGCCGGGTCAGCTAGTCTATGAATAAAATTTGCAACAATCGTCCAATAATCACAGAAATATAATAGAAATTGCACAGATTAAAACATCAGAACGTTTCAATACTTTGGATACCGGGGTAGAAAGACACAAGGTTGACGGTTTAAGGGCAGAAAACGTCTAGGTCGTCACCGCCCAGAAGTGAAATATTAGAAAGTCGTTTATAGTGAAATCGGGTGTAATGTTCGTTGAGAGGGTCTGTAATTTTGTGTTTAGGACAGTGTCAAATATAGCATTTAAGACAATGTTCTCCGTAAGACAAAATTCGATTGCTTAGATGAAAACCACATATTTACGTCCTTACAAAATCACATGTACATGAATATATCTGTTATTTTGCTATCAAATTTATTTTATTCGTTTATTTATTTGATCCCATATTTAATTGTATGTATCTATTCATTTTTCTATTTACGCTTTTTTCTCCCTTCTTGTTTTCTTTTCTTTCCTCGTTGCTTTCATTTTTGTTTCTTTTTGACTTATGTATAGCAATGTATATGTGAATTTGTGTCTGTATAAGTGTACGTGTCTGTATGCTTGTGTGATTGTATATGTTATTTTATTGTTGACATTTTAGCATAAATATACGTCTGCAATGACTAAACTAAAAAAAAAACCTTACTAAAAAGCGTTGTAAAGTTTCACAAAAAGTGTCCGCTGGCGACTGTATGTTATGTTCCTGAATTCGAGCAGCAGGCTTTTTTTTTTTTTTTCTTTTTTTTTAAGCATTCATGTATATCGAATCATAAATTTGGTATGAATAGCATAGAATAGAATAATATTTATTGGCTTATAACATGGTATAGCCAAGGAATATGGCCCAATTGGTGTTAGTAGATGTTAATGGACGCGACATGGATGACTAATAATAATAATACTCTACATAAGAAAATAACAGACATATAAATATACATATATAATACTTAAAAATACACAATATTAAAATATGTATATATACAGTTTATGCATATAAAAAGTCAAGTTCATGATTCTACATATAGCAGAACAATAACAATACACTTCTCTCTTCTAATAGTGAATTCTTACTAAGTAATTATTACAATATTAATAATAGATTCCCTTTTTGAATAAAAATAATAAAGAAGTAATAAACACTATATACTTATAACGACCTATCATACATAACATTAATCCTCTCCTAAATAGAAATATAATGAAAATAAATATTCTAAATTTAATCTTGGGTCTTAGCTCGAATATATCTTAAATTGCACAAACTTTTAATAGAAAGAAGAAAATTGAATTTAATTGATCTAAGCTATTGACAACAAGGTTATTTTCTAATGATATGTAATCCCTGTTTTGTGTTATATATTTCCTCAAATATGTTGTTCTAAATGAACTCAACGCAGGGAAGTGCAATAATAACTGGTTTAAGCTGTGATTTATGATTTGATGACACCATCTACATATTTCTCCTGTTTTTATATGGACCACAATGTTCTTATGGAAAAGTTTTATATTTTAACTACCCGAAATTCTTAGTTGGCTAACAAGTTTTACTTTATATATATTTGTATGGTAAGTTAAATAGTGCTGAGGCTGAGGGCTATTGAAACTACAGATAGTTCTGTAAAGAGGGCTGTAATTTGAGTTGAGGGCCTTGTCAATGTCTAAGGAATAGAGGTGGTTCTTTAGTTTTTCAATAATTATATTTTTCTTAATCAATAAATTTGTTGGCACTGAAAAATCAAAGAAATTTTTCTCTATATAATTATTTGATGCTATTTGTTTAATTTGAGATACCTAATTAAAGCCAATACTTCATTTTTATCGTATAATTCATTATTATTATTTGAATAAAAATAAATACCGGT
Organism: Gonocerus acuteangulatus; assembly: GCA_946811695.1. Lineage (NCBI taxonomy): Eukaryota > Metazoa > Arthropoda > Insecta > Hemiptera > Coreidae > Gonocerus > Gonocerus acuteangulatus. The sequence goes on along the minus strand of OX328132.1, from coordinate 81,794,209 downwards.
TGTCAAGATCATTTGTTCATGAAAAATTTCTATTTTGCTAGGATTCCATTTTATACCTTCACATACTTCATAGCTTTTATCTACCCTGGTTTCCTTACTTGTTGGAGGTAGTGATATGGAAAGTGTACAAGCTACCCCTTTTTGGAATCTAACGCTCGCTCGATATTCGCGTTTTTTAATATCTATTATTGTCCTGTAATATTTTTTGCTATTAAGGTAATCTTCTAAAGAGTTTTTTGAATATTTGTTCTTAATCATGGCTCTGTAAATTCGCCTTACACTCCGTTTTAATAATCGGCAGTCAAGGTCGAACCATTTATTCTTATTTGAAAAAGTATTATTATCAAAATTATATTTTTTGCTAACCATTAAACCTGATTTAGTTAAAGAGTCGGTAATTGATGTGACAAAATTATCGTATAATTCATTATTATTATTTGAATAAAAATAAATACCGGTTGTTAAGATCATTTGTTCATGAAAAATTTCTATTTTGCTAGGATTACATTTTATACCTTCACATACTTCATAGCTTTTATCTACCCTGGTTTCCTTACTTGTTGGAGGTAGTGATATGGAAAGTGTACAAGCTAAATGATCGGAAAGCTCTGAAAATATGTGCACTCTCATATCCTCCACGAAGCAAATACAATTTTCATTTATCCATATTAAATCAATCGTACTTTGACCTCTTCCAGATATGTAAGTAAATTTACCCGGTCTATCTGACATGGATCTACCATTACAAAGATATAAACCCAAAGATTCCATAATTTCGACCAATAATTTACCTCGATAATTTTCATTAGTATGACTAACGATTCTTGTTCCATACAGGTTGCTATCTGAGAACAGGCTGTCATCTACATCATTTAAATTTCCCACATGCCCATTAAAATCGCCACACAAAATGACACAATGATCAGGATTGTTGATTGCGTACTGAGACAAAAATGATCTTCAAGACTATTTAAATTACTTTCGTACTCACAATCTGGAGGAAAGTATATGTTCCCTAATAATATGAATTTGTTGAGGATATGTAGTTGTATTATTATCATATATTCACTACATTTTACTATACTAATGTTACTAGGATCCTTTACAAGTGTTTTATTAAGGAAGGTTATAATGCCTCCACTGGCTCTGCCATATTGTTTAGTTCTGACTGCGCTACTTGTCACAGGGATGTAATTTTCTAGAAAGGATGGGATAGTAAAATTGTCATCTGTTAACCACGTTTCGACAATACATACTGCTAAATTATTTGATTGATTACTAATATTCACATTAAACAGATTTGAATAGCCATTTATATTGCAAAATGTTATATCATGTGTTAGTAGGTTGTTAGTATTTTGTAATGTATTACCAATATTGCTGCTTGAGGTAGATGGTCCATGTGAGGTGTCCTGTGGCTGATCTTTAAGTGTTGGTCAGGAAGTAGAGGGTAGCTGAGATAAGGATGGGTTAGTCATCGAGCTGGATCTAGGCCGGAACTCAAAAGCTTTAAGTTTGTCTTCAGTATTTTTAGCGCGGTTCCTCCCTCCCCCATAGGGAGGAACCCCGCTTATAAGGTTGATACAATGAAACAATCCGGAAGTGCCGACTAGAAAATTTTGCGTTTCAGAACCCCTAGAAACCGAAAATAACGGTGGTTCAAATTTGTATATATATATATATATATATATATATATATATATATATATATATATATATATATATATATGTCTGTTCGCTCTCTAAATAGAAGACGAATGGTCCGATTGTGATGAAATTTGGTACAAAAATCCGTCGTCTAATTTGAAAGGTCAAGTTCGTTAGCCAGCAGAATCCTCCCACTGGAAGATGGCGTTTGGGGCGAAATTCGCGCAAAAAAAATCGTAACGCTTACGTTTTTGAGTTCATAAGCTTGTAAGTACTCGTTTTATAGGCTTCTTGGGCTAGGAAAACGAATGAAACCATTTTCAAGGCGATAGCTTTAACCGTTTTCGAGAAAATTGGAAAAATAGTTTTTGAATACCGTTTTTGGTTTGGGTACTTAGAATCATGGGATTCAGTTGAAACATTTTCTGCATGTTCTACTTTCATTAAAACTAATATGTTGAAATTTTTGTTACGTTTGGAGTTTAGGAAGGGTTAGAATAAAATATTTTATTAACAGACATAAAACGTTTTGGTAACTTTGTATACTTTCCTTAATATCTCGAAAATGGTTGAGAATCATTGGAAACGGAAGATGATCATTAGAAAGCTCACTTAATGCTCTTCAAAAATGGTTCTGATGAAAGTTTTGATTAGGCGATGTCAATCGGAGAAATAAGTGCTTAAAACTTTAAAGTAATTGATTCCGCTTATTCGAACTGTTCTTTTTGTCTTTGATTTTGGTACTTAGAATTATGGGATTCAGTTGAAACATTTTCTGCATGTTCGAATTGTATCAACACTAATATGTTGAAATTTTAGTTACGTTTGGAGTAAAGGAAGGGTTAGAATAAAATATTTTATTAACAGACAAGAAAAGTTTTGGTAACCTTTTATACTTTCGTTAGTATCTCGAAAACCGTTGAGAATCTTGGTAAACGGATGGTTTCCATTCGAAAGCTTACTAAATGCTCTAGAAAACAGGTTCTGAAGAAAGTTTTGATTAGGCGATGTCAAACGGAGAAATAAGTACATATAACTTAGAAGTTTGATAAACGATAATTGATTTCGGTAATTTATACGGTTCTTTTTGTCTGTTTTTATTTCTTGTTATTTTGTTATTGCTTCTAGGAGGAGGATGTATTTCTCAATAAAACAGGGGAATAAATACAAATTCTTTGAACCTGTAACAGAACTGAAAACGTAAATATTCTCTGTATAGAGTCAGTCCGGGTCGAGGTAGTAGGCCGGTTCAGGTAGGCTGGTATTGCACTTCATAAATCAAGATTTATTGTTCTCATCAAGCATTCTAGGACAGCTGACAGTTACCTTTACCTGTAGGAAGTCATGCAGCCAAATTCTGTACTAGAAATATAATTATATTTTGTGGTTGAATGTGGCCGTAGTTCAATAAAAAATAACACTACTTTCTCATTTTCATGTACAATTTTATTTTGTTTAATTGCATTTAAAAGTAAAATGGATATGTTTGCACTACAAGTTAAGTAAATTAGAAATATATTCGTAGAAGAGTCTTCATAGACCGAAACTTGGAACGGCAGAAAGAGTAATTTCTGCTTAGGATAGTTTCATCCCTATCCGAAAGTCATGTTTTTTTTTTGTTTTTTTTTTTTTTTTCATATTTGTTTACATTAGGAATGATGCAAACAAAGTAATAACTGTTTCTATTCTAAGTCTACAAAATAACACTAGGGATATGAATGGAACCGCGCTAAGATGACGCAGTTCCTGCGAGTCGGACTTTTTTGTTTTTCTCTTAAGTGCTTGAGTTTCTTCTAGTCTGGAATCGGCTTCTAATTCTTCTACTACATTTTCGGCTTCGTCCAATCGGAGATGGCTACCTCTAAATTTAAAAAATCCTCTCCTGTAGCTGGCATTTCGGTCGATCATTTTTAACTTGTTAATACATAAGTATATCCTCCTACCCTCCCCTCTGTCCTCCTCAGATCGGTCATGGCTAATCCTCCATTTATTTCTCTGAAATTCTTCCCTCTTATCCATGATTTGGTACTTCATTTTTTGGTTATTTAAAGAAACCAATATAGGTCTAGGTTCTGGGCCCTTACCTATACGAAAACAGTCGTTAATTGCATAATCTGGAAGGGTAACACCAACAGTCTGACATATATGTTCAATTTTTTCTGTTAAGACCTCGTTTTCTGAGCGTTGGACATTAAAAATCAAAAAATTGTTTCTTCTCTTTTCTCTTCTGAGAACCTTTATTTCTTTCTCGAGAAGATTAATGTTTTCGTTTTGTTGTGCATATTTTCTTTTAAGGTCGGATACTTCACCCAGTAAGGTATCTAATAAAGTAGTTATCGTGCCTAATGAGGATTTCGTTTCTTCATTATTTCTGGTAATGACGGCCAGTAACTCTTCGTTCGAGACAACATTGTATATAACTAAATGTTTGGACACAGCACAAACCCCCAAAAGAAAATAGCCCCTCTACTTGAAACCAGCGGAAAAATAATTAAAATAGGCCTTAAGAGATGGCTAATCAAAGAGAGGTACTTGACAGTTGATAAGAAGTCAGCTGAGTAGATAAGAGCTGGACAAGCCAGGAGAGATGGTAGCCAGTAGTGGGGCTAGCTGCTAGTAGAGGGGATACCTCGCTCAGTCCTCCTAGCTGATAAAGCCTACAGATCTCTATTTAGGCAAATTCTTTACTCTTTTCTAGAGGCTATGATAGTCTACCAAATATTTAGAAATTTAACACTCACAGTCTCTGGCCTCCTTAGCAAACTTCTGCCAAAACTCAGCTCTCCTCGGTCACTCTATACCACTCCGAAAACGTTCAAACACAGAGACGATCTTACTTCCACAGCGGCCAGGGCCAGATTATGTGAAAACATAATATGTTTTCACATAACCAAGTATTTTTAAACGTGGCCCATATAATATATGGGCCACGTTTAAAAATAAATGGCTGTAGAAACTAGAACATTTAATTTAATAAATAAAGTTCCAATTGCGTGGGAAATTTAATGGATTCTAGGAGAGGTGAAATTCTATTCGAAGAGAATATATCGATTTAAGCATTTTCTACTTGATTGATCAGTGTTTCTTCAGCGTAGATTTAATTTAGAAAATAATTTTCCGGTATTTTAGATGAAGTTTGTGTCGTGATTTAGGAGTGGCCATTAGGGCAATTGGTGGTGAAGTGAAAGCAAACGATTTCCTAGCCAAATAGGCTGATAAGAAGTGGACGATGGGGGTGAGGTGGAGTTATTTTAGATAAAAAGCTATTTATAGTCCAGGCTGTGGCCCTTATTATCCAGACAAATGCCCAGTGATAAATTATAGCCATGCTGGTAATTGTCAAGCTATTGTTAAAGATATTGTAAATAATTCTCTTTATACTCATGGAATGTTCTTATCTTTCTTTAACTCCCTGTCTCCCTTTTCAATATGCGAGCAAAAAGCTCTGGTCGCGTCTGGCTGGGGAAAAACCCTTTAGCCTTATTTTCAGCTTTGTATCATTATGTGTTTACTATTTGCAACTAACAGACTTCTGATCAATACAAAAAAAAAATAACTTTCACGTTGGCCTTTGTCTCTTTTAGATCTTTGAATCTCCAACAGGCTTTAAGCCTGTACGCTCTTTTCAAAGAGTTTGTTGAAATTACATGTTTGTTCTAACATAATGCATACTAATTTTATTTAATAAAAAAGAGCATAAAGGAACAATTTAAATAATTAATTTGTATTTCTAAATAAATAATTCTTTGTAAGCACTACATGCCCTATGATATTTATAGCAAAAATGGTTTAATCAATTTAGATACATATTTATATTTTCTATAAAGACTGGGTAACCAGTAATATATTTTTAATATTCTTTTGTTTTAAATACTTTCTTTTTTGTAAAAAAGCTTTTTTTTTATATTCTGGATTTCTCTTATTGTGATATTCCAGAGATTTGTACATTTGTATTATTATAAGTGGAGATCACTATTCAAGCCAACAAAAAAAAAAAAAAAAAAAAAAAATATTGGTCCTACAGCGATTAAAGCATTCATCTAAAGATCCGTCTTTTCAATGGGATAGTCCCATTGTTTCTATTACGTTTATTCGATAAAAAAAATCACTTTGTTGCTAATAATCTCCTTACTTTATCGTAATGTAATTGGAACATGTTAATTATTATGGATTTATAATTATAATGCAATTGGATTAATATGTGTCTCCATTTTATATCTGTATTTAGGCGAATCGCTTTCGATGCGGGGTGCTCACTAATAAAAAAAAATGTCTTGGTTGCAAGTTGTCTATATTAAGGGGTAATACTAACTTGTAACTTTTGTTTATTTATAATGTTTTTTTGATGGGCTAACATTTTTTCTTAAAAATTCAAAAATTATATCCAAGAGTGTTTATGTGAAGAAAAATTGTTTAAATGGGAAAGAAAAGGGATTTTCCAAGTAAATTCACGATGCCGATTGAACGAGATCCTGATTTAAAGATAATTTCTCGAGCGAGCTTTCATTGGTCCCTTTTTAATTGTTAAGTTCTTTTTATCCTCCTTTCATACATTTCAAAATTAAATCCAATTTTTTCGCATCTTTATTACAAGAAAGTATGGAAAAAATTTAATAGGAAAAAAAATTAACATTAATCTTTAAAGACGTTTTGGCAAAACTAGGAGGCGAGGTTAGCTCAGTGGTAGAGCGCTGGACTAATAAGTTGGAAGACCTGAGTTCGAATCCCGAGCAAGCACTAAAGATTTTTTCTTCTAGTGTCTTCTTTCATGGGTTGAATTCGGCCTCCCTGACCGTTCCTAGGCCAACCCAGCCTTTAATTAATTTAATAATGGGTACCTTGGTGCTAATGACTTCTAGTCGAAGCGGCAAGGGGAAAATCAGGCAGCCGGAGCATAGTACTGACTAAACTATCACCCTAGTGTGCCGTATGGTCATGAATCAGATACCTCTATAGCGTCTGCCCCTCAGGGTCCTCGTGGCCTGTTACGGAACTGATTTTTTTTTCTCAAAACTATGTTTTCAAATTGGGCGATACAATGGCTTCTTCAATTTTAACCCGATCTACTTTAAATTTTAACTGCAGCTTCGTAATGATATTTCTAGTAAAGTACGTAGGATTTTTTCGATTTATTGATTCACAAAGATTTTTGACGGATGTTATAGAAAATTATAATTGTCCGCCATTTTTAAAAAATTAATATTTCTTATATATCCTGCGTAATCTACTAGATTTAACATTGCTCTTTCGAAATAATTTTAATTTTTCGTTCTACATTAAAAATTGCCAACTGCAGACTATCGCCCGGGCAAAAAGGTGGTTTCCGTTCCTCAGACACAGCGGAATGCCGTCATTATTTTCAATGAATTGAAACTTATTTTTTTGTGATACTTTAACATCCCATATAAAACGTTTGATATAAATAATTGACAGGTATTGATTAATTTGTTATTTATAAATTCAAGAAAATGACTTTGATCTTGATTGCAGAAGGTAGTATTATCCCTTAATCTAAAGTTCATACATTTCTATTCAATGGCTGTATTTTTCCTTCCCGTGATTAATTACTGCAGAAGAGGGTAGGTTACAGACAGAGAGTTGGAAACATTAAATTGAATTACCAATCTAAAATCGTATAGGCCTGTAAAAAATGAACTTTATCCAATACAGTTGCAAGACTAACCATGAAATTAGAGTCGTTTCTAGGATTTATGGAGCAGTTGATCATTGGAAGCGGGAGGATGTGAGGCTACTAAGAAGTTCTTCTCCACGGCTAAGTGAAGCGATGTGTCTTATAAAATTTCTAGTGAAGGTTATTTTTTTCTTTACCGTCTAATGCTCGTATAGATCAAGCCCTCAGACTGTACACTACATACATATTCCACATGCTCCTCTTATCTCTTCATATTATGCTGCATTTTTAGCTTCTTCTATTTTTCCGCTCTGGGTAGAAAACACGTTTTTGACGTTGCCATCCTGAATGAAAACGTCTTGGCGCTTTTCCGTGCATATTCCATAAGTAAAGGAAGCGAAGCAGTCGTTGGTTAGTTTTGTTCTTCCGTGAAAAATATAAACTACAGGAAACTGACAGTATCTAAAGGGTGCCCAGACATGGTGATGAATATACCAAGATTTGGTCTGCGCAGTCCAAATCATTAGATTGAGGCCAGAGTCGATCTGTACAGTCCATCAAAAACCAATAGATACGTTACGGTCCAATGATGCCGGGACTGAGCAGGCCAGGCCTGATGTGTGTGGGCAAGAGTATATTTGCTTCATATACAGTGGGTGTACTATAACTGTACTGTGCATTTCCGGCCTTGAGGTTTATTAATTTATCGTGTGTGTGCTACATCCGTTCAATCAAAACCTTGACGCCAAACTGTACAGTCCCGGCCTTGACATTTCAGCGGAACGTCTTAGAGGTATTTACTTACAATTAAAAATAATGATAAAGCTATTTAGGTATATTTATTTATTGGAGCACCATAACAAGGGTGATTAAATGCTCTTAAATTTCGCAAGATCTGCCATTAATCCATTGAGACCGATTGCACGCCGTGTGTTCTATTGATTTTCGAGGCTATAAAACAGTAATGTGCAATTATCAGTTATTCTTAGTACACTAGTCCTCGAAATATGATTTTTCTTGAACTAAAGAAATCTGTACAGTACAGATTACATTGCACACATGATGCTCAATCTGCTTCTCGCAATAAACATTTTCCGAAGGGGGAGCTGCACCCGGCGTGAACTGATCTTATTTTATGCGAATTCACTAATGAAATGGATGTTTAGCTGTTGTCGCGTAAGGCTAACATATCAGGAACAAGCTCCATAGCACAACGGAGTCGTATGCTCGTGGTCACTGCCTGGGTACGGAGCGTGTCAGGTACCCAGACAGTGGCTAGACACAGGCTGGCTTAAATGGCGTCAGATCTGGCTGCAGTGTTGTACATAAGCCTAGCTGTAGCAAATGCAGTATTGCCACCAAATAAAACTGAGAAGTTAGGGGGGCACCGCTACATCACTTCCCCCCAATGACATTGACACAGAAGCAGGAGGGAGATTTTTCTTCGATGAGTCCTAAAGAATGTTGATGGCTGATCGGCTTCTGTGGCGGGGGCTGCAACAGTTGCTGTAGTCTGTTCTGATGGATGGTGGCTTGGCGGTGTCCTGCTGATCATGGATACTGGCCGATCATGTACAGGTGATTATGATCACGTACAGGTGATTGATGATCATGTACGGGTGATTGATGATCACGTACAGGTGACTGATGATCACGTACAGTTAACTGATGATCACGTACAGGAGATTCATGTAGGTTTCTTTGTGCCAGGTGAAGCTTGGTGAACGGTGCGTGGTGCTTGAAGGTTTCGATGCACTTGGTGAAGGTTGCGTTGCGCTTGGTGAAAATTCGTGGTGCAGATTACGGAGCGGGGAGAGCTCATCTTGTTTGACAGTGAAAAACGTCTGCCGGTCCAATCAGGGTCACCCGCGTGTCCTGTGATCCGGGGCGAGTAGGGACAGGAAGAACGTATGTCCCCCTCGGGATCAGGTAATAATCCGGAAATTTGCCGGTTTGATTACGTCGGGGTCACCACTTTAGCCGTTGTTGTGTGAGGCTAACATATCAGGAACAAGGTCCATAGAACAACGGAGTCGTATGCACGTGGTCACTGCCTGGGAACGGAGGGTGTCAAGTACCCAGGCAGAGGATAGACACAGACTGGCTTAAATGGCGTTAGATCTGGCTGCAGTGTTGTACAGAAGTCTAGCAGTAGCAACTCCAGTGTTGCCACCAAATAAAACTGAGAAGTTAAGGGGCGCCGCTACAGGTGATTTCCATAGTAAACATTTTTTTTTTTTTTTTAATTAAAAATGAAAACAAATTCGCTCCTGGGGACCGTGTTCGAAAAAAACCTTCGTCTCGAATGGATTAATAGTTACAAATAAAGTGTAATAATGAAGAACAGTAATTTTTAATTGGCGAATAAATTCAATCTCGGGAAAACCTTTGAAAGGTGCCGCAAGATAGAAACCAGTCAGATTAATAATGTACATTATGTATGGAGAAATGGTAATTAGAGCTGAAATGCATTAATAGTGAATATAATATCATTAGAGAAGATAGGCGATGGATGTTTTGAAAGGAAGCATGGACTTCAGATTGTGTTAGACATAATTCAATTTAGAAGAATTAGTTGAGAAGTTTAATTGGATAATGCTGGGAAATCTCATTTCCTTCATTCCATTTACAAATATACTATTATTTGGTGTAGGAATTTAATTAGCTCATCATTGAATTATCTTACTGTTCTTTACTGATAAAGTAGTTATGTAAAAATGTATTTCCTTATAATATTTTAATTTTTTCTTCTCACTTATAACAAAAATATATAATCTAATAATGAGCTCTTCTAGAAAAAGACTTCATAAGTATCAGTCGGTAGACTCTATTGAAGAACTTTTAGACGAATAGACCAAACAAATTACTTGACTTTTTGCAAGCTACAAACCTAATTGACAAGATTTTATCACTCAAAGGATTCGTTATATTATAAAATTAATTTTAATGTGTAAGTGGGTGTTTAAGCGAATAATATTTGATGGTAATAACTAGAGCCCGGAAGTTAGGCGAAATGCCTTTTTTATCTGAATGGATATATTGAAGAATCAGATAGAAATAAATATGTTTCCGTGCACAATTTTTATTTTGCCTATTTTGGCTATTTTAAGATTTAAAGCCTTTTTTTTGCCTTTTTTGCTCGTTATGCAATTTTTTTCTGCGATTTAAACATTTTAAAAAGCACATACCTAACGAATTTCGAATTTCAGTTCGTCGAAAACAAAAAAGGTTTCACAAATTAAATTACATTTTACCGTCACTAATATCAATTCGAAAGCTTATTTTCCCAACCCACGGATTGACCCTCGGTAAATAACAGAGCCTTCCTTGGTAGAAGGAATGCACAGGCATAATGAATAGCAGGAAAGAGAGAGGATGAGAGAAGTACGTCTCCTTCCTCACACCCCTTTTGCTGTGACATTGGTGTAGTTACCTGGTATTCCGGATTTAGAAATGATAAGATAATGCAGAGGAAGTTTTTCCACAATGAAAAACATTTTTTAGTAGAAGGTCTATGGGAGTTGATACTTTGAAAAAGCATCTTGTTGTTGCTTGTAAGAATGGAAAGTAAGAGTAAGTACACTAATTCTGTGATGAATTGATAATAAAGAAATGAATGAGTATTTTCATTAATAATGAGTGAGATTCCTCTTTGCCTTCACTCCTAATAAATGCCTATTTTAATTACAATACTGCCTATTTTCAGTATTTCAAGTGACTTTTTGCCTGCCTATTTTAACCAAAAATATATGCCTATCTTCCGGGCTCTAGTAATAACTATCAAATAATATTCGCTTCACAATGGCGTTATTGAAGGTTTGACAAGCCATAAAAATGGTACCCCCAAAAAATACGGCACTGCTCGAATCGATGAAGGATGAAAAAAAAGAATAGTACTCCTTTGGCATATATCTCGTTTTTTCTTCGTTTCCGAGAAAAATGCAAAAACGAAAACACAATTGTGAAAAGGTATTCTTTCATAATACCTATATAAATATCATTAAAACTGTATGTTTTATCTTCTACCACCTACCACCCCCCAAAAAAACAACATAAAGCTGCAGGTTCAACATAATTTAAAATAGCTACTTTTCTTCTGAGGAAAATGCTAAAACACAAATCAAAATATAATTATAGTTTATTGTTCAGCAAGTAAGAGAGTATTGTGTTTATGTGCTGGCTTCATGTGGAATATATAGCTTGTGTCGTCTTCTTAAGAAACTGCTAAAACACAAATCAAAATATAATTATAGTTTATTGTTCAGCAAGTAAGAGAGTATTGTGTTTATGTGCTGGCTTCATGTGGAATATATAGCTTGTGTCGTCTTCTTAGGAAACTGCTAAAACACAAATCAAAATATAATTATAGTTTATTGTTCAGCAAGTAAGAGAGTATTGTGTTTATATGCTGGCTTCATGTGGAATATATAGCTTGTGTCGTCTTCTTAGGAAACTGCTAAAACACAAATAAAAATATAATTATAGTTTGTTGTTCAGCAAGTAAGAGAGTATTGTGTTTATGTGCTGGTTTCATGTGGAATATATAGCTTGTGTCGTCTTCTGCATTCCGTAAATAGGTTTTTTGCGATATTGCATTTATCACAAGTTGGTTTGTACAGTCCTGTCATGAGATATTCGTGTGTTAGTCTCGTGTGGCCAAGTCGGTCCAGGAAGTACAAATTCTTCAATTCTTTTCTCAAAGCCGCTGGATGTCCACCCCCGCGTTGTATTTTTGATTTTACGTAATTTATTGTCTGTTAGTCGAGTCCAGCTGTTTTGCCAATAATTTATAATACGTTGTTGAATTGCATTGGTTAATTCTTGGTTTGTGATAGGTCGGTTGAGCTCATGCTGTCTTGTATCGAGCTTTGCATAGGAATCTGCTAGGGTCTTTTTTCCCCAACCTACATGACATGGCAGGCAGTACGTTGTAATGTGCTTGTTATGCAAGTGAATAGTTTTGAAAATGTCTATTATTACTGGACGCGAGGAGTGCCTGTCTGCCAGTTCCTTTAGTGTGCTGAGAGTCAGTGCATCGAATCACTTCTCGTCTGCCTGTCATGGAAATGTTGCTCAGAAGGGAACATCCCCAAGTTCCGAAGCCGATTTTTATGAAACATTGTATATTTATTAAACACATGAAAATAATCGATACCTATTTTTCTAAAATATTCTAACAAGGAGAGTATACAGTGATGGGGGTCACCGATTTGGACCATTTTTTTTTGGTGATTTTACATACAAAAATAGTTGACACGTGTCCGAGCGTTCCACAAACCAAAAACAAAAATACTTTTTCCCCTCCGGAATAGACACGTAGCCTCCGTTACTACTCGGTATTAGAGGGAAAAAGTATTATTTTTTGTTTTCGATGACATTTACCTCATTGGAGTTACTTGGGACGCTGATTTGAAATCTGCTATTATTTTTGGCGTAAAAAAATGTATAATACTAGCATACTTCAAACGTAAGCATATTTTTGAATTTATTTGACAAAGTATAAATTATTGTTTAACGACTGTATTTGTTCTTTAATCTACACTCTAAAACAAATGAATTGGTGAAAGAATCATGTCGATATCATTTTCTAATCTCGATATATTAAATAATGCATTTTCAACCTATTTTATTTTATTCCTCGGCTTCTATGACGTATTGGAGGGAATGCTCGGGCACGTGTCGACTATTTTTCGATGTAGAATCTCCAGAAAAAATGTACCAAATCGGTGATCTCCTGTATACTCTCCTTGGTAGAATATTTGAGGTGTACTTTAGAAGGGTTACCTCTCACCTTAAACGTGCGATTGGGCCGATATAAAAAAATACGTATCTATTATTTTCACGTGTTTAATAAATATACAAAGTTTCAGAAACATCGGCTCCGGACACTTGGGGATGTTCCCTTGTCAGTCCTTACTGTCTGTGAAAATAATGTATTTTTTTTTGTTTTTTTTTTACGACGCATCAACAAATCTTGGCTATTATCGCCGACATCCAGGGTGCTGCCAGGAATTTTCTCAGCGAGCCCTGAGATGAGAAAATTTCTGGCACCGGTGGGGATCGAACCCACCATCTTCCGCTTATGAATCTAGCGCGCTAGCCACTAGACCAAGGGAGACCCATTGTATTTGTTGTTGGAGCTTTAATTCTTTCTTATTCAACGATATTGAGAGTGCTCACCGTGTGATGTTGTTTGACCTATCCGATATGTTGATTCGGAGCGCGAACTGAACTCTATGATGACTGGTAATGAGGCGAGCTTGATGAAGGAACCAGCCTTGCAATTAGCTTGAGATTGGAGAGGTGTTTGGATCGATGTGAGATTCCTCTCAACCCAGCTCTGCATTACATACATTCCACACCGTCCCCTTCAAGAAATATTTTGCTACAACATTTCATTTTTATACAAATCTCCTAGTGTCTATGGATTGAATTTATATAGAGGACTCAACTGAATTTAAACAGTTAGATTATCTCTACTTCAACCTCTATGTCCAGAAAATTAGATTGGGAGAACTATGCTCTATCAACCAAGCTGAAGCTTTTGCAGTTTTAAAGGCACTGTCGTTTGTTCTTGACTCTGACAGTATAACTAAAATATTCTGCACAGCTATGTAGCTAAACCTTAAAAATGTTACCTTCTTTCAAATGTTTCATCGGTACTTTTATTCGTTTTCAAAATAATAAATTACTTAATTCTGTCAATATTTAACGTAGTGCAATAACCACATGATTCCTGGTTATTGTAAAGGAGTTTTTGAAAGAACTTATGGATTGAGACTAAAACATTCCCAGGAACCAGAGAAATAAAACTTATAACCAGGGAAATTAAGAAAAATTTATAAACTATATTAAAGTCAATCTGTAAATTGCATTATTTTTTAAAGGAGGATAAAAATTCTTTTTATCCAGTTTAAAATTTGTTTTCATAAATAAATAGTCTATTTTAGAAATTAATTTATTGCAGTACATACTTCATCAAAGAAAATAAGAAATAAATGCTTTATACCAATTTAATATATATATTCCTGCTGAAAACACTGGAGAACATAGTCTTAAGGTCGAATCTGGATATGATATTTAATTATTTGGGAATAGAAAGAATATATATATATATACAGGAGCAAAAAATCGTTATTTGAAAATTCACAGCCCACAATAATATTTTTTTTTATCCTGAAATGAATGGGGAAAAAGTTAAATCGAGGAATGAAAATCATAAAAAAATAAAGTGGAACCTCATTTCTTTTTAGCTTCAATTTGTCGAGAAGAAAAGAAGGAGAAGAAAAATATTGAATTGGGACAATAAAGGAATTTTATATCACAAATTAATTACCGCTGGGCTCTTTCTGAAATGAAGAACACGACGAAAGTAATAATTGGAATTTTCAATCAAAATAAAATTCCCTCAGAGCAATTATAAGAAAAAACGTGCTCACCGATCCCAGTGAAATAAGCTGTGAGGATTAATCGTTTTCCGTTAAAATTTCCCATTTTATACACCTGATCGAGTTTAAGAATGCTGCAGAATCAATCGCACCGGCCTTGCTCTGTAGGGTTTAGTATAGTTTCGGTGCATTGATGATTCTGCTTCACATATCATGGCGGAAATCCCAATATTTCTACATTTCCCTGTAGAATTTGTTCTAGCCCCTGTGCATTGATGATTCTGTTTCACATATCATGGCGGAAATCTCAATATTTCTACTTCTCCCCGTAGAGTTTGTTCTAATCTCTGTGCTTTGATGATTCTATTTCACATATCATGGCGGAGATTCTAATATTTCTACCTTTCCCTGCAGAGTTTGTTCTAGTCCCTGTGCATTGATGATTCTGCTTCACATATCATGGTGGAAATCTCAATATATCTACATTTCCCTGTAGAGTTTGTTTTAATCCCTGTGCGTTGATAATTCTGCTTCACATATCGTGGAGGAAATCCCAATATTTCTACCTTTCCCCGTAGAGTTTGTTCTAGTCCCTGTGCATTGATTATTCTGTTTCACATATCATGGCGGGAATTCTAATATTTCTACCTTTCCCTGTAGAGTTTGTTCTAATCCCTGTGCATTGATGATTCTGCTTCACATATCATGGTGGAAATCTCATTATATCTACTTTTCCCTGTCGAGTTTTTTCTAATCCCTGTGCAATGATAATTCTGCTTCACATATCATGGAGGAAATCCCAATATTTCTACCTTTCCCCTTAGAGTTTGTTCTAGTCCCTGTGCATTGATAATTTTGCTTCACATATCATGGCGGAAATTCTAATATTTCTATCTTTCCCTGTAGGATTAGTTCTATTCCCGGTACATTGATGATTCTACCTCACATATCATGGACGGACAACGCAGAAATTGATGGAATAAATGAGATGAAATTCGAATAATTCTCAATGACCGGTTAGAATTCCTTACCACGATTAGTGGAGCCAATAATTTGTTGTAATTAAAGTCAAATTAATTGCAACGATGATTCGGTTTATGACTCAAAGATTTCGAAAATACTGTTAAATATATATATATATATATATATATATATATATATATATATATATATATATACCCACATACCTCTTTTTGTATACATTTGTATGAACTGCACGAGTGACATCAGGGTGGGATTAAAATAATTGTTAAAAGTGTCAATGTTAACAAGAAAAATATTCTTTTCCTTAATAACTGACAATGGGAAAACTTTGGCCCTTTTAACAATTAATGATTATCCCACCTTGATTTTACACACACACATTTATGTATATATATATATATATATATATATATATATATATATATATATATATATATATATATACAGTGTAGAAATTATATTTGCTAAAATAATTTGTGTAAAAGTCATCCTTTATCAGCAGTGATCTCCCAGAGTAAATTGGATTCTTAAATCAAAATGAAACAACTTTCAGGACTCTATGTTTGATCGTGTTTAAGAAAATCGGGGAAAATATGAAATAGGAAAAGCTTATGTTTTTGTGCGATCGACACTTGACAGGGTAGCGGAAGTGGTGAAATCACTGTATGGATCCAACGTAGCTACTTGAAGCAAAACTATAGCTCTTCATAGTTTTTCTGAGATGAGAAAAAAAGAACCCCTCCACCTCAACGTTCATGAATTCTAAAATAATTGTAAGGTATTTAATGAACTAGATTGCAGTAAAAGAAATCTTGGAGAATTTCTGGGAGTATTTCCGGGTTGACAAACACACTAATTAAACCGTCTCTGTATTTTTCTTTAAAACCGGCTCCCCTGATTCTTCTTTCGTGCTAATGAAATTCTAATTAAACCTCTCCCTTCTTCAGTGCATTATTTTTCAGCACTGAGAAACAATCTAAAATAACTACCTACAGAAAAGGCATTCCCTGTAATAATATACAGCATCAGTATAATTTTTTCAAGCGCTTCGATTTAGACTCGGAGTTCAATATTCATGGTCCTTATTACGTAATATTTTTTTTTTTTTTTTTTTTTTTTTTTTTATAATGGTGTTTCAACCCTTAAGGCCATCAACGCCATTCCTTTAAGTGGCAATTTTTATTATAATACTGTAATATGTATACATTCTCATGAAATTGCTATTATTTGTTATATTTGCTCACATTTAGTTCAAACAACAAAAGAGAAATGCTCAATAGCTTGTCGGAAAAAATAATAAATTCAGAAAAAAAACAAAAAAAACTAAAGCATAAAAAAAATTAAATGAAAAAAATATAATATATAAAAATTATAAATAAAACAAAATGAGCATTTTGGTTGTATATGTTCTATCCAAATTTTGTCAATTCACTTGGCGACTCTTAAAAACTCAACAAAACAATCCACTTGGATGCCATGATCGTCTAGAATTTGATCTAAGAAATCTGATAGTTGGTGATGCTGTTTCAGTTGCTCATTAGCCCAGAAATTAGTCAAGATGTGCTTCACAGTCCTTTGTCATGAGGAAGGAATGTGTGAGGTTTTTTTGGCCGATTCTCATTCGGGTTAGGACCACTTCTCTATTCTTCTTGTGTCATTTGTGGATGTCTTCCATGGCTTAACACTTTTCTTTTATCCCTCGAAGTTTGTTTTCCCTCATTTCTTGACAGTTTGAAAACTTATCCATATAGAGTACTTTCCAAGGGCTATTAAATTAATTGGTGGAACTTTATGGAATGGCATGCCTACTGTAATTGCTTTCCTTGCCAAGGTGGCAACTTTCTCGTCTTGATATATTCCAAAATGTCCGGGAATCCATATAAAAATCACCTTCTGTTTCTGCAGATGATATTCATATACACTAAAGAGAATCTGTAATTTTACAACAGCGCCGACATCCAGGGTGCAGCGAGGAATTTTCCCAACGAACCGTGGGATGAGAAACTTCCTTGCGGCGGGGGGAGTCGAACCCACCATCTCCCGCTTATGAATCTAAGGCACTAGCCACTGGACCACGGGAGACCCCTGAGAATCTGTAAATATCATTAAATCGGGTTTCGTTTGATAATTGATGTTCAGAGCTTCATCAATTTCAAGTATGTAGCTCAGCTGTAGTTAGTATAACAGAGTACTTCAGTTCATCAGCCCTGTTTCCGTAAGATCAGGAACTAAATCGTATATTCTCTACATTAAATGGACTTAGCCAGAGCTATACTTTAAATGAAATTTAGTTTAGTGTATTAATAGTTTTTCAATGTCTTAATTTAATATTATAAAACCGTAAAGAATATTCACGTGGGTAAAAAAGAGCTACACAGCTATTTCTGTGAGAGAGCTACATGGTTTCCTCGGTTTTATTGGGTAGGCATTCCATAGTACTGGTACCCCCTCCCCATCAGAAGCCAATCCTTTATCCACCCACACATTCTTGAAAATACTATAATCATGCTTTGTTCTTTTTTAAGCACGTGAATGAACGTACCAACGCTGAGTATTCTATTCTAATAGAGGAAACCCGCTTATAAGGTTGACCCCTTAAGCGAAGGTCGAACAAAAGCATTTGTAGGCTTCAAGGTACACTTTTTATAGGAAATGTAACGTAGGGAAACAAATTTTATTTGTTAACCCATTCGGGACTGATAGCCACTTTCACGACAACGGACAAGCATGCCCCGTGGCTTGATAGCCACTTTCGTGACAACGGGCAAGCATGCCCCATGGCTTGATAGCCACTTTCGTGACATGGCCAATTCTTCGCTTCGTAACTGAATGTAATCACTGTGACACCTTTTCTGGGATATCTAACTATTCTTTGTTTGTTTTGTAAGCCCTAGTCACTTTCCCCCACAAAACGGTCTTCCGGTTTGCCGATTGTGCTGGTTAACAAACTTGACCCCTTAATTTAAAGAAAGTATTTTCCTATCAAATTTCATCAAAATAGGACCACTTTTGAACTATCACTGTGTGCAAGTGAACAGAGGTATATATAAACACCGTTATGTTCGTAATATTTCTAATATCGTTCTGAAATGTGAAATGTTTTAGTGGGCACTTCCGGATTGTGTTATGAGATGAACCTCATAAGCGGGGTTCTTCCCGATGAAGGGAGGGAGGAACTGCGCTAGAAGTCAACTTTTGCTTAACAGTAAATGCTTCATCAACCTTTACAAATAAAGTTAATGGAAGAGTCACTTCAGAGAATTTTGGAGAAGCAAAATGACCAAGCATCGAAGCTTTGGCAATAATTGAAATATAGTCCAGGGCGCAAGTAGCATTTGCATGTTGAAGGAAGGCTAAGTTTTGTGGAAGTATTTTTATGGCGGGAGGAAACGCGCTAAAAAAATAAATAAATGTGAAAGATCGACTCACGTATATTAAAATTACAATGAATACGTTTGAATCTAAAATAGCTGAAGAAAGCAGAAGAATATTTCACAATGTTATTGCATGCTTTGTTTTATCGGTCCTTTACAAATGTTAGTATATAAAGTGTATTCGTGGAAAATTCCTCAAAAGGAGTCCGAACTGGTTGAGTGCTCTGCATCATCTAAATCCTTCATATGCATATTCCATAAGGATTCTCTAATATGCAAGCCTTTTTCGAGAATGCTATTCACAAAAGAATTTTTTAAGGAAAGTAGGAGTGATCAAATTTCTTTGTTTACATTCGGAATGGAAGCTCTGAAGTGGATAGTATATGAGATTTTTCTTTGTGGATAAAACTAAGTGGAGGTAAGCAGACTTGAGCCGGGTTCTTTGAAGTTTTCCACTTTCCCCTGAGCGATATTTTCTTTTCGAATTTCCCCTTTGAGTAGGGTCCGGGAAAGCAAGGGGCTAATGTCCAAGTCATCATGAGGCCCTTTACCAATCATCAAACTCCCAAATATTCATCAGGAGTGGTAGTTTTCCTATAATAAGCTACAATGTATTAGATCTCTTAAAGCAATTCTTTGGGAGGCTGAGAAACCCCTGCCGAGGGAAATAACCTTCAAAGGGTTTAAAAATAGCCAATTCGCGTGTTTTTTGTCCTACTTCTACCTTACATATTATGGCTCAAATAAAAAGTTCAATATTACCTAGCACCAAGTGACACGGGTTGGGAAAAGATTTTTTTTTTTTTTTTTTTTTTTAGTAATTTTTTTTTTTAAATGATTAACAATGAACATCCATAAGCGGCGGAGGTCATCTTAGGTAGCTAAAAGGTATTTTGTTTGGAAAATGTGGGCAGAGTACATTAAAAAGCATAAAATGAATATTGTAATCCGATTCACTCACCGGTCAATTGGCTCACTGGGTCACCGATTTGGCCCATTTTTTCCTGGTAATTCTGAATGAAAAAAAAATAGTCGACACATGTCCGAGCGATTCCTCTAATGGGCCTTCGGACCTGAGAAATAAAGTAAAATAGGTTGAAAATGAATGCTTTATTTTGTATATCGAATTTGGAAAATGATATCGGCATGATGATTTCAACAATTCATTTATTTTAGAGCGTAGATGAAAGTCCATTCTGCTTGCAATGAAGAACGCATCGAAACGCAAAATAGCGGCATGTTTAGTTATTATACAAATGTTGGGGGGGGGGGGGGAAACGTTCTGTATGGGTTCGAGATTGGATTTTAAGACGGGAAAAATTAGGTTTCTTCAATCAATTAATGTCTGAGCTCTGTATCGAGGATCCAGCGCAGTTTTCGAATGAAACCAACAGATTTCGAAAAGCTTGCTTGTAAAATAGGCTTTCTTATATCAAAGCAAGACACAAAATTTAGAGACGCTACTAGTGTTACAGAACGACTAGCTATAACATTGCGTTACCTGACATCAGGTAAGTAGGTATTTACTTAATGAAATACTATTTTATTTTATGAAATTCTATTAATTAGAACTATATTTTTAAACTGTACTATCCCCCATAATGAAAGAGAAAAGTAGACGAACTGTTAAAACTCCAGCGATAAAGGTCGGACCTGTTGCAACTAGTAAATAATCAGTGTTTACATCTGTTGGTACAGAAGTTTCGGCAATACAGCTCGAAACCAAGATATTTCTCCCTGACATTTATTGCTCTCTTTATAATCAGCGTATTCACCTGACGGTATAGAAGTGTCGACACTTATTGCTCGTGATAGAAATATATATCTCAGACATAAATTGCTCATGGTTTTCACTAGTCGCAATTTCTGTCTGATATAAATTTCCAGCAATAACTAGCAAGTGTAAACCCACCCTAAGGCCCATTGGACAAAACGTTCGGAAACGTGTCGACTATTTTTCGATGCAGAATCACCATAAACAAAATGGGCAAAATCAGTTACCTCCCACTGTATGCTCCCCTTGTAAGTAAAATTGCTTCTTTGATTCAAAAATTACACTAAACCAATAATGCTGGAATACATCAAACTAATAAGACTAAAATAGAAAAATGTCGTGCCAAATTTGTTCGAAAGGTCTTTTTAGCGCGGTTCCTCCCTCCCACATAGGGAGGAACCCCGCTTATAAGGTTGATCTCATGACGCAATCCAGAAGTGCCGACTAGAAAATTTTGCGTTTCAGAACCCCTAGAGACCGAAAATGATGGTGGTTCAAATTTGTATATATATATATATATATATATATATATATATATATATATATATATATATATGTGTATATATTTATGTATGTATATATATATATATATATATATATATATATATATATATATTTGTCTGTTCGCTCTCTAGGTAGAAGACGAATGGTCCGATTTTGATGAAATTTGGTACAAAAATCCGTCGTCCAATTTGAAAGGTCAAGTTCGTTAACCAGCAAAATCCGTCCACTGGAAGATGGCGTTTGGGGCGAAATTCGCGCAAAAAAATCGTAACGCTTACGTTTTTGAGTTCATAAGCTTGCAAGCACTCGTTTTATAGGCTTCTTGGGCTAGGAAAACAAATGAAACCATTTTCAAGGCGATAGCTTTAACCGTTTTCGAGAAAATTGGAAAAATAATTTTTGAATACCGTTTTTGGTTTGAGTACTTAAAATCATGGGATTCAGATGAAACATTTTCTGCATGTTCTACTTTCATTAAAACTAATATGTTGAAATTTGTGTTACGTTTGGAGTTAAGGAATGGTTAGAATAAAATATTTTATTAACAGACATAAAAAGTTTTGGTAACTTTGTATACCTTCCTTAATATCTCGAAAAAGGTTGAGAATCTTGGTAAACGGAAGAATACCATTAGAAAGCTTACTAAATGCTCTGCAAAAAAGGTCCTGATGAAAGTTTTGATTAGACGATGTCAATAGGAGAAATAAGTGCTTAAAACTTTAAAGTAATTGATTTCGCTTATTCGAACTGTTCTTTTTGTCTGTTTTTATTCCTTGTTATTTTTTAACTGCTTATAGTTGGATAATGTATTTGATAATAAATCAGGTTAAGAAAAATAAGAAAAACAATTTAATCTTAGAGATATGGATTTCCAAGATATAGCTTTTCAAGTGCCTAGTGGGGTCCTTCCTAGGGCGGGGACCCGTCCAGGTAAGATCGTAAATAAGACCTTTCTTGAAAGTAAAGATGCAACTGTCAACTTTGGTCCTCCTCTGCCTCCCGGCACTTTCAATGCTGACGAAGGCTACCAATAAGTAGCTGAAACGTCCTAAATATAGATTTTTAACAAAAATCCTATTGAGGTTTCTTCAGGCGAATCCCAACCATTCCATCTTTACTTATCACCTCGACGTCTAACTATCTAATCTTCATGCTTTCTAGAAATGTGGACCCAAAATAATAACAGCTTCTATTTTAATCATTTTAAATGAGTCTAGAGATAAGAACGGAACCGCGCTAAGATGATGCAGTTCCTGCGAGTCGGACTTTTTTCATAATATATCCGTCATCCTTATCCATTTTTCCAATTTGTTTTAAAGATATTTATTGTTCCAAAGTAGTGTCATTTTGCTAAGAATGGAATATTAGAATTTGTGTAGGGTACTGTGAGGTTTTACTATTTATTATTTCTTCTGGAGTAATATTTCATCAGAAAACCTTTGATTTTTATTATATACTTATTTTTATAAAAATTACAATTTTTTTTTACACACAAACAAATACATTTATTCATATACATTTATTATTGTCATACCTGGAGGGGGAGACCTGCCATAGAGTGGAGTACTAACGTGGCTTTCGGACGCAAGCCACTGTACTTGCGATCTATGGCAATAAATTGTTGCTACTTTTCTTAGACCTCAAGACATGTAAAGTAAAATACAACCATAAAAAGGTATGTATTTACATATGCATGTGTATATATATATATATATATATATATAACCAACGAAAATTATTTAGACTTTTTCCTTATACGTTTTGCAGTTTAAAACTAGTAACATTTTTTTTCAAATAATTTTAAGTTATAAACTTTCCAGATGCGTTTGGTATTTTTTTCATGCTCCTCCAGAGCAATTTATATGGCCAAAACCCATAGTTTCTGAATAGTTCTTGATTTGTACTAATTTGACAGCATGGAATTTCATCATTTTTTGTAAATTGGAATTTTATTCCATCTTGGCCTACATTTATTTCCACTCAGTAACCTTCCAATATACGCAGTTTCCAAAGAATCCCCTATTTATATATGTAAGCACGAGTAAACATCGTTTGTGTTCTTAAATACAGAATAAACCTCAATAGCCGGGCTTGAGAATGAAAAAAATCCTATTGTAATTGGAACTTACAAAGGGGCGAAAGGTTCCTTTCTGGAAAATACAAATCAAAGGACGGAGCTAAAGCCTCTTACGGAAAGTAGAATATTCTACCTAGGAGGAACTAAGTGAACTTCTTTCAAAGCTATTCTTCAAAGGTTGTATACTTACTTCCGTGGGCTTCCTCCATACTCCATCAGGAAGGCTCTGCATGGGGTTTTACATCTTGGTGTAATAGGTTCCTTTTAGTGTACCTTAGGGCTCAACTTTATAAATAAAGTACAAACAGCAGCTAAAGGAATGGTAGCGTTGATAATTTTATCACGGAATTCTCCAAAGAGACAAATTCAAAACGGATGGTCCGAACTTTGTGCCGGAAGTGGAATGCCCAGCGCAATGACTATGGTTAATCGATGTGAAGTAATGAAAGTCCGAACAATTATTAGGATAGGATAGGATATGGGGTTCGGTGCTCAACTAATAGGTTATTTGTGCCTTCTAGTATATCAGTTAAAAAGGTTAGGTCCTGTTTTACAAATTTAGTTGTTTATCCTATTTTAACTTATTTTGATTAGATTTTAGACATCTATGAGTTTAAGGGATAAATGTAGTTTTTTTGGCTAAGTGTAGTGATTTTGTTTTCAACATTAAATTATACTATTCTATATAAAATTAAACTATACTCTAGCTACTATTTAACTAATACTGCACATAATAATTGGTTATTACAAATTATTTTTTTTTTTTTTTTATATTTTTTTATTTACATGCTTTGCTTTTAGGGCATTGCCCTATACAAAGGGGTGTGTGCTTACTATTTAACAGATTAATACAAATTAGCATCTAACAGATATCAAAAGTAAATTAAAACATGGTACATCATGGAACTCAATGAAAGCACAATATAAAAGTATTATAACAATAAGATATGCCATACTTAATGCCTAAAACATCTTACAAATTAATTATGGCAATTATAATTTAAACTAAGTCTGATTATAATCTTAAACTTAGAAAATTAATAAATCATAAAACTTACAAATTATTATACATATCTTGAAACCTACAAAGTATTATAATTATTGTCTTAAACTAAAACAATTATAGTCTTGTCTTAATCTTAGGATAGGATTTTAATTTTTTTTTTTTTTTTCAAATAATTATTAGCGGGATTCTATACAAAGTTATTATGTGGTATAATTTGGAAAGTATTGTACCAACCGAAACCAACCCTTTCGCATTTTACGCACCATTTTTTTCGACAGACATGATTCCATTGAAATTCATGCTATTTGTAGGAATGTTTAATTACCATCCGCTGTTCACCACCTCTAGATAAAATAATATTTCGTGCAATACTCCCACAAATCCAAACGTAACTTATATATAAATTGTATCCTGTGCATAAAAAATATATTAGGAAAAATAGTTATATAAAGAACATATAAATAAGTAAAATTGTGAAAAATAAAATAAAACTATAACTATAAATAAAACATTATAGTATATACATGGTTGAGTACAAAGTACGGGATTGTAGTATTTACGTTATTTAGGAAAATAATATCAATAAATATTGAATAAACAAGACATAGGCTACATTAAATATTTGGCGAATTAAAACCTTGAGATTGTTTTGCCTAGAAACCTGAACAAACGAAAAAAAGTGAAACAGATTTATTTGTGTTCCGGTTTTTATTAGCTTGATATTCGTCAAATATTTTTTATAGAGCACTTCTTATCAGTAGTAAAAAAAAGAAAAAAACAACTGAGAACTGAAAGCTTACAAATAGCTTTGTTCTGAACGAACCCATGAAATACAGAGAACATTTTTAATTCTCTCTCTGTATAGATTAATCGTTTTCGGAAACAAGTTCAACTTGAAATGGGAATGAGTTTATGAAGATAATTTTGAATTCTACTACTGTTTCCCTATTCAATATTGATTCTGCTGATCCCTGAACGTCACGGGTATATTTTTGCAGTTTCTATAAATTTGCATTTATTTATCCATTAATTCCCTCTGATGAAATAAAGAGACAGTTATTGTTTGTACACCTTAAAATTAAATATACTATGTCCTGAGAAGTTAGTGGTCTGTATAATAATTGTAAAAGATTTGAATAAAAGGTATTTGTTGAAGACAAGTTCAAGGGTTCGCGCCAATAAAGGACTTACGATTTTGTATGAAGAGGCTTTAGATTCACTTAAAGTTTCCAGACGTGGTATATCGGCTGAAACCGAGGCGATACCCTTTAGTTCTTCCTAGAAAATTGGAGTAAACGAAATTTTTTCTTATGTCAAATAAATGTATATAATAATTTTGGTTACATTTGGAGCGTTCAAGATATTACTAGGTATTTATTAACAGATATGAGCAGTTTTTATTTTTTCGTAAACTTTCTTAAATATCTCGAAAACGTTAGCAAAATCTATGAGCCATAACCCCTCTTTGGTAGTTTTGAAATCTTTATTAGTTAATTCTTATTTTGAAATTTTTTATAATATTTAAATATACTTCATAAAAATATATTTAATTGTATGCAAGGCTTTCATTCGCTTGGTGGTCAGTCAATCGTATAGGAGACAACAAGGCGTTGCGACTCTTGATTCCATTCAAGGATAGAATTTTCATTGTTGGCGGTCCCTCCCGCTGGGGCCCGTTTACTTATTTTGCTTCTTCTGTGGACAGTGAGTAAAATGGTGAACCTCCAAAATCCCCCGTTTCTAAACCTAATATCCTTTCGGCCATTCTTTAGGTGTTCCAAGATGATACGGCAGGTAAGCCTTTGTATATTTTCTCAGGATTGAGTCCTACCAGAAGCCCATTGAATTATTTTTTTCTTTTTACTTCAATGTGGGGAATATTTCGATATCTCTTTTTCTTCCATAAGAAAATATCCCACAAACGTAATAACTTCCCGTTTTTCCCGTCCTCATAATTTGTTTTGCCTTATCGATTGCCCTTGGATCAAAGCGAATTGTCGGGTCCAATGTAATGCCCGAAGAAGGTTTTATTATTTATAACTATGTCAATCCTTCAATTTTAGCCCTGATCTTCGACAAGGTGTACCTACCTCTGCAAACACGTATTAACAAGATTTCGATCGGAACAGGTGAGCCATGACTATACGGTGCCTGTTAATCAGCATAAGCTCAACCTTCCGACAGGCACCCAGGATGTGCGGATGGGTTTCAGCTCTGCAACGAAATCCTGACCCCTTTGGAAATGTTTATAAGAGGATCTAATTACAATCCAATTTGATATTTTTGAACCACTCACTATTATATAATCCAGATTTTAAGGACATTTTAAGGAAAAAATCTCTTTCTTGAATTGTGAGATCATAATTCCTTTGCCATTAAAGGAAAGTGAATTCAACTTGTTGAAACTTTTTTCTCTCGCTATTCGCTGGGTGTTCCACACATTTCTCACATCATCTACAACTGGCTTTTCACCACATTTCTTAATCTTTACTTCGAATTTATAGTTATCGAAGGGATTTAGTTATTGCTCTCGACTTACTTAATTGTATAATTGGATTTATATGTACTGTTGTATAATTAACATTCATATAAGAATATAATTTCTAATACCAAATTGGGCGAATTTCCTTGGTTGCGGATGCGCATAAATAAAAACAAAATAAAAAAAGTGCATATGTATCCAATATAGGCTGATGCTATACATCAATAGGGTCTACGTATATGCTTCGCCAGATGGCGAGAATGCGAGTTCTCTTCTTTCCATGTTAATCCAGCAGAGTAGATGAATGCTGACGTCATCTTGTTACCACATACCCACGCAAGGCAACATAGTAATCGCTCTGAAATCCAACTTTATGACTTCACTTCCCTGCCATGAAATATGTGTTAAGGCGTACTCATATTAATTAATCTGCATTTACTAGTTACGTGGCTCGGGGAAATATCATTCCCTAATTAAAAACTGACCATCGTAAGGAACTCTACTTATAGGCTCTTACTATTAATTATGATGATGTCAATCATCACCAAGAAAGCTAGTTCATTCTTGGCGAAAAAATAAAACATTACTTATTAACCGACGAATGACAAAATTTATAATAAAAATAATGCTAAAAACGCTAGTAGCTTATTAAGTACAGTAGACCTTGGATAATTCGAACCTCTAGGGACCGATAAAAAAGTTCGAATTATCCAAAATTCGAATTACAAAAGTTTTTGAAAATAAGGGGGTAAAAAATCGAATTTTATATTTTCACAATTTTTAATTTAAAAAATACATACATTTTATTTAAACAATAACAAATATTTCATAAATTGATGATTACGTACATATGTAATAAATAATTTATAAAAAAAGTAAAAATAAAAGTCTATTGTTTTGAAAAAAGTCATTTTCATGGGCAAGAATTTTTTCATTATTTTTCAGGTAAGTTGATAAAGTGTTAGGAGGAATTCAAAAGTCCTTGGCAATTTCACATTTTTTCTTTATTCCATTTTCAACTTCTTTAATTGCAGCTATTTTCTCTGGCAACGTTAAAGTTTTATAACTGGTAGGCTTCGACATCTTAAGTCACTGAACTGCGCTGTACACCAGAAATTCAAGGCACAAACAATACAACAGATCTAGACGCTGACTCACTTATAACTGAATAAGAAATGAAGATGGGAAGGATGGTGGAAGGGAATTCTAGGATAAAACGACAGGATGGTGTATGTAACTACAACCCCTGGAAGGGAGGAAGCGCGACACACCACTTTGCAGAACTAGACTCCAAGAAATAGACTATGGGCCATTCCATGTCAAATCAACTCACTTTTTTACCCCTCATAGATGGAACCGCCGCGCTTCTTGTCCCGGAACCCCTACATCCGTATCTTACTATCTTCCTATTTAGGGGAAAAAATTTAAAAAAAAATTAAGATCGAACACCTCCCATTGAGGTAAAGACTCGTAAACATTTCGAATTATCCAAAATTTTATTCGAATTAACCGCCATTTTTTTTACATTGTTTATGCCCTAAATTCTAGGGACCGAGAGAAATATTCGAATTAACCACGATTTCGAATTATCCATGTTCCACTGTATACCATTTTTAGTATGGTTCCTCCCCCCCCCCCCCCCCCCCCCACATAGGGAGGAACCCCGCTTATGAGGTTGGCCTCATCATGCAATCCGGAATTGCCCACACGAAAATTTGATGTTTCAGATCCCATAGATCACGAATATAACAGTGGTTTCTCTCCCACCAGCTCAAAGATTGTTGGATTTTGATGAAATTTGGTAAAAAAATCATTATTCTTATTTGTAAGGTCGAGTTCGTTCACCAGCAGAATCCGTCAACTGGAACATGGTTTTTGGCTCGAAATTTGCGCGCAAAAAACCGGAACCCTTGCGTTTTTGAGTTCATATGCTTGCCCGTGCTCGTTCTATAGGTCCCTTAATCTATAGTTAAGGGACCTATATAATGTTTCTCAATATTTTTGAGAAACATTGAAACGTCTACTTTTTTAAACTAATTTAATTTTTGGGTATTCAGAAACGATATATTCAGTTGGTGCTTGTTCCAGATGTTTACATTCATCTAATATAAAATATTTAAATTTTAAGACATGAAAGGTTTTCGGATCTTAGTATAGTTTCTAAAATATCTTGAAATGGTGGTATGTGGAAGGTGACCATTCGAACGCTTACTAAATTCCCCCCCAAAAAATGTTCATATTTAATTTTCGATGGCGAAATGTCAATTTTTTTCTTTTCTACGGGTTATTATCTCTGGTTACCTAACTTTTTAAGTGGTTATTTTTTTAATTGCATTTAACAGTAAATTTTTTTTAGTAAAGTGTTTTAGGAAAACTAGGTAAGAAAATGAAAAACGTAATTATAGTTTTTCCAAGAGCAAACGTTGAGAAAGAGGATTGAGTAATTTCCGCTACGGATTCAATCCGCTTCCTGTTGTGGCGCTTAAAATCTTATATATTTTCTCTATGAGACTTTATTTCTTTTATTTTCGCGAAAGATCAAAACCTACCAATTACTTATTCTATTTCTTTACTAATGGCTTTAGGGATACGCCCCTAGTCGGGACTTTTATTAACCTTATATATAAATGAATGAATAAGGATGTTTATTGAACAAATAAATTAAAACATAATATATGACCATTGTTCAAATAATATTAAATATACGTATACAAAACAAATAAATGATTTACAAGAAGAAAATATGTGCATTCCAATTCTTTACTGCATCTATCCATCATAAATAATTATTATTATGTAAGAAGAATGTATATGTGTTATTATGTAATAAGAAAACAACAAAAAATAAGGACAAATTATGTGCTTTATTTGTTTAAAAAAACATCTTTCTAAAGGTCTAGGATAATCGGCATGCCGAAGCTTGTCCTATGTTTTATATAATTTAGATATTAAATAAAAACTATTCCTCATAGGTATTAATGCAAATTGATATCGTACCTCCGTGCACCTGTATTCCGTCAATATGGTTTTGTTCTGGTAAGGCCTAAAGGAAAAACATTTTTTACCAGATTAGAACAAGATATTTATTGTGGTTGATGATATTAACTGAGCTAACTTAGGCTTTAATGAAGCACCAAGAAGAGACAATATCTAGCTAAAACTATTTCAAAAATGTAGTCTAGGTAATAATAGTTAATAAGTAAAAATAAAGTTAATTCATTTACGGGCAATGGCTTTGAATATCCGAAAAATGTTCTGTGCCCGAATATGCTCGTTGCAGAGGCTTAAATCTTGGTTGGAACCGTTAATTAAAAAAACCTGAATGTTTTAATATTAAAAGAACTAGACGGACTTTAAAAACTAAACATTTCAAGGGAAAATGGTTTTGAAAAAACAAATGAATCAATGGATCCGAAAATAAACTTTTCTAAGCCGTCTTCGATCAGTCGTCAGTTCACCTAAATGATAAAAGTAAATAAATATTATTTATTTAATATAGCTTAAGCGCAGCGATTAACGTTTACGCCTAGGCCATTTTTAATCTTGCACAAATTAGAACAAACAAAAAAAATCGAGATCTCGAATGAGGTTTTAGATCAGAAATAGGCTCCCTGGTTAAGATCGAGATATAATATATATATGAAGCAATACGTTCGGAGAGGTGGTTCCTGAGGCAGATATGCATAATTCAAGACTTCCCTTATCTGTTATTTATAGTAGAATCATGATTAATCCATTCCCTCTAGAACAATTATCAGGAATATTCCACTCAATCACATGTGTATTTCTGATCGTTTATAGACAGAAATGAGAGTTTTTCATATGTATTTAAGCTTCCTTTCTGTTTCTCTTAGATACTCTGACGAATAGGACTTAAATAATACTCTAAAACTACGAAGAAGTAGTCAATTTCCGTACCTTTTCCTTTAGAGCAACTGTTGGCACTTTCTTACAACTTCTCATATGCATTAGTGGTCGTGTTTTGACAGAAATGAGAGTTTTTCCTATGTATTTATTCTTTTTTCTGTTTCCTTTGGATAATCCGACGAACAGGTTGTACGTCATACGTTAAAACTATCAAAAACTAGCCAATTTCCTTAGTTATTCCGTTAGAACGAGTATTGGCAATATCTCGTTCTATGACATGCATTAAGAGTTTTCATATGTATTTAATATATTTATATGTGGCAGAAGGTCAAATTCGAACAAAACCACTCACGTTCCTCACTACTCTTTTATTGTGCCCTACATGCTTCGCGTTCCTATTCAGGAGCTCTTAAACTAATGTACAATTACAGCCTACAACACCGAGAACTTTCCGCAGGTAGGGCCACGTCTAGTCTGTTGGATTGTAGGAAATTTAATAAATTTTAAAACGGCAACATTTTAGTTGCTCCGAAATACTTTGTATAAGACAAAAGGGCATATTTTCCACCAACCGCAAAAATTCCACACACCCGAACACTGTTTTACTACACGTGAAAATTCACGCAAATCAAATCGGACGGTTTTCTATTTATATGTGTACACTATCTATATTTATTTCGATGGGAGGAATTTCTCTAAATTGTATATTTAAACGTTTTCGAGATAAGTGAGAAAAAATAAATTTTTTGTTTCCTGCATTGAAAACGTATTTATGAGACACCCTAAGGGTGCGTTTACACCTGACACTTCTCGCAGGAAATATATGTCAGGTGTCGGATAGATATTCTCTTGCATATTTACATACTGACAGAAATAGCTAGACATTTATGTCATGGATATGTATACGACAGCTCTGGATTTGTTCAAATTTGCGGTAAATGGAGAGCTAATCATAGGTCATGGCGCAAATAATCAGTATTTACATCTGTTGGTATAGAAGTGTCGACAATACAGCTAGTAGCCAAGATATTCATCTCTGACATTAAATTCTTCTCTTTACAATCAGTGTTTACACCTGATGGTATAGAAGTGTCGACACTTATAGCTCGTCATAGAAATATATATCTCAGACAGAAATTGTTCGCAGTTTTCATAAGTCACATTTTCTGTCTGACATAAATGTCCTGCAATAACTATCAGGTGTAAACGCACCCTAAGATCTCTCCGTTTCTGTGAATCGGACGTTTCTGTTTGGATGATTTTTTTTTTATTATTATTTTTATTTTATTTAAGAAATCAATATGACTTTTATTTTTTAAAACGTTTTTTACTTACTATTAATTATTTACTTTCCTCACAAAATCATGGCGTGATCTGATTATTGCCAAATGAGTCTGTTATTCAGCTCGTCGTTTTCAACATATTTAATGATGTATATTAAAATTTCAAAACTACTCATGACTTTTGATAAATCTCTATTTTTTTTTTTTTTTTTTAAATCTTCTTCTCTTCGATTGTAAACGAAATTTGTTCCTCTTAGTTAGAATAAATTAAATCTGATGTTCTAAACTTACCTGACCTATTTATTGTGCATCACCCACTGGTGCTAATGACCATTGTACGTAGCTCATTAAATCAATAAATAAAAAAATAGACATGTTAAGGATTATCCACAGGAATTTCCGAGGTATAAATTATTTCCACTATAATTTACATTTGATCCTCACCTCGGCCACCTTTATTTATAAGCTAATTAAATTTTATTACATGACGTTTCGGCCTCAGGGCCATCCTCATAAAACTTCATTCATATGTCCACAAATTATTAACCCTATTTCAACAAGGCCTTGTCATCACTTTTAATCTTGAAACTCCTAACCTTAGTGTGGCAAGAGGCATTATCATGATGCAACACCCAGTTGTTCTTTGATGTTTGGTCTCACACGATTGACTCTTTTTCAACGTTTTTCAAGAATCTCCCGATAAAAGTGTTGATTGACCTTTTGGCTCGACATTTTCATCGATTCTTGAATATAAGGGCCTTCCGTTTCATGGTTCATCTTCAATCGACTCTCTTCCTTCTTAAAATGCCTTAAACTACCAAAAAACCTTGGCTCTTGACAAATCACTATCTCTGTAGTCCTGCTGAAGTTTAGCAAGAGTTTCCGTTGCATAGTTTCCAAGTCTGAAGCAAAACCTGATAGTACACCATTGCTCCAAATTCACTAATTTTTAGAACACAATAGAAAAAAATTGTTTTACAAAAAAAAAAAAAAAAAAAAATTGCAAGGGCCAACCAAATGACTCGAGCGAGTTCAAACCCTTACTGAAGGCAGATCACATGTTCCCCTGCCGTCACCTCAAGCCCAGTGCCTCCAGTGTTGCCAGGTCGAACACTATGTTGATAGTCTCATCACTTAATTTACACACCTCGTATATTATAGATGATATTTTGAAATAACATGGTCACTCGTCCCTACATTTACCTCCTTAACATCCAGCTTTAAATCCTATTGAACTTGTTTGGGAGGATGTAAAAAGAGCAATAGCAAGGACATCTTTAAATTCGAATTTATTCGAATCATAGCTAAAAGCTTTTTACAGAATATCCAAAAGAGAAATGGATGAAATGCTGTGATCATGTTAAAAACATTGAAAAGGAATATAAAGTTAACGATTGTATTACAGATACTGAAATGGACATGCTAATTTTTTCTTTTTTTTTTTTTTACGGCGCATCGACATAATTCATGGTGATTAGCGCCGAGATCCAGGGTGCAGCTAGGAATTTTCTCAGGGAGCCATGGGATGAGAAAATACCTGCCGCCGCACACTGGGCAAAATGACTGTTTTACGGCGACAAAAGTCGAAAATGTGATGTCGTCGTAGAAAGTCAATTCACGCGTCAAAACGTGCTCAAGTCTTCTATTCATTAAAAACCGAACAATTTTTTTTATCTATTTTAACCCAAACCTGTTTAAAACAATAAGGAATGCAACCATTGCTAGTCTCTTCCACTTCCTCGGTTTATTCTTGTTCCAACTATGGTCCTTTTAAGTTGTGTTTTAAAAATTGTGTGCAAGTTTTAAAAATTCTTTTCACAATGGATTTATTACCTAGTGGTATGTTCTTTATAAATATATAATATATATCTAATAACAGAAAGGCATATCTAAGAAAAAAAATATTAATGAAATTATTACTAGATTGTTCATATTTTGTTTATTACTCAAGTTTGAGTAAGGTTTTAAAAAAAGTTCCACAAAGTTCCACTTCCAAATATTTTTTTCGATAAGCCTTAAGCTTCTACTTTACTGTCTTGAGACTTTCAGCTCCCCCTTCTTCCCCCTTTTAATGCAAATTTAAATTTAGTTTAGGCAGTCAGATAGAAGCTGAAGAATCCGCGGCGCACAGAGGGTGAAAATCACATTTTAGGTGGACAAAATTAAAAAAAAAAAATGTTACAAATCACTTACTAAATACTGTCTAGTATTAGTAGGATTAAGGTAAAATGTAAATTTTTACTTTCTTGGATCCTGAACGGGCGCGGAAGGGAATATTAATCGGACTCTAAGAAAGGGAACATTTTTCCAGTGTTTATTGCCGTTTTGTTCTTGTAATTACTTTTCTATTTTTTGAACAGAAATTATACATGATTATTTAAATTTCATGTTACCGATGTATATGTAATTAGCCAATGTAAGTTTAGTTTAACACATGATCCACTTCAAGAACTGTCATTAGAAAATGAGGCAGACGATACTGACTCGTCAAAAGAAAATGCTGAAGGATGTACCAGTATAGAATCAGACGATGATTGATGGATAATTCGTTTTTAGTGCATAATATAATTGTATATATTTGTCATTATTAAAAAGAACAAAAAAAAACAAGTCGGTATAATTACTTTTTTCTTCAAGTTGTTAGTCTATTTTTGTTATTTATTTTCGAATTATAGCGTATGTATTATTTTTTATGAATATATGTATTATGTTTATGTAAATAATAGATGTAAAAAGGTACTACTTAAATGTTCCATAGATTTATAAAATGTTTTCCCAATTTTTATCTATTATGTCAAAGAATTCGTGTATCTAAAACATTTGTTTGTTGGATATACTAAAAACTATGGGCCAACGATTTTTTTTAAATATTTTTCCCTATCTCAGTGACCTCAAAAATATTGAAAAACACAAAAAAATAATTTTGTCGCCCTAAAAGTGGATTTTTGCCCAGTGTGCGCCGGTGGGGATCGAACCCACCATCTCCCGCTTATGAATCTAGCGCGCTAGCCACTAGACCACGATAAACACTGACTCAGAATAAACTATAAACAATGCCGTATCTACCTCATGCAATCTGAAATATTTACAATTAACTTCATATTCCTTCTATTTGTAGACTAAAAAGTCCGACTCGCAGGAACTGCGTCATCTTAGCGCGGTTCCAGTTTTTTTTTTTTTTTTTTTTTTTTTTTTTTTTTTTTTTTTTTTTTACGGCACATCTACATCTAGGTCATTAGCGCCGACATCCAGGGTGTAGCGAGGAATTTCACTAGCGAGCCGTGGGATGATAAAATTCCTGCTGGAGGTTGGGAATCGAACCCACCATCTCCCGCTTATGAATCCAAGGCGCTAGCCATTAGACCACGGGAGACCCGGTTCCTGTTCATATCCCTATTCTCATTTGAAACGCATAGAATACAAACAGATAATATTTTCCTCGGCCTTTGTTCAAAGGGTTTTATGGCTGGCTATACCTGGGGTCAGGTCCGCAAGACCCTAGAATCCTCTTCTACCGATACTTCATTTCATACGTTTCAATGAATTGGAAAATATCAAATATTTTCACACATTCCTGTGTTCTTTTACTCTAGTAATAATTCTACAGATAAAATCAATTAAAAAATAAAATAAAAAAACCAACAGCATAAAGGCAATTGAAAATATTCAAAAGACGTCAACGAATCTTTTTCTCTTGGCAAGCTATATTTCTAACAATGAATTGTTTTTCTTATTTTGCCTAATCTGTTTTATTGTAAAATACATTATCCAACTATAAGCAATTAAAAAATAACAAGGAATAAAAACAGACAAAAAGAACAGTTCGAATAAGCAAAATCAATTACTTTAATGTTTTAAGCACTTATTTCTCCGATTGACATCGCCTAATCAAAACTTTTATCAGAACCTTTTTTGTAGAGAATTTAGTAAGCTTTCTAATGGTATTCTTTCGTTTACCAAGATTCTCAACCTTTTTCGAGATATTAAGGAAAATATACAAAGTTACCAAAACTTTTTAAGTCTGTTAATAAAATATTTTATTCTAACCCTTCCTTAACTCCAAACGTAACCAAAATTTCAACATATTAGTTTTGATGAAAGTAGAACATGCAGAAAATGTTTCAACTGAATCCCATGATTCTAAGTACCCAAACCAAAAACGGTATTCAAAAAATATTTTTACAATTTTCTCGAAAACGGTTAAAGCTATCGCCTTGAAAATGGTTTCATTCGTTTTCCTAGCCCAGGAATCATATAAAACGAGTACTTAGAAGCTTATGAACTCAAAAACGTAAGCGTTACGATTTTTTTTGCGCGAATTTCGCCCCAAACGCCATCTTCCAGTAGGCGGATTTTGCTGGTTAACGAACTTGACCTTTCAAATTGGACGAAGGATTTTTGTACCAAATTTCATCAAAATCGGACCATTCGTCTTCTAGCTAGAGAGCGAACAGACAAATATATATATAAATATATACATATATATATATATATATATATATATATATATATATATATATACACAAATTTGAACCACCGTTATTTTCGGTCTCTAGGGGTTCTGAAACGCGAAATTTTCTAGTCGGCACTTCCGGATTGTTTCATTGTATCAACCCTATAAGCGGGGTTCCTCCCTATGGGGGAGGGAGGAACCGCGCTAAAAAAACAAAAAACATTCACATACAACTAAAATTTAAAGGTTAGGAGTTTCAAGATTAAAAGTGATGACAAGCCCTTGTTATTTGAGGATGGCCCTGAGGCCGAAACATCATGTAATAAAATTTAATTAGCTGATAATAATAATGATGGCCAAGGTGAGGATCAAATGTAAATTATAGTAAAAAAATAGAAATTTACCGGAGGCTGAGTTCTAACCAACTCTTCCGTGGTTGTCCAACCAGCCTGTCAACTGTCTGACTCTGAGAATCCAGTATTCTGCGTTTGTGAGAAATCGATTGAAAATAGCTTAACATCTTTTATATAAAATAAAATAAATTAATTAAAATTAAGAAATATAAAAATATGAAATATTTGAATTAAATGTTGATGTCTTGAGGTGTATTTGTGTGCTTATATTTGTATGTCTGTGCATTTCTATGTAATAATATAAATGTTATTTTATTTTTGGTTTATTTAATTATATAGTATATGTGCCAGCAACGTCATCCGCTTTTTGGATCATAAACAATGTCATTTAAAAAAAGTCTAGTTTACAGTAATGCTTCTATATACATGATATTAGATGTATAGCCATTGGGGATTAAAGCATACAGGATTGCTAACACTTGACAGAGCCACATAAATCTGACCGTGCAATCAAATGACCGACGTAATTCTTTAGAAAAAAAAATAATAATAAAATCAAACTAAATATATTACATATCTTAAATATATTATATAAAAGTTTACTGAGAATTTACAATATTTTGTGGTTTATTCAAAATAAACATTTAATAGAAGCAAGGAATGTTCTTCGTATGAAGGTAAGTTGGGCATGCCGACCTTTAAGTGAAACCCATGACACGGAACACAGAGCTGCATTACGGGAATAATAGGAAGGCGCTCTTTAAGGAGTCCTTATTCTAGTTTCAGTTGGCGCTTTTCTAGTTTCAGTTGTAGGTTCTTCATCGGATATGGCCTTTGCATGCAGATTACGAAAGAAATTTTGTTCTGGGGAAGACGTAAGAATTAATTATAATTAAATACAAGAAAAACTGAGTTGTTTTAGTGTTTTGATTTTGGATGAACGTATATTCCTTGTAGGAGTCCATATCGTATGTACCAACTCCTATATTTTAAAATAAACCTAATTATTCAAGCTGGTTTTACCCATCTTTTTAAAAGGCTGTAGTAGATATTTCTCTAATGCTATCAAAGTTGAGTCGTGATGTTTTGTGGGATTTCCACTCTACTCACTGGATGGATAGGCTGAGAGTTATTCGATTTGAGCTGGGTAGTTAAAACAGTCCAACAACCGCCCACATCTTCTTCATTTACTTGAGACCAGAGTTTAGTCCTTCCAAAGAGCTTAAAACCTTTCCAAGTAAAATTAAACTGCTTCGGCCACGAAAAGTTGGGCGTTTTAATATAACTTTCTAATGGTTTTTACTCCATTAAGTTCACCTTCAGTGACGAATTATTTCTTGAGACTCTCTTAAAATAAAATGTAACATTCGTTATTCGCATTGTCTTCGAATTAAATTGAAAGAGAAAATTCTGTGAATCGTTGTCATCTATTTTTCTTTGTTTGAGTTTGAGTCAGTGAACTAAATAATTAGTAATTTTATCCGTAGTTAATCCATTTTTATTAATGGAGTCACTGTTCAGCGTGTTTATTTATAGGGAGGAAACAGGCTTATGAGGTCGACCCAATGGCGCAATCGGGAGGACTATGAGAAATCTGTACGTTTCAGACCCCGTAGCACATTGGTATTTTTAATTGATCTAGATGGACAAAATTATTTTATCACAGATGTTTATAGGAAATGAGTTGCTGATCACAAATATACCCCAATTTAGGGGTCAGAAATAATGTCTTACTGTTATATTATGTCTTTTTCAGCAGAAAAAAAAGTTAAAAGTTTCTTATAACGTTTTAAGTGTTAACCAAAAGCATCTAATCTAATTTTTTTAAATTTATTTTTTAATTATTATTATTATATTTTTTTAAAAATTATTTAACTTTTCTAAAGGTAACAACCACAAAAGCTTAAAATATAGGTATTACAAAAAATTACAATAATAATATGTAATTGAAAACACGAAAACTTATAAATAACACAGGTCCACAAAAAAAAAAAGGTGGTTTGTGCTGGGTATCGGACACATTTTTTCTGACGTATTTTTTACCGCTGAACACGAATCTGAAGTCATAATTGGGAGTTAATCAGCAAAAAAAACGGAGAAAAGTGGAAAAAAATCGATAAAAATTGTTATCGATTTTTTTCCACTTTTCTCCGTTTTTTTGCTGATTAACCCCCAATTATGACTTCAGATTCGTGTTCAGCGGTAAAAAATACGTCAGAAAAAATGTGTCCGATACCCAGCACAAACCACTTTTTTTTTTTGTGGACCTGTGTTATTTATAAGTTTTCGTGTTTTCAATTACATATTATTATTGTAATTTTTTGTAATACCTATATTTTAAGCTTTTGTGGTTGTTACCTTTAGAAAAGTTAAATAATTTTTAAAAAAATATAATAATAATAATGAAAAAATAAATTTAAAAAAATTAGATTAGATGCTTTTGGTTAACACTTAAAACGTTATAAGAAACTTTTAACTTTTTTTTCTGCTGAAAAAGACATAATATAACAGTAAGACATTATTTCTGACCCCTAAATTGGGGTATATTTGTGATCAGCAACTCATTTCCTATAAACATCTGTGATAAAATAATTTTGTCCATCTAGATCAATTAAAAATACCAATGTGCTACGGGGTCTGAAACGTACAGATTTCTCATAGTCCTCCCGATTGCGCCATTGGGTCGACCTCATAAGCCTGTTTCCTCCCTATAAATAAACACGCTGAACAGTGACTCCATTAATAAAAATGGATTAACTACGGATAAAATTACTAATTATTTAGTTCACTGACTCAAACTCAAACAAAGAAAAATAGATGACAACGATTCACAGAATTTTCTCTTTCAATTTAATTCGAAGACAATGCGAATAACGAATGTTACATTTTATTTTAAGAGAGTCTCAAGAAATAATTCGTCACTGAAGGTGAACTTAATGGAGTAAAAACCATTAGAAAGTTATATTAAAACGCCAAACTTATAAATAACACAGGTCCACAAAAAAAAAAAGTGGTTTGTGCTGGGTATCGGACACATTTTTTCTGACGTATTTTTTACCGCTGAACACGAATCTGAAGTCATAATTGGGGGTTAATCAGCAAAAAACGGAGAAAAGTGAAAAAAACCGATAAAAACGCAGGTCCACAAAAAGAAAAGAAAGTGGTTTGTGCGGGGTATCGGACACATTTTTTCTGACGTATTTTTTACCGCTGAACACGAATCTGAAGTCATAATTGGGGGTTAATCAGCAAAAAACGGAGAAAAGTGGAAAAAAATCGATAAAAATTGTTATCGATTTTTTCCACTTTTCTCCGTTTTTTTGCTGATTAACCCCCAATTATGATTTCAGATTCGTGTTCAGCGGTAAAAAATACGCCAGAAAAAATGTGTCCGATACCCAGCACAAACCACTTTCTTTTTTTTTGTGGACCTGTGTAATTCTTGTTCAAGTAACGGAAAATATGCACGAAACATGCCGGGCATAATAAATAAAGTAGTGTGAAGAATGACTTACTACTTTAACGACCCCATGCCTCCTTTAGATATATTTTGGGTCATCTGCAAGAATAAATTTATATATATATATATATATATATATATATATATATATATATATATGTGTGTGTGTGTGTGTGTGTGTGTGTGTGTGTTGTAAATATTAATTACCTGAACCGTATGTTCCAAATAATAAATAATCTAAAATTTAAACAGACATCTATTCTTTACTTCAATCCATAACTACATCAATGGCGCACTAACTATACGGTGTGTACTTCAACCCATAACTTCATCAATGGCGCACTAACTATACGGCGTGTACTTCAACCCATAACTACATCAATGGCGCACTAACTATACGGTGTGTACTTCAACCCATAACTACATCAATGGCGCACTAACTATACGGTGTGTACTTCAACCCATAACTTCATCAATGGCGCACTAACTATACGGTGTGTACTTCAACCCATAACTTCATCAATGGCGCACTAACTATACGGTGTGTACTTCAACCCATAACTACATCAATGGCGCACTAACTATACGGTGTGTACTTCAATTAAGTGGGATTTGAGAAAATACAGTGCAAATATTTCGAAGAAGTTGACTAGTAGTAAGAAGACTAAAAAAAAAAAAAAAAAAAAAAAAGAAAAAAAAAAGATTTTAAGCCGGGCAGTTCTTACGAGGAATATGGATAATAAGAAAAAGCGCTATGAAGACTCATATTCTGCGAATTAGTATTTTATTGGTGATGTATGAAATAAGAGGTTCTTTTCTGTTTGGATGTGGCTGAACCAAACGCCAGGAATTCGATTTCTTAGGAAATGCGACGTCCGCCAGGTTTAATAATATTCTCTAGAGAGCTATTATTATACCTAAAATGATCTGGCGAGTTCTGGGAACCTTACAGCTTTCCAGATCCCACCAAATCAGTGCGTAGGTATTCTATTTTTTGGTAGGATCTGAAATTGGCATGTGAACATTTCTTAAATATTTAGATAATCTATTAATCATTTTATGATTATTTTTTACTTAATTTAAAAATGAAAGTGTAAAAAAGAAAAAAATATTTTATAATTATTTTGTTTTTATTTTAATTCTAGGTTCTCCGACTAGCAGTGCCATTATTTATGGGTTTAATTATGGTTCGGTGCGAGAGGGGCGATGCTAAGACTGATTTGCGACTTCCTACAAAAACAAGGCGTGGACCTCAACAAATTCAGTATCCTTGCGGAATCAATCTTGATAGATTTCTGGGGATACTGAACTACCACATATACGGGAGCTAACCAGCTGCTTATCAATGTTTCCAGATTCATTTCACCAAATTTACGTCCAGACCTAGAAAAGTACAGAAAAATATAAAATTTCATTCAGAAATTATTTTTTATTGAATTCATTTTATTTTCGAAGGATTGATAAGGACGCTCCGTGTTATAAATTTGGGCAGCCAACTTAGTTTTTAAATAAAGAATTTCTTTCAAGGCTAAATTTGTGTGATCTATTCCTCAGACCTTAAGTACTTTATTTATTTATACATTAAACGTTTCGGCCTTCAGACCATTTTCAAATTTCTAGAAATAAAATAAAGTAAGTGTTACAAAAAACTTAATATAACCCTCTTATTAAATAATTTAACCCTATGTGCAATTTAATTCTATCGTTTATCTAATTTCCAGCAGCCTCTTTTTTAAAAAACTTTTTCAGCATAGGCCTTGTCATCCTGGCAATTACAATTATTAAAACCATTCTTCAAATTTTCTAGATATCTTCCAAAACTTAAACACCACAATTTTCTTCTTCTAATTTTTTTTTAAATTTTAATGTCCATTATTATTAAGTAAGAATTTTAGGAAGGGTTATCTATAGGTTACCACTATTTTCTAGCCAGGATAGGGCTGAAACTTTTTCTTTTTTCTAACGAACAGCCACCACCCCATAGTGGGAATCGAACCCACGACCCTTAGCACAGAGTGTAAAGTGCTCACGCTTTCC
Organism: Gonocerus acuteangulatus; assembly: GCA_946811695.1. Taxonomy (NCBI): domain Eukaryota; kingdom Metazoa; phylum Arthropoda; class Insecta; order Hemiptera; family Coreidae; genus Gonocerus; species Gonocerus acuteangulatus. Next base: position 81,751,888 of record OX328132.1, on the reverse strand, counting down.
GGGCCTCCCTGTGTCTTTAGTACCACTCGCTTTTCGCTGAAGGAATTGATGATCGGCTCTTTGTATTTAACAAATATTAGAAGAACCTAAAACTAAATAAATAAGCTATACATATTTATATGCTTATTGCTTATGTTATTTGCATACTTTATTTTTAGGGCATTGCCTTAAAAAAAGGGGCGTGTGGTTACTATTTGATAGATTAATACAAATTAATAACTAACAGATACAAGGTGGAAATAAAAACGTAATAGATTATAGAAATTATAAAAAAAATATAAAAGTATTATAATAATAAGATATACCCTAGTTTGTGCCTATTATACCAGGTCATTCAAAAAGTCCTGTCGTTTTTTGGGGGGAAATTATAAATAAATAAATATTTTCAAATAATCACCTTTATTCATCAAAATATCCACCGTTACAGTCGGTAACCTTCTCCCAACGAGACGGTAAAGCCCAAATTCCTTCCTTAAAAAACTGTTGATTTTTACTGCAAAAATAAGTGGTCAGTTCGTGAATTAGGTTGTCACGGTCTTGAAAACATTTCTGTCTCAGATTGTTGTCGAGATCTCTGAATAGGTGATAATCAGTGGGTGACAGGTCAGGGGAATATGGTGGGTGAGGCAAAACTTCCCAGCCTATTTCTGTCAATTTTTCAAATTTCTGTCAATTTTTCAAATTTCTGTCAAAAATTGACAGAAATAGGCTGGGAAGTTTTGCCTCACCCACCATATTCCCCTGACCTGTCACCCACTGATTATCACCTATTCAGAGATCTCGACAACAATCTGAGACAGAAATGTTTTCAAGACCGTGACAACCTAATTCACGAACTGACCACTTATTTTTGCAGTAAAAATCAACAGTTTTTTAAGGAAGGAATTTGGGCTTTACCATCTCGTTGGTGCCAATGCCAATGCCAGTAGATTCCTCCTATGTTCTGGGTATGTTCTGGTTCGAAAGGCGCCGATTGCAACTTAATGTCCCGTAAATTGGACATCCATAATCAACTCTATACCTAATAAGTGGATCAAACATTTGTAAAAGTACGGATTTTTCTGCTCCCGACTTTAATCGTGAACGATTTTTTTTCTAGTTGAATTAAATTAAAATACTAATTTGATGGCTGTTATATTTATATATATTATAATTCCCGATACATAATTTAGCCAATAAATCATAGGAATTTCTCTCGCCCTCACCCTCTCCTTCTCCCTCTCCCACCACTGCCGTCTCCCTCCAGCTCTCTCTCTCTCATCCTATCGCGCTCTGCACACTTCCTCAGCTGTACTATAATAATATCTTCTCTTCTCTCTCTCTCTCTCTCTCTCTCTCTCTCTTTCCCTCATCAGTGCCAGGTCCTATGTTTTAATGAATTGATTTAATCCGAACTGTAGCCGTCATGTATTTGGGAAGGGAGGCTAGGGAGCTGGGTGTGGTTCTCGTGGCTACACGTTGGGAGTTGGGCCCACGACCGACAGATCAATGGGTTTGCCAAATGCGGACTACTGTCAACCCCCTCTCCTCAAGGTAGGCTAATCCTTACATTTGTTTCTCAGTCTCTCCCTAATTCCGTAGTTCTGTTCAAATTTTATGAAACGTTCATTGATTGGTAAAATTAAACGAATATACAGAATAAATAAAATTCTAACTTCAAGAGTAATTTATTTATAAGTAGAAGCTTTATATACATATTTGTTCAGTCTATTTTCTCCTATGAGCTGGATGTGTGCTTGTGTAACTCAGTTTAGCCTAGGCTCTTTAGTCAAAATACCCGATTATGATGAAACTAGCAAAACAATACTTCGTCCCAGGAAGGCCAAGTACGTAATACGCAGAATTTTAACCCCAGAGAATGCGCCAAGAATTTTAGAGAATGACACTTTGCGTTAATAGTCTTACCGTGTAATCTTTATATGCAAACTCGTTCGTTCCATTTTTTTTTTGAAAAATTGAGAGGGCAGTACATTAAAAAAGATATGTTAATGCTATTTCTACGTAAGTTGAAATATAACATAGAGCTGTAAATTACCTGGCCACTCTGCAAGACGTCGTTTTGAGTTTCCTAAAAAACGTATTCCTGTGGAACGAACGAATTTTGCACCTCACCTTCTCATATATCTCTGTATATAAGTACTGTGTATTTTGCCATAATGAATCAAATGAAAGAAAATTGAAGGTTGTGTATTTCGTAGTTTAAGCCAACGATGGGTTGAACATTTTTTCAACCGTTTTAAATGAATCCAAACTAAGATATATATTCATTAAGATGGCGAAGTATTACAAAAGAAATATATTGTCAAAATCGTAATAAATTGTATGGAAAATAGTTTCAAAATGAATTTCGATAAATTTTGTTGGAGACAACGAGGCTTAAAATTTGGGACGTGTTCATTTAGCTCCATTGAGGCAAAATATTAGTAGTAATTGTGAGTTTCTAAGATTAATTGAAATACAATTATTTTGAAATAGGGAAAGGAAAGATCATGAAGTTCCTAGGAGTCGGACTTAGTTTGGAAACGACTGATTGTGACATATTTTTTCTCAATGTTTAATTAATTAAAGAAAAAAAAACCCTAATTAATTTTAAATGTAATCAGGTTTTTACAAAACTTATTCGAATTTAAGATTACAGGTAGTCATGAATCTAGTTCCCTGTTCAGGATCTGAGAATCACATTTATGTGTTCGCTACAGGTTTCCTCCAGGAATTCATTATGTGTTAACTTGTGTTTGCTTGGAAACATAATACGTGTTCATTACACATTTTAGCTGATGGGATTCCAGCGAAATATCCCACTGCATGCGAAATACCTACCGCTGATGTATGGCGTTACACCGGTAATCGTATATTTGGGTCTCTCTCGATAGGATGTACGCCATGTATATATATATATATATATACATATATATATATATATATATATATATATATATATATATATATTTCTAACATATAATCCATTCTATGCTTATAATACGGAACATATATATCATTCAACAGGCTCAATCTTTTTCCCAAAGTGGAATAATACTTTGCTACATTAATATGATTTTCAATAATGCTGATAAGTAGGAATATTTCGTACTTTAATTTATTCTTTCTTTCCTATATGTTATTCCATGATATCATACTATTGTTCATATTTTTGTTTAAATTTTATTATTATTATTATTATTTTATTCAATCCCATGATGTTTATTCTGCATCCCACTTGTAGTTCAGGGGAGAAAAAATGAGCGTTCTATCTAAAAATGTAGAGGAGCTACTCAAACTTCTGTCATAAATCATAAAGGATTATAAGAAATAATTTTGTTCATTCTTCTCCTTTCTAAAGTAATAAGCCCTTTTATAAATGAATTCTTACCTACAAGGATGTCTTCTCAATAACTTTTCATCACGTATAATTACTCCACTTTCATATTTTGTAATTCAAAGTTTGATTTAAGCATGCAAAGCATCTGTTATACACTCGTTAATTAAAGAGCCTTCCTTTTCAGAAGTCTTCATTACGAATTCAAGTCCAAGCAGAATGAGCTGCTGTCTTTGGTTTTTAACCCTTTCAGATTCAAAGGCTAAATGGAATTTGTAATTTGATTAATGTAGGCCTCCTTCCTTTTTTTTTTTTTTTTTTTTTTCAGTAGCAGAAAATCTTTAAATTACTTACCTTAAGACATTGAATAAGAATTTGAATCTTTGTTATTTGTTATATATGGCCAACGGCCATAGCCACGTTGAATGCATCGGTTTCCAGATCACCGACGTTAAGCAACGTTGGACGTCGCCAGTACCCGAATGGGTGACCGACCACGTGCCGTTGGCATTATTTATTTATGAGCGACCGTTACTAAGGCGACTCGCTCAGAACAAAATATTACATATATACATCTAATCTCATTTTACGCATTTTTATCCAAATATACAAATGGAAATTTATATACATAACAGTGAGTAATTCATTATACATAAATTTATAAGAGAATACAATATTACAATATACCTGAATATATGAAAAATCTATATTGCAGTAATGCATAAAGATGATACAAATAATCAATCATGTTTACAGTATTTCACAAGGTAACAAGTTAAGGGATTTCACACTCCTTTAGTTTTATATTGTCAAATGTAAGATTTTAGTATAGTACGGCTGTATAGTTTTAACATTTTAAGACTTAGATCGTATAAATAAAAAAGTCTCTTTTGTTAGACACACTTATAAGGATATATTTTTATTTAATTTATTGTATATATATGTCCAGATGTAAACCTACACACTCACACACACACACACACACACAAATGTATATACATATACACACACACATACACATATATATACATATACATATATATATATTTATATATATATGTGTGTATATATATATATATATATATATATATGTATATATATATATATATATATATACACATGCACACAACACACACACACACACACACATCCGCATATTTGTTAATTTACATTTATTAAGCATGCAGGTATATAAACGTTTTATTCACGTTGGCATTATAAAAGGGTGGTAACCTGTAGATAGCCCGGCATTAATAGCCAAATTGTAGATACGCCGTTAAACACACAAAAAAAAAATAAAATAAAACATGACCCCCCTATGAAGAGAAAATACCGCTTGTGATGTCAATGGATGACTGCAATGATGACGGACTATAATCCATAGGTCCCGAAACAAATGATCATCCAAATTTGTATATACATGTATGTCTGTGTGTCCGAATCGGACACACAAAACTGTCACATGGATTCCTGATGTCGACGGTGAACATTTTCGTGCGTCTTCGAAAAGGTTCACCTTGTCTATAAAGCGCATTTTAGCCTACCACTACAGTGAAGAAATAGAAAATCCCTGCAAATATTGGCATTGCGTTGTGATCCGATGGCAACATAATTGATAATATAATAGTTTTTCTTAAAAAAATCCGGGTTATACCAAAATGTATAAAGAAGAAAATCAGTAACATTTAGAAAAAAACTAAAATAAAACTAAAATCAAATAAAAATATAAATAAATAACACATTATACTTGAGGTAGTTTATTCGTGATACAAACTACGGGATTTTAATATATACATAATTTCAGAGAAATGTCAACAACAAAAAACAGGCGTTGAAAAAAGAGAAAAACATTCATACAATGCACAAAAACTATTAATACATCAAGAAAGTTAATGGATAAGCGATAAAAAAAAAAGTCCGACTCGCAGGAACTGCATCATCTTAGCGCGGTTCCTTTCTAATCCCTAGTCTAATTTGGAACGATTAAAATATTTATTTATTGATAAGGCTTCGCAACTTTGGCGAATCGCCTTAAGATTAAAATAGAAGCAGTTATTATTTTGGTTCCACCAGTCTTGAAAGGTCTTGATTTACGATCTTACCTGGAAGGGTCGGTCAACACTTGAAAGGGTCCCGCCAGTTACAAGGTCTTGGAATCTAGGAAATCTATATTTCTAACAATAAATTGTTTTGTTATTTTACTTACCTAGTTTTATTGTAAAATACATTATCCAACTATAAGCAATTAAGAAATAACAAGGAATAAAAACAGACAAAAAAACCGTTCGAATAAACGAAATCAATTACTTTAATGGTTTAAGCACTTATTTCTCCGATTGACATCGCCTAATTAAAACTTTCGTCAGAACATTTTTTGTAGAGCATTCAGTAAGCTTTCGAATGGTAACCTTTCGCTTCCCAAGATTTTCAACCGTTTTCGAGATATTAAGAAATTATACGAAGTTCCCAAAACTTTTCATTATTTCTAGCAATAGAAAATTGGTCTCATTTTACCTATCCTGTTTTACACACAAATACATTTTCTTAACATAAGAAATTACAAAAATAAAAATCAATAAAAAACTAAGGGAAAGAGACAAAAATTACAAAAAGAACGACAAACGCCCGTTCATAAGAACTAAACAGACGTATTTGAAGTTTTAAGCACTTATTTTTTCGATTGACATCACCTATCAAAACTTGTTTCAGAATCTTTTCTGTAGAGAATTTAGAAAGCTTTCAAATAGTTTCTATCCACTTATGAAAATTTCCCAACCGTGTTCGAGATATTAATGAAAATATACGAAGTTCCCAAAACTTTTCATGTCTGTTCATAAAATATTTTATTCTAACCCTTCCTTAACTCCAAACGTAACACAAAGTTTAAGATATTAGTTTTGATAAAATTTGAACATGCAAAAAATGTTTCAACTGAATCCCATGATTTTATGTACCAAAACCAAAAACGTTATTCAGCAACTATGTTCCCAATTTTCTCGAAAACGGTTAAGGCTATCGCCTTAAAAACGGTTTCATTCGTTTTCCTAGGCCAAGAAGCCTACAAAACGAGTACTTACAAGCATATGAACTCAAAAATGTAAGCGTTGCGATTTTATTTGCGCGAATTTCGCCCCAAACGCCATCTTCCAGTGAGCGGATTTTGCTGGTTAACGAACTTGACCTTTCAAATAACAGACAAATATATATATATATATATATATATATATATATATATATATATATATACAAATTTGAACCACTGTTATTTTCGGTCTCTAGGGGTTCTGAAACGCGAAATTTTCTAGTCGGCACTTCCGGATTGTTTCATGAGATCAATTTTATAAGCGGGGTTCCTCCCTATGAAGGGAGGGAGGAACCGCGCTAACAATATAAACAGATCTAAGGTGTTACACGGGAGCTGGTAAAAAGAGAGAATGAGGTCTCGTATTGTAATTCTCTGTATGCAGGGTCTGCTTCCAGGTAAAGTCATATACTTTTACTGCCCTTTACCGTTACTCAGAAGGCTCTTTGTGTTTACAAACAAAGGACTCGGTATAGACCACCCGTATTAACCCAAAAGTGATTATATCAAGCTTGATAAACTTCCTCAATTAAATTAAGGAATTTAAGAGTGCTTAAATTAGGTTCTAGATCTAGTCAAAAAATTCAAGGAGAATTAGATCATGAATAGAAAATCTCGGCCAAACAGAAGGAAAATAACAATAACAAGGATAGTCAAACTTCGTTTTCAAAGATTGTTAGTTGTAACACAAAAACGGTCACTCATGATTCTAATAAATTAACTGTGAAGGGTGATTACACAAATATTCCTGTTGAGGCTTTAAAGCTTCAATTTAAAAAACATATTAACCCAAAGGAATTATAGATTGGCCTAAAAACAAAAAACGATATAGAGGTTATATCAACAGAGTTTTTAAATATATGCAAAGACCTGATGATCAATAAAATAAAAATAAAAAATAGAGTTCTCTGTAAAAGGTTTAATGAGTTCTATTAAATACATATTTTCCAATTTAGTTATAATTTTAACTATTGGAATTATTATCCAAAGATTCATATAATTACTCAACAATAGATTCTAATTTGAAGCACAGCTTTTTTCGATATCTACCTGTTCGAATTGTTTTTCTTATTTTAATTAATCTATTTTATTGTCAAATACATTATCTAACTATAAGCAATGAAAAAATAGGAATAAAAACAGACAAAAAACCGTTCGAATAAACGAAATCAATTACTTTAATGGTTCAAGCACTTATTTCTCCGATTGACATCGCCTAATTAAAACTTTCGTCAGAACATTTTTTGTAGAGCATTTAGTAAGCTTTCGAATGGTAACCTTTCGCTTCCCAAGATTTTCAACCGTTTTCGAGATATTAATGAAAGTATACGAAGTTCCCAAAATTTTCATTATTTCTAGCAACAGAAAATTGGTCTCATTTTTCCTATCCTGTTTTACAAACAAATACATTTTCCTAACATAATAAATTACAAAAATAAAAAGCAATAAAAAACCAAGGGAAAGAGACAAAAATTACAAAAAGAACGACAAAAACCCGTTCATAAGAACAAAACAGACGTATTTGAAGTTATAAGCACTTATTTCTCCGATTGACATAACCTAATCAAAAATAGTTTTAGGATCATTTTTGTAGAGAATTTAGTAAGCTTTCAAATAGTTTCTATCCACTTACCACGATTTCCCAACCGTGTTCGAGATATTAATGAAAGTATAGGAAGTTCTCAAAACTTTTCATGTCTGTTCATAAAATATTTTATTCTAACCCTTCCTTAACTCCAAACGTAACACAAAGTTTAAGATATTAGTTTTGATAAAATTAGAACATGCAAAAAATGTTTCAACTGAATCCCATGATTTTATGTACCAAAACCAAAAACGTTATTCAGCAACTATGTTCCCAATTTTCTCGAAAACGGTTAAAGCTATCGCCTTAAAAACGGTTTCATTCGTTTTCCTAGGCCAAGAAGCCTACAAAACGAGTACTTACAATCTTATGAACTCAAAAACGTAAGCGTTACGATTTTTTCTGCGCGAATTTCGCCCCAAACGCCATCTTCCAGTGGGCGGATTTTTCTGGTTAACGAACTTGACCTTTCAAATTGGACGACTGATTTTTGTACCAAATTTCATCAAAATCGGACCGTCAGGGAAGCCAGAAATGAGCGAACAGACAAATATATATATATATATATATATATATATATATATATATATATATGTATATATATATAAATAAATATATACATATATATATATATACAAATTTGAACCACCGTTATTTTTGGTCTCTAGGGGTTCTGAAACGCGAAATTTTCTTGTCGGCACTTCCGGATTGTTTCATTGTATCAACCTTATAAGCGGGGTTCCTCCCTATGGGGGAGGGAGGAACCGCGCTAAAAAAAAAAAAAAAAAAAAAAAAAAAAAAAAAATCAATCGGATAATTATAACCTTGAGGTTATTCGCCCTAAAACTACAAACAAACTATCTGTCTACCGATATCGGAGGATTGCTATTAATTTCCAATGAGGTGAAAGATCCGCCCTTTAACAATAATGTGCTTCGTGTTCTAGATATATTTGTATACTCATCTATCTGTCTATCTATTATCCAGAGATTGCTAATTATTTTCTAAGTAGCCGAGAGAACTGCCCTTTAACAATAATGTGCTTCGTGTTCTAGATATATTTGTATACTCATCTATTATCCAGAGATTGCTAATTATTTTCTAAGGAGCTGAGAGATTCACCCTATAACAATAATGTTCATGTTCTAAATATAATAAAGTATTTTTTTTTCATTCATTCATTCACAATCTATCTGTCTATCTATATTCCGAGATTGATAATTATTTTCCAAGGAGCCGAGAGAACCGTCACATAACAATAATCTGCTTCGTGTTTCAAATAGAATTGTATATCCATTTATCTGTCTATATATATTTTCAAATTGACATTTATTTAACGAGCTTAGAGATATAGCCTATAACAATATTTTATATATTCCCTTAGGGCCGAACCTACAAGGCCTAGTAAGAGTTTGGTAATGAGCGGAAATCGGAGAGGAAACTCCAGAGCTAGTTTGAGAATAGTTGGGCTAGGCCCTGAACTTCCCATTTCCCGATACCCTATTTGCTTTAAACCTAATCCAATAGTTAAATAGTATCTTAAACTTACACATGAATCTAGACAGCTGTTTCATTTTACCAATCCATTGATAGTTTTATTTAGTAACTCTGCAGAAATAAAGCTATTGCGATTTCACTATCGAAAGACATTTATAAAAATATCATTAAATGTTTATGCTACAAAAATGATTAAAAAAATGTCAGGTCAAGGTTTTTTTTTATTAAAAACTAGCTGTTGCCCGGCGTGCCATGTTACACCTACTATCTGCATCTAGAAAAAAGTCCGACTCGCAGGAACTGCGTCATCTTAGCGCGGTTCCAGTTCATTTTTTTTTTATTTATTTATTTTTTTACGGCGCATCTACATCTAGGTCATTAGCGCCGACATCCAGGGTGTAGCGAGGAATTTTACCAGCGAGCCGTGGGATGATAAAATTCCTGCCGGAGGTTGGGAATCTAACCCACCATCTCCCGCTTATGAATCCAAGGCGCTAGCCATTAGACCACGGGAGACCCCGGTTCTTGTTCATATCCCTATTCTCATTTGAAAAGCATAGAATAGAAACAGATAATATTTTCCTCGGCCTTTGTTCAAAGGGTTTTATGGCTATACCTGGGGTCGGGTCCGCTAGACCCTAGAAACCTCTTCTACCGATACTTCATTTCATACGTTTCAATGAATTGGAAAATATCAACAATTTTCACATATCCCTGTGTTCTTTTACTACAGTAATAATTCTACAGATAAAATCAATTAAAAAATAAAAAAACCAACAGCATAAAGGCAATTGAAAATATTCAAAAGACGTCATCGAATCTTTTTCTCTTGGCAAGCTTTATTTCTAACAATGAATTCTTTTTCTTATTTTGCCTAATCTGTTTTATTGTAAAATACATTATCCAACTATAAGCAATTAAAAAATAACAAGGAATAAAAACAGACAAAAAGAACAGTTCGAAAAAGCAAAATCAATTACTTTAATGTTTTAAGCACTTATTTCTCCGATTGACATCGCCTAATCAAAACTTTCATCAGAACCTTTCTTGTAGAGCATTTAGTAAGCTCTCTAATGGTATTCTTTCGTTTCCCAAGATTCTCAACCTTTTTCGAGATATTAAGGAAAATATACACAGTTACCAAAACTTTTTATGTCTGTTAATAAAATATTTTATTCTAACCCTTCCTTAACTCCAAACGTAACCAAAATTTCAACGTATTAGTTTTAAGGATAGTACAACATGCAGAAAATGTTTCAACTGAATCCCATGATTCTAAGTACCCAAACCAAAAACGGTATTCAAAAACTAGTTTTACAATTTTCTCAAAAACGGTTAAAGCTATCGCCTTGAAAATGGGTTCATTCGTTTTCCTTGCCAAAGAAGCCTATAAAACGAGTACTTACAAGCTTATGAACTCAAAAACGTAAGCGTTACGATTTTTTTGCGCGAATTTCGCCCCAAACGCCATCTTCCAGTGGGCGGATTTTGCTGGTTAACGAACTTGATCTTTCAAATTGGGCGACCGATTTTTTTACCAAATTTAATCAAAATCGGACCATTAGGGAGGCCAGAAATCCGCGAACAGACAAATATATATATATATAAATAAATATATACATATATATATATATATATATATATATATATATATATATATATATATATACAAATTTTAACCACCGTTATTTTCGGTCTCTAGGGGTTCTGAAACGCGAAATTTTCTAGTCGGCACTTCCGGATTGTTTCATTGTATCAACCTTATAAGCGGGGTTCCTCCCTATGGGGGAGGGAGGAACCGCACTAAAACAAAAATAAATTAGAAACCAAATAGATAACGTTAAAATGTAATAACACAAATCTGTAACTATTTGGATTCATATTTTCGAATCTAAATCGGCCAAGTTTGATCAAAATCGGTCGAACTTTGTGCATTTTTATAAGGTATAATCATACAGACAGTTGACGTTTTTGACCTAGCCAATGACACTAATCGTATCAAGACCTACCTGTGTGCCAAGGTTAGCCAAAATCGGTCAAACGGTTTGGATTTGTATAAGGAACAAACAGACAAGCGGACAAACAAACAGACACATGATTTTTATGTATGTAGAAGAAGAAGATAAACAATATAAAGGAAAAAAATCGCTCCTGGTGACCGTGTTTGAAAAAATAGGTTAACTTCGGTGATCAATGGCTATAGCTGTTGCCCAAATATTATGAAAACTAAACTGTATCTTTGGGGGGAAAACATTGACAAATCAAATTGAATAATTCTTAAATTTAGTAAAGAAAAAACAATACTTCTATCAATCACTGAAATGACTGTGGATGAGGTCTAGTTTGTAGCTATTTTTTCCCCTGATGTATTCGCAGATATCCCATATCCACTGACTATTCCCGACTTGAAAGTTGGGATTGAGAAGAATAGACAGCGTTTGGAAGAAAGGATCACTTGGAAACTCCCTTTCAGATCTCCCTTCTACTTAGGAATACTTTTCTAACGGGAACATTCTCCCTCCCACACCAAATCTGTCGACCATTTCCTCCCCCAAGAAGCCATTTGGAATTAGGTAGGCCGAAATACTTCTCCTAAACTCTTCCTATTCAATCGCAAAACAGCGACACATCGGGGCCTTCTCTTATTTATCATATTTCTGTTTGCAATATAGGCTAGATTCTATTTTGTGTATTTCGACCAGTTGAAATATATTTATCTTTACTTTAGTTTCATGTTTCTCAGGTCATCAAATAAAGCAGCACATCACATACTCGTTAACCGCTTGACTCCTGAATTGAATACAAGGGAGTTATGTGGGTTCATTTTCCCCTAGATGCACCCTATACGCGGAGCTTATTTCGCACTTGTTTACGCACCTTTTCTCCTGGCTTTAAGTGTTATTTTTGTTTTATTTACTGAATGAATGTTAAGAGACTATTTCTGCAGAGAAGGGCAATTAGCAAATATATATATATGTATATATATGTATATATATATATATATATATATATATATGTATATATATGTATATATATATATATATATATATATATATATATATATATATAAACATGAATAGTTTTGTTATTTAATATTTGCAATGAACAGCTGACTCCAGAGGTAGAAGTTACAACCAATGTGTCTACTAGGTAGGATAGATAATGATATTAGGAACGTTTTTAAAAATTCCGTCTTGTTGTCAAGCTCACAATCTACTTTCTTTCGGAGAAAAGAGCTAAAAGGAGCATAACAAGAAAAAGTCACTAAGCAGCTCTAGAATTAGGTTTTAAAATAGAACATACCGCCTTGTAGTCCAGCCCGCACCAGCGAGGGAGTAGGATGGGGTGAGCTTCTATGTCGGCCCAGTCCATGCGGGGATAGTAGTGAAGTAGTCAATGTAGCTCTTTATTAACCAAAGGGGAATTAAACCCCTGCATGTTTGGCCAGCCACCACCCATATTAAGTGGAGAGCTGTGACAAAATGGTGAATGAGCTGTGGTGGGTGAATTGGTTCAAAAATAAATTAATAATACGTGAAGTGATGCTTTTTGCTGATTACCTAAGCCACACTCAACGAAAGGAAAGATAAAATTAGACCAGATTTTTCTTAGTAACTACGATGAAGAAAAGATCAAACACACCCGCTGTATATAAAGTGGATATAGTGTGGAGGTGTTTCATCTTTTCGTTATCCCAGTTGCTACGATGAACCTTCACCAGCCAACCAACCACAATTGTAGATTTTTCTTTTTTTTTAATTTCGTTTAATTATTTTTTTGCTTTTTATTTTAAATCCAAATATATGTAAATGTTTGTGTTATGCTTTATGTAAATAACAAAAACTCATTGTTACATTAAATTTCTATATGAAGTACATATAGAGTACATATTAAAGTTCACAAAATTTTGTCTATTTTGAAAAAAAAATCTTTTGAATCTAATGTTTTCTGATTTCTGAGGAAAACCCAATAAATGTGCTTTAGCGTGAAGGAGCCATCCTGAACACGTTTTTTAATTTCACACGAGAATGGTGATGTCCCATCCTTCCCACACTTGGCACACACACTTTTTGACCCGATTAAGGTTAGGATGTTCGAGGGGTGCAAGAAGAACATTTTGGAAATAGTAACGATTATTGTAAACTTTTGTACTCTATTCCGAGGTATTCCAGGTACTGACTTCACTTCATCCACACTATATGTAGGATTTTCGTTAAAAAAAATCAAGTTCATATTCCTGTTGTCCAACATCTACAACCTCGTTTCTGTATAGCTTTAATTCCAAACTGGGTTAAAGGTATATAACAAAAATATCCTTTGTAATCATCATAAGTTGAAAGAATTAGGATAAAACCTTATTTTATAAAATTTGTATGAACTTTGCGGTCCTATTTGCTCACACATTGCAGTTGCTTTTAATTCTTTGGAGCCTTGGGGGTCGGTGAAGAGATATCCTTTCCTTTTCAACTTCTCTGTTTTGTTTGTCCCCTCGTCACCATAAGCTATCAAGGGAGGCACGTGTAATACTATATATATATACATATTTAATTATAGGTATATGTTTATATAAATGTATATCTATTTGTCTGTTCGCACTCTACCTTCTAGATAAATGGTCCGGGTTTGAATCAATCAGCACTAAAAACGCCGTAGTGTTTACAAATCAAACTTTCAATTTGAAATCTATAATAGTTTTTTTTTTTTTTTTTTTTTTTTTTTTTTTAAACCTTGTTCTTCCAAAAATTAGCTATCAATGGACGTCGCTGAATTCTGCAAATAGATATATTTGAACCATTTTATCGCGAAAAAGCTCACATTTCCGGTAGATATTTACGTGTTTTTTTTTCTCTTAAAATGGATTTATAAATATAGCATTAAGTGTCCTGTAAAAATAGCAAGAAAGAGAAACATATAATAGGAGGCTAAAGTTACTATTAAAGGTAGTATTCAAAGTTTTGACACAAAGAATAAGGATTACTTGGGAATAGATGGATAGATAGACAGTTTCTAGAAATCAGACTTTTTTCATGATAAAGGTATTAAAGTCACTCTAGAGATTACGAGCGAAGTTTTATCGTAAAATTTATTCGTGCAGAACAGTCATTTCCAGTCAGTAAGAACGACCTAACTGCCAATTTAGCCGCAAATACTGTTCTCTAAGACGGTAGGTTCAATTGGGTAAATATAGTTTTTCTTATATTGAATTACTTTTTTAAATATTTTTCCTTATTTGAATACTTGAAAAAAAAATTACTCGGGAATGACTTGATCCAACCCAGTTGGACGATACTGCCCAAACCAACCGTATTTTTGACAAAATTGAGAGTCACATATCTGTCCGACTATATTGGATGGAAAATGAAGGAGAAATCCCAGACAGCATGTGTACCACTCTTGTGTCCCAAAATAAGAAAGCCACCGACTGTCGGAAGAAAAACAAACACATGCATCTCAATGGCGGCGCCTACATTGGTCCCGACCCGACCCGATCCGATCCAATAGCCACCGATTCTCGGTCGTTCAAACTTGTTTGTTTCTAGACCGATTTCGTACCTACGACGCAAAATGGCGCCAAACAACATATGGCGCTTCAAAAAGGTCTACAGCCTCTACATCTTAACCGATTTCAATGCATTTTTTTTTTAATGAAACCTAATAAAATTTAGAACAACTTGGTCAATTCATATTTTTGTTTTTTGTTTCCCTTGATTATTAAATTACGTAGAAAGATGTTTATAACTATCCAATGTTTATAGCCTTCCAATGGTTATAACATTCTAGCTACCTTTCTATTAAAACATGAGTACTAATGCTAGTCGTAGTGTAACTGTTAAAAATTAACTGTTACATTAAGATTTATTTTTTCGGGACTCATATACTTCCGGATGATTGGCCTCTCAGCTCCTCCTTCATACCTCCAACATTCAACCTAATCAAAGGTTTCCTATGCTTATTAGTTGGTATTTCTTAAATTAATCACTTATTTTCACTTCACTAGGAGGTCATTACTGACCTACCTGTGACTAGATCGGATCGGATCAGGTCGGGAACAATGTAGGCACTCACGTCGGCCGTTGTCGGTCAAACGAAATCAGATCGGATCGGGAGAAATACGGGTTCAATGTAGCCTTAGTTGTATGACCTGTTTACATGAGTTTTGTCCACATAGTTATGGGAACCGGTCCAAAAAAAAAAAAAAAAAAAAAAAAAAAAAAAAAAAAAAAAAAAAAAAAAAAAAAAAAAAAAAAAAAAAAAAGACGAGGAAGACAATGTAGCCGCTAGAGTGATGTCCTCAAGTCCGTAGCTGCTCCAAATTGGATGAAAGTCGCAAGGGATAAAGGAAAATAGAAAGCATTGTTGGAAGAAATAGCGAACTTCACTTCCTAGTTGGTTTGGTCTCCAGGGAAGTTAGACCATTACCCTCATCAAGGGGAGGCCTGCATGAGGCAACATCCACTTGTAAATATTTTTTAAATAGTAATTTAGGAGAAAAAGAATTAAAATTTGTATTTATTTTATTTTAGTCTCTCTTACGAAGTAATTTCTTATTCTTTTGTTTTCTTCGAGCCATAAAGGCTTTATTTATTTATATGAATTAATGGTTTAAACTTTTGTTGAATTCTGAAGTTAAATGTAAATATTTGAGATTGTTTAATGGTTAATTCCCAAGAAAAAGAAAGAGGAAAGGGCAACTAAAGTTTTCAATTATTTTTTTGCCTATTCAGGATTCCGAAAGACCAATAATTAATATCCTACAATAAACTATTTTTTTATTATTTAACTGCTTCTTAATAAAATAACAAATGCTGAGACTGTCTAGATACTCCACGAAGGAACATTCTAAAAGGGGAGCATATTCCTACAGTATAAACTTAAATTTGGGCTTCTATTTCTTTTTACAAGTAAAATACGTGTAATACATTAGTTAATAGTAGACAGATAGATAAACATGTGTATTACAGTATTTCAATTACATTTGGAACTAGGAAAAGTAAGATATATCTTCTTTAATTTAACAAATACTGTGATTACAATAGAATGTTCAACACAAAGTTCCTTAATTACCCTCTTTTTCACTATCACATGATTCATATTTACAATAGGCTAACTTCTTTAGAAACTTATTACAATGATAAACCAATCCTCTAGACATCTCTACATAAAAAGTGATAATAAATAAGCCAAAATAAGGAGGATATACAAATAAATGAAACTATAAGTCAAAATTATAAATAATAAAAAATGTATGCCAATATAACGCACACTTACCTTCTAAAACTCTGCAATGAAGAATTAACGGTTCAGAATTATATGACACAATGCATAGGACACAATCCAGAGAGAAAACTAAATAACATTTCAGGCAGCATGGTCGAAACGGCTGTACAAAAAGTACTAAAATGTATTAAATACATAAAATATATTCTTATTGGGCAATAACATAAAATATGACATCATTAAACTGTCAGTGACTCACGTGAGTAGAGGCAGTATAAAAGAAAAAATATCTGGTTTATGTATAAAACTTTGAAAATATCAAAAATATTAATATTTTAAGTAAATAATAAATACTTCTTTGGGGGTAAGTTAAATATTATCGTGAGAAATAATTGAGCTTTCAGCAATTTCCCTATTGCTGTACTTATTCATTTATCATTTTGGCAAACATTTCCTAAAAAAAAAAGTATTGTAGCTTAAAAGCTGTAATTAAAAACTTGTTTATCTTTTCGAACTTAGAAACTTTTGTCATAACTTACTTTCGCTGAAACGGATAGCTTTCGAGATATGGCAAATTCTTGTTTCCTTTGCCAAGTTCTGGCAAGATGTCGACCCCATCTCTATCATCTTCTCGGGGGAACTAAATGCGAATTGGATGTATTCGAAGGTTTCGCGATATATTACCATTGAGTACAATATTCCGAATAACACGTGACAACATAACACGTGAGGAACTAAAACGTTCATATCCCTAGTGTTGTTTCGAAAATTTGAAATATATATATATATATATACATATATATATATATATATATATATATATATATATATATATATATATATGTGTGAATTTGAAGCCTTCATCAGGGATATGAGAAGAAAAAAATCTGATCCTTTTTTTGCAACCGCTTGGGCAATTGTTGTCTATTTACATATGTGCGATTAATTAATTGACCTGAAAGTGAACGAGAATGTAATATTTTTGTCTAAATATTTGATGAAATCAATATATTTGTATCAAGTTATTTTTAATAGAGAGAATATAAGAAAAATAATAAAAAAGGATAAAATATTTTTAAAAAGCAAAAGTTAACGCACACACTCGTTAATACATACAAACACACACATAATCGCCTGCCCACGTACACACATACACATATATTTTCTAATCCTACATGCCATTATAATTAAGGCTTTTATATTTTTGAAATCCAACATTCTCTACATGTGCGCAAAGTTTTTTTAATTTTGATATTAAGAGTCTCTTTAACTGCAAAGATCTAATTACGCCACCTTTTCCCCCAGATGTTTTCCATTAGGTATAAAACATTTTGGATGAACATTGAGGCAAGGTTCCACAATATTTGACATTAGGGCATTTTTTTTTAAGGCGCATTGATTACTAGGAGATTTGCATCCGGTTACCTATAGGTTACCACTCTCCCTAAACAGCCTTAGTGCATTCCGATTTATTCAACGGACCCTGGAATGAAAAAACTTAACCAGCTACAGGCGAGACTCGAACACCCCCGAATGTGAATCCAAGGCGTTACCCACTAGACCACGGTGAGACAGGTAGGGCATTTATCCTAGGCAATGTCATTACAGGCATCGTGGTTTAGTGCAATATATTAAGCTGCATTCCTTTATTGCTTAAGCTGCATGCAGATAGATCTACAAGCTTCTTTAGTCTGTAAATACAACTTGACGTTCATGAAATTAAATTTTTATTATTAGGTTGTTGAAAATTACAGTAAGATTTGCACAGTTCGTGAAATACTTCGACATTTGGATTCGTTAGATTAAAGTATCTATTTGAAATATGATATGTATAAGTGGGTAACTGAGACGCGGTTAACACTTCGACACGTACAGGGTTTATGATACCCCGTAACGCAGTTAACGTTTTAACTAGTAAAATCAGTCCAGACGTAATCCGGAAGTACCGACAAGAAAATTTTATGTTTCAGAAACCAGGGATCATAAAATAATATACATATATATTTTTCTGTTCGCGCTCTAGCTCAGTGAATAATGGTCCGATTTTGGTGAAATTTGGCACAAGAATTATCTAATTTAAAAGGTCATAATCGTTAGCCAGCAAAATCCGTGGACCGGAACATGGTTTTTGGAGCAAACTTTGCGCGGAAAAAATTGTAATGCATACGTTTTCGAGTTCATATACTAGAAAGTACTAGTTTTATAGGTTTCTTAACGTAAGGAAAAGAATGAAACCATTCCCGAGAAAAATTGATACGACTTTTCCATACTAATGTTCTTGTAAAGGGGTTTTTGTGTCTGTATACTTAACTTTTTATTGGTTGTTGTTTTTTTAATTGAATTTAACAGTAGAATATTAAATTTAATAAATAAGCTTAACCTTTCTTCATTACAGAATTATGTTTGACAAGTATAAATAAACAATAAATATTGTCTATTTAAGATTCTATGTGGAAATTTCACTTCGTTTTGTAGGTTCTCCGTTTCCTAAGGTAATTTTATGCTTGGGCTGCTATGCGGGGTTGGCTGGGCAGAGAGTCTTGCTTACAACACTGCTTTTCCTCTTTGGCGCCTTCACTCCTCCGCTCAAGGAAGCTTATAGCTTTCCAGCTCGGTAATATCAGGGAAATTCACACTAAATAATCATTAATAATAGCCAATCGTAATTATAATATACCAGCTGTTACCCAGTGTGCCATGCTACACCTACCTTCTGTCTATGACTCTCCCCGTATCAAGATCTACTTGATCAAAATTCAGTCAAACGGTGTGAATTTGTTTATATCTGTCGAGTAGTTCATAATGCAACTGGCAGAGGCCAGCTCCTCAGCACTTCATATAACAGCCAACAGAGGCCAGCAGAAGCTTGCGAGTAAGATAGCTCTTATCAAATGCAGACCAGCGCTCCTTAGTTAGAGAGTGACTGTTGAAATAAAATTGAAATAAACTGCATTACATGATTATATAATGATGTAAAGTCATCACGGAGTACGAGTTATTCTAATTATCAGGTACATCAACAAATAAATTTGAGACATTATTCAAAATGGCTGTCGATTCAAATTGGCCGTCACAATCTGAATGGTTCAGTGTAGCCAATTTTTCTTGAACAAAACGTTTGACCTTTTGACTAAATTTTGATATTTGACTATTTTGACCTACCCTAGGAGATTTCTCATATCAAGTCCTACCTGTGTGCCAAGTTTGGTCAAAATCGGTCAAACGGTGTAGGTTTGTATAAGGAACAAACGGACAAACAGAAAAAAATGCAAACAAACAGACACGTGATTTTTATAAATATAGATAACATCTCCTCGATAATAAAGATCCCGCTTTAAAGATCGTGAGCATTTTTCGTAACTTTTTTAATGTTTGTCAATAAAACACAATTGAGTTGATAAGTGCTACCATTTATTAGTGTCCTTTACTAGGTTTCATAAAAATGAAGAAAAATGCCAATCTGGTCTCCAACTTCCAAAATTTATATTTTATTCATTAAAATCAATATTTTGGCTTAATGCCATTATCAGAATACTTGAATTATTTCACAGTTTAAAAATAATCATGTTTTAAGTCGTCTACAGTGAAGTCGTGTATAGAATAATGCTGGTTGAAAGGGTTTGCAATTTTGTGTTTAGGACCATGTTGTGTTTCCAATACAACATTTAAGAGAATGTTTTTGGCAAGACAAAATTGGATTGCATATGAAAACCACATGTGTAGGTCCATAAAAAATCACGTGGTGTATATGAAAGTATTTGATATTTCGATAATAGTATTCTATTATTTTTATATTTTTATTATTTTATTTTATATTTTTTATATGTATATATTATTTTTAATATATATATATATATATATATATATATATATATATATAGGTAGGGAACTAGTATATCTCTAATTTTCATATTCACCAGATTCAAATAGATTTTTCTGTATTTGAAATGAATGTTTGATCAATCCCTTAAAATATGACAATTTTGGCATTGGGCCGAAATATTGATTTTAATGGATAAAATATAAATTTTGGAACTTTTAGACCTGATTGGCCTTTTCTTCATTTTATGAAACCTAAAAATTAAAATTTATCATTTTAATCAGTCATATATGTATGTTTCTTCACTATCTACAATTTCGCGCATCTTTCAGATTTTAAACGTTCCAATTGATTATCGATATTAATTTTCTGTGGCTACTAATATGTCCGATATTTATGATAATTGGAAACAGATTTACTAATACATTAGTTAAGCGAAGGTAATTGTCGAAATCATATTGGTCTAGTAGTAAGTCATAGGGAACCCCATGCGTGCTTCTAATGCGTACATACTTATTGACTAACCTAATACACATAAACAGTCAAATCTAAAAATATTGGCTCACTGTAATCTGTTGTAAATAATGATTCCCTCATTAAATGATTAACAAGTTGATAATCATTTTCCAGAATAAGTCAACATTTACATTCGAAAGGCGTATTATTTCGACAAAGAAAAAAATCATTACAGTTTTAAACGAAAAGCAGAATGGAATAAATTGGAGAAGTTGAGTTGATTTTTTTTCTCCTTCTGCCTGAAATGATCTAGTTTCACGAAAGGAAATATAGAGGCGATGACGATGATGTACAATCATCTGATTAAATTCTATTATTTTTCATTTTTTTGTTGTTTTTCCCCCCGCGGGAGGGCATCGAACGGAGAGGGAAGCGAGAAGCTCCCAGTTCCACAGCAACATCAATCAATGGCCAGTGACGCCGACAACTTCACCACTCTCCACACCGACACACAAATACTAAATCTAAACCCTCGTCGAATTGGAACTCTTCCTTCTCATTTGATTTCTCCGATTGGGTAAAGTGGATTTGCGCCTCTGGGGATACATTCGGTATCGTCTCGCCAGATCGATCTTTATCGTGTACATTTATTCACAAATGGTGAACCGATATGAGACTCGGGCGAATTCTGATTGGCCTAGTTACATTTCATCAAGCAATTCTCACTTTAACGTTTGGTTGTAGGTTAAGTGTGCAAAAACTAAATCAACAAACATTTACAAATGTCCGATTCGCAGGACCTGGTCATCTTTGCGTGTTTTCTGATTATGCTTATTTCTAGTGTGATTTCGAATGCTTAGAATAGAATCTCGTAATATTTTGCTTTTCATGGTGCGATACCAACACTTGGTAATATCAAATTTTACAAGAAGTCCATAACTATTCAAGTCTGTGAATTCATTTTCCCATCCTTTCCAAACGTTCCAGCTTTTACATATCTTATTTTGCGTAAGTGGAAAAATGTTCTATGTGGCACCTAAAAGCAACATTCTATAAATCACTTTAAATGAAATTTCACACGTGAAATGCTTAAATGTACGTTGAATACTATTCATTATTTGTTCAGATAAAAACCGATTCTTTTCACGAGAAAGTTTCGTAATGGTTAGCGTTTCCGTGGGCCAATCCTGTTCGTTAACGAACTCGAACTTTGAATGGAATACCGTTTGAGGAGAAGCAGAAAAACTTAAAACCGATAAGGATGAATAAAACATATGCAGAAGAGAAATCTGGAAACAAGAAATATATATATATATATATATATATATATATATATATATATACATATTTGTTCTACCTTTTTTTCGTAATCTTTGTATTAAAAAGCGCCGACATGTTTCGTCAGGATTTCAGTATTCGTCATAAGCTGTATTTCATTTAAATATTAATTCGAGAAACACACTATAAAGATGTATAAAAATAAAACAATAATTGACTGGAGAAATTATAGGTAGTGATAGAGGCCCCGGTACTATTTGTGGTTTAGTAGTGCTAGGATCTTCTTCCCAAACTGCTGGGCTTCTTCTGTTGATGAAAGATTCATCCAATGCTTTTAAGAGGGTTGCTCCTGTGCTCCACGCAATGAAAAATATTTAACTTCTTGTGAATTTATAAAATGAAATACGCTTGAAATAATTTTCGATTGGTATTGATTATTCTGGATTTAAGGAATTCTGAAATTAAAGCCATGGAATTACGTATAGTCGAACTACACGTTTGTGTCTGTGCGTGCGTTTTTTTTTAGTTTTGTTTATATTTAGAAGTTAATATATTAGTCATTACATCATTGCTGTGTAAGCTAATTGATGCAAATGTGTCTTCAATTTATACTGACGAAGATTGGATGCTCAAAATTTTGTCTAAGGGACCTGGAAAATATTTCCAAGTGTCTCAGCATAGATTGTTTATCTTCAGCCTTCTTCGTAAGCAGTTGAAAGCTATCACTGGTCAACATCTAAAAAAAAACCTCTCGGAGCGGTATGGTCCCTAAAGGGTTTTTGGGGTCGTTGATTACGATGAGCGGGTTGGTTAAACTTCATCACATCAGATTAAAGGTCATTTCAAGGTCAAATAGAGAAACACCCGTAGGAAAAATTTAAAAAGAATCTTGCGTATGTTTTTGAGGGCTCTGAATCCGAATGCGTAGTTTGTTTGACCTTACGCCTTTTCCTAGAGTATTATTACATAATAAATTTGGAATAATTTTGAAACAGTCTAATCTTGACTCAGAAACTGTAGTTCTTAAAATTGAGACAAATTATTATCGTTTAATGCATTTTATATTGTAAAGGTATTGATTTTTAATTCAATAACTCTCTGTATATGTCTTACTAGCTGTATACCCGTGCTTCGTCGCGGCAGATAAATAGTTATTTTATTGCGTTCAAAATTAAGGCTACTACATAATTTTTTGCAGTTTATTATAGCACGCTTCCCGTCATACTATAAGTTATTCATTAATTGATAAGTAATCAAAGCATAATGTTTCTTGACATTGGGGCGCTCCGGACCAATGTCAAGGAACAGATAAACTGTTATTTATAGGTTGCCAGTAACAGAAGTTTAACCAGTACTGGTTAAAATTAGTTGTCAATAATAAATGTACGTTAAAAATTTGTGTTTCCAAGATGACATTTGGAAACACCCAATATATATGCGAGCATTATCAAGAAGTGCTCTGACTGGGGATGCTGATGGGTGAGGAGGCTGTGCAAGGGTTCGGGATATTATTACCTTTGATGGACCATCACCAGGTAAACTTTATCTGGGACAAAATCACAGTTTATTTCTTGTAATCAAAGGTTTATAGTTGAAATGAACCGCAAATAAAACTAATATTATGAAATAGATACAGTACGGTAACAGCTGACCTGTTATCGTCCTAGCAACGCATGCTGCCTAGGCTTGCCTGCTCTAACCAACTAAAAATTCAATCCCCTCTAAAAATACTTAAAAATTTGAATATCAAAAAATCATTTCTTAGCGAGTGTCCATGTAAAATTTCAAAATTTTCTTCAAGTGGGTTGGGCTGGGCGATGATAGGTCAGTGAGTGAGTGAGTGGTATTTGACAAATATATAGTAAATAAGGATTTTTGTGTTAACATTTATTGTTAATTCTAATTACTTATTTAATTCTCTGCGTGCTCATATTGTCATTGATTTGTTTTTAATGTTCCTGACTTTTAAATATTTTGACCGAAACTCCTGTTGTTTTTTCTTTTTTTTCCGATGGTTTGTTATTTTATTTTAGATTTTAGGATGATTTTGAATTTATGTGGTTGTCTAAGGGCTCTGAACATGAGACCATGTATCGAATGTGCTTTGTAGCTTGAAGGTTTACCTTTTAATTTCTGTATATAATACATTATATCTTAAGACTGAGCAATAATGAGATTTTTTTTTTTTTTAAACTGTCCGGGATCTTTTAGTTCAGGCAGTTCATATAGGTCGGATTTTTTATTCATTTGAAATTATTTAGGAGTGAATAATGCAATGCTTCCTATTAAATTATCACAACAGGATATCGGTTATTCTGAAGATAGAGAGTGAGAGTGAGACTGAAGGTGGGGAACGCTTGATTGAGCAGGTGCGGGGGAGGGATTCTTACGTAAATAGTCGCTATAACTGGAGGCAATGCTCGTTCCAGAGGCATAGATGGTCTAGCCATGGAGTCGGCAACACTTCTAGTCTTCCTACTTACTGCAGTCTTCGCTCTCAGCTCCGTCTCTTCCATCGAAGTGGACACGGGGAAAGAGAAGCGTCAGGACTACTTCGACTACGGGGGAGCGGACGACGCATTCATCAGCACGCAAGGAGACGCTGGATCCGAAGGCTTCGAGTTCGGCAGCTTCTTTAAGAATAAGAAGAAAGACTCGTTCTCTTCCTTCTATGGAGACCCTGAAGGCGATGAAGGTGATGTAGATGGGAGTGAAGGCGATGAAGGTGAAGGGGATGGAGGTATCGCTGCAGTCCTAACGTATCCCGATGATGAAGGAGGCGAGGAGAGTGAAGGAGCTTCTTATGACTACGGCGACGTGGACTACGAAGGCACCGAGAAGAAGGAAAGCAAGGAAGCCCGTTCTAAGGACCCCAAGACCAAGAGGAAGGATACTATCCCGAAGTCAAGTGGAAAGTCTTCCAAGTCCTCTTAGTGGCTTAGGCAATGCTCGACACAAGGTATATTACATTGACTGATATTTTAACTGTGATATTAAAATATGTTTTCATAACCAATAAAAACAGTTAAAACATTCTAAAAGCACTTTTTCATTTAAATAGAGTAATGATATTTCCCTTTTTATTAGCATACATTTTGAGCAATAGGCTTCTATTAGAAGCCTATTACCTCAAGCCTATTACCTCCTGAAAGTACTTTTATTATTTATTATTATTATTATTTATTATTTATTTAGAAGCCTTCTAAATATAATAAAAGTACTTTCTTTAGGAGCTAAATCAAGCAAGGATTGAAATTAGTGTTGATAGATTATATTAGTAGCTGGAAATTAATAGAAAAAACGAATAAAATGGTTTCAACTGGATCGTTATAAATATAGTTTGACATCTATGGTCACAGGGAATAATTTGGTAAGTACAAAATCTCATTTATTCAGGGGAGCTCTTTATTACAGAATTAACACAGTAACACGCTATTTAAAAACAATCAAGGATGTTAATTAGTGACATATTACACTATGAGTCTTAGGAGATAGTAATTTTTCCTACTTTTCCGATTTATCAACTTAACCCTTGTGACCTTCGATAATATTTACTTCAGTAGAGAGCGTTCATGATGATTCACTAGTGTGAAAGTGGTCGGCGTTTAGTCATAATGGTTACTCAAACTACATTTTAAATTCAAAATGTGCTTTTTTGCCTACGATTCAGCTTGAATTTCAAGCCATCATCAGGAGAGGAAGGACTGTTCCGTTTTGCTCTCCTTATAAACCTCATCTAGGCTTGGAATACAAGCTAAAAAATGTATAATATGAATACATTTTTATTTGAAAATGAGGATTTATTTGCTATTATAAGAGAAAACATACAATTTCGCCACTGGTTATATTATTTAAAAGTTTACGTCTCACTGATTCAATTTTTATGATATTCTAAATGCCTTTGTTATTCAAATTCAGTTGCTAACAGCAGATGGAATGGTTTAAGCTATGTATATTTGGATAATTAAGAATTCTTTATATCGAGTTATTTATTGTGAGAAAACAAAACTTTTTGTATATTAATTTTTTTTTAAACTTCAAAAACATTTAGTAGCCAGGCCAGGATTTGTACCAAACTCCTCTGCTTCATTGTATGTGACTTAACACATTCGAGACCTATTGCACACCGTTTGCGGAAATGATTTCCGAGGCTATAAAGTGGCATGCACACCAAACAGTTGGGCCAAACGACATATCGTGTTTCAAAAAAGGCTACAGCCTCCAAATCCTTATCGATTTCAATTTATTTATTTTTTTAATGAAAGCTAATAAAATTTAGAACAACCTTGTCTAGGTTTTTGATTCATTTCTTTATTAAATTACGTGTAAAGAAGTTAAATTCAAGAAGTTTTACAATTGAACGTAAAATAACATTTCATTTTTTATGTAACTTAATACCAGCGCTGATATCGTTGAAATTTAGCATTCAAATCCTGATTAGACATGAAAAAAATCAGACTGACGTATCTTCGTAATACGTAAATTTATCTTAATTCAACAATGAGAATAATTGAAAACATATTTAGTATAGATAATAATTGAAGGGGTCGGGGCAAAGCAGTGCCAAGCAACATTTTTAGCAAACCTTAACTGTAGCTGCTACATGTTACATATTGTGTGGGACTATCAGTTGAAATGATAGGGGCAAAGAGATTACATAGCATACACAGCTTGTAGTCATATTTTAGTAGCATTTGCATCATAGACTGATAGTCTCACATAATATCCAACATATAACAGCTACAGTTAAGTTTTGGTCAAAATGTTGCTTGCCGCTGTTTTGCCCGACCCTTAAAATATGGCTCTTTTTTATTTCGAAATATTAAATAATTTTTTATTTACATAAATATTAAATCATTTTTCTCTATGTTAACATAAATTTTACAATCCAGCACTTCCTACATCAAAAATATCTTCGTTAACCACCAGAATCCTCACAATGGAACGTGGTAAAATTAAAATAATTTTATGTTTCCGGTAAATACCCGCCAAACAAATCTTTACTTAGCGATTTTTCATTTATCGGAATTGAATGAATATAGCTTCTATTAACAGAATAGGCATAATATCTGTAATTAAAGTAAATGATACTACTGTTTATAGCTTTTATAATTAAATTATTTATTGATTATTAAATTATTTATTGATTATTATTAAATTATTTATTGATTATTATTAAATTATTTATTGATTATTATTAAATTATTTATTGATCAGAATCCGCTACCAAGGCGATTCGCTTTTTATTTTTAAATATACATCCAATAATAAACAAACTTGCAATTGGAATTATACATATACATCCAACTTTATTAACAGTTATATACCTACTTTTATATTTATATGATTTTACATAAACATCCAATTATAATTTAAAATAAAAATATTCTAAAAAAATAAGAACAAAAATAAGAAAAAAATAATCTAGTGTGACATGTAAAACATTAAAAACTTAGGAGTAATTGCATAATAATTTATTGTTTATTTTATTTGTGAACCGTTATATTCGTTGTTTGAACTACAACAGTGAATAAAAACGTTAGTCATTAAAAGTAAAAATATATTAAATTTTGTTGTAAATGTTAGTGTTTTTAAGATGTTTAATTATTGCTTCTATATGTTGGCTACTATTGCTTTATATACTAAACACATTACTGTGGCTACTTCTGATGGGGCCTGAAGATTTGTGGGGTAACAGCCTAATTTCCCGCGGTGGCTAGTCCTATCGGAAAGAGAAGTTAAATTTTAGGGAAGTTAAAATATCAGAATTCATGATTTCTCCTAGTTTTCCACGGCATTGATTAGTAGCTTTCTGAATAATTCTTTTAGATTTGTTCTAAATAGGTATCGCTTCTTTGAGTGTCATCACGTTTCATTAAATGACAATAGTCTTCTTACCAATTAAAAAAAACACACTTCCCCTCTCCTGCTTTCTCACTCTTCATCATGATCTTTTTTTAAATTATAACTATATTTACGTTTATCGAGATTCAATAGAAGAGAAGGTATCATTAAAAACAGAGCTCTGCCAGGTCCATTTAAACTGATCTGGCAGAATTTAAAATTCTCTTTTATTGCAAATTATTGAAACTTACCCAATATATTTGTTTTAGTTAAATGTAGTTTTCATAATATGCATTGAATATTATTTTTTTTAATTTTAAAATTCGGAAAAATACCTAAAACTTTAGATGTAAAGTAAATTTTTTCCCATCTGAATTGATGAAATGCTTATCTCCTGCAGATTATAATACTCTTGAAAGTTTCTTTTAGAATTTTTGCACTGCTATGACTAAAAAATATTGATTTCTTCAGTGCATAATTCTAATTCCTCATATTTCTTTTTATCTTTAGCCCAATTATACATGATGAAGAATTCATGCATGCGTTCATATTTTGCTTTGTTAAATATTTCTTGACTGTTTAATTTGTTCATTTGCTAAACTAGGTTTTGGTGACTTCATGACTTGAGCTGTATTGAACGATACATCAATGAGGCTTTTAATTTAATTATTCTCAGTCTGTTTTAATTGTTATTGTAATCAATTGTTTGTTCGTTTTAATGAGGCGGAAAACATCTGGTCCGTCTTCGTCAGAGAGGATCATAGTTTGTTGATGTTATTATTTCAGGATTATTCTGTTTTGTGTCATCACGTGCTATTTGCTAATAATTGTTTTATTAACATTTATTTTTATTTTCATTTCTGTTTTATTTACTGTAACTGTTAAGGACTAAAATTTAATCCATCAGAAATTCGTCATGTGAAATTACTACTGTCCAAACATTTAATGCTCCTTCGCGAATCGCTGATTCCAAGCATTTGTGCTTATTTGACGCACTAGGACTTATAGCATAACAAAATTTATAACTATTAAAAGTCTTAAAATTTTTTTAAAAAAATCTTAGAATCACATATAAATCACACCCCTTTCAATTGGATATTAAATGAGGAGCCGCCGCTAGAGAGAACCGGAGAAAGCTCGAAATGTTCACTCTACCTAAAATAAAATTCATAGGTAAAACTATCTGAATTTAGTCAAATAGTTTCCATTATTGCTAAAAGAATCAGAGGGCCGTGGACTGCGAGATTGAAGCAATCTTTAAATATTGATTGATAGAATTTGCATTTTGGTGGGAAATTAAATCTTTTAGCATTCAACACATTGTTTTTTTTCTGTCAATATGATTTTCCATATTTGATTCGCTTTTTATTTCCGCATATTTTACATACATACGGATTTCATTTAAAACGTATATAGTTTTAATATATATATATAAATATATATATATATATATATATAAATATATATATATATATATATATATATATATATATGTTTATATATATATAGCCCGGTGGTACCACGCTAAGTACATTTAACGCTGTTATGACAAGTTTGATTTTCTTTGTGCCTAGATTTCTATGTCTTTCTGAATAAGCTCTTTTCTTTCGTTAGATCAAGCTGCTCCACTCCTTTTTATAATCTCCCTCAGATCGTCTCGCCAATCAAACATTTTCTGATATTTCATTCATCATATATATATATATATATATATATATATATATATATATATATATATATGTATATATATATATATATGTATATATATATATATATATGTATATATATATATATATATATATATATATATATATATGTATATATATATATATATATGTATATATATATGTATATATATATATATGTATATATATATGGATAAAAATGTTTTCAATGCCTTACTCATCCTATCTAAAACTAATGTAGCCTCATAAAAACTAGAAAATTAAGAAAGAACCCTTTATTATAATATATTAAAGCGAGGAGCCCAAATTAATGGGGTTGCTAAGCACCAGCTATAGAATCAATCACGTTACCTAGCATACTTTCGTCAAGATCCCCGCCCGTAATTTGTTATTATATAGCAACTCTCGTTTGGAAATAGATCTCCTTAACCCGTTGGGCACTACAAACACACATCTGAGTGCTGGGTGCTTCTAACACAGATGGGCACTTGACTGGCGCGCCCAGATCTGTTAGTTGGCCTGGTGGCCTCCAGGACTAAGAATACAGATCTGTGGTTCTGAACAACTGTAGCTCTCAAATAGTTGTGTTCCTCAGAACCGGCCCCTTGAGGTATCTAAATCAACTAGTTGACTCATTAGCCAATGGGTTAAACAATATTTCTGCCATTAAAAAAATGAAAAATGTTTTGCTGAAGCCATAGATATAACCTGCTCGATTATAACTCCATTCCATTATCCAATGCTGAATCATTTGTCAGAAAATCAATTAAAAATATCAGAATCTCGGAACTCATTGTAAGAATATTTATATCATATAGGTTTAATAATAATGTAATTGGTAGTTCAATATTTCTTTACGGTAAGAGTTGTTAGAATCATATTTAATGTTAAATCAATTTATATAAATGCAAAAGGTCTCAGATCAAAAGTATCCGATGAAAAGGGTAACTAATCAGATGAGTAAAGTTAAAGAGTTTTCTATAGCTCCAGAGTTGGAGCATTATATAAATCACTCAGAAATTGGTTTTGCTGAACTCAGATCAAGAGATCAGGGGAATTGAAATCCTCTGATCCGTCAAGAATTTCTCTGACTTGAGCATTTCAATTACATTAGAATTTAGCTATACATCGGTTATTGCTTCTCAATAGCCTCTAGGTATTTATTGGTGCATTTCTCGATCATGTAAAACGCCACCACTTTTGAACTACATTCTCTACAGTATTTATCAGATTAGTTGCCAGAATTTTGAAAAATTTATTTATGTGAGTCCGGGAAGCTGCTAAAGAAGAATATTAAAGATCGCGCGAAAACCTGAGATCAAGGATACTTTAAAACGGCGCTTGTAAAAACTTACTACAAATTTGACTTTAACGATTTTAAAATACTAGAGAAGAAAAAAAAAAAAAAAAACAGGAATAAAAGGAGAACCCATCTCTGGTTTATTTTACATAACCGTTTTGTACGATATGTCTATAGGTATATAATTTTTTTTTCTTTTTTTACTCCGCACAGTGGGGCGAGTAGTAGGGTTGGCCGGACATTTATTAATATCTCCGTTTCTCCTGGTCCTAAAGTATTGCTTCTTGTTTCATTTCACAATGAAACAAGAAGCAATACTCTATATTCTATATTCTTCCCTATATTCTATTCTACTACTATGATCAGCAATTTTTAGGCAATTTCCGATATAAGAGGTAGGATGACTTTTACATATGTACATACATATTATGTATCTCTTTATTTTCTTCACAAACGCAAAACTAAAACTATAAACAAAAATATATCTAGTAGTAAAAATTAAAAAAAAATCTATTTATTTAGTATAATAATGAGAAGTGTAAGCTGGAATAATATATAATATTTCTAAAATTTCAAATGCTTTTTATTTATTATTTATGTCGAGCGTTTTCAGATTTGAATGCTTTTTTTTTTTTTTTTTTTTTTTTTTTTTTTTTTTTTTTTTTTTTTTTTTTTTTTTTTTTTTTTTTTAAACGAAATCTATTTTTGTTCTGACAAATGCTTGATTTTATCTAGTGGGAATACCTGGAGTGGATAATATATTCGTGATTTTTCTTCAAAAATGGTTCCAAAAATCTATTTGCAGCATTTAATTTAAGTTGAAAAAGTAGCACCATTTTTCCAGAAAATCGTTTATCGCGATATAAAATGAAATAAGAGTTCACGACCTATTTAGCTTTATGTAAAAACCAATGTAATAATATGGCTAAAAAACAATCTGATCAATAGAAAAGGGTTTATTTGGTAATAACAATATAATCAAAATCCAGAAGTAAAAGTCCCCCCCCCCCAATGTCCAACATTGCTGTGGGATCTCCTCACTGTGCGGCCGGGTTATCTACTGTTTACCACCCTTCCTAACCATCCATGGCAGGGAATTTTCTCAACGAGCCCTGAAATGAGAAACGTCCTTGCTGCAGGTGGGAACGGAACCTCCATCTCTTGCATGAGAATTCAAGGCGTCAGCCACTAGAACACGGGAAGACCGTGTTATTTAACCCATTTCGTCCCAAATTTGCGTAAACGCAACATTATTTTCACGATTTTTTTTCTCACGCAAATAAATGATTTAATTTAGTTTGAATAGTTTTTTCTAACAAGGCAACCCCTTAAAGAAAAGGAAAAAAATTCTTAAACCCAAATCAAATGTTTTGCTATTTTTTTAAAAAATATTGCTAGAAATATTGTATTGTGAAGTGTTTTAGAAATTTTTCCAAAATATCTATGCATTTGTTAAAGAAATTTTTTTTTTTTTTTTTGCTCTAATCATTACTTGAACATATAAGAAAAGTTACCAATAAAATTAATTGCGATCATAAATTTGTATGGCAATTCTGTAGCCCTGCGAACATATTGTTTTTTTTGCGACGAATGTTGCGTTTTTGATGTAAACGCAACATTTTTTTCTCCTAAACTATAATTGCTGATTTTTTATTTTTTGTTTTTATGCATTCTTTTAAGTGCATAAGATGAACAAATAACGAAAAATGTATAAAAAAAAACAGTAGAAATAGGCTTGGGATTAAATGGGTTAATTATCGACAACATTCATGGGAAACAAGGAAAAATTGACTCCTGTAAGTTATAGAAGAGGCAACGAACCATGGCGAAGAACCTAGGATTACAGAACATTTTTTCCCCTGCAATGAAACTAAAGATTGTAGTAGAAAAGGAAGAGAAAGCTGGAGAAATAGATGACTACAAGTCTTTGGTTTCGTTCTGCTCCAATAATGGCGAATTCTCGACGAGGGTTGCATAATTACAATAGGACTGAATGATTCATTTAACATTACTTAATGTTTAGAAAATCATGATTTTCCAATAAATGATATTTTATTCGTAATCCTCAGTCTTGTTTCTTTCAAAATGTATAATGGGTTTCTGGGAGTTAGTAAAACTCTTACCCGTAGTGTGAGTTAATTGATATTTCACTAGAACCGAGCAATTGTAGATTAAAATTATTTACCTTCCATCACTCTTAAATAATTTTTAATTTATTTATAGGAGATGAAGAAATATCTATCGAAGATCGATATTAAGCTTCCAGAAATAAATAAGAAAAACAAATTGTTAGGAGAGCTGTACAATAGTCAAACTTGTGTCAGGCCCAGTACTTGCACCAGGGTTTTCATATCCCTCCAACGGCTTGACGTTAAAAAAATTTGTACTTTCTTTTTCTTTTGTTTTTTCGATAAGTTAGACAAGGAATGATATCTAGGAGATCCCACGAATTCATGATTATCACGATAACCTAATAGTGGATGGCATTCTTTTCCTGCGATCTTGCTATCATGACTACATTGAAATCTTCTTTTGCAGCTGGAATTATTCATTACTAAAACTTCCGAGTGGTTGATGTTATATATATCAGGACTATTGTAGAGACAAAGGAGAAAGAAATTACAATGAAATTAGACAGGTATCATGATGAAGTAATACGTGAGCGGTTTCCATCATGATCACGAAGAACAAGGGGGCAGGTTTTTAGTCGGTTGGAGTCCGACACTACTTGGTTTTCTCCTCGCCAAGTGTCCAGGATGGATTTTCATCCTACCATAAATATATATATATATATATATATATATATATATATATATATATATATGTATATATATATATATATATATATATATATATATATATATATATATATATATATATTACAGAATCAGGACTATTGTAGAGACAAAGGAGAAAGAAATTACAATGAAATTAGACAGGTATCATGATGAAGTAATACGTGAGCCGTTTCCATCATGATCACGAAGAACAAGGGGGGAGGTTTTTAGTCGGTTGGAGTCCGACACTACTTGGTTTTCTCCTCGCCAAGTGGCCAGGATGGATTTTCCTCCTACCATAAATATATATATAACAGAATCAGGACTATTGTAGAGACAAAGGAGAAAGAAATTACAATGAAATTAGACAGGTATCATGATGAAGTAATACGTGAGCCGTTTCCATCATGATCACGAAGAACAAGGGGGGAGGTTTTTAGTCGGTTGGAGTCCGACACTACTTGGTTTTCTCCTCGCCAAGTGGCCAGGATGGATTTTCCTCCTACCATATATATATATACATACATATATATATATATATATATATATATATATATATATATATATATATATATATATCACAGAATCAGGACTATTGTAGAGACGAAGGAGAAAGAAATTACAATGAAATTAGACAGGTATCATGATGAAGTAATGCGTGAGCGGTTTCCATCATGATCGCGAAGAACAATGGGGGGGGGGGGAGGTTTTTAGTCGGTTGGAGTCCGACACTACTTGGTTTTCTCCTCGCCAAGTGTCCAGGATGGATTTTCCTCCTATGATATTGGAATGAGCTTCAATGTTATCTACGGATTTTAGACAGTAATGTATGAATGTTATACGTGTTCCTTAATAGGAGGGGTATTTTGTTTCCAAAATATCCTTAAAAAAAACGTTGCGAAAATGTTTCTTCTCTAAAAGTTTCGCACCCTTTTGGTGCCTCTTCAACGGAACATGTTACAAATATAAATTAGAAAAATCCACTAATCTGGGTTCACTAAATAAGAGTTAAAAATAAAATTATACTGGTTTATATGGATGATTTTAGTTGAAATTGAAATTCCTATCCCTCCGAATTCGTAAATGTGTATATGTTGTATTTTATGGCCTGACATACAGGAAATATAGCAAAAGGGACTTGATTTAATTAATTTATTCCCCGAAGGTGTTTAATAAATTAGTCGAGTCCTTACTAAATCACCCGACAATAATTACGAAATTGTACTCCTCCCTCGGGCTTGTTAAAATTTGAGGGAAGGATCAATAAAACTTTAACTGCCCGATTTTGCGGCCCCATTTACTGAGTTCCAACTTATTCTAGTTAACAATATAATAGTATAAGCGAGGAGATAAGAACAATGTACAAAGCTTTTACTGATGAAATGGGTTTAATTTCTCCCATATTAAATCTGTTTTAGCACTTTCCTCCGAAGGAAAGTAGCTATTGAGGTTGCACTTATGACGGAATTTTTGAAAAATATCTTTGAATCTTTATCGATCTTACCTAGTAGACACCGAAAATGAACCCCGTTCCAATTTATACATATAGTTATATATGTGTCCGTTAACACGATACAGGCCAGAGTTTTCGCCACGAAACTTTGTATGTAGTATTCCCTCATCAAACGATTGAACGAGTTCGTTAACCAACACAATCGGTCCATCTGGAGGGGGGGGGGGTTTACTCCAGAGGCAAAGTAGTTATTTGCCAATAACAGTCGTAATTTTTGTTATATTTCAACGAAAATCGGTATTCTTTGTGGCCAACTGAAGAGAAAAATGTCTTGTAAAAATAAACTAGATTTGTTCATTAGGAGAGAGGGTTTACTCCGGACCCAAATTACTCATTCGCTCATACCGGTCGTAATTTCTGTTACATTGTAACGAAAAGCGGTATACGTCCTGGGTATCTAATAAGAAAGAAGTTTTGTAAAAATGAACTAAATCGGTCTATCGGAAGGGGGGGGGGGGGGTTACTTGTTTCTACGTTTTAATAGAATTCTCCCGCCAAAATGTCCCACTAGGAGAGAGAGTTGTTGAGTTCTGATCTCTACCATTAGATGGTGCTGTATATCCTTCCTGCATTGTTACTGTATCCCGGTCTTTTTATTATTCATCAAGAACAATAGACGGAAATGTGAAGTTTTTTTATAACTATTAACTAGTGTAATGCCACCCCTACACATAACTGTGGAAGAAAATTAATTAGAAAATTAATAATTGAAACAGTTGGTCATTACAAATGTAAAATAGCAGAACTATTCACGTTTTTATCTTATTTATATACGTTATTATAAGCAAATTATTTAGGAATGCACTCGACACCACCCAAATTCTGAGGAAAGTGCTCAGTTATTTAATAGTTATTTTAAAAAAAAAAATATTAATCTTAAATACAATTCGCTGACTAACACTAAGACTGCATCATTTCGTGTCCAAACTACTAAGAAAATGTGTCCCTGAGTAACAGTGCTCTGTAACATGATCATATGGTGTAGACAAAATTTATTTTTTACTAACTTTATTAGAAATACATTCACCAAGGAGAAACTATTACATAAATTCACACAATAAAACAATATCAATTTTGGTAAACCGACATTTCTACTTGGGCCCTACTTAAGCGGCTTTTCTCCTCATATTTTTATTACTGCTTTGTTTAAATTTAAGTGAAAACAAATTGCAAGATACATTGTTGGCGTAGATATAATTCTACTAGAAAACAAAACATCCTATTTCCATGTGGACCCCGAAGCCGCGGGCTCACATACTAAATGTCTGCCGGTCTTTCGCCGAGCAAAATTATAGTAGTGCCTAAGCAAATGGTGGCCACAAATCACGCTTTAATGCTTGCGACTAGCTATTGAAATTACATCTATTTGCTGAGAGGCACTCCATCCTATGAGCCTCCGTTCCGGCCCATTAGTGCAAAGGGAAAGAAATGAATTTTGCTTTAGCCCCCCCCCCCTCCCACTCCGTGATATTATATTATAAACATTGTGGCTACTTATCCGAATATTTATTTTATAACTTCATTTAATGAAATATTTGCATCAAAAATAATTTATTGTATAAAATTAAATTTTGTACCTATCGTTTAATTTCGAAAAAGCAAATTTAACTAACGGAACGTTTCTAACATATTATATGTCTTTTTTTGTTTATTTATCTTGATGAATAATAAAAACGTCCTCATGTAAAAAAATAAAAGCCCACATTGATAACAATGGAGGAATCGGATACAGTGTCTCTGTTCAGCGCCCGTGGTGGCAGAAGTGATAACCAATGCTGAGCCGGTTCGCCGGCTAAATTCAATTTGAACAGAATACGGAGTAAACCCGAACTTCTGATGAAACAATTTAGTATATGTTTAAAACACATGACTCTCTATAGTTACTCACGACGTTTACCGCGTTTCGTTATGATACAACAGAAATTACGACCGGGATGAGCAAATTAGTAATTTGGGTCAGGAGTAAACCTCTCTTTCAGATAGACTGATTAAGCTTCTATTTACTTATAACTAGCCTTCAAGAGCCAGGATTCGAGACAGCAGCCGATAGACTTAACGCACAAAGAGGTCTAGGACAACCCTTATCGTTGTCTACTCAACAACAACAACCAGGACCTTCCAGGGATACATCAGAGGACCCATTTGATAATATGGAGTATTTCCAAAAACTTGTTAATAATCAAGGTAACACAAATGCTATGGACTCTACGGACGGGATTGAAAAACGATCAATTGGGGGTGGGGGTGGTCAAGCGATAGGCGGTGGCCCCTCCGTAATGGGACAAGTTTTACATAACCCCCGTATATCATCCCACGTGGTCTATAAAACATTCTC
Source organism: Gonocerus acuteangulatus (assembly GCA_946811695.1). Taxonomy (NCBI): domain Eukaryota; kingdom Metazoa; phylum Arthropoda; class Insecta; order Hemiptera; family Coreidae; genus Gonocerus; species Gonocerus acuteangulatus. The sequence goes on along the minus strand of OX328132.1, from coordinate 81,714,182 downwards.
ATTTATTTCAAACAGAAGTAAGCTTCTATTAATTATATCGAGTTCCGTTTTAGCACTTTCCTCCGAAGGAAAGTAGCTATTGAGGTTGGACTCATGACGGAATTTTTGAAAAATTTCTTCAAATCTTTATCGATCCTACCTAGTAGACACCGAAAATGACCCCCGTTAAAATTTATATATATATATATATATATATATATATATATATATATATATATATGTGTGTGTGTGTGTGTGTGTGTGTCTGTTAACACGATAGCGGCCAGAGTTTTTGTTTTTTCGTCACGAAACTTGGTATATAGCATTCAATTAGCAAAGGATTGGACGAGTTCGTTAACCACCAAAGTCGGTCCACCGGAAGGGGGGGTTTACCCCGAACCCAAAACACTAATTTGACTATGTCAGCCGTAATATTTGTTATATTTCAACGAAACTTGGTATTCGTAGTGGTAATATAGAGAGAAAAGTGAGATATAAAAATGAACTAAATCGGTTCATTAGAAGGGGGGGTTTACTCCGGACCCACAATACCAATTCGCCACTACCAGCCGTGATTTTTGGTATATTTCGACGAAACTCGGTATTCGTAGTGGTAATCCACAGGTAAATATGTGTTGTAAAAATAAACTAAATCGGTTCATTAGGAGGGGGGGGGGGTTTACTCCAGACCCACAATACCAATTCGCCACTACCAGCCGTGATTTTTGGTATATTTCGACGAAACTCGGTGTTCGTAGTGGTAATATACAGGTAAATATGTGTTGCAAAAATAAACTAAATCGGTTTATAAGAAGGGGGGGTACTCCGGACCCAAATTCCTAATATACTCATACCGGTCGTAATTTCTGCTGTATTGAAACGAAACGCGTTATACGTCGTGGGTAACTCATGAGAAAGAAGTGTTGTAAAAATGAGCTGAATCAGTCAATCGGAAAGCGGGGGTTTACTTTGTAATATATTTCAATAGAAAAGCCCGCCAGACGTAGGTTCACAAAGCCGCCGCAAGCAGCGCTTTGTATCTAGAGGGACTGTATCCTGTTCCTGCGTTAGATCAAAATACGATAATATGAGGTTTTTTGTATTTATTACGTAGTGTAGTAGGTACCATGTTTAAACATAACTCTGGAAGAAAATTAATAATTGATCAGTTACTCATTACAAATTTAAAAGAGAACTATTCATGTTTTTATTTTATTTATGTAGGCTATTTTAAGCAAGTTGTTCTGGAAAGCAGTTTACACTACCCAAATTCTGAGGAAAGTGCTTAGTTATGCAGCTCCTGCGAGACGGACTATTTTTTTTTTAATAGTTTAGACTTGAGGAAATAGTTTTTTTGAATTCTGAGCAATCTCTCGTAAGCTGAATTATCCCTCTCCCAACAGAAATACTACTTGAATAAATCAAAGTCTTTTTTTTCGAAAATCAGGTGAGAAATCCATACAAATCAAAACTTATTTTACAAAGTTACAATGAACTACTTGACTCATTGAAAACCCGGTGGCGCAGTTCCTCGTGGATTTTTTATTAATTTGAAATGTGTAATGCAACATATGCGTAAAGAGGGAACTCTTTCTTTCAAAGGTCTATTTTAGCCCCTAGAAGGGTTATTTTCTTATTTCGAGGGCGACATTTTATATGCGAAGACGAGAACTACAACTTTGTCCTTTAAAAAAATGTTGATATCTCTAACTGTTAAAGGGTTATATCTTTTGTGGCCCACATATCTGGGCCACCCTGTAAATATATATATATATATATTGAGATATTTATAAATGCTATGTATAGAAGGTAGGATCGATAAAGATTTGAAGAAAATTGTTTCAAAAATTCTTTCATGAGTTCAACCTCAATAGCTAAATTTAGTCTAAAAATGGTAAAACTAAATTTAAATGAGCAATGTGAATTAAATGTCTAACCTTTCAGCCAATTAAATTCCTTTTTTGATAAATTTAATTTTTATAATTTTTTTTTTTTAATCGTTCTGAATTCGCTACATTCTCTCGACTCTCGGTGGACGAGCTTGTTGTTGATACGTCATCGAAGACAAATGTCATTGCCTCAATATGAACAGTCTGGAGGGTCAATGAGAGTAATAATATGCATTTATTATTCGTGCATGTATACATTAATTAGGTAGGATTTTCTGAATATTTATAAGTAAAGATGGAATGGTTGGGATTCGGCTAAAGAAACCTCAATACGATTTTTGTTAAAATTATCTATATTTAGGATGTTTCGGCTACTCATTGGTAACCTTCGTCAGCTAAAATGACAAGAAAAACAGAAATTAATACAGAAAAAAAGTTTATAATTCAGATAAGTAACAGAACTATAAATAAAATTAACTTATTATAAAAGAACAAATTGGTCTTAAATTCTTAGAATGAGTAGAATGAAAATCAATAGAAACATAACAAAAAAGGAAGAAAAAAGGATATTTAATTGAAGTTTATATAAGTAAATAGGTGCTAATAATAATAATATTAATTAAGTTTAACAAAGAAATAAGATACTGCATACCAATGAAAATGCCGGGAGGCAGTTCCTCTGCCTCTCGGCAATAATGTTACTTATCTCAATTATAAACTTTTTTTCTGTATTAATTTCTGTTTTTCTTGTCATTTTAGCAGACGAAGGCTACCAATGAGATGATTTAGAGTAGCCGAAACGTCCTAAATTTAGATTTTTTAACAAAAATCGTATTGAGGTTTCTTTAGCCGAATCCCAACCATTCCATCTTTACTTATAAATATTCAGAAAATCCTACCTAATTAATGTATACATGCACGAATAATAAATGTTATTATTATATCATACAGTGTTTTGTGATGGGAAAAACTAGAAATGTGTAGGTGGATCCCCCCGTGAATCAGGCTTTGGTTTATCACTTGATGACAGAATAAAGACATTATTCATAATGACAGATATCCACGTTAATGATTGGATTATTATTTATTCAGGATCCATTATAATTTACAACAATACTGCCTCGTTATTTAACCTTAATTAATATTAAATCCAGTTTGGCATTAACTTTAATTATATTCAGGAAATCCTGCCTAATTAATGCATACATGCACGAATAATACATGCATATTATTACACTCATTGACCCTCCAGACTCATATTCAGGCAATGACATTTGTCATCGATGACGTATCAGCAACAAGCTCGTCCACCGAGAGTCAAATGAAGCGAATCCAAGAACGAAGCAATGTTAGTTTATTTATAAATCATTTTTATGAATTTTAGAGAAAAAGGTTTCTATGATATTTTTATGATTTAATATATATTTCCGTTTATGCCCGCCGTTTATGATTAATTGTCGTGTACTACTAGGCAATAACTGGCGTAACACATGTTCGCAACCGCTGACCTAGACAATTTAGTCACGTGCTAACGGCTAAGATGCAGATGCACCGGAAAAACGAACAATACCATAGAGGGTCTCCCCGTGGTCTAGTGGCTAATGCCTTAGTTTCCCATCTGGGTTCGATTCCCACCGGCGGCAGGAATTTTCTCATCTCAAGGCTCGAGAATTCCTCGCTGCCTCTTGTTAAAATCTTACAGTCTGTGTAATCCAGAGTTTTAATCGGCAAAACATTTTCTTTTTAAACACATGCTTGTTGATTCAGTTTTTGAATGAGTTAACCTCAATAACGCAGGAAACAACGGGTTTTCTCCGGGGCCGAGGGCAACTCTTGGCAGTAGGACAAACTACGCTTCATCTTGTTACTCATAGCCTAAGTTTTAACTAAGTAGGATTCATTAAACATAATTTATGTGTATTAGGATGAAATAGTGGTTCGCGCGCAAGATTCTATAACATGAGATTTTGAGACCTTTAAGTCCGAATCCAACCTCTCAAAGATGACCTCTTTGTGCGATAAGCGAGCTTAACAAGCTCTTCCCCACTTCCTCAGCTCCTTAGCTCATTCGTATGCATAACTTGCTGCAAGACAACATAAGGTTAACCGATCAATTAAACAAAATATCATTACTTATTGGCATGACATCTGGACTCGACTAACTAACAAGTACAATCACAAATACAACTCAGTAATGGATATTGACCCGGCTTCCGTCAAAACAAATGAGAAAAAATTGTATTTGCCGAACTGAGCATTTGCCACACAAGTCGAATATTTCATGACAGGGCTTAACTTACCAACTTATGATAAATGCAAGAGAGACTTCACCGTAAAAGACCTACTTACGGAAGGCAAACTAAACATCCCACTTTACATGAATTGTTTCACTTTATGTTATGTCTTATCCTGAGAAAATAAGACCCAATGGGAATAAAAAATGTTTTTAGTTTGTACAGGAAAATAAATAATTATTGGAGAACAAGTGAGAGTAAAAATTTTAATTTATAGTATGTAACAAAGGAGTAAAGTTTGATTTTATTTTGTAAATATTATATGACTACTAGTGGGCATATAGAGCAAGAATGTCCTCTATATGCCGAAGGCTAACCTACGACTCCCCCAGGCCACTTGTTATCGAGTGTTGTCTTAGTAAGCAATCTCCTGGTAGGAGATGTGCCCATCCATCCTCTCGCACTCTAGAAGGCGTCCATATAGTCCAACGCCAGAGAACGCAACACAATCCAGACAGCACAGAGATGTCGCCGAGGACACGCCGCTCCTCAACCATAAACTTAGCTATACCCTACTGTAAATTTGGACCCCCCACCCATTTCTCCTGTGGGGATTACGTTATCATAACTTGGCTTAGCAGAAGGAGGGAGCAAGTGATCAGGACCTCACCAAGAACCATCGTACTAAGCACGTGTGTAAGATCTGCAAGGACAATACTGTGGCTCAGGTGTACTCCTGCGCCAGATCCCAGCTGCATCTCGACCCACATTAATAGCTTCGAAGTATAATATTTATGCAGAATGATTCTAGAAGGCCCAAGTAATTTAGAAGGACATTGTTATTGAGCGTTACCTATATGTTTAAATTCATACTGCATTACATTTTCTTGGCTAAATTTTCGGTGTCCAGAAATTCAAACAAACTCATGCTCTGATATTTGTTCTGGACGATTTTCAAGAAAGTTTAGGGTCATCATTAGACACCAGATATGGATGAGTAAGCCAAGTATGCTCTATTCTCAGCCTGGATGGTAGGAAATTTCATCTGGTTGTGCAGGGTGACGTTGTTTAGAGGTTCGTTTTATTATTGACATTTATTGTCATAAGTTCACTTCCATGTTATATATTACTAAAATTAGAATACAAAATGAAGTTATATATCCAAGGATTTGGGGAACATAATTTACGGTTATAGAATTAAAAATGTTTTGAGTCACATAAAATAAAATTACTGCGGAAATGATAAAAAAAAAAAAAAAAATAAATAAATAAAAATAAAAAATCTGTCTAGTTGTAAAAATTCTGGAAAAAAAATCTTATAAAGGTGGCACTCGTCAATTGCTCAAGAAATGTTTAACGCTGTATACACACAATGCAGAGCAAAAAACCTGTACTTATTGACCACACAATAAAAACTGCTATCTAAATTGACAACAATTTAAATATCCTTGGCAAAGAAAAAAAGAGAGAAAAAGAAAGAAAATATACGTATAATAAACATTAGGAAAAATATATCATAATAAAAAAGACGGACGTTTATAATTATAACATATTTTTGTATTCATTGGGAAGACAGTAAAATAAGGTATAATAAAATTAGCACTAATGTATTTTATATGACTAGAACTTTTTTACAAGTCGACATATTCGATTGATAAGTAGTCAGCTGAGCAGAGAAGGTGAGCTCATGTCGGATTTTAGCGCGTTTCCTTTCTCCCTCTATAAGAAGGAAATCCGCTTATGACATCGACTTCAGGACGCAGTCCGGAAATTGGTTCTCCCGTTGTTTTGTGTTACAGAAATGCAGTCTGCTAACCATCCTGGAATTCAATGACTGTCGTATTGCACTGCGGGTAAAATACGGACAATGAGTATGTACTAACTTACTAATTAAACGAAATCGAAATAAAAAAAAAAAACGAATACAAATATCCTAGTAACGTGATGAAAACGAGCGAGTTAAGAGTTCTCAGACTCTTTACTCGCTCGTTTTCATCATGTTACTGTAATATATGTAAATATTTGATTTTGTACAATATAAGTGTTTCGTCTTGTTTTGTATTTAGATTATTTTCTGTTCCTGTGCAATGATATTTTGTATGAGAACGCGCAAAATGGTTGGGACTTGTTGATCTACTGGCTAAAACTATTTTCTAAAACCCAACAATATCTAAATTTGGTACAAAAATACTTTGTCTCAAATAGAAGTCTAGTTCGTTGTCCAGTCGAATCTGCCTACCGGAACCCTATTTGCTCGGAGAAATTCGCGCGAAAAAAATTGTAGATTTTATGGATTTCTCTTATACACTTTATGTCGGTTTTTGACGTAGTAAGTCAAATGAAATCAAAGGCCATATATATAACCATTTTGATTTTTCTTCGGAGTTTTACAAATTTTCTTTAATATCTCGAAATTGAAGATATTAAGGGTTTGTGCCACACCCCGACCAGTTCTGCTTTGTGTCTATTAACCCATTTGCTGCTGAGCAGAAAAAGGCCGGGTGCGACAGGGCTGGTGCCTCAACAATCACCCAGTGCTGAGTTCTGAAACCAGGTATAGAAGAAAGGTCTGAGGGTTAATGGTCATAAAGCTGACACAGTTTGAGTAGAAGGTGCGTCAAGAATCTACTGGCAATTTTAAGAGTCTTCTAGTTTATTTGGGTTCCGCAACATTCCAGTTCTGAGGCACACAAATATGAGGGGGCAGCAGTTTTTAAGAATCGCGGATCTGTGCTAGTAGCACTGGAGGCGCGCTGCCGTCACCACACACAACTGTGTTAGCAGCAACAGAGGTGTACAATAACAGCGCATAGATCTATCTTAGTAGCAGAAAATGGGTTAAAACATACCGAAGGAATGTAGCTATTCAAAATTCTCTCTCAGAAGACATTTTGTAAATATTCTTCAAATCATAATTTATCCAACCTAGTAGATAAAGAAAATTATACATATATATATATGTATATATATATATATATATATATATATATATATATATATATATATATATATATATATAAACACTGATTTTGTGTCCCTCGAAGAGAGATCAGCAATGTTATCGAAACCTCACTTGAGTAGTGACAGGACTGGTCAAGTACATCTGATGTTGGTTCTGGCATGGTTCAGTTGATACCAATGGTGGATCAAATCCCCAAAGCCAGCCAAGATTGAAAGCCTTCTAAATAATGTGAATAGACCCCACTAAGCTGGAGCCAACTCCCAAGAGAATCTCCGTCAAAGGACTTGCATAGCTTCAGGCCGGCAAGCTAATACCAGATTTACCATAAATCCATTTTGTCATTCCATACTACAGTACTTTCTTCCATCCTGGACAACGGAGCAAAATCTAATAGAAGCATGTGGGTGAAATTTCAAGAACGGCCTGAGGTTTTCTCATATACTTTTTGATATTACCTAAAGTAGATCTATATGTAAATGGGGTTTATATTGAAAATAAGAAAATATTTACTTACCCCTGTCTTTGTAATTTTCCATACCAGAAGAGATCGATTAGATGAAGGCAGCTATTTTACGAAACACCTAGTCATAATGTAATAAAATCCTACACAATTCACTTAATCGTAAGGAAATAAAGAAATATCTGACCATTTCATATTAATACTAGCTGTTACCCAGTGTGCCATGCTACACCTACTTTCTGTCTATGACTCTCCCCGTATCAAGATCTACTTTACCCAGTCACGAAAATCGATCAAACGATGTGAATTTGTTTTAGTTCATAATGTTACCGGTAGAGGCCAGCACAACAGCACTTCATCTAACAGCCGACAGAGGCCAGTAGTAGTCGATTCAAAATGGCCGTCACACTCCGAATGGTTCAGTGTAACCAATTTTTCTTGAACAAAACTTTTGACCTTTTGACCAAATTTTGAAATTTGACTATTTTGACCTAGCCTAGGCGATTTCTCGTATCAAGACCTACCTGTGTGCTAAGTTTGGTCAATATCGGTCAAACGGTGTAGATTTGTATAAGGAACAAACAAATGAATAAATAAACAGACAGACACGTGATTTTTATATATATAAATATGTAAACCAACAAACTCCATCTTTCTCAGATTTTCCCTCTCTGTAGCTCACAATCACACACACACGCGCCTAAGGCTTCTTCTTTGTGCACTTAAAACAATACTAAACATGAACGCTACCTAAATATGTGAAAAAAAATCCGTAAATACACTCTTGTATTTTCATTATTTCCCACTACATACTTAATTAAATAAATTCCATCCTGTTGAACAAAACTCCCTTTATATCATTTATTGAATTTCCAAAATCCCAGGTAGGAACTCGGTATTATCGGTGATGATTTCCACAATTTGGAAGCAGCAAAACCTGTTTGCGCTATCATCTTCGTTTTGTTGACGTTTATATTTTACGAAAATATTGTATCTTTATTCCAAATTTATTAAAATTAATAATTTTTGGAGGACATCCATAATTTCATCAACATCCTTAACCAATTTTTGACTTATCGTATGTTTTGTTAAATGTATCCAAAACCGGTGATAAAAACTTTTACTACCATAAAGTGTTTTGAGATCATTTATGTAGAACCATCATAGTCTGAGAAAACAATGTTCTTTTACTTCCATTTAATGTGCTTTTGGCAGTTAAATTGAGCAAAAACGAGCCTCCCATTAGCATCAGCAAAATTGAGAAAAAGGCTATATTTGTTCTCTGTTTTTTTTTTTTTGTAACAAAACATGGCTGGTAAACGTTATTTAGGAACTTCTAAAATTAGGTAGGTACATGAAAATAAAAGTTAAAGTAATACTTTTATTTTTTTCAATGTGAAATAAAAGAATTTTAATCAAGAATTTTAGGGTTTCGTTTGTTTACAATACCTGAAATACTGGGAAGAAAGAAAATACAAACTTCTTTATATTATCTAGCACTTATCCTACACGGAAGCCCAGCCACCCAAGTAGGTGTTGGAAGAGCCTTTTCAACCCTAAATTATCTATTGAATGATCATAGATATTGTCTAAATTCCACAAACTTACAGGATAAATTATTATAGACATTGAAATAATTCTACAAAATAAGTGAAATGTTCTTTGTTTAAAAATTTTCTTGACTGATTTATTTATTCATTGTATTTACGAGCCCGCAAAGTAGCGACTTGCTCGTTATATTGTTACATTTTATTATAGGCACATTGGCCTATTCAAATTCTAATTTCTTTTGAAAATATTCTTAAGTACACTATAGTATTAACTTACAATACCACATGATATTAATTACAATTTGGATATATTCCACATAATATGCTAATAATACTAATAACTTATAATATTAATCATTAAAATATTAACACTAAAATATTAAGAGTGCTATTGGCCTCGGCAGTCGATGCACTTAAAATTAACCAAAACAAAAAAAATATTAATAACTAATAATACTAATACTAATAATACTAATACTGATAATACTACTAAAATTATTTTAGCTTAAACATACTTATATTTCACATTGAGGTTTAATATATGTTCTTTATGTGAGCAGTCGAAGCAGCCAAGGGGAAAATCAGGCGGCAGGAGCATAGTGTTGACCAAACTATCTCCCTAGTGTGCCGTATGGTCAAGAATCAGATACCTCTACAGTATCTGCCCCTCTGGGCCCTTGTGGCCTGTTACGGGACTGATTTTTTTTTTTTTTTTCTTTATTTGAGCACTTTTAGTTCATCTGGCTAATAGTGGTTCATGATACCTTGCAATGATAATGAATAAATGTATTCAATAATACTTCACCTTTATAATTTATTATATTATAATTTATAATATATAATTTATTATATTATAAATGTTTTTGGTTTTTAAATGTTGAATAATGGTGTCTATATGTGGGCTACCTTTAGTTAGTATCTCTCGCATGTCGTGTGGTAAGTCTAAGTAGTCCCGTTCTCTGCAGTCTGTCAGTATGTGTTTTACTGTCAGTGTCACATTACAGATTCTGCAGAGTGGTTCGTCTTGTCGAGTCATTAAATGAGAATGAGTCAAGTGTGAATGACCTATTCTGAGCCTGGTAACTACAACTTCTTCTCTTCTTGTGTATCGATTTCTTGACGGCCAGGCACTTACGCACTCTTTTATCTCATGTCATTTATTGTCTGTAGTGTACGTCCATGTATTTTGCCATTTGTTTATAATATGTGTTGTAATCCGCAGGTAAGTGTCTTGTAACGTCATTCGCTCTTCGTCAGTTCCTAACCTTTTTGCTGCACGTTTTGCTTCTTTGTCCGCGTCAGTGTTTCCTGGGAAGTTTGTGTGTCCAGGTAGCCAGACCATTTCAATGCGCACATTATGACTTTGTAGTCGGTGTACTTGTTCAAAAATTTGTGTTATTATTGGATGTGTTTCATACATGTTACTTAGGGAGAGCAAAGAACTTAATGAATCCGAATAAATTAGGATCTTTTGGTTTGGAAGGATTATTACATTTTGAAGAGCTAGTAAAATGGCATGTAATTCGGCAGTGAAAATGCTAGAGTTTTCTTGACTGAAACCTGATATAAAACTCAAAAAGTTATTTTATAAATTTTACTTTTTCAAAATGGAAATAAAAGTAAAAGTTTAAAAAATATTTTTTTTAAAAATAAAAGTTAACAATTATTTTCGACCCCTGATATGTATATATATATATATATATATATATATATATATATACCCCCCCCCCCCTTTATTTTTTAATTCCCAACCCCGCATCTCAAGTTCACCGGCTGTCACCATACTTTCACAAGATTCTTCCACACATCTCACGTATATTAAGGTAAGTAGTTAATATGAGTAAGATAAAAAAAATTGTGTATTATGTGTAACTCTTGGTGGCTCCGTAGCTAACCAGGAACGATAAAGAATGGAGTGAATTGGAATAAAGTAGAATATGTAGTTTAATTTATATTTGAAAAGCTTTGGCAATATAAATTACAGGTAATTTTTAAAGAACGTTTTCTTCCACTCAATTTTCAAAACGATCATTACGTTAAAGTTTTGAAAGATAAGAGGTTTCAGTTCTTGAGTAACCAGGCTACTCAAAGGAAGGCAACTCAGATTGAACAGAAAGTTATTCAATCTATGAATGAAATAGTTAGAGTGATCTTTCAGTTCGATGAGTTATTGGAACTAATTGAATTTCTCTCTGAGCTCTAACTGGCAAGATAAAGTTAAAAGGAAATTACCTGGCTCGACGAACGAATAACAAAGTCTAAGAAGACTTCAAAATATTCCTACCAAATATGGAAAAAGTGAAATATTGATATGTATATAAAGTATTTTAATGTACGTACATAATAAAATACTTGAAATTAGATACCTCCAATTGTTTCATTTGATTTCCCACGTCAAATTACCGACAAAATGTTTTTACCCGGCTTGAAGGATTTATTTATTAGCATTCGCAACTAAAACCACAAGGATGGACTGGACGTGGAGTACCTTGGCCACCCCGAACACCTGAGCATGACACCCATGGAAATCTTCGTATAGGGAATCTGAAGCTAGGAGTTCATTTGGTGTCAGTCAACTCAAGAGATCAATTAAGAGACCGAATCAAAGATGCATTGCACCAAATATTATAAAACAATGTTTAGCTGCAATCTTTCAAGTAAGTGCTAGATGTAATGCTTGCAATTCTGCAAGAGGGCAACATTTTGAGAAATATCTACATTAAATAGATGATAACATAAAAAATTAAATAAATAAAATTACACAGTCTCTTGTAGTCAATTAAAAGGTTAAGAAAAAGTCTCGTTTATTAGGCATTTTTCTGTCTGGGAATCGGCGCACAAATTCTCGCACCGCTTCTAAAGCATTATTATTGCAGAAACCGTACACAAAACCTATATCAGCGTCAAGAGATTAGTAATTGGATTCTTGAAACAATTCGCAATGACAATTTATTTTCATTAAAAATATAATTAAGTAAGTACAAAAATTAAAACTTGTTTCGTTTCTTTTTTTACGATTTTCTCTAATAAGAAGCAAAAACGAGCAAATCTCTACAGGTCTTTTTGTCTTAGTTTTTCGGTCCCCTATACGGCCCTGAAGTTTTGCCATTTAAATTCAGGACACCCTGCACATTTATTCATAAGAAAATACAATATTTCAATAAATCAAACAAAATACAGTATTAGAATATTACATTATTATTAGAATATTACTGTATTATTAGAATAATACAGTACAGAATTAGAATAATTCTCGGTGGATAAACATTGCATAGAGCTGATAACTAAATCCAATCTGATCTGATACAATGAGTTCATCTTATTGTGATTATTCATTTTTTGCTCTCTAAGTTCGGCATAGTATTTACTAACAATTTATTCAAAATCACAACAATTCCGGTTGCTTTAGTTGAAATTGTTGTTTCACATTGTTGTTGGGTTTAAGGGTTTTGGTCTTGGAGTGTTCGATTCTCTGCCTGAGGAATGGGCAAACTCGGCCGAACAGTAAGGAACTATTCCTCAGCCAACAACTCAACCCTCGAATAGGCTTTATTGGCCAAACTAATAAGCCCCTCTATTCATTTCCTTTAGTCCGGGCACCATGAATATGACTTTAACCGCAATTGTCTAAATTTACATTTTCAATAAATAATAATTAACCATGTGGATTAAAAATGAAGTCTTTTTCGCAGGAGCTGCACCACTAGGCGCATTCCTCACCACGTTGGTTAGTTTCGTATTATTTCTGAGCACGCGTGTATATATATATATATATATATATATATATATATATATATATATATATATATATATATATATATATATATATATATATATATAAAATAATTTCCGGGGGGAGAGGGGCTGGGAGAATTTGGGGTATGAAACACTAACAATATAGAACATGGAAAAGTTAGCCAACTAAAACGCTATTACACCCAAAAAACATTATTTTTTCTGATCTGATTAAATATATTTTTAAGGTTTTATGACAAAATTTTACCGATGAAATAAAAAAAATCTGGGGGGACGGCTGCAGCCCCCTCAGCCTCCCATCTTATATACGCCCATGTTACTGAATACCGACTTAAAGTAACCTATATATAATTAATAATAGTTTTCCCATAAAAAGCGTCTGTTTTTAAGGTTATAGTTCGAAAACTTCTCCTCATCGAAAAGTAGAACAATAGAATGAATTGAAATCATTAAAACAGTCCTAAATTAATTAGATAACAAATAATTGGAGCTGCAGAAGTTTTGCCTAACATAAATAACACTTTTCCCTGATGATTTTAAGTTTGGCCTCTTCGAGTTTAAATTCCTTTCCTTTTTAAATCCCGTAGACAGGGGATCTAAAATATTTTTAAAGTTTTTCCTAACTTATGGAATCCTGTCTTTTCTGGTTAGGTTCAACATTTTAAGATATAATACTTTATAAAAATACTCCTTATATATATATATATATATATATATATATATATATATATATATATATATATATATATAAAACCTTTTCTTTTTCTTTTATTTAAAAAAAAAATGTTTTGAAATTCCTTTTCTTTTTTTTAAATTGATATCAAGCGAAATATCTCGGCGTCGGAATAATAGCTACGAAACATGATCTCTAAGTACACAACAACTGCTAAAACACAAATAAGGTCGTTCAGAGGGACCCGAACTACGCAAAGGGGTTGCAGAAGAACCCCCATTCAATAGCCAAACTGTATTTTTAATTAACACTAGTTGATACAAGAGTGACTATAACTTACAACACTTCGCAAGAAGCTGTCACAGCGATGGCTTTCAGTTCCTAAGAAGAAACGGCCTTGTCAGGAGCGTGGCTATTAGGCCACGGGGCATGCTGGTGAGTTGTCAGGAAAGTGGCTGAATGGTTTACGAGTCCCTGAAGAGGCATCAAAAGTGATGTGAAACCGGTATAGTAATTTTAATGGAATTTCTAGTGTGTCAAACTGTTTTTATTTTGTTAGTTGCCAATTTTTATATATATATATATATATATATATATATATATATATATATATAAATATATATATATATATATATATATATATATATATATATATATAAATATATATATATATATATATATATATATATATATATATATATATATATATGGCCTCCCTGACCTTCCCTAGGCCAACCCAGCCTTTAATTAATTTAATAATGGGTACCTTGGTTGGTGGTAATGACTCTAGGAGTCGAAGCAGCCAAGGGGAAAATCAGGCGGCCGGAGCATAGTACTGACCAGACTATCTCCCTAGTGTGCCGTATGGTCCTGAATCAGATACCCTTATAGTATCTGCCCCTCAGGGCCCCTCGTGGCCTGTTACGGGACTGATTTATATATATATATATATATATATATATATATATATATATATAAATATATATATATATATATATATAGAGAGAGAGAGAGAGAGAGACAGAGTGTCTATTGAAAAATGTTTTGAATCGTTAGAGATATCGCAAAGCGCTAAGGACCTTATTTTTGCCTCTAATCGATACCTTTCAGATGCTTTTTAAATCCAAAAATTTAGTTTTAACTATTAACATAAAAATATGTGCCACCATTTTATCGCTAAATACTAAGCAATAGAAAAATCAAAATACACGTGTTTCTTTAATTTTTTTTCAGTAGTTTTCAAAACTGTATTAAGAGCGTGGGGGTCTCCCGTGGTCTAGTGGATAGCCCGCTGGATTCATATGTGGGAGATGGGGGGTTCGATCCCCACCGGCGGCAGTAATTATCTCATCTCAGGGCTCGCTGAGAAAATTCCTGGCTGCACCCTGGAGGCCGGCGCTAATGGCCAAGATTTGTCGATGCGCCGTAAAAAAAAAAAAAAGAAAAAAAACGTGGGATAAAGAGGTAATTTTTGGATTAATAGCTACAATAGAAAAGCCGCTCACGTAATTGTGACATTAGCGCAAGGTAAACTGTATTATTGCGCTAAATGTGCGTAGAGAATTCATTTGAGTTGAATCCTCAAGCATCAAATATTTGTCATTTATGATCAGCTTCGGTCATACCAAAAGAAGAAACTCGGTGTTAATATGAGTTACAAGGAGAGCACATGTGGTACTGTTGGCCCCCTAATGTGATATTGAGGACCCGACGCGTGAAGGGCCGATTTAGAATAACGTTTTGTAATAATATACGGATCCGATCGCCATCACCCCCCCCCCAACCCCCATCTCACTTCTCCACTCCATAAATGCTGAAATACTGAATAGTTTATTTGTACGGCAGGTGCTTTTAGCGTGATTGGTTTCCAATCAGACAGCCTGATACGGAAGTGAAAATGTACATAAAGAATCATTTTTGCCAAAACCGGTTAATAGCAAGGAACTTTTAATATTGTTGTTGTGCTTGATTATCATAATGCGACTATGTTGCTGTAAATTCTTGATTACTCGTCTTCCACCATTTATGATTAGTAGGTTTTTAATTCTTCCAAATGGGATAAAAACGAAAAGTACGCCAAGATAACGCAGTTTCTGCGAGCCGGACTTTCTGTAAGTGCCGGAAGACAACCATTCTTGATGAATCTGACGATGAACCCCCAATATCCAGATCTTACAATTTTACTTTATCCCAAAAAAAAAACATAAATGTGAAATAGAGGCCAAGTTCCTCCCCCCACAAAGAAACACTCCCTTCCCCAAAAATATCCCCTCCTAAAACCCCACAAAAACGCCTTACCATCCTATACTCCAAAAAAGTAGTATGAGTTTGTGTATTAAGTGCACCATATTTTCAACCAAAAATATTTGCCAATACAAGAGATGATACAAGAAAGAAATGTCCAAGTTCATTACTTGGAAGACCCCATAGTTACTTGCTAAGAACAGTAAAGACACTTCAACTGACCTTTAAAAACAACAATAAAAATACTTATATCCAGTTACTAAAATATCACTTTCCTCAACCAGGTATATTCTTAAACTTGGCAATCTTTAGTTTTCTAGTGATAGACAATTTAACCTAGCCTATGATTCTCCCCGTATTAAGACCCATCTGTGTCCCAAGTTCGGTAAAAATCGGTCAAACGGTACGGAACAAACATACAGACAAACAGCTGGTATAAGATTTTGACCGAGCCCAGATGCGTCTAATGGTTTCTTAAAACATCAAATATAGGTTCTTCATACCGAGACGATTCATTTGATACCTCACATCATGGGTTTCGGACGGAAAGGCGTGTTTCCGAAGGAAGTACAAAACTGGCACGCCCCCGCCCCGGAAGCGGAGTCAAACACAACTTTTCAGGATTTTTCGATTTTTTCCTTTAATAACACCTCCATATCTATCATCATGCAAAATTTTAAGTCTCTATAATCATGGGAAGTGCCTAATAATTTTGATTTGAGTCAGTGAGTGAGTGAGTGAGTGAATGAGTGAGTCCTATAAATCCCGATTTTCGATCGCTTATATCTCAGAAACTATTTGATGTAGAATTATGAAAATTTCCAGTTTTACTCACATCTAGTAGTATAATACCTTTGTAAAATTTCATAACTTTATCTGTACCTGGTTGAAAGTTATGAGAGAGTAAAAATCGGCTCTAAAACCTCCTGTAATATACACACAGTATGCTTAGGCCCAGAGTTGGGCAAACGTTAGCGCGCGCTAAAAGCTGATACCTCTCCGCTAATTTAGCGAAACAGTAGAAAGCCAGCGCTAATTATTAGCGCTGGCTTTCTACTGTTTCGCTAAATTAGCGGAGAGGTATCAGCTTTTAGCGCGCGCTAACGTTTGCCCAACTCTGCTTAGGCCGGAACTTGGCCTGGCGCACTACCGTGCGCCTAGATATCCTTTATTTTTCACGTGACTCTTGATGAAAACCAGTCCAAGAAACAATTACTTTTTTCCCCTCTTGGTATCGTTGCGGGTTCAGCGCAGGGATATTCCTGTGAAAAGGGTAGAACCCTTGTTTTGCTGGTTGAAAAGACTCGGTCGGCACTGGGACGAAGCACTGTAGCTTCTACTCGAGAGACGAATGGCCTTATTGACAGACTGAATAAATAGTTGGGTGAGGAAATTCGCAGACGGTCTCTCTGCTCCGGCAAACCAACTCTCATTCTGGAGCAGCTGAAAAATAGTCGACTCATTCCACTCGAGTCAAATCAGAGCAGTTGTAAGGAAAGATGAGTTTCTGCTGACTCTACGCTTAGAATTTTTCCGTCACCCAACATGCACCAAATGCGACAAAAAATCACAGTTGAACATATACTTACAAACTGCAACAAATACAACCACAGAAGACATTACAGGACGTTTTACATGACTAACAAACAATCCAAAAACTGCTCACGTTCATTAGACAAATCAACATTTACGAACACATATAAAGTTCCGAGCTGCCAATGACCCACTAGGGTAGAGGCAGGATAATTAAAATAAAATAAAAAAATAATGCTATTTTAGTTCAAATTATTTGTATCGAACCTTTTCATAATTGCAAACAATTCACTTTCCTCATGTCAAAGGACCCCCCCCCCCCCCCACCAATTTGTAGCTCATGCAATGTGCTGCTCACTGTGAAGCACATCTTAACTAATTGCCGGGCCTATGAGCAACTGAAAGAGCAACAACAACTGTCTGACTCCTTAGATGAAATTCTAGGTGATCATACCAAAAAAGTGGAGCGGCTTTTTGACTTTTTAAGAGCCGCCCAATTAATGGACAAAATCTAGACAGAACATAAAGAACCGAAATGCTCGTTTGTTTGTTTCATTTATATATAATTTTTATATATTATTTTACTAACATTATTCTTTTTTCATTTGATTTTTATTATTATTCTTTTATTACATTTATTAATATGTTTTATTATTTTCCATTTTGTTTTATTTTTTATTTTATTTTTTTACAAGCAATTGAGCATTTCTCGTTTGTCGTTTGAATTAATAAAATCTGCAAATAGAAATATTATTGATAGCAATTTAATCATAATGTATACATGTTGATACTTATTACAGAATTATAATGAAAATTACCACACACAGGAATGGCGTTAGTGACCTTGACGGTTGACACGCCATCATAATAATTAAATAAAAAAAAAACAAAAAAGCACTTTATTTTTGGAAATCGTCGGTGAGACAAACAAAACCCCTTCATCATCAAGCCAATCATGACAGTCTTCCTTTTCCGCACTTCCTTTTCGCTTATGAGCTTCCGACATAGCTTCATAGCTTTTATTGATTTCAGTACGGTTCCGGTCCGCGGCGCCCAATAATAAATACCTTTTCATTTATTAGTAACAAAAAAAAAACAACACATGTGCTTTCAATCTGTCCAACTCCTATAAGAATATCTCAAAAAATACCCTATTTATAACCGACGATAATTACAGTAAATTTGGCAAGAAGGATGCCCGGCTCAGCGGGTACGTCGGTCAGGGACTCGGGGGACCCTGCAGCAAACGTGTTTATTTATCTGAAACATAGAAATTTCAAAATCAGAACTAAACCTTTAGAATTTCTGTTCCAAGTTTATCAAGCACATTAGGAAAAAGCATGTAATGGAAAAGCGCTTTGATGTCGAGTTTGTTATGAGCCAGGTTTTTTTTTTTTTTTTTTTTTTTTTTTAAGACTAATTCGGAAGATTGCAATTATCATTAATATTGCGGCTGCTGTAATGCGGCGGATCCGTCCTACGGGCTTGAGGTCTGAGGTAAGGCATCTGAGGTCCTTCCACCAACTCCCTCTATACAGCCATCCTCTGAATGGAAATCCCCAATAGCAGATTGATCAACAAAATTCGATCATCGCCCCTCCCCTCTCTTCCAATGTATTGAATTATAATAATAATAATGGGCCGCTATCAGAACTGTAATTATTATCTGACTAATGACCCGGCTTTCAGAGAGTTGATGTGAGAGAATGCCGGCTTATTGGGGTCAATTTGCACCCTTCTGAGTGAAATGGTTAGCTAAACTCTGCTTATCCACTAGCTGAGAGCACTTCCACGGTTAGTATCAGTTCCACGGTTACATGCTTACTGCTGGCAACATACTTCACAGAAATTTCCCTTGTGTCTGTCTGACACTGTATACACACCAGGGGTTAACAATTCCTTAGGGGTCAGCTTTAAGTGGCTTCGTCACGCGTTAGCAATCCTAGCAAAGTATATGCTTTGATAACCGATGGCTACAACTCTAATACCGTGTATAAAGAAGCATTACTGTAAAGTCGATTTATTTTAAATACCCAAAGGACGGTGTTTATAATCTAAAATAAACCAAATTATATCCAAAAAATGCTGCCCTAAGTCACTATTCCACGCGGAAGAAGTAGGCGGCTTGGTACTTGAAACGGAGTTACTGGTATACGTGTAAAATGACATCTCGGGCATTTGGGAAAACGAAAGATGCAAATGAACGTAGGTTTTTCATAGCGGAAGATTGAAAGCAAATAATCCTGAAATAGAATCATAATAAGAACTATTCCGTACGGATATATTGAGACAAATAAATGATTTCTGAAAAATGCAGCCGTCCCCAACTGCTGAAATATCCTTTTCCTCTTTAGTTACTCTGTAAAGAGGAATTTTATTTTGCGCGTCTCATGCTTTTGAGTATAACATACAATTGTTATAATACCATCATTCGTCGTAAATTTTAATGTCATCTTAAATCATGTGTTTACAAAGTTTGTAAGTACTAGTACTTCGTAGGTATGGAATTGTTCAGTTTCCTTTCTGTGAGGACCATATAATTCTGTTTGGTACTCGTTTATTAAATTTATAAGTGTCGAATTCGAGATGTATTACTAATACTCTGATTAAAAACTGCGAAACTAATGAAAATTTTCTTTATTAAACCCTTTCTCGTGCACTAAATTTCTTGATAGCTATTAATGTCTTCTAATTCACATAGATGAAGGAATTAACTCCCAGATTCCATTAAAGGAAGAGGCAGTCAAAAAAGAGTTTATAATAATAAATAAATTAATAATACATTATACTGTTCTTGTTATTCCGCAAACACTTTTCGATTTGTAAAGACATTATAGAAGAGACTAATTGAGGAACCACATTACCGCTAACGAAATTGTGTTTGTGTTTAAATGGGGTATGTAGGTCGAGGAGGAACAGCTTGAGTTGTAAGCGAAGTTTTAGTGGTTACAGAAACATGGATCTATCAACTCACTCCTTGTGGGTTTGTCTTCACGAGCAAAGGCACTTATCATAAAGGAAGACGTGTCCAGATGAGTGCTTGGTGTTGGAGGCAGGAGAGGGAGCTTGGAACGATCGATACAGTCACAGCATGGCCCACCTCTTCCAATTTCAAACCTACAGCTTATCCTCCTCACCACGCCCCCCTTCTCATTTTAGAAATTAGTCGTTGTGTTTAGAAGGAATGTGCGGGAGACCTTGGTGATTTCACGTACTTGGCAAAAGTGACAACTAAAAAAAAACTCAACTGAAAATGTGTCACTCTTGCCTATGTAGGGGGAATAGCATCGGGACAGGTAGTGTGACACAAGTGCCCTCTGGTGTACAAGCTCTGAAGCTAGTATATACATTTTTGATGGTTGATAAAGAGATATTTACCAATGTCTTTCATAGCCATAAATGAAAAACACCGCTTTTGAGTTGTGTCACATTAGAAATACTAGTGGCATTTATTCTTGAATACCAATGTTCACTGGCGCAGGATGTTATTCTCTTTCTCGTTTTGGAAATAAGCACTATTAAGAGGGCTTAGAAAAAACACTCAGTTAAGCTTGCTCATTTGATATGCCTGGCTAGATTAACTGAATCACGAGTAAAATAAAATACCTGTGGACATTTTGGACTTTTTCTTCCTTCTGAAGAACACTTTCTACCATCCAGCAATCCTACAATGATTGAAGCTAGTCATGCTGTAGCTGTAACGACGTCGTGGCACTTGAAAATAGGGAATTGAAAATAAAATACCTGTGGAAATTTTGAACTATTTCCATCCTCCTGAACATCAATTTTTGCCATCCAGCAATTCCTACAATTACTCCCATGTCTTATTAAAGAAAAATGTTGCCCAAAATATTTCTCAAATTGAAAATTAGTACTTCTGTTTCGAAAGAAATCCCAGTAGAGCTTGTTCATTAGTTGTACTTAGCTAGTTTAACCGATTCACTGGCGAAGAGATGATGCTATTTATTCTTGAAGACCAATGTTCGCTGGTGCAGGATGTATGCCTCTTTCACGTTTTGGAAACAAACACTTGTGTTTAGAAAACACACAGTAGAGCTTGTTCATTAGTTGTACTTAGCTATTTTAACCGATTCACTGGCGAAGAGGTGATGCTATTTATTCTTGAAGACCAATGTTCGCTGGTGCAGGATGTATGCCTCTTTCACGTTTTGGAAACAAACACTTGTGTTTAGAAAACACACAGTAGAGCTTGTTCATTAGTTGTACTTTGCTAGTTTAACCGATTCACTGGCGAAGAGATAATGCTATTTATTCTTGAAGACCAATGTTCGCTGGTGCAGGATGTATGCCTCTTTCACGTTTTGGAAACAAACACTTGTGTTTAGAAAACACACAGTAGAGCTTGTTCATTAGTTGTACTTTGCTAGTTTAACCGATTCACTGGCGAAGAGATGATGCTATTTATTCTTGAAGACCAATGTTCGCTGGTGCAGGATGTATGCCTCTTTCACATTTTCGAAACAAACACTTGTGTTTAGAAAACGTAGAAAACACACAGTAGAGCTTGCTAATTAGATTCGTCATTTAAATTTAGTTAAAGAATAAAATACTAATTTTTGTCTAGCAAATTAAAAAATATACTATTTTAATATTTCCTCACTCCTTTTACTTTGTCCATTGTGTTCAGGAGACAGTAATCTCACTCTTGACGCGGCCAGTTCAGATCCTGAAGGAAGATTTTTATTGGTGGTCTTTCTTGGATATTATTTAAGACATTTGGATCGCCCAAAAAAAAAAAAAAATTATTATTCTACTTTATTATTCGAGTTCCAGAATGAATATTTGTTCAATTTTGATAAAAATATAGTTAGCCAAACAAATTGTAGTGGAGCTTACAGTCAGATTATATTTTGCCGCGGCAGAGGAGTCCGCTGTTCTAAAGTTTTCATGGAATTTTCCCGCGGTAAAGTCAGTAGTATGTGTCCAGATATTGATAAGATAACACACGAATACCTCATGACAAGACTTGACAAACCAATTTGTGATACATGCGATACAGACTTCACTGTAAAACACCTACTTACGGAGTGAAGAAGACGACAAAACGTAAGTATCCCACATGACATTTAAAAATTGAGGACCAGCAGCCAGCACATAAACACAATACTTTCTTACTTGCAGGACACTAAACTATACACTCGCATTTGAAGACATCTACTGAATAACCAGAGGCTTCCAGGCATTTACAAAACTCAATTTAAAAAAATTTATGAATTAAATATCCATCTCAATGCTGGTTCATTAGACCATACAGGTACTACCTTTAAGGAGTGAAATCGCAGTAGATTCGAATCACTTATAAATAAATAAATAAATGATAAGATAACAGGAGTATTCGGCATCTCAGCAGATCAAGCTGGAACGCCCCCCAGCGTTTTGTTCTGCAACCTGATCGAAACGCACTAAAGCCTGCGCAACATGGCGGTACACAGGAATTCACGCAAGGACTGAGCTTATTCGTAGTTTTAAGGCCAGTATCTCCGCATAGAGATCTCAGTTAGTCGCGCCCTATGTTGGCTTATTATTATTTATGAACAGTTCTTTAATTTATTTATTTATTGACCGACAGTTTTATTTATTGATAATAATTAAATTTTATTATTTTATTTATTCAAGGGGAATGAAGTATTTTATTTATATTATTTTGTGACAACGACTATTATTTATTATAATCAGTACATGAAATATATTATAATCACTATACGAAGACACAAGATTGATATATTAGATAAGGGAGCCTCTGAGTTGTTGGCAAAGCTGATATATCAGTATAGAAAGGAGATAAACATTCACATAAATTTTCTGATATCTTTGTATTTACTATATGCTTTGTTATTTTTTTCTTCGCATTTTCGTTTTTAATGTAGATTATTGTTAGAGATAATCCTGTAAATTCTATAATTTTATTAGATTTACATTAGAAATTAAATAACAATTTGATGTATCTCACTAACTGATATTGTATACTAAAACCATAGTGAATGTATAACATGTATATAAAGTATAAATATTTTGTTCATAAAATTTGCATATTTGAAACAAAAATGTAATATAAGCAAAAAATGTATGTTATATGCAAAGCATGGAACATGCAGAATAAACTCCCCTCTCTATGGGGTTACCATAGACAGGGGAGTTTATTTATTTAGGGAGACTTTTATTTATTTATTGTTGGGACGTCCTGGCACACGAACATACGATTCATATCCTAACAAATTAATATAGTAACTCATGAGGATTACGTATTTGATTATATCTTTTAAAATGTTTCTGGGAGTTCTGGAAAACTATAAAGTTATTATTGTTTAATTTCTTTCAAATTATGTTAGGTCAAAACACAAAGATAATCTGAGCAAACGTATTGAAGTATTTCAATTATCTAAACAAATGATTGATCCTTAAGCAGATGTTTTTTGTATTTTATTTTAATGTACCTTCGTAAACATACAAAAACACAAAAAAAAACGCACGAGGCATTTTAAAAGTTCTTTGCTTGGATATATTTTTAATCCAGTTTATATGAGAAACCTTAAAAAGTTTCCTTCAGGACTGCCTATTCAAATCCTATCCAACGTTACTCATCTTGAGAGTTAATGGCTTGTCAAAATTATACGACGCTTGTGCTTTGTAGATTACGACTCTCGTAACTTCCTTTCCTCCTTGGGTTTAGCCCTTTAAAACTTTCGCTTTCCTTTATGCATTAACTTTTTTAAGTGAAGAGAGTTTAAGACCTATATTTCGCCCTTACATACCCGTTTGTTTTTACATCAACACGAATCTATGAATTGGATAAGTTAGCAAATGTATATGGCAGATGACTTCGGAACATTTCTAGATAGGCCGCACGATATTAGAAAGGTTAATGTTAAGATTTGAGAACATAAATCAATTTTAATTGGTAGTTGTTTATATTTTAATCAACACTTTAAAAGGACGTTTGGTTTCGAAACTAATTAAATCAAGGCGTTCTAATGTCTAAAATATTAAGTTTTGCGGATTTGTTAGAAAACCGTCTTGTTACTAATCATAGCCTTCTAAAATAGCAGGTTTTGCGGATTTGTTAGAAAACCGTCTAGTTTCTTATCACAGCCTTCTAAAATATCAAGTTATGCGGATTCGTTAGAAAACCGTCTAGTTACTTATCATAGCCTTCTAAAATATCAAGTTTTGCGGATTTGTTAGAAAACCGTCTTGACACTTGGAATAGATTTCTAAAATATCAAATATAAATCTATTTCACAGCGGTGGAAAAAAGCGTCCAAAATTTACACACATGTTTTTTTTTAAGCAGAACGTTTTCGGGAACTTAGCCCCATTTTCAATGGCCTCTGAGAATTCATAAGCAACAATGTTTTTGAAAACAATTTTTTTTTGTTGTTTATGAAATGTTTGTATGAAAATACAGTGATGTCTGTGGAAATTATGAACCTGGCGATGTCTTGAAATTAAATCTGAAACTTCGAAAATAAAAACTAATTTTTATTTTTAAAAGTTGTTATATTAACTGTCATGTTCTACCGCGACAATTTCCACGCCAGTAACTTTTAATACTTGTTATATCCTTGTATTACTTATGAATTTGCTTAGTGTTCGAGGAATCATTTTTTAATCATAGATTTTAAGCCCTCGTTAAAATTATTCGGTAGACAGAAGTTTAAACAATGCAAATTGCAAGTTCTACCGGAACTAATTTTTCGAAGTGACTCTCAAAAAACGGAAGCTAAATAATGGCAAAACATTACAACAACTGATTGATAGTATGATTTAGAATAGATTTTGTCGGAGTTTGATTTGTTGTGTTGCGAATACAGTAGGGCGGAATTTGAAAATATCCCAATTCACACGAGCAATAACTTACGAATGGCGTCTCATATTTTCAGGCTCCCTCAGAACAAATCTTGTTTGTACTTTTATCAGCAAAAGGTGTTCTTCTTTCTTGTCTCGAATGCGAAATCTCGTCTTATGATGAAGTACAACAGTTTCCACGATAAAATTATTTTTCAGGATATTCCATATTTTCGAAATGTAATTTCCTCATTCCATTTTGAGAATACCTCCAGCTTTAGAGGTGGATGCATTGCTAAAAACATTGACCCGTAAGCCGTGGACCAATACTAGACTGATTAGAAAAACATTAAAACTTAATGGAGAGTTGGGTGCTAGCCTCCGACCAGGTAGGACGTGTCTAGTGCATTGTGTTGCTTGGGACCGGCTTCTGCAGAGGATTACTTTTAACAGGTAAAGAGGTTTGTTTACACTTTCTGTGCGGTCTCTCCCCCTGGAAGGAAATATCCAAGACTTTTACTTTTATGAGCCATTGTCGGCTCGGACAGGTAATGAAGGACTGATCTCAAACAACCGCCCAAACAGTAAATAACTAGCGGAGACAATGCGATCTAAAGGAAATACTCCAAGCACCTCTAAAAACTCACAGAAGGGACGAGCACGCTTATCTCTCCCTACTAACTCCGAAGAAACAGACATCGGAAGACATATCAACGACGGAATCAGTTTCTGAAACAGAGATGCCACCTAATAAAACTCCCTCTCCACAACATGTTAAATCAATTAACAAATCACCAGTTTTCACGCACAACAAGTTTTCAATCTTACAAGATGTAGATCCAGAAGATCCACCAGCTCCAAAGATTGCTCGCCCTCCTCCAATTTTTATAAAAAATCTAAAAACCTTTGAGGCTCTTTGTTCAGAGCTAAAAAATACACTCGGCGGAAAACCGTTCACTTGCGTGAACAGATTGGAAGAAACAAAAATAATGGCGAACGATTCCGACTCCTTTCGAGCTATCATTAAATATCTCGATAAATCGAAAGCACAGTACCACACGTACCAGCTAAAAGATCAGCGACCCCTGAGAGTGGTTATTCGCGACCTTCACCATTCTACACCCGTAGATGTTATCAAGAATGAACTGTCGAACGATGGTTTCACCGCGAGGCAGGTCATCAATGTCGTCCAAAGTCGGAGGGGACCCGATGGAGTAGAAAAAGTTCCTCTTCCTTTGTTCTTCGTCGATCTCGAGCGAAGCAAAAACGTAGAAAAGGTCTACGAAATTCAGACACTTTTTTACACTCGGATTAGAATAGAAAAGCCTTATCCCCGCAAAGATCTCGTCCAGTGTAAATCATGCCAATCGTATGGACATACGAAAAACTTTTGCAGATATACACCGAAATGCGTCAAATGCGGAGAAGGACACAGGAGCGAAAACTGCAATAAAAGCAGATCTTCCCCAGCTGTGTGCGCACTGTGCCATCAGAACCACCCAGCTAACTACAAGGGTTGTGAGACATACAAACAGCTGAAGAAGAAGCTGACCCCAGCAAGAAGACAACCAGGAAAACAACTTGAACACCAGCCTCCACCACAAGAAACGCTTCCATCCCGATATGTGGACAGAGAGACATCCTTCGCGAGAGCAACAGGAGGGCCCAAAGAAGACGAAAAAACACATCCACGCCAAAATCTCGTCACTCATTCTTTACCACCCACCGATCATGCATCGCCACCTCCTCCACTTACTGATGTGCCACCACACACATCACGTAATCCAATCCCTCACATACCACAACCACCCTCTTCCACTGATCTCACATCGATTCTAAATTCTTTCATATCCGAATTCCGATCCATTATTACTCCACTAGTAACTCTGTTGAACACAATAATTACAACACTTGTCCCAATCCTATCAAAATGACGTCTTTACCTGACTCCCCTCTGTCCATTCTCCTGTGGAATGCTAATGGTGTTCGAGAACACACTAATGAACTGACTACACTACTACACAATAGGAAAATTGACGTAGCTCTCATAACTGAAACACGACTGACTAAGAAAAAATCTTTTTACGTGACGGGATACCTGACATACCGTACCGATCATCCTGATGGCAAAGCTCATGGTGGTACTGCCATTCTTATCCGAAACAGCATCTCTCATCACCCTTTCCCTTTAGAGTCCTCTGAATCTATCCAAGCTACTGGTGTAAAAATAACCTCTTTCCCTACTTCGTTTACTCTTTGTGCTCTTTACTGCCCTCCAAACAAACCTCTACCTGAACCTGTATTCCTGAATTTCTTTAACTCCTTAGGCCCCTCTTTTCTCGTCGGTGGCGACTACAATGCGAAACATCTGCAGTGGGGATCAAGAATAACTAACTCCCGCGGTCGTTCGCTAATGTCTGTACTTTCCTCGAAATTCTGCTCCACCATCTCCCCTAATTCCCCGACCTACTGGCCAACAGATCCGAATCGAATTCCCGATCTTATAGATTTTTTTATATCCCACGGACTTGGCTCAGTTCATTCCTCAATCACATCTCTAAATGACCTCTCCTCTGATCACACACCTCTACTTCTCTCCCTCTCTCTTCGGCCCCTTCTCAAAACCAGACCTCCCTCCCTTGTCAACGGAACGATTAATTGGAAGCTTTTCAGGTCTTTACTTGAAGAAACAATTGACCTGAAGATCCCTCTAAAAACTCCTGAAGAACTAGATAACGCTGTAAATTCCTTTACTACCTCAATCCAACAATCTGCTTGGAAAGCATCCACTCCTTTTCATCAAAGAACCGTTCCCTCAACAATCCCTTCTCTTCCTAAAGCCATACTCCAACTTATTGGGGAAAAGCGGAAAGCTCGATCCTTGTGGCATAGAACTCATCATCCCGAAGACCGCCGTTCTTACAATAACCTTAGTAGGCTTGTAAAACAGCAGCTATCTTCCCATCGCTCCGAATCCTTTAACACTTTCCTCTCTATCCTTAACACTCATGACAATTCCCTCTGGGAAACAACAAGAAAAATCTTGAAGTACCATCCTTTCTCTTCTCCTCTCCGTCGCGAAGATGGCACTTGGGCCTCTTCCGATGAAGAAAAGACCAGCCTCTTTGGAACTCACCTCCAGATAACCTTTACTCCTCATCCTGATCACAATGACCCAACACATCATTCAAAAATAATCGAATTCCTCGAATCTCCCCTTCCACTATCCTTGCCTCCTAAAGCCATATATCCTTCCGAGGTCAAGCATATCATCACCAAGCTACAAAGGTGCAAATCCCCCGGCTTTGATTTAATAACATCTGAAATCATTCGCCAGCTCCCAACTAAAGCTATCACATTCCTCACATATCTATACAACTGTATTTTCCGCACCACCTACTTCCCACTCCTATGGAAGTTCTCCATTATCATCCTCTTCCCTAAACCTGGAAAACCAACACACTGCCCTTCCTCCTATCGCCCTATAAGCCTACTTCCCATTCTATCTAAAATATTCGAAAAATTACTCCTCAAACGAATCCAACCTATCCTTCACAGCCAAAATATCCTGCCCACTCACCAGTTTGGCTTCCGTTCCCAACACTCCAAAGTACAGCAGGGTCTTCGCGTTGTAGATCGAATATCTTCATCCCTACAGCAAAAAGAATATTGCACTTCAGCGTTCCTGGACGTTGCTCAAGCTTTCGATAAGGTATGGCATGAGGGCCTCCTCTACAAGCTCAAAACCTTTCTTCCCAGCACCCTATACCTCATCCTACGATCATATTTATCCTAGCATTTTCGGGTCCGACAAGGATCAGAGTACTCAGAATATTATCCTGTGGAAGCGGGAGTTCCCCAGGGCAGTGTTCTGGGTCCTGTGCTCTACACCCTGTATACAGCCGATGTTCCAACAAGTCCCGACACCCTTCTAGCAACCTATGCAGACGATACAGCTATCCTCGCATCTCACCCAAATCCTAACACTGCGTCGCAGAATCTTCAGTCCCACTTGAATAAAATTCAAGAATGGTGTAAAAAATGGAGAATCAAGGTGAATGAGGAAAAATGCCATCACATCACCTTCACCCTCCGGCGCAGTTCCTGTCCACAAGTAATCTTCAACAACCTGGGACTACACTTGGACTCCCGACTTACCTGGAAACATAACTTAAAACTTAAAAGACAAGAGCTTAACAGACGATTTGGACAACTCTATAGACTGTTGAACCGCAAATCACATTTAAGTACTGAAAACAAACTGATCATTTACAAATCACTACTGCAACCCATTTGGACATACGGTTCAGAACTATGGGGAACTGCGAAAACATCGAACATCAGACGCATTCAAACATTCCAATCCAAGGTCCTAGGAACAATAGTCGATGCTCCTTTTAATGTTTCCAACATTAACCTCCATAAAGACCTCAATATCCCACTCGTTAATGATGTTGTATTATCCAGATTCCAACGTTTCCATCCTAAACTTTCCGCTCATCAAAATCCTGTAGTCCTCTTCCTATCAAGTGCCACCCACCCACTCTCTCCACCAAGGAGACTCAAAAGACATTGGCCTAGAGATCTGCTGCAGTGACCAAGTGAAGTGTTAGCAATGGCTTTCCCTTTGTTCAAGTGCGACAATTTTCTGTGGCTCGCCGATCTCTCTTCGACTCCAGGCACTGGTCGGAGCAGAAGGGAGCTTGTGTAGGCACCTTTCAACGTCATCTGAGCGTCTTTCTGGCGTTAATGGAGGATGAAGTTGGAAGGCCTTGAGCACAGAACCTCCATATTGTATCATTCATCATATTACAGATGTATTTATATACAGAATGTAATAATCAATAAAGAAATATATAAAACTTAATGTTTAAAAATAATGCATTCAAAATATTACCGCTAATTTCCAAGTGAAAAAATATCGTCATACACAGTTAACAGGTTATAGTAAGACGGTTATGAGAAGGTTTTGCCTCTAAAAACGGCCGGTAAAACGAATGTGATTACGCTTTCATTTTATTAACAGTGTTTCTTACGTTTTTAAGTTCGTTCGATTAAAATGAAAGTCCCGTGTTCTGTGATGCATGAACTCTGCGTCTGTGTAGTAAATATAGGTTTGCCCGAAATACTTTGCGCTTTACCATGGATACTCATGAAAGGTGGAAACCAATAGATATACCGTTGCTATGGACATGGGTTTACACGATATAAGGTAGAGATGGGCGATCTGAATCGATCTTTTGAAAGATCGATCTTTTTAACACGATATAGCGATTGTTTGAATCCATCTCCAAGGGCCGATCTCTATAAAGAATCGATCCCTAAAGGCCGATCTTTTTAAAGAATCGATGCCCAAGGGCCGATCTTTTTGAAGAATCGATCCCCAAGGACCGATTTTTTATAGAGTTGTTCTCCAAGGGCTGATCTTTTAATTAATCGATCTCGAAGGGTCAATCTTTTGAAGAATTTAATACAACTATAACATTATACAAAGACTCAATACCTTCCGTTTCTCCAAATAGAGGGCTGAAGGTAATATAATAAAAATAAGGTTTCAAACTGTGCTCCTAATTTATATAAACATTTTTCATTATTATTATTTTTATTCAATTTTATCCCATTTGATAAGCATATTATAAGTAATAATATCCATATAGGGGGCGAGGTTAGCTCAGTGGTAGGGCACTGGACTAATAAGTTGGAGGACCTGAGTTCAAATCCCGAGCAAGCACTAAAGATTTTTTCTTCTAGTGTCTTCGTTCATGGGCTGAATTCGGCCTCCCTGACCGTCCCTAGGCCAACCCAGCCTTTAATAAATTTATCAATGGGTACCTTGGGTGCTAATCACTCTAGCAGTCGAAGCAGCCAAGGGGAAAATTAGGCGGCCGGAGCATAGTACTGACCACACTATCTCCCTAGTGTGCCTTATAGTCAAGAATCGTATACTTCTATAGTATCTGCCCCTCAGGGCCCTCGTGGCCTATTACGGGACTGATTTTTTTTTTTTTTTTTTTTTTTTTTTTTTTTTTTTTTTTTTTTTTTTTTTTTTTTTTTGTTAATATCCATATATTTTTATATGGTGTAACAGTAGTAATTTCATTATATATTACTTTTGATGAAAAAAAGCCTTTTAGGTTACAGATATATTTTTCATATTATCAAATATTTAAATCGAATTTTTCAGCACGATTCATAGTAGTGATGGACATTTCTCGAATGTGAATCGATTCGAATCGAAACGAAGTTCGAATTTCGTAGGTAACTGTAAGTATTCGTGAAATCCATATCCAGTTTGAGATCCATGAATCCATGAGATCCATATCGAGTTTCGATCCATATCGTAGATCGATCTGAGCTCGCCGATATTTTTGTGGTTCGATCTTTTCGTTTCGATTCGAATCGATTCAAAAGATCTATTTATATCCGGGAATCACCCATCGCTAATATACGAAAACAACAAACAAAAAAATAAATGAACAGATAAAGTTCGTTAGCCAGCAGAATCAGTCTGCCGGAATACTGGTTTTGCCGGGAAATTTTCAACGCTTTTGGCTTTGCATCATAGGGCTACCTGGCCATGGGATGAGAAGATTTTGGAAACACGCTAACATGACGCAGTTCCTGCGGGTTGGACTCTTTCCTCTGCTTATACTGTTTTAAAATTTGGACGTGGCCTGGAAATGGGGAATTATTAAACTGACATTTCTAGCAGATGTAGTAAAAAATAAGATAATAAAATTCACTTACAGCTGACCCGTTTTGATTTTGTCCATAGCTGGGAACTGGGGAGAACTTAGGTTATAAAAGAAGACATATAAAAGAGCATGAGGAAGATATTGTCTCTAGTTAAATATTGATCTCAACAATATTCTTTCATGGAGATTTGATGGTCGGGGATTGGTTTATATTCCTCTTAAAACAAATACTTAGGTCCTAAGGTCTATTTTATTATTGTTATACTTCAATTCGGATCACCGGGTTTGTCAAATTATGATTTATAATTTATTTTTGAGAATATATACTATTAGTACATCCATTGCTAAAGGAATTTGATACTTGAAATTATTGTTAAGCTCAGGATAATTAAATTTAACACAAAACTATAAAGTTATAACTGTTATAACTTAAAATTAATCCTGAACAAAAAAACAATTACTGCATATAAACAAATAACGAATTTATAGAAACTTAAATTCATTTATGTCTAATGAAAAAATAATATAATATTTTAACGAAAACATAGCCTTCCGGTGGACGGAATCTTTTGGTTAATGAACATGGGCTTTTATATAATATAAACATTATATATATATATATATATATATATATATATATATATATATAGGTGTGTGTTTATTGCTTACTAGGTTTTCCCATTGCAAGGTGTTGGGCTTATATTTTTTTATTCAATGGTTGTTTTAGGATGATATCTTATTAACAGCTGACTTCAACGCATACATGTTTAAGGGAATTTTCTCTTCAATCGATTCTCTTGAGTACGGTTTACATTAAGTGTAATGTAATGCCTTGAATGTTCAAGGCATTACATTACACTTAAGGAGGTTTTCCCAGAGATACTTCCATCTTGTAAAGAGCCTGAGTGAACGATGAAAGAAAAAATTCTCGGAGTAAAGAGATGAAGAGGAGAAGAAAGAAAGAGGGACAAGTATAAAGTATATAGGGGCTGTGGTGGAAGCTGGACGGGCCCTGTTGTAGCTACCTTGTCTTCCGGAGCCACAAGGATGTGAATAAATAAAGAGCAGTCTGTAAAGCAGGGAGTGTTTCAGGTAGCCACTGAATAAAGGACGATTGAGAGGAAAGGAAATACGAGAGAGAGAGAGAGAGAGAGAGAGAGAGAGAGAGAGAGACCAATGAAGTCGATGGTGCATATAACGAAGGAAGCGAGCAAGGTAGGAAAAGACCACAGATAGGAAGTGGAGCCCATGGTGGGTGCAGAAACGTAAACATGTATAAGGATGGTGGGCGCAGAAATAAAAGCATGTTTAAGAATGGTGAGCGCAGAAACGTAAGCAGTTATAATGATGGTAGCGCAGAAACGTAAGTAGGTAGTGGGATGGTGGGCGCATAAACGTAAGCTGGTATAAGGATGGTGGGTGCAGAAACGTCAGCTGGTATAAGGATGATCAGTGCAGAAATGTAAGTAGGTGTAATAATGGTGGGTGCAGAAACGTAACCATGTATAATGATGGTGAGTGCAGAAACGTAAGCTGGTATAAGGATGATCTGCCCAGAAATGTAAGTAGGTGTAATATTGGTGGGTGCAGAAACTTAACCACCTATAAGGATGGTGAGCGCAGAAACGTAAACAGGTGTAATGTACGTTTTGTTTTATGTTCTCTTCAAACATATGATGTATTTATTTTTCTAATTTACAGATAATTTTGAACATTTCAATTCCGGTTTTCTAGTTTTAGCTTGAATCAGACCAATTCGAGTGCAGTAGATGGCGGAAGGAGGATTTTTTATTTAGGATTTTTATTGAAGAGAGATTTTAGACTGTAACATATTTTTAGGGATGTGTTAGTCCATACGTTGAATAGTTTTATTCCATATTTCACTCTTGGAAATGCTCCTTTAGCCGAGGGATCAACATTGATCATTCCACCTGACGGAAATATTTTTCCGTCATTAATCTTTCTTTTTTTTTTTTGCGAGATTCATAACTAGTTTCCATAGTTTCAACAAGCAGACAAGTTGACTAAAAAAATCTATTTACCTTTACTTGCTAGAAAAGCGGGGGATTAACACTCGTAGGTGCCTTGTTTGCTCTTGCCACCCTTGCCGCACATTGGGACCAAACGACATATCGTGTTTCAAAAAAGGCTACAGCCTCTAAATATTAACTCATATAAATGCATTTCTTTAAAATCTAATAAAATTTAGAACAACTTTTTTTTCTGGGGTCTCCCGTGGTCTAATGGTTAGCGCATTGGATTCATAAACGGGAGATGGTGGGTTCGATCCCCACCTCCGGCAGGAATTTTCTCATCTCATGGCTCGTTGGGAAAATTCCTCGCTGCACCCTGGATGCCGGCGCTAATGACCTAGAAGTAGATGCGCCATAAAAAAAAAAAAAAAAAAAAAAAAAAAAATTTTTTTTTTTTTTTTTTTTAATTTGTTTCCCTTGTTTATTAAATTGCGTGTAAAGAAGTTAAAATTATTGAAGTATTAGAATTGAACGTAAAATAACATTTAAAAAAAATATTTTTATTCGCGTTTCTCGAAATCGCCTTTACGCAATTACCGCCTTACAATTGGTTACATTCGTTTCATTACGCCTGAAAACGTATATAAATTGTTGCTGCAAGCCTATTGTCGCAAAGCTAGGATTTTTTCGCGCGTATTTCGCCTATAAAACCATGTTCCGGTCATATGCATGCCCGGCGTCATAAGCGGGTTTCCTCCCTATGGTCGAAGAAGGTAAACGAACTAAAATGGCATTAGTGCACATAAGTGAAACTAAAGGTGAATAAATATGTTAGTTTGAGAGGATTACCTAATTTGAATAGAGTTGAATCAGATTTTATGGGCAGTTCTATTAATCTTATAATATGAAGGAACAAGGACCTCGGATTCTCAGATAAGGGTTACATACTTGGTTCAATCTTCTATGAATGAAAAGGATAACGTTAACGGATCAAAGATTTGTTAAAATGACCTACAAATTAATTCAAGGTAAGATCAGTCAAATAATTGAATTGATCAGCAAAGAAAAATGAGATATGGTATTCTAAAAGTCCGACTCGCAGGAACTGCGTAATCTTACGTTTCGTAAACAGAGACAAAACCCCATTGAAAAGAACAAAAATAACAATTTTGAAGTTTTAAGCTCTGATTTCTCGGATTAACATCGGCTCATCGAAAATTACATTTGCACCTTTTTTGTAGTGAATTTAGTAAGTTTTCGAATTGGGAAATCGTGGTAAGTGGAAGATGATCCCACTTACCACGATTTCCCAGCCGTTTTTGAGGTATTTTAGAAAATCCCAAAACTCATGCCTACAAATGAAATATTTTATTTATAGTACTTCCTTAACTCCAAAATCTAGATTGTTAGTATTCCATACCCCCGAAATGGTCCCAGCCCCCCCCCCCGAAATTATTTCCTATATACGCCCATACAAAAATTGGCTCCGACCAGCAGTATTAGATTTTTTCAGGAATATTCCAAAGTAAATTACTATGGTATAATAAAACATTTTCACTCTAAAAAATTGGGATGAAAACTAAAACCCGGCTGTTGTATAACTCATAGTTGCCAAAAGAGTATTTTGTATATTTATAGAAATATATGGAAAATTAACAAATACTGCACAAACCGCTAAAAAACCGCTATGTTTAAACTTACTTTTAAAATTGTAATTATTATTTTAATTATGGCCTTACATGGATGTGAGTGCGTTTGAGTGTATTAGGGCGGACAAAAGAACGAGAGAGGGTAGGAGAAAATTAGCCCCAACAAAAGTTCATAAAAAAGCGGGTTAAGTACATCAAATAATTCTCTTGTTTCCCGAATTACCCACAATGCTGTAACGTTAATTTAATTTTTTTTTTTTTTTTTTTTAATTTGTTTCCCTTGTTTATTAAATTGCGTGTAAAGAAGTTAAAATTATTGAAGTATTAGAATTGAACGTAAAATAACATTTAAAAAAAATATTTTTATTCGCGTTTCTCGAAATCGCCTTTACGCAATTACCGCCTTACAATTGGTTACATTCGTTTCATTACGCCTGAAAACGTATATAAATTGTTGCTGCAAGCCTATTGTCGCAAAGCTAGGATTTTTTCGCGCGTATTTCGCCTATAAAACCATGTTCCGGTCATATGCATGCCCGGCGTCATAAGCGGGTTTCCTCCCTATGGTCGAAGAAGGTAAACGAACTAAAATGGCATTAGTGCACATAAGTGAAACTAAAGGTGAATAAATATGTTAGTTTGAGAGGATTACCTAATTTGAATAGAGTTGAATCAGATTTTATGGGCAGTTCTATTAATCTTATAATATGAAGGAACAAGGACCTCGGATTCTCAGATAAGGGTTACATACTTGGTTCAATCTTCTATGAATGAAAAGGATAACGTTAACGGATCAAAGATTTGTTAAAATGACCTACAAATTAATTCAAGGTAAGATCAGTCAAATAATTGAATTGATCAGCAAAGAAAAATGAGATATGGTATTCTAAAAGTCCGACTCGCAGGAACTGCGTAATCTTACGTTTCGTAAACAGAGACAAAACCCCATTGAAAAGAACAAAAATAACAATTTTGAAGTTTTAAGCTCTGATTTCTCGGATTAACATCGGCTCATCGAAAATTACATTTGCACCTTTTTTGTAGTGAATTTAGTAAGTTTTCGAATTGGGAAATCGTGGTAAGTGGAAGATGATCCCACTTACCACGATTTCCCAGCCGTTTTTGAGGTATTTTAGAAAATCCCAAAACTCATGCCTACAAATGAAATATTTTATTTATAGTACTTCCTTAACTCCAAAATTTATCAACCTTAGATTAGATGAATATGAAACGTCTGGAACAAGTTTCAACTGAATTAGTTTCAGCTAATTCTGCTGCAGCCCCCTCCAAAATTTTGTTTGATCGAGAAAAATGTGTCATAAAACCCTTAAAAATAAATTAAATAAGATCACTTAGTTCATAAAAAATGTTTTATTTTGTGTATAATAGCGTTTTAGTCGGCTAAAACTATACCAAGTTCTAGATTGTTAGTATTCCATACCCCCGAAATGGTCCCAGCCCCCCCCCCCGAAATTATTTCCTATATACGCCCATACAAAAATTGGCTCCGACCAGCAGTATTAGATTTTTTCAGGAATATTCCAAAGTAAATTACTATGGTATAATAAAACATTTTCACTCTAAAAAATTGGGATGAAAACTAAAACCCGGCTGTTGTATAACTCATAGTTGCCAAAAGAGTATTTTGTATATTTATAGAAATATATGGAAAATTAACAAATACTGCACAAACCGCTAAAAAACCGCTATGTTTAAACTTACTTTTAAAATTGTAATTATTATTTTAATTATGGCCTTACATGGATGTGAGTGCGTTTGAGTGTATTAGGGCGGACAAAAGAACGAGAGAGGGTAGGAGAAAATTAGCCCCAACAAAAGTTCATAAAAAAGCGGGTTAAGTACATCAAATAATTCTCTTGTTTCCCGAATTACCCACAATGCTGTAACGTTAATTTAATATTAAAAGCCAGTACTGGTAGTTCCCAGAATCTACTGTAATAAATTAGACGACACATTTGCCCATTCTGGGAAGCTTGGAATACCTTTGCTCAGGTTTTCATGACCCCGCATTGCTCTTTCCTTTTACACTTCCTGGATTCAAGGACTAAACTTTGTATTCCATGATTCCCTCTGGATCATATTTATATCCTTCAGATTACATCCTTCAGAGTGATAAACCTCCTATTTCTTGTCATATAATCCATAAAATATAGCCAGGGCCGCCATATCTCAGTGCTGGGCCCAGGACCAGATCACGGGCCCCCACATCTCAGAGCCGGACCCCCACTTCTCAGAGCCAGACTGAAAAATCTAGAACTTTGCTATAGGGCTCTGTTCATTTTAAAATTATTTTCATCTTGAGTTTTAAGCGGAATGAGAATAAAAGCCGATAATCGGTGCAGGAAAGGTCGCTTTCGCTATACTGTTTTTTTTTTACGACTCGTAATGAAATATACTATTCTGGGACTGCACTTGTTTTGTCTTTCATGTACATTAAAAAAAAATATCCCATTCCAATAAATACAGGCTACGCCCGTCTATATTTCTACACCGAATTCTTTTTACAAGCTCATAATCTATACATTTTTTTTTCCAAATAGCGAGGCCCGGCCCGGGCCCGGGACAACTGTACCCGGCAGACCCCCCCATGTGGCGGCCTTGAATATAGCCATGAACGGTCATTTATGCAGTTGCTTCTCCTAGGGCTGTAGCAGTCTTTCTCCCATTTAAAGTTCATGGATTCTAAGAGTAAATATTCCATGGTTCTTCGTGGATCGTAGGTATAGGCTTCGAAATTTATGAAATATGAACAAGCCTGGTCACTATGGCCTTAGAATAAAGCCTTTTTCCAAGTTTCTTATGTTTCATCCTTACGACCCATGTAGCTGCAAATCCTAGGCTCTATTCTATGTCTCGGATGTTGAAAGGGAGCAAGCATATTTTTGCGGGAATATCTTTAGAATAACTTATATAACAATAATTGAAGTATGCGTAAAACGAAAAATTCCCGAAACATTTTTTTTTAAATATTAAAAAAATCGAAAAAAAACCGTTTAGGTCCGAACGTATACATTCTCCCCAAGGCGTCAAAATACTCTACTATTTAGAAACGATTCACGGGTTTACGAAATATCAAGTATAATAAAAAAGTGTAAAATATCGACATTATATATATCTTTTTTTTCGGAAGCTTGAAATGCTTTTAGGACTTTCATATTTTTGGAAGAACATTTTCATTATATATTAAAAAAACAAAACCAAATTTCGTTTAAATCGGTTTGATAGTTTTTGAATAATAATTATGCAATTGTTGTAGCAGTGAAAATGTTGAGACTTTTTAAATTGTCGCAAACTCCAAAAGAAGTGCTTTACATATTTCAAATATTAAAAAAAAAAAAAAAAGAAAAAAAAAAAAAAAAAAAAAAAAAAAAAAAATTTGGCACTCAAGTTATTCAAAACATTTTACAAATTGAGAATCGGTCAATTTGGACGTCTTGAGGAATTGTTAAAAGTTTTTAACGAGTTGAATATCTCCACGAATGTCGAACCAAATTGAAAACAATAAACGACGTTGGAGAGTGCTCAAAAGAACTCTTAATTTGACACTTTAGGTTTTCGATTATGTTCAGTAGATTCAGGGATATGAGTTAAATTAAGCGCCGTTTTGAGCACTGTCTACCGCTGTTTAATGATTTCAATTAGGTTGAAAATTCGCGGAGAAATTCAATTTGTTAATGACTTCAAGCAATCCCTAAAGCTGCTCAGTTTGATCAATTTCGAATCTGTAGAATGTTCTTGAAAGCGTCAGTTCTATTTCACATTTAATTGTTGTTGTTTTTTGTTTTTTTGTTCTGTTTATTTTTTGGCCCGTCTCCTCTCTCCACAAAAATTAGCGTGCTCTCCTGCAAGATCTAAATATAGCTTCGTTTATACAGATGCACCCTGGACTATTTTTCGTACTTCTAGAGATTTGTAGTTCATTTTGCTTCTCTTAAATTTTCCTAAGTGAATTTTGCATTAACTTTATTTTTAAAAGTTGATGAACCATTTATTATGAAGCAAAAATTAACTTTTTTTGCTTTGGAGCTAACAGGTTTATAATGATTTGATGTAAACAAAAATTATAATATGAAGGAATAAAGAAGTTTATAATTAACTTTTTTGGTTTCCCTAATGTGAACTGAGTGTCAACATTTAGTAAAATAAAAGTGTAATGATACTCTGGTAAAACCCATTATTTCCAACTGGCTTACGATCCGTTAAAAATCCGAAGAAATAATGTTTTTCTTTCCTTGAACGGGTTTAACGACGATAGCTAGTAAAAATAAAAGAAAAAAAAATGTAGGAAGAGCTCTCGATGGAAAGAAGGGCTAATAGGGGAGAAGGACTGCTGAAAAGCTTCGAGAGAACCTCTAAAAGCCAGGCTTAGCGGGGGGACTCCGTTTTAATCTGATTAATTTTGTGTCAAAAGCTCAGGGCTTTAAGAAAACAATTATAATTCCATCAGTAAAAAGGGCAACAAATCGGAAAACGGTTGCCGAGGTGGCGTCTTATGGGGTAACA
The DNA here is from genome assembly GCA_946811695.1 of Gonocerus acuteangulatus. Taxonomy (NCBI): domain Eukaryota; kingdom Metazoa; phylum Arthropoda; class Insecta; order Hemiptera; family Coreidae; genus Gonocerus; species Gonocerus acuteangulatus. Next base: position 81,674,255 of record OX328132.1, on the reverse strand, counting down.
TTTATTTATGGTGAATTGTAGTGATAGTGGATTGATATTTATAGGTCCAAAAATTGCAAGGAAAAAAGGACTAATAAGAACATGGACTGCGCTATGAGGGTTGGTGGATTTTGTTATTGGGTATTGGGGAGACGCAATCTTAGATGCATTTCAGGTGCACATTGTAAAACTATTAGCTAGGATAGATTTGGTTTAGTCAAGGGATAGACTAGCCAAAACGATAGATGGCTTTCATTTCATTAGAAAACTAGTTCCAATCTTAGAGGCATTTCAGATGCACAGTGTAACTCGATCACCTAGGATAGATGCGGTTCAGTCAAGGGATAGGCTAGCCAAAAGGATAGATGGCTTTCATTTCATTAGAAAACTAGTTCCAATCTTAGAGGCATTTCAGATGCACAGTGTAACTCGATCACCTAGGATAGATGCGGTTCAGTCAAGGGATAGACTAGCCAAAAGGATAGATGGCTTTCATTTCAATAGAAAACTAGTTGCAATTTTAGAGGCATTTCAGATGCACAGTGTAACACGATCAGCTAGGATAGATGTGGTTCAGTCAAGGGATAGACTAGCGAAAATGATAGATGGCTTTCATTGCTATAAAAACTAGTTGAAATCTTAGATGCATTTCAGGTGCAGAGTGTAACACTATCAGATAGGATATAGGAGGGTTGTTTGATTTCATTCCTGGCGTATAATAATCTCAAGGTTGGATGCATTTCGGCTAAGGGATATTCAAAAAGCTAGGTTTGAAATAGTTTAACACAGAAAAATCATAGAAATAAATAGATAGATGGATAAATACCGGAAAAAAGGGGGTCATCCATTTTTTATGGGCAATGCGTAAATACCTTTAAATATTTAATTTAGAATAGGCTTGGACTAATTTCACCAAATCGTACTTATGGGGCCCCATTTTTCGAAATGCATTATATGGTATGCTATGACTATTAATAAAGACAATATGAGTGAAAATCACAAAAAATAAATGACTTTAACCTGAGAGAAAATTACTAGAAAGTGTAGATTCATTACAATCCAATAGAAATACTAGATGTTATAGTCAGAATAGACTCATATTTAAAAACTATGCCCTATTCGAGACTTGATATTCATTTAGCAAAGATAAATAAATTGCATTCTTTTACTATAGCTTGATTAAAAACGTTACAAGAGAGGAGGCTCTAGATAGTAATACAGCCGGTATAGAAACACTAGATGTTATAGTCAGAATAGACTCATATTTAAAAACTATGCCCTATTCGAGACTTGATATTCATTTAGCAAAGATAAATAAATTGCAATCTTTTACTATAGCTTGATTAAAAACGTTACAAGAGAGGAGGCTCTAGATAGTAATACAGCCGGTATAGAAACACTAGATGTTATAGTCAGAATAGACTCATATTTAAAAACTATGCCCTATTCGAGACTTGATATTCATTTAGCAAAGATAAATAAATTGCATTCTTTTACTATAGCTTGATTAAAAACGTTACAAGAGAGGAGGCTCTAGATAGTAATACAGCCGGTATAGAAACACTAGATGTTATAGTCAGAATAGACTCATATTTAAAAACTATGCCCTATTCGAGACTTGATATTCATTTAGCAAAGATAAATAAATTGCAATCTTTTACTATAGCTTGATTAAAAACGTTACAAGAGAGGAGGCTCTAGATAGTAATACAGCCGGTATAGAAACACTAGATGTTATAGTCAGAATAGACTCCTATTTAAAAACTATGCCCTATTCGAGACTTGATATTCATTTAGCAAAGATAAATAAATTGCATTCTTATACTATAGCTTGATTAAAAACGTTACAAGAGAGGAGGCTCTAGATAGTAATACAGCCGGTATAGAAACAATAGATGTTATAGTCAGAATAGACTCATATTTAAAAACTATGCCCTATTCGAGACTTGATATTCATTTAGCAAATATAAATAAATTGCAATCTTTTACTATAGCTTGATTAAAAACGTTACAAGAGAGGAGGCTCTAGATAGTAATACAGCCGGTATAGAAACACTAGATGTTATAGTCAGAATAGACTCCTATTTAAAAACTATGCCCTATTCGAGACTTGATATTCATTTAGCAAAGATAAATAAATTGCATTCTTTTACTATAGCTTGATTAAAAACGTTACAAGAGAGGAGGCTCTAGATAGTAATACAGCCGGTATAGAAACACTAGATTTTATAGTCAGAATAGACTCATATTTAAAAACTATGCCCTATTCGAGACTTGATATTCATTTAGCAAAGATAAATAAATTGCATTCTTTTACTATAGCTTGATTAAAAACGTTACAAGAGAGGAGGCTCTAGATAGTAATACAGCCGGTATAGAAACACTAGATGTTATAGTCAGAATAGACTCATATTTAAAAACTATGCCCTATTCGAGACTTGATATTCATTTAGCAAAGATAAATAAATTGCAATCTTTTACTATAGCTTGATTAAAAACGTTACAAGAGAGGAGGCTCTAGATAGTAATACAGCCGGTATAGAAACACTAGATGTTATAGTCAGAATAGACTCATATTTAAAAACTATGCCCTATTCGAGACTTGATATTCATTTAGCAAAGATAAATAAATTGCATTCTTTTACTATAGCTTGATTAAAAACGTTACAAGAGAGGAGGCTCTAGATAGTAATACAGCCGGTATAGAAATACTAGATGTTATAGTCAGAATAGACTCATATTTAAAAACTATGCCCTATTCGAGACTTGATATTCATTTAGCAAAGATAAATAAATTGCATTCTTTTACTATAGCTTGATTAAAAACGTTACAAGAGAGGAGGCTCTAGATAGTAATACAGCCGGTATAGAAACACTAGATGTTATAGTCAGAATAGACTCATATTTAAAAACTATGCCCTATTCGAGACTTGATATTCATTTACCAAAGATAAATAAATTGCATTCTTTTACTATAGCTTGATTAAAAACGTTACAAGAGAGGAGGCTCTAGATAGTAATACAGCCGGTATAGAAACACTAGATGTTATAGTCAGAATAGACTCATATTTAAAAACTATGCCCTATTCGAGACTTAATATTCATTTAGCAAAGGTAAATAAATTGCATTCTTTCACTATAGCTTGATTAAAAACGTTACAAGAGAGGAGGCTCTGGATAGTAATACAGCCGGTATAGAAACACTAGATGTTATAGTCAGAATAGACTCATATTTAAAAACTATGCCCTATTCGAGACTTGATATTCATTTAGCAAAGATAAATAAATTGCATTCTTTTACTATAGCTTGATTAAAAACGTTACAAGAGAGGAGGCTCTAGATAGTAATACAGCCGGTATAGAAACACTAGATGTTATAGTCAGAATAGACTCATATTTAAAAACTATGCCCTATTCGAGACTTAATATTCATTTAGCAAAGGTAAATAAATTGCATTCTTTCACTATAGCTTGATTAAAAACGTTACAAGAGAGGAGGCTCTAGATAGTAATACAGCCGGTATAGAAAGAATTTTGCTCTTTGAAAGACTAGATAGGGGTACTATAGACGCATTGTTTTCAGTTCGAAACACTGCATATGTCAACAGCAAAGATAGGCGCATCCTATCTCACAAAAAAAAATGCCACAGCTCGGTTCAAAAATTATGTTGCCAAATTGAAAACACCAAATGTTGTCTATTGTAAAAGAAAAATAAAACATTCAACTATTTTGGGTGAGTGGACTCATTTCATTATTATATCTTGTTACTAACAGTATATACAAATACACAGATTAATAATTCTAATTAAAAATACAACAGTCAGGGTTAGATTAAAATTTATTTTATATCCATTGGAAGTCAATGTAGAAAGCACTAATTTTAGATGACAAGTTCAAATTAATATGTCAAAGTTTGAACTTACTTACTTACTTACTTAACTGGCACACAACCCATTGCTAGGTCAGGGCCTCCTGAATCAGCTTCCGCCAGCTGTCCCGATCTTGTGCAGCAACCATCCAGGTCTGTACGCCTAATAGGGTCCTTGCGTCACGTGCAACTCCATCCTTCCATCGGAGCTGCGGCCTCCCATGTCTTCTGCTTCCATGGAGCACTTCTTCCATTGTCTTCCTTGGAAGTTCTGCTGGATCCATTCGAGCAACATGACCGGCCCATCGGAGTCTTCCCACACGGATGAAATGGACAACATTTTTTTCTTTGTAAGCCTCATACACCTCCAGGTTAGTCCTTCTTCTCCATGTCCGGCCATCGCATACACCCCCCAAAATGGATCGCAGTATCCTTCTTTCTTGAATTAGGAGTGCCTGCTCATCCATTTTGGAGATGGTCCATGTCTCTGAGCCGTATGTCAACACTGGTCGTATGAGGGTTTTATAAACCAGCAATTTTGTTGACCTATTTATTACTTTACTCCTGAGAAGACTCCTGAGGCCAAAAAAACAGCGAGTGGATTTAATAATTCTAGATTTTATCTCGTCTGTTATGCTATTGGCTATGTTTACATTGCAGCCAAGGTATGTAAATTCTTTAACTTTCTCAAATGAGTAGGAGCCAAATTTTACATTTTCCCCTGGCTGTGCTTCCTGCCCCATTGCCATAAATTTAGTCTTAGAAACATTAATTTCTAGGCCCAACCTCCTTGCAGCTTGGTCCAAAGCTTGAAATGCTGCCTGCACATCAGCAAGGGTTCTCCCAACTATGTCTAAATCATCTGCGAAACCCAGTAGCTGGACAGCTCTATTGAAGATAGTCCCGTTGGTTTGAATGCCTGAATCCCGTACAGCTTTTTCAAGGCCCAGGTTGAACAGCATACATGCCAAAGCATCACCCTGTCTCAGACCTTTCCCAGAAACAAAGGGTTGGCTAATACCAGCCTTCACGCTGATCATGCACTCTACTCCATCCATTGTTGCCTTACACATGCGAATCAGTTTTTTGGGGATATTTAGCTCTTCCATGGCGGAATATAATTTGCCCCTATCAACGCTATCATAGGCGCTTTTGAAGTCTATGAAAAGGTGATGGGTAGTGATATTATATTCTCTGCTCCTTTCAAGTATCTGGCGGAGGGTAAACACCTGATCAGTAGTGGATTTTCCCTTTCGAAATCCACTTTGATACGGCCCGATAACTCTCTCCGCAATCGGAATGAGTCGTTCATAGATGATTCGAGACAAAATTTTATAGTTCAAAGTTTGAACTCAGTTCTATATTGAGCTTGTACTTTGTATTACTATATTTATTAGAAAGGTGAGAGCTCAACCTCAAAACAACAATACGACCTGTACCATATTACGACCGCTAAATAAATCATAATTCTGGCTCACACAAAAAAAAGTTGTAATTTCCAAATACGCCATACATATATTCTTATGTATTACGAAACGCTGAATCAGAATCTGGAGTCAGTTTCACCCCATGGCGTCAGGTTTAAGGGCATTTGCAGTTCAAATTTCGTATAAAGTCTTTTAAGAAGAAATAACGTGAGCTTCCATGGTTTCGAGGGTCCCTGAATTTGAATCCGAGATCTGTTTCACTCCATCCACACAACATCAAGGTAGTTTCAAGGACAAATATGTTGTTTTTTTTTACAAGAAATGATTCTGCAGTCAAAATTATTTTTTTTTTGCAAAATAGACATATTTTTCTTCGAAATAACCTTCATTTTTTGCCGATGGGGTGAAACAGACCCCGGATTCGAATTCAGCAACACTCAAAACCACGGAAGCTCTATTTATTTATTCGTAAACGATTTCATACGAAATTTGACCTTCAAATATATATATATATATATATATATATATATATATATATATATATATATATATATATTAACTCTTGGGTATCCCAAGTTGGAGATATTTTTGTCACTTTGGATTCTCTAGATACATGGCTAATACAGGACCCTAATTTAATCAAAAGGTGGATTAATATCATTTTAGAAGCCCACAAAGCAAAATTACTTAGTACTGATCCAGAGAAAATAAATAATTCCGTTTTGCAAATTCCTTTCATTATCCCCAGGCCTACCTCACCATGGGGCTGCCTTTTGTCATTGCAAAAACCATAGCTCAAATAACACTGGATATACCAGACCTGGTACTGGTATAAATATCAATAACAAAAAATATATTTGTTACTAATATATATAAAGTAACATTAGGTTCATTAATTGTATTCTCTTTTATAGCTACAAAAGTCATAACAAAGCAAATTTTATATTTAGTAGGAATTTTGAATTGAAATTGCACGACCAGTCAGAATGACTCGTCTGGGAAATCTAGTGTTAAGAACAGCCAGTAACTACAATACCAAATTTTGAATAAAAAATGTCCATTTTTCTAATAACCCAAAGGAAATCTGCACCCTCTGTAATATTAACGCATATGAAGACATTTTCCATTGCCCTATTTACTCCCCTATTACAAGCCAATTCCTCCAGTTTATCAACCAACCTACTGATAAGTTTCAATTACACGAAGCGTTAAACAGTGCCTCAAAAATTGAATACATACATATTTATAACTACATAAAAACTCCTTGAAATTGTGAGGGTCATTAATTTATGTTTGATATAATAATAATAATAAAATAAATAAAAAAACAAAAAACCTCCGTCCGTTTTTTGCACTGTTTTCTCTAAGTAAAAATTATTTTAATACTTATATCTTGGTTATAAAATTGTATTATATATTTAGAAAATGTATAGAAATATTCCTTAAATTTAATGCATAGAAGTTGTGTATATTTTTAGTTAAATTTTATTATTTCCTACTTACATAGGACTAAAAACATTATATAAGCATTACATTATATGCTTGCAATGAGGAAACCTTTTATTCAATTAACAAATAAAATATAATAAAATAATATATATATATACATATATATATACTTATATATATATATATATATATATATATATATATATATATATATATATATATATATATATATATATAAACTATGAGAGAGAGGCTAGAAAGGAGAATGTTGGAAGGGTAGATAAGGAGTTATCGGAGATTGAGTTTGAAGAAATATACACAGCCCAGCTGTTTATCTCACCACCTCTCTCTTTCACAAATAATATTAGGAGATTCTCGCTTCTTTTATATAAACAGTGGGATATCGATGTTCATTTATATTCGAGGAGTGCGGCTACAGCCCTTATAGCGTCGAGTTACCTTATAGAATTTGATGAGACTACAGGAGAGAATGGAGCCTAGTATAAATACTTTTGAGTTCCCATCTAAATCTTTTTTTTTTTTTTTTTTTTAATTTATTTATTTCGACCCCATACTACACCTATAACATCTTACCGCTATTGGAGTGAAAGATGGAGAATTAAAATCAACCCGGAAAAATGAAAACAGGTAACATTCACTCCCAACCGGAGATCATGTCCTTCTGTATGCCTCAAAAAAACTCCACTACCACCATCCAGCGAGGTTCGATATTTAGGATTATACCTTGACAGCCGACTGACATGGAACCCTCACACGAGACTGAAAAGACAAGAACTGAACAAAAGATACGGACTACTTAGACGACTCCTTGGCCCCTCATCTAAATTATCGATTCATAACAAACTTACAATATATAAAACAATTATTCAACCCATATGGACATACGGACTTGAACTCTGGGGATGTTCAAAAACATCCAACAACAACATAATACAGGCATTCCAGTCAAGAGTCCTTCATAAAAATGGGTAAATGCCCTTTTCTACGTCTCCAACAAAACCCTACACAATGACCTTAACATCCCATTTGTCCTTGACCTTGCTAAAACCCGATTCCAAATGTTCCACTCCTAATTGTCTTGCCATCCTAATCCTGAAGGTCTATCCTTATATTCCCAATCCCATCCAGACAATCCTCACAGGCGGCTCAAGAAACAGTGGCCCCGAGACAATTTACTCACCTGATTTTATCGTGACCATTAAAATATTTACTGAAACATCTCTGGAAGTGCCAACAATGGTTGTCTTCTTCCATATTTTGTATGTTTTTTATTTTATTTTACTTTCACCGTTTTTGTCAACTTGTACATAATATCTGCACCAACAAACTTGATCATTGTACTGTTAATAATTTGTACAGATTTCAAATAAATAAATGAAGAAATAAAAAAAAAAAAAAGATAGTACCCCTATGGTGCGGAAGTTTTTTCTGCTTATTTCTTGCAATTATTGGTATATCATGTGCGTCTAAATTGGTAAATAGTTTTGACTATTTTGTGTAAAAAGCAGGAAATAATCATGAAATAGTTTTTTTGGGGCTGATTGGCCATTCTTTGATACAATTTTTGTATATTTTGAGTTTGTGTGCATTAGTATATAAAATGAGTGTATGACTGTGTGGTTATCGTATGTAGATGTGCCAATGTCAGTAAGTTTGAATCTGTATAAGTATGACTTAGTATTTTCAAAACCATATGCATGCATATTTCCAAAACTTAGTAGGCGTACCATTGTCGAAATCACATTACTTTTGTGTATTTTTTCACACAATATCGCCAGTTATAAAGATATATTTTTTATCTTAATATTTCCTCTTCTCTCAATTGATTACCAACTCTGGCCCATACCCAGCATATTCGTTAATTTCTTCAACAACCGTCTGCTATGAAGTTTATTGTACTCACCTAATCATAAAGATATATTTTTATCTTAATATTTCCTATTCTCTCAATTGATCACCAACTCTGGCCCATACCCTGCATATTCGTTAATTTCTTCAACAGCCGTCTGCTATGAAGTTTATTGTTCTCACCTAATCATAAAAAAAAAAAAAAAAAATCAAAGGAACTAAGCAATTTCTATTTTCTAGGATTCCGAAATTAATATGTAAGTGAAAACACTAGTACCTCTGCTCCCTTATCGATCTCGGCGAATTACTGTACATAGCGACCGCATTAGGGCCTAAAACAACTTGACTAATTGTATTATCTTCGTCTTAGCAAGCCGGAGAAACCAAAGTTATTCCAATTTCTATTCAAAGCTAATATAATTATGATCGACAAGTTTCCCACACAAAGGCGATTAGCTATTGGAGCAGTCCTCCAGCAATGCGAACCCAACCAATTGTCATTGAATTACAATAACAGTTGGTATGCAGATACAATAACAAGAACGCTAAACTGTTCGTAGTTTGATTACAATCAAACAAGAAACAGTAATTTCAGGTTGTTCGTCTTAACGTGAACTCTTTTTTATATAGCGTTGTTAATATAGGGGCAAAGATCGTCGTGTTTGTATATTCTAGCACGCTTCACTTCCTGCGAATATACTCACAAATCTACTCCTGTGATTAACTAGTATTAATTAAATATAATTAAAAAAAAAAAAAAAATTATTTTACTCCATCAAGTTGATGCCTGAATGGTCTAATGAATCAGGAAAAATATTTAAACTTAAATACACAAGAATAAACTCCACAAAAGTGGATTCTATTTGCTCATATTATTGGTTTTTATGCTGAAAATAGATTTTTAACCTGAAACTTTAAATTCTAAACAGCTGATTTGCAGCAGCCATATTTATTTTATTAGTCGGAACGTTCCTAGATTGAGCCTCAAATGTTCTGTATACATAAACGTTTCTTCTGATTAGGCGTCATATGACATGAAATATGTAGAGAACAAAATAAAATGAATAATAGTCACTAAAATGCAGGGTTCGAAACTTATTGTTAACTTTTATTTTAAAAGAGTATTTTTAAAACGTTTACATTCATTTTGAAAGTGTAAAAGTTCGAAAATAACTTTATGGGTTTAAACTTTTTTCCAAAAAGTTATTTTTTACTTTTATTTTTCAACTGAAGTTTTAAAGAAATTGTAATTAAAATCCTTAATTGGGATGAGTTCAAAGGAATAAATTAGAGCTACTAATGTTTATTTTTTGTATTGTATCAACAATTTTAGATAAAAAAATATAATTTTAAACTAAGACACTTTTCACTTATTTTTAAGACTTAATTCAATTTTAATTTTGTGGATTTTATATTATATCTATTATTATTTAATATATACTTTAGGGTTGAAAAGGCTCCTTCAACACTTGAGTGACTGGGCTGGGATGTGTAGGATAAGTGCTAGTTAATATAGGTATCGAAGTGCGTATTTTATTTCTTCCCAGTATTCCAGGTCTTATAAACCAATGAAACTCTAAAATTCTTGATTAAAATACTGAAAACTTTTATTTCACATTGAAAAAAAAAATAATAGAATTACATTAACTTTTCTTTTGATAAACTTAGTTTTAGGAGTTCCTAAATAAATTTTACTCAAAAAAGTTTTTTTAACAGTTAAATTTTAGGTTTTTCGATAAAAAAAGTTTTTTTATCGATACCTGCTAAAAAACGATAAAAAAGTCTCAAAATATTACCATAGTAATGTCTAAAAATGTTCAATATTTGGCAGAAAACCGTTAAATACAAGCGAAATAATTATTATGCTCTCATTATCGAAGACCTTAAATGAGAACTTGATTGAAAATGCAAGAAAATTAAAACATTTTGCGAATAAATATCAGTTAGGATGGAAAATAACTGGATGGAATGAACATTTATTTTTCCCAATATTCGTTGAGTGGCTCGACAACGGTGATTTAGGGTGTCGAGTGGGAAGAAGAGGAAACTTTTTTTGGGGGCTGATGAAATTTCCCTTGCCTCTCGGGGCGACCAATAAAACCATTTGGAACAGTTCGGGGTACGTCCAATAATATACAAATGTCAGAAAAATAGTCAGTTCTCGATATTGAACTTTTAGTCCAATATTCTGTATTGTTACTTGGAATGAAAATATTATTTATTAGCCTTTTTTCTGAGCTCTGAGATTTGAAAAGTAATTCGGGTGAGCACATTATGACAAACTACTAAGATGAAACAGTTCCCGCGAGTAAAACCTTCTTAATAGAATTTACTGAAAAATAATTTAAAGGAAAAATTAACGGAATAGATAGACCAATTAATAAAACTAACTCTACGTGTAACACATATTTATTTGCTTTGATAGTTTCACGCACATTGGACGCCTCTTCAGGAGCTAAATGTTCTCTTTATTTACAGTTTAACTAGTCCAGGCAACGAACAGTTATAGATGGAAATTTTTGGAACACAAGTTTTGACTTCGTAACTTTGTTTGGGCTGGATAGGAGGTGAGCATATCAAAAGTCCTCGCCCGTAGCCTTTGTGCCGAGGGGAGGGGGGGTTTAGAAGGTCCCATTTTTCGGGCTTTCACTTATATCTCGGAAACCCTGCGTCCTAGCGACATGACTAATCTATAACAAATGAAAGCTCATTAAATTTCCTACAAGTTCAATAAAGTTTTTTGAGATATCTTTAGTTTTCGAAATATCCGCTCTTGAAAATCTGTCATTTTGCGGAAAAACACTTTTGCCGCATATTTTTTCCCCGATTTGACTGAATAACTCTTCAACGATGAACAAAAAAAAAAAATGAATAACGGTTATAGGGTTGTAGAGTATTGCATTCACTTCAATAATATATATTACTTTGCTATTTTATGTATTTTCCTTCAAACGTAAAAATAATTTCAGTGTTCATCGTGAAATCTGAAATTTAGCGACTAATAGTCCAGGCAACTAGAGTTATAGATGGAAATGTTTGGAACACAATTTTTAACTTCATAACTTTGTTTCGGCTAGTTAGGTTGTCAACATAGCAAAGGTCCTCGCCCGTAGCCTTTGTGCCGGGGGGAGGAGGGTTGAGAAGGTCCCATTTTTCGGGTTTTCACTTATATCTCGGAAACCCTGCGTCCCAGCGACATGACGATTCTATAACAAATGAAAGCCAATTAAATATGCTACAAGTTCAACTCAATAAAGTTTTTCGAGATATCTTTAGTTTTCGAAATATCCGCTCTTGAATGTCTGTCATTTTGGGAAAAACAGACTTTTTTCTATTCTCAACCGGATATCTCTTCAACGATGAACCCAAACAATAAATGTCGGTTATAGGGTTGTAGAGGATTCCATTCGCTTCAATAATATATATTACTTTACTATTTTATGTATTTTCTTTCAAACGTTATGTATGCACTCACATGGTCTTAGCAAAACCATTGCCAATATAATGGACAAGATCTTATCTAATTGAGTGTGAATAACTGGTCAGTGGGTATATTTTCGACAATAAATTGACTGGAAATGGTGAGAAATTGAAAGGTTCATTGGTCCACAGTTTTCGCCAGATATCACGATGAAAACTAAAACTGTTTTCACGTTTGAAGGAAAATACATAAAATAGTAAAGTTCTATATATTCTTGAAGGGAATGTAATGCTCTACAACCCTATAAACGGAATTAATTTTTTGGGTTTATCGTTAAATAGTTATCCGGTCAAAAGAGCAAAAAGTGTGTTTTTTCCCAAAATTACAGACTTTCAAGAGCGAATATTTCGAAAACTAAAGATATCTCGAAAAACTTTATTGAATAGAACTTGTAGGAGATTTAATCAGCTTTCATTTGTTATAGGATAGTCATGTCGCTAGGACGCAGGGTTTCCGAGATATAAACGAAACCCCGAAAAATGGGACCTTCTAAACCCCCCTCCCCCCTGGCACGAAGGCTACGGGCGAGGAATTTTGATATGTTCACCTCTTATCCAGCCCAAACAATGTTACGAAGTCCAAAATTGTGTTCCAAAAATTTCCACCTATAGCTGTTTTTAAGCATTCGTTGCCTGGACTGAACGTTAGAAAGGAGACATTTGCTACGAACACAACGTCATGATTGAAGTTCTTATATTCAGCTGTGAGTGGTCAGCTGTTTGAAAATAATTGTATATTAGTCAAGTGAAGTAATTTTTTTCTTTATGTATGTGTGCATACAATTATTATGTATAATGTTTTTTGCTAATAAATTAAAAAATATCTTTAATTTCATAGTCTAAAAATTAATTCATTCAAGGATTAAAAGAAAATGGTTACTAAAATTGAGAAATGTCCTACCAGACAATCGATGTTAATGTTGGACTCAGTTTTCAAACAGCTAACTTCTCGCAGCTGATTCTGATGACTTATGTCTAACTTCAGTAACGATTTTGCCTTTTTAGCAGAAGGTATCTTTCAAAAGGCAGGCTTTATGTAACTAATTGATTTATCTTCTGAAGAGTGACTAAGTACGTCATACTTGTCAAGCAATTGAGATGCGTTAATTGTAGATTTGGTTAATTCACCTTCTGCCTACATTGTTATTGATTTTGACATTTCGGTTCACAAAAATCATTGGAATTATTCTAGCAGTGGGACTCAGCTACATCTATAAAAATTTGCATTTCCTAATCGAAGTTATGTCTTAACCTGACCGCCAGTTTAACCTGAATCATGTTGAACTGCTTTCGAGCATTAAGTTATGTTTATCACAGAAACGTTGTTTGTCATTCCGCCTCAAAGACGTTGAAAGGTAAGTCTTACTCAACGTTCTTACTTACGTGTCTTTTTGGAAATATGACCATCTAATATAAAGATCATTTTAATTTTTCAGATCCTAAATACATTAAATTAATAAATCCGTTTCTAGAAATCAATGATTTTTTGAATTGATGAAGTTGGAGATCCATCTTTAGAACTGGAATGATTACAGAGTTCAGAATCTGAATATGTAACTGACTAAACTGAAATAGTTACTATATATATACCAATCACTCTAAATGAGATGAAATGCTTACTAGGTGTAATTATAGGAAAAATGTGAACCAAATAACTAATGAACTTAATTATCCCAAAAGAAACATAAATGTGAAATAGAGGCCAAGTTCCTCCCCCCACAAAGAAACACTCCCTTCCCCAAAAATATCCCCTCCTAAAACCCCCCAAAAACGCCTTACCGTCCTACACTTCAAAAAAGTAGTATGAGTTAGTGTATTAAGTGCACCATATTTTCAACCAAAAATATTTGCCAATACAAGAGATGATACAAGAAAGAAATGTCCAAGTTCATTACTTGGAAGACCTCATAGTTACTTACTAAGAACAGTAAAGACACTTCAACTGACCTTTAAAAACAACAATAAAAATACTTATATCCAGTTACTAAAATATCACTTTCCTCAACCAGGTATATTCTTAAACTTGGCAATGTTTTATTTGTGCCGAAATTATCTTTAGAGAGAAAACTAAACATTGCCAAGTTTAAGAATATACCTGTTTGAGGAAAGTATAAGTATACCTTATAAACAGGTATATAAGTATACCTGTATACGGAATTGTATAAGGAACAAACATACAGATAGACAGCTGGTATAAGATTTTGACCGAGCCTATATGCGTCTAATTGTATCTTAAAACATCAAATATAGGTTCTTCATGCCGAGACGATTCATTTGATACCCCACATCATGGGTTTCGGATGAATGGCGGGTTTCTGAAGGAAGTACAAAACTGGCACGCCCCCGCCCCGGAAGCGGAGTCAAACACAACTTTTCAGGATTTTTCGTTTTTTTTCCTTTAATAACACCTTCATGTCTATCATCATGCAAAATTTCAAGTCTCTAGCACCATGGGAAGTGCCTAATAATTTTGATGAGTCAGTGAGCGGAGTCCTATAAATCCCCAGTTTTGATCGCTTATATCTCTGAAACTATTTCAGGTAGAATTATGAAAATTTCCAGTTTTACTAACATCTAGTAGTATAGTACCTGTGTACAATTTCATTACTTTATCTTTACCTGGTTGAAAGTTATGAGAGGGTAAAAATCGGCTCAAAGACCTCCTGTAATATGCTTAGGCCGGAACTTGGCCTGGCGCACTACCGTGCGCCTTGATAAGGGTTACCAACAAATATTGGCCAAGTACGAACGTATGACATGCAATCATGTCAAAGCATTATTGCAAGAAATGCTTATATGTGTTTATTTAAACCATACAGATATTTTATACCAATATTTTAATTCGTAAAGATGGAATGGTTGGGATTCGGCTAAATAAACCTCAATATGATTTTGTTTTAAAAAATCTATATTTCGGACGTTTCGGCTACTCATTGGTAGCCTTCGTCAGCTAAAATGACAAAAAAAGAAGAAATTAATACAAAAACAAAAAAAATTATAATCGGAAATTCCGATCTCTACCATTTACACCTGGACTGACTGATAAACTTACAAAGACAATAAAAAAATCCTACCCTTCCCTAAATTTTGGTTTGAAAACTACCAACAAACTCAAAACCCTCTATACCAAAATCAAAGATCCCATCCCTTTTGAACAAACCACCCGTTGTGCCAAGTCCCTTGCCAAACCCCTTCCTGTAATGGTGTATACATAGGAGAAACCATAAATGACATTCACTCACGTCTTACACAACATAAACGAACCATCACTAATAAAGATATAGATAAATCTGCACTTGCAAAACACGCCATTACACAAAAACACACTTTTAACTGCGACGACACGAAAATTCTTTCTACACAACGAAACAAAAAAAGACTACAGATCTCGGAATGTGTACACATAAACTTAAACAAAAACAATATAAACTACAAAACTGACCAACAAGGCATTTCTCCTATGTACGCTAATATTTTCCAAATACTCTCCCGACCTCCCACCTAGATTTTTACCATGCCCCTTGGGTATCCTTCCATTAACACCTTTTTCTCCTTTCCTGTCATAAAAATGTCATAAACATGCCTTTTGATCCTTACCGACATTTACCGACATTTCTCCCACCACCTGCTGTTTTTTACCTACTTATACCCCAGTAGATTCCTTTCTCCTTAGACACTCTACAATGGTTACTTAATTGCCAACCTTGGTCTTCCTCTGCCCCTCGGCATTTCTATTGGTATGTAGTATCTTATTTCTTTGTAAAACTAATTAATGTTACTATTAGCTACTATATTTGTCATTGGTATGTAGTTTCTTATTTCTTTGTAAAATCAATTAACGTTACTAATTACTATTAAAATCAATTATTGCCCCTATTTACTTTTTCATTCTAAGAATTTAAGACGATATGTTCTTTTATAAGTTAATTGTATCTATTGCTCTGTTACCTATCACAATTATAATTTTTTTTGTTTTTGTATTAATTTCTTCTTTTTTTGTCATTTTAGCTGACGAAGGCTACCAATGAGTAGCCGAAACGTCCGAAATATAGATTTTTTAAAACAAAATCATATTGAGGTTTATTTAGCCGAATCCCAACCATTCCATCTTTACTTATCACCTCGACGGCTAACTATCTAATCATCAATATTTTAATGATTCGGATGATTATATATTTTAATATTTTTGTTATAGGCCTGCACTTTTAAAGAAATTATTTTTAAAGAAACTGGACGATATAAGGTCTTAAAATTTGATTTACTTTAGTTTAGGATATAAAGTATGGTAATTTTTAACTTGAAAATAAAAAAAATTCTATTATTAAAGAGAAACCTCATATCGCCCCTAATGCCAAGTGACCTGCCGTTCTAATTGGCGTTAGGATTTTTCACGTTCCCACTTCCGGGTTAAGCAAAGAAGTATTTCAATGCATTCGTTTTTAAACAAAAATTGTATTGTTTGTTTTATAATAATTAAAATTTAAACGGTTGCTATCTATAGAAATGTTTACACATTCGTAGATTAAGGATTATAGAAGTAGAAATGTGGCATAACGCCATAATCTAGATGAAAATATAATCAGAATTGTAAATATTATAGTAATGATGGCGTGATAAGGGATGAGACCCCTGAATTGCGAGAAATTCTTAAAGCCTTGGATTTCACGAATATATTAAACTATTTGGCTATGTACAGTTATTATTCTATATCATATTTAATGTTAGAGCAGATCATTTGGGGACCATTACGTCATTTGAGAGAGATTCCTCAAGTCATGGATTTCTCAGAACTATTAAAAAAATGTTAAATCGGGCGATTCATGGAATTATAACGATGTTATGACCGATTTTTGCCGGATGTTTTAATATGAAATGAAGAATTGTTCACCATTTTCGAAAAAAATAATATTTCTATCCAAAAAAATCCACGTACTTTCCTACATTTTACCTTTCTCTTTCCGAATAATTGTATTTCCATTTCTAGCCCTCCGTCGACCTCGTGGGGTCTAGGCGGACCCCACGCACACTATTACCTCCCTCCTTTATAGTAACCGTATCTCTACCTTTCTGCTCTTTGAGTAGCTTCCTAATCAGTAGTGCTCCGAAGATCGGCAGTGTCAAATCGCTCAAAAAGAATAGTCTACCCCTCAAATTGATAATTGTATGTTGAAAAACGGCTTTGAGGTCTGAGTAGACCCCACGTGGGCTTCCATGATACGTTGGTGTTTTTTTTATATTTACATGTATTTTATTTTTTTCAATTTAATTAGTTTTCATCATGCTAGTATTCCATTTTCCTGTGTAATTGTCTTTCTGTAATGCAATTTCAAATCCTAAAACCACAATTTTGGAACCTGAGACTCCATATTTGGAGGGCATCTTCACAGACACCTAAAAATTGATTGAATATTTTTTGAAGGTAGTCTTATGGACTAGATTAAAAATTTGACCGTGAAAAAGAGAGGTTCCGTTCGTCAAACACACCACCAGCATTTCGTTTGTTTTACGAATAAGAACTTAAGTAAATATTCTGAGGGGTTAGGTGCGCCAGTACATTTACTGTTGGCATACCTGTTGGTGGACTCCGTCGTCACAGGCATCTGTGCGAGTACTGTGGGCGAGCAGTTTCGAAGTAAGTTCGTCATTATTAAGCCACTGTACTACCTCAACAGTGGCTTAATAATGACGTGATTACGTTGAATGCGGTCGCCCACAGTATGCCAGTGACGACGGTTTCCACCAACAGGTATGACAACAATTAAGACATATTTTTTTTTGGATACTGTAACATCACACATAAAACTCATTATAAATCATAAATTGGAGAAAATTAATCTGATTTTGATCAAACAAGGTAGTATTTACCCCTTAAATCAAGGAAACACATTGACTCGTAGTATATTCCTTTTCAATATTCAAGAGTGACTACAAAGATATGGTAATTCGAATTCCTTTCAAATTTAAACGCATTTAGGAATGTGAAGTTGTAAAAGGCTTTGCGTATTTGCGTAGTATCGTTCCCATGGAGATTCGTATCGATGCTGAAGGAGTGTGTATGTATGAATATGTATAGAGATGTTGGGATTGGAGAGAGTCCTGTATTCTGTAAGGAGCTCTCGAGGGACCGTACATGCATATTGATTGAGCTCACAATTAACCATAAACTTACTTCCAACTAAAACACCCCCAGCTCTCCAATCCCCATCTCCTATTGTATTATGATTACTGATGCAAATTGCATTTGGTTTCCTCTCCGACGCTCCCTCCTCCCTCCCCTACCTAAAGAGCATTTAGCTTTCAAATTTACAAATAAAACGCGTTCCTTCGAATACACATTCGTTTATCTACCCTTTTCCCTTTGTTCGTGTGAAATTAGAGCTTTGAGTCTACTTTTTGTTTTTTTTAATATAACGATTCGTTTGGTCAACGTCTGTATAATAATGAATTATATTCGTCAAATGTCCTTACGCATTTTGCTAATGTAAAAAATACATAAATTAACTAACAAAAAATACCTAATTGGAAGAATAATAAAAATAAAATAAATGTATGCAAGCAAAAACACAATCACGCACTCAACAGAAACTATCAATTAAAAACATACTGACAGATTGCAAGGACGGTGACTACTTGGACATTCCACATGGCACGTATAACGGATTGAAGATAGTCTTCACTTGGAAAAAATATTAGATCATTTATAGAATGATAAGACATAAAACAAAATTATAAAACTTACAAAATGAATACATGTGAAAACTGTATTAAAAACTGTACAATTTATATAGTACAATAATTAGTTGTGATCGTCTGAATATATATCTCAATGAATAGTATTAGAAAAGCCTATGAATATTGGCGCTTCCTAATATATATATATATATATATATATATATATATATATATATATATATATATATATATATATATGTATATGCAAACCACCATTTTTTGTAATGATTTGTGTCATTTTAACAGTACTTGCGTTGCCGTTCACTGATATATTTGGAATAAGTCCTTTGGTAAATTATTTTATTATGAAAATGGGAAAAATGTAGTTCTTTTCTTACGCAGTTTTTTTCTAAAACGGCAAGTAAACATTTGATCTGACCATCAGAGTAATTGGGGGTTGCGTTGGGGGTTCTTCTAATGTTTCGAGGACTAGAGCTCAAAATATGTTTATTGATAATGATAATTGGCTAACATTTACCTAATTACGATGGGCTTAGAAAAGTTCCCAAACATTTTTTTATTTTCATGATTTTGGCTGTGCGCGATTAGTATACATCCATACAGAGTAAATGTGTACTGTTTTGGGTGATAGGGCTCTCTGAGAGAAGTGCGGGGTCGGAAACTGATCATAATTTCCTTTGGGATGCCACAAAATCGGTGCTTCTACTATTTATTTTTAGCGGGGTTCCTCCCTCCCCCATAGGGAGGAACCCTGCTTATAAGGTTGATCTCATGACGCAATCCGGAAGTGCCGACTAGAAAAATTTGCGTTTCAGAACCCATAGAGACCGAAAATGATAGTGGTTAAAATTTGTATATATATATATATATATATATATATACATATATATATATATATATATATATATGTGTATATATATATATATATATATATATATATATATATATATATATATATATATATATATATATATGTATATATTTATATATATATTTGTCTGTTCGCTCTGTAGCTCCCAGACGAATAGTCCGATTTTGATGAAATTTGGTAAAAAAGTCTTTCGTCTAATTCGAAAGGTCAAGTTCGTTAACCAGCAAAATCCGCCTACTGGAAGATGGTGTTTGGGGCGAAATTCACGCAAAAAAAATCGTAACGCTTACGTTTTTGAGTTCATAAGCTTGTAAGTACTCGTTTTATATGCTTCGTGGGCTAGGAAAACGAATGAAACTATTTTCAAGGCAATAGCTTTAACAGTTTTCGACAAAATTGGAAAAATAGTTTTTGAATACCGTTTTTGGTTTGGGTACTTAGAATCATAGAATTCAGTTGAAACATTTTCTGCATGTTCTACATTCACTAAAACTAATAGGTTGAAATTTTGGTTAATTTAACATTAGAAAGCTTACTAAATGCTCTTAAAAAAGGTTCTAATGAAAGTTTTGATTAGGCGATGTCAATCGGAGAAATAAGAGCTTAAAACTTTAAAGTAATTGATTTCGCTTATTCGAACTGTTATTTTTGTCTGTTTTTTATTCCTTGTTATTTTGTAGCGCGGTTCCTCCCTCCCCCATAGGGAGGAACCCCGCTTAAAGGGTTGATACAATGAAACAATCCGGAAGTGCCGACTAGAAAATTTCGCTTTTCAGAACCCCTAGAGGCCGAAAATAACGGTGGTTCAAATTTGTATATATATATATATATATATATATGTATATATTTATATATATATATATATATATATATATATATATATATATATATATATATACATATATATTTGTCTGTTCGCTCTCTAGATAGAAGACGAATGGCCCGATTTTGATGAAATTTGGTACAAAAATCCTTCGTCCAATTTGAAAGGTCAAGTTCGTTAACCAGCAAAATCCGCCTACTGGAAGATGGCGTTTGGGGCGAAATTCGCGCAAAAAAAATCGTAACGCTTACGTTTTTGAGTTCATAAGCTTCTAAGTACTCGTTTTATATGATTCCTGGGCTAGGAAAACGAATGAAACCATTTTCAAGGCGATAGCTTTAACCGTTTTCGAGAAAATTGGAAAAATAGTTTTTGAATACCGTTTTTGGTTTGGGTACTTAGAATCATGGGATTCAGTTGAAACATTTTCTGCCTGTTCTACTTTCATCAAAACTAATATGTTGAAATTTTGGTTACGTTTGGAGTTAAGGAAGGGTTAGAATAAAATATTTTATTAACAGACATAAAAAGTTTTAGTAACTTTGTTTACTTTCCTTAATATCTCGAAAAAGGTTGAAAATCTTGGGAAACGGAAGAATACCATTAGAAAGCTTATTAAATGCTCTAAAAAAAAGGTTCTAATAAAAGTTTTGATTAGGCGATGTCAATCGGAGAAATAAGAGCTTAAAACTTTAAAGTAATTGATTTCGCTTATTCGAACTGTTCTTTTTGTCTGTTTTTTATTCCTTGTTATTTTTTAATTGCTTATTGTTGGATAATGTATTTGAAAATAAAACAGGTTAAGAAAAATAAGAAAACAATTTAATGTTAGAGATATGGATTTCCAAGATATATAGCTTTTCAACTGCCTAGCGTCCTTCCTAGGGAGGGTTCTTTGTCTTTGATTTTGGTACTTAGAATTATGGGATACAGTTGAAACATTTTCTGCATGTTCGAATTTCATCAACACTAATATGTTGAAATTTTTGTTACGTTTAAAGTAAAGGAAGGGTTAGAATAAAATATTTTATTAACAGAAAAAAAAAGTTTTGTATAATTTCGTTAGTATCTCGAAAACCGTTGACAATCTTGTGAAGCGGAAGATTATGTATCAAATGTATTTGACAATAAAACTTGTTAAGTAAAATAACAAAAACAATTTATTGTTAGAAATATAGATTTCCAAGATTCCAAGACCTTGTCACTAGCGGGTCTGTTTCTAGTGTAGCGGACCCTTCCAGGTAAGATTGTAAATCATGACCTTTCAAGACTTCACTACTCACAGGAATGTCGTTAGTGACCTTAAGGGTTGACACGCCATTATAATAATTAATTTAAAAAAAAAGACTGGTGGAACCAAAATAATAACTGCTTCTATTTTAATCTTTCCAAATTAGACTAGGGATATGAACGGAACCGCGCTAAGATGATACAGTTCTGCGAGACGGACTTTTTAATTGCTTATAGCTGGATAATGTATTTGAAAATAAAACAGGTCAAGAAAAACAATTTAATGTTAGAGATATGGATTTCCAAGATATAGCTTTTCCTTAAGGGTTGACACGCCATTATAATAATTAATTTAAAAAAAAAAGACTGGTGGAACCAAAATAATAACTGCTTCTATTTTAATCTTTCCAAATTAGACTAGGGATATGAACGGAACCGCGCGAAGATGATGCAGTTCCTGCGAGACGGACTTTTTGCCTTTGAGCTGATTCATATATTTTAATTTTTATTTCATTTCTTAGATGTCTAGGTGGTTCTCAATTATTTTAAACCTTAAAGACAATTACTATTTTTTATTTTGTTTTTATACCTCAATGGAATATTTCCTATATTAATGTCAATTAATTTTCAATTAATCTTATTCCTTTTAATAGCACAGGATAATATTTGAAGGCATTCAAGTATTAACGTCGCATTTGCCCTTCAAAGTTTATTAATACAATTTTAAATTAATTAAAATGATCGTTTTGATTTAGTTATTGTTAAAAGTATTTCTAACTGTATTGTCATCTATCAACTTAGGTTTGACGAAAATATTAATTGTCAATTGAATAGATTTCAAATCAGTAAAATTCACATCACGTTTTTCTATTTAGTTTTTAAATTTAGTTGAAACTGTTTTACTGATCCATGAACGTAATTACAAAAAATATAATCATTTGTTGCAATGGAATAATGATGAGCTTGGAGAGCCATCAAAGACTGGCGGAGGAAAACTTAAACAATCAAGCTGGTACTTGATTTGACTTCCATAACTAACAAGTATGTCCAATAATCTGATAATGAAGAAACCTTGGGCTGACTTCCTCAGTGATAGAACTAACTTACTCTAACAATTCTATTAAACAACATTCAAGGATTATAAGTTATAGGGCACTTGATCAAGGGTGTAGGGCTGAGTACAAATTCAGAAAATGTATCAATTTTTTAGAAGACTCATTAGAGAAAAATAATATAATAACACAATATATCAAATATATATATATACATATACATATATATATATATATATATATATGTATATATATATATATATATATATATATATATATACAAACAAACAAAGGTAAGTAGACAGCTATCATGATGAAGTAATGCGTAATCTATATTTCTAACAATAAATTGTTTTGTTATTTTACTTAACCAGTTTTATTGTAAAATACATTATCCAACTATAAGCAATTAAGAAATAACAAGGAATAAAAACCGACGAAAAAAACGTTCGAATAAACGAAATCAATTACTTTAATATGTATATGTTTAATTTTGTTGTTTAATTTAATAAAAAAGAATAAATAAAACAAAATTAGAAAGGCAAATAAAGGAAGGAAAAAAAAAAAAAAAAACATTTCCTGACTCCCTAAGGAAAGCACACCTTTCACCGGGAACATGGGATGAGTGGTTGTGCGTTGCTTAACATAGTAGGGCGCTGACGACCGTGAGGTTTTTCGCCCCATATTTTCTAAACAAACAAACAATTACTTTAATGTTTTAAGCACTTATTTCTCCGATTGACATCGCCTGATTAAAACTTTTGTCAGAACATTTTTTGTAGAGCATTTAGTAAGCTTTCGAATGGTAACCTTTCGCTTCCCAAGATTTTCAACCGTTTTCGAGATATAAAGAAATTATACGAAGTTCCCAAAACTTTTCATTATTTCTAGCATTAGAAAATTGGTCTCATTTTACCTATCCTTTTTTACACACAAATACATTTTCTTAACATAAGAAATTACAAAAATAAAAATCAATAAAAAACTAAGGGAAAAAGACAAAAATTACAAAAAGAACGAAAAACACCCGTTCATAAGAACTAAACAGACGTATTTGAAGTTTTAAGCACTTATTTCTTCGACTAACATCACCTAATCAAAACTTGTTTCAGAATCTTTTCTGTAGAGAATTTAGAAAGCTTTCAAATAGTTTCTAACCACTTATGAAAATTTCCCAACCGCGTTCGAGATATTAATGAAAGTAAACGAAGTTCCCAAAACTTTTCATGTCTGTTCATAAAATATTTTATTCTAACCCTTCCTTAACTCCAAACGTAACCAAAAGTTTAAGATATTAGTTTTGATAAAATTTGAACATGCAAAAAATGTTTCAACTGAATCCCATGATTTTATGTACCAAAACCAAAAACGTTATTCAGCAACTATGTTCCCAATTTTCTCGAAAACGGTTAAAGCTATCGCCTTAAAAACGGTTTCATTCGTTTTCCTAGGCCAAGAAGCCTACAAAACGAGTACTTACAAGCATATGAACTCAAAAATGTAAGCGTTGCGATTTTTTTTTGCGCGAATTTCGCCTCAAACGCCATCTACGAACTATACGATGTTTTTAAAAACGATAGTACACAAGGACACGGGTCTAATCACTACAAGCTTCAGATAGTAACTGGCTTTATTAATCCTGCCGGGCCTTATATAGGCCCGGCTGTTTGTTTACATTTACATACTCTTCTTCTCCCCTAACACAACAAATTGAACCACCGTTAATTTCGGTCTCTAGGGGTTCTGAAACGCAGAATTTTCTAGTCGGCACTGATTGTTTCATGAGATCAATTTTATAAGCTGGGTTCCTCCCTATGAAGGGAGGGAGGAACCGCGCTAAAAATATAAACAGATCTAAGGTGTTACACGGTAACTGGTGAATGAAAGAATGAGAAGGTCTCGTATTGTAATTCTCTGTATGCAGGGTCTGGTTCCAGGTAAAGTCATATACTTTTACTGCCCTTTACCGTTACTCAGAAAGCTCTTTGTGTTTACAAACAAAGGACTCGGTATAGACCACCCGTATTAACCCAAAAGTGATTATATCAAGCTTGATAAACTTCCTGAATTAAATTAAGGAATTTAAGAGTGCTTAAAGTAGGTTCTTGATCTAGTCAAAAAAATTCAAGGAGAATTAGACCATGAATAGAAAATTTCGGCCAAACAGAAGGAAAATAACAATGACAAGGATAGTCAAACTTCGTTTTCAAAGATTGTTAGTTTTAACACAAAAACGGTCACTCATGATTCTAATAAATTAACTGTGAAGGGTGATTACACAAATATTCCTGTTGAGGCTTTAAAGCTTCAATTTAAAAACATATTAACCCACAGGAATTATAGATTGGCCTAAAAACATAAAATCATTGAAAAAAGGATTTCTTATTATTGAATCAAACAAAAACGATATAGAGGTTATATCAACAGAGTTTTTAAATATATGCAAAGACCTGTTGATCAATAAAATTAAAATAAAAAATAAACTTTCGAACTGTTACATTTCACTTGCCACGATTTCCTAACCCTTTTCGAGATATTAAGGAAAAAATACGAAGGGGGCCTAATAGATATTCATACGGGATCTGAGAACCCCAAGATTCCGCAAAAATAAAATATTCTAATTATACGTATCCTGTTTTATTGGCAAATACATTTGACTACTATAAGCAATTGCAAACAATAGGGAATATGCCAAAGAACTCGGATTAGGAGCCTCGACAGTTTCAAGACATTTGAAGGAAATCGGCAAATCCAAAACTGACATTTCATACGGAGCAGCCTGATATATTTCTAACAATGAATTGTTTGGCTTATTTTAATTAATCTATTTTATTGTCAAATACATTATCCAACTATAAGCAATAAAAAAATAGGAATAAAAACAGACAAAAAGAACCGTCCGAATAAACGAAATCAATTACTTCAAAGTTTAAGCACTTATTTCTCAGATTGACATCGCTTATTCAAAACTTTCTTTAGGACCTTTTTTGTAGACCATTTAGTAAGCTTTCGAATGGTAACCTTTCTCTTCCCAAGATTTTCAACCGTTTTCGAGATATTAATGAAAGTATACGAAGTTCCCAAAATTTTCATTATTTCTAGCAACAGAAAATTGGTCTCATTTTTCCTATCCTGTTTTAAATACAAATACATTTTCCTAACATAAAAAATTACAAAAATAAAAAGCAATATAAACCAAGGGAAAGAGACAAAAATGACAAAAAGAACGAAAAAAACCCATTCATAAGAACAAAACAGACGTATTTGAAGTTTTAAGCACTAATTTCTCCGATTGACATAACCTAATCAAACATAGTTTTAGAATCATTTTTGTAGATAATTTAGTAAGCTTTCAAATAGTTTCTATCCACTTACCACGATTTCTCAACCGTGTTCGAGATATTAATGAAAGTATACGAAGTTCCCCAAACTTTTCATGTCTGTTCATAAAATATTTTATTCTAACCCTTCCTTAACTCCAAACATAACCAAAAGTTTAAGATATTAGTTTTGATAAAATTTGAACATGCAAAAAATGTTTCAACTGAATCCCATGATTTTATGTACCAAAACCAAAAACGTTATTCAGCAACTATGTTCACAATTTTCTCGAAAACGGTTAAAGCTATCGCCTTGAAAATGGTTTCATTCGTTTTCCTAGCCCAAGAAGCCTATAAAAAGAGCACTTACAAGCTCATGAACTCAAAAACGTAAGCGTTACGATTTTTTCTGCGCGAATTTCGCCACAAACGCCATCTTCCAGTGGGCGGATTTTGCTGGTTAACGAACTTGACCTTTCAAATTGGACGAGGGATTTTTGTACCAAATTTCATCAAAATCGGACCATCAGGGAAACCAGAAATCACCGAAAAGACATATATATATATATATATATATATATATATATATATATATATATATATATATATATATAAATATATATATATATATATATATATATATATATACAAATTTGAACCACCGTCATTTTCGGTCTCTAGGGGTTCTGAAACGCGAAATTTTCTTGTCGGCACTTCCGGATTGTTACATTGTATCACCCTTATAAGCGGGGTTCCTCCCTATGGGGGAGGGAGGAACCGCGCTAAAACAAATACATTTTCCTAACATAAAAAATTACAAAAATAAAAAGCAATAAAAAACCAAGGGAAAGAGAAAAAAAATACAAAAAGAACGACAAAAACCCGTTCATAAGAACAAAACAGACGTATTTGAAGTTTTAAGCACTTATTTCTCCGATTGACATAACCTAATCAAAAATAGTTTTAGAATCACTTTTGTAGATAATTTAGTAAGCTTTCAAATAGTTTTATATCCACTTATGAAAATTTCCCAACCGTGTTCGAGATATTAATGAAAGTATACGAAGTTCCCCAAACTTTTCATGTCTGTTCATAAAATATTTTATTCTAACCGTTCCTTAACTCCAAACGTAACATAACTTTCAAAATATTAGTTTTAATGAAAGTAGAACATGCAGATAATGTTTCAACTGAATCCCGTGATTCTAAGTACCCAAACCAAAAACGGTATTCAATAACTATTTTTCCAATTTTCTCGAAAACGGTTAAAGCTATCGCCTTGAAAATGGTTTCATTCGTTTTCCTAGCCCAAGAAGCCTATAAAAAGAGTACTTACAAGCTTATGAACTCAAAAACGTAAGCGTTACGATTTTTTCTGCGCGAATTTCGCCCCAAACGCCATCTTCCAGTAGGCGGATTTTGCTGGTTAACGAACTTGACCTTTCAAATTGGACGAGGGTTTTTTGTACCAAATTTCATCAAAATCGGACCTTCAGGGAAACCAGAAATGAGCGAACAGACAAATATATATATATATATATATATATATATATGTATACAAATTTGAACCACCGTTATTTTCGGTCTCTAGGGGTTCTGAAACGCGAAATTTTCTTGTCGGCTCTTCCGGATTGTTTCATTGTATCAACGTTATAAGCGGGGTTCCTCCCTATGGGGGAGGGAGGAACCGCGCTAAAAAGGAGCATCGACTATTGTTCTTAGGACCTTGGATTGGAATGCTTGAATGCGTCTGATGTTCGATGTTTTTGCAGTTCCCCATAGTTCTGAACCGTATGTCCACATGGGTTGCAGTAGTGATTTGTAAATGATCAGTTTTTTTTCAGTACTTAAATGTGATTTGCGGTATCACATATATAATTATAAAAAATAAACATATGAATACACAATTTACATTTGTAAAATAAAATATTTCACTTTTTTTTATTTTTTTTTCAGGTAAGGAATCCAGAAAATTCCATCACGCAGGAGCCTCCTTAGCACATTCCTTAGAAAGGTAGTAGCGTACGCTGTATTCTTGAATAATTGTCTTCAAATAAGCTTTATGAACTCAAAAAAAAAGTGATTGGTATGTTATAACTCTAATGAATGGTTTATTCAACTATTTAATGTAATAAATCACGTCAGACTGGACACCGACGGCATGTTAGATCGTTTTTTTTATCCCCTGCCTAAATGTCCATTACTTGTCCCCTATTTTGCTGTTTCGGATTTCATCCCTCATTTTATTTAATATAGCTACTACTCGGCGCCCCATGCTACAACTAATTTCTGCATCTAGAAAAGAAAAAAATAAATTAGAAACCAAATAAGTAATATTAAAATCAGATAACGCAAATCTGTAACTGTTCAGGTCACAGTTTCGAACCCGTGATCTCTGAACTGTAAGTCCTAGACGATTTTGACCTAACCTATGACTCTCCCCGGATCAAGGTGTACATGTGTGCCAAGTTTGATCAAAATCAGTCAAACGGTGTGGATTTGTAAAAGGGACAAACATGCAGACAGACAGCTGTTCCATGTTTTTGGCCTATCCTATGACACTCCCCGGATCAAGACCTACCTGTGTGCCCATTTAGGTCAAACTCGGTCAAACGTTGTAGTTTTATACATCAGCTTAAGTGTATTTGGGACTTGCAGCTGATAGGAAGATAAACGTAAATTATTTCGAGTGTATTTGGTTGCATTTGATGTATGAAACGGAAAGATGTCATATATATATATATATATATTTATATATATTTATATTTGCTATTATTAAGACTTTCGTGTCGTCGAGTTGTTATTTAAGTTATATATCGCAGGAATATGATTTTAATAACTCATTATTTCAAACTATTTAACCAGTAGGTAAACACATTACCTTATCATAAAATTATAAATTGTAATAATTTATATGAAACATGAAGGTAAAACAACAACCGTTACGATGAATGCTGTATTAATAACAAAATACCCCCTAGCGATGTAACAATAAGAAAACTATATATTTGAATATTCAAACTGAAAACGTGCAAATATATTATTTTTTCTTGAATCTAGATTATTATTCTTGTCTAATTAAATTTGAGGTTGGACACCAGTATAACCCCATCAACCTTGGAATTGGCCTTTGGTACTGTGTTACAGTTGAATTCACAATCTACTCAGGTCTCTGATGTACATAGCTGCATTGATAGTGCCATATCCTTGCATAGGACCCCTTTAGTGCCTCACGATCAAGGAAGGTCCTTACTATACATTCATTAGTCATATGACGCCCCTGGTTCAAAGCTAGCCCATTTCGAAATCCTTCACGGAATCCCAAGAATCCTTCACTACACGGTAATCTATTATATGCTTAGGGATAGAAAGGTAATAGAATGGTTAATTTTGCGGCAGGAAAAGTTCTCAAATTGTTTTCAGAAAGTAAACGGCTGCATGGGTGTGTTTTGCCACAAAAATTATTTTCAGGTAGACGTATTCTGCTGGTTAACGAACTTGACCATTTAAATTAGAAGAAACATTTTTGTATCAAAGTTAATCTAAATCGGGCAATGTTCGAGCCTTTGAGAGAGTGAACAGACAATTATATATTGATATGAAACTTGGTAGGTCTTAGTTATGTTGCATGAGGTTTCTTTTGAAGGTTTAGTTGACTTTGAAGCGCATCTAACTCTTGATTTTCCAATGGCAGCAGGCATTTTTTTTTATGACGAATTCTGATAGAAAATTTAATTTTAAGACTAATTTATTCCGAGACATCTTTTGATCCGATGCACCGTTTGCGCGTAAAACGCAAAAAACTGAAACATATCGCCCTTTTGTAGACAAATTCCTATTTATCACTGAAATCAAGCCTTGTACGTAAAAACACTTCGATACAAACGTTGTAGCCTATTAATTTTCCTTTCAGAAGATACCAAGATCAAAGTTGTAGATTGAATATTTAACGGGATATTATGAATGAAAACAAAGACAAACGTTTTTATCGAGGTGTGTTTACGTACAAGGCTTGGTTTCAGTGATAAATAGGAATTTGTCTACAAAAGGGCGATATGTTTCAGTTTTTTGCGTTTTACGCGCAATCAAAAGAAGGTGCGTCGGATCAAAAGATGTCTCGGAATAAATTAGTCTTAAAATTAAATTTTCTATCAGAATTCTTCATAAAAAATACCTGCTGTCATTGGAAAATCAAGAGTTAGATGCGCTGGAGAAAAACTGGAGAATGACACAAAGTCAACTAAACCTTCAAAAGAAACCTCATGCAGCATAACTATGACCTACCAAGTTTCAAATCAAAATTCCAACAACTCTAGGAGGAAAAGGGGGTGGACACTTATACTGGGACACCCTGTATATATATATATATATATATATATATATATATATATATATATATACATATATATATATATATATACATATATATATATACATATATATATATATATATATATATATATATATATATATATATATATATATACATAAAAATTATTATTTTCGAGATCTATGGGTCCTGAAACATAAATGTTTCTATTTGGCAATTTTGGAGTGCGTCATGAGGTGAACATCATAAGCGGGTTTCGTCCCTATGGAGGGAGGGAGGAACCGCGCTAGAAACGGAAGGAAAGACGGAGCTTCTACTGAGGTCAATCCCCTGATTCCTGGAGCAATATGTCAGCTTCCTGTCAGGTCCTTCAAATATCAATCCCTTCCTAACCCTTGTCAAATTGGATTGACACCTAACTACGTCTAAAGTGTACCATTAACTTTTCTTCCCCAGGAATCCAACCAGCTTGAAAGACTGTTAAAGCGCCTTTTAGAATAGTGTAGTATTCTGACGTAGGAGGAATCCAGGCGATGAATGTATAAGCTCTTTTCACTGTGAGTTCATTAGGAAGCAGTTCTTAGGAAATTATTGGATTAGCTGTAAAGCCGGCTTGTGTTGGGAAAGTTACTGACTGACTCATTGAATAGCCCGTACTTACATTTCCACGATTACTGTACTTGTTTCATACCTTATTTCTGGCACACAATAAGGCAATAATTGGTTGAAAAAGGAAGGGTTTATGAGGATAATAGGAATCATTTGGTGTAAAAACACTATCTTCCGAATAAATCAGGCAAAACGTATGATTATCAGTTGGGACACAAGCATTGATTGATTAACAGTCAATATATATATATATATATATATATATATATATATATATATATATAAAGAGAGAAAGATAAATACATATACATAAATAATATCTATTGTACGGAATTTACTCATTAACGTTATGTGTTTTTTTTTTTTTTTTTTTTTTTTTTTTGTAACATTCACTCTCAACCGGAGATCATGTCCTTCTGTATGCCTCAAAAAAACTCCACTACCACCATCCAGCGAGGTTCGATATCTAGGAGTATACCTTGACAGCCGAATGACATGGAACCGTCACACTAGACTGAAAAGACAAGAACTGAACAAAAGATACGGACTACTTAGACGACTCCTTGGCCCCTCATCTGAATTATCGATTCAAAACAAACTTACAATATATAAAACAATTATTCAACCCATATGGACATACGGACTTGAACTCTGGGGATGTGCAAAAGCATTCAACATTAACAGAATACAGGCATTCCAGTCGAAAATCCTTCGTAAAATTGTAAATGCACCTTTCTAAGTATCCAACAATACCCTTCACAATGACCTTAACATCCCATTTGTCCTTGACCTAGCTAAAACCCGATTCCAAATGTTCCACTCCAAATTGTCTTACCATCCTAATCCTGAAGGTCTATCCTTATCATCCCAATCCCATCCAGACAATCCTCCCAGGCGGCTGAAGAGACAGTTGCCTCGGGACAATTTAATCATCTGATCTTATCGTGACCATTAAAACATTTACTGAGAGATCTCTGGAAGTGCCGACAGTGGTTGTCTTCTTCCATATTTTGTATGTTTTTTTTTTTACTTTTATCGTTTTTGTCAAATTGTACATAATATCTGCATGATCAAACTTGAATATTGTACTGCTAATAATTGACAGGTTTTAAATAAATAAATGGAAAAAAATGTGTTGTTTTTGTTATAGGGCTGTGAAATCGTTCAGATTTTGCGTATTTGAGAAGAGCCACCATTATTGGACGTACGTTATTTTAACGAAAAAGTCTGCATGAAAATTTCAACAGTCATGGTCATGGTAGTTAATTTGAAGATTTTAATAATAGGTTTTATTTCAAAACATTCGCCGAGACAGCAATACCATTTGTAGGAGTACTTATGATGAAAATGAGCAAATCATCTTGAACATTGAGCGGTTATTTTGTAAAGAAGCTAATGTTGCGTAAAAGTGGTGGAAATCCTGCATTGATAGGAGGATGGCTGGAAAAGGGATGTACAGCTGTTAGGGAGGATTTCCCGTCTTCATATCCCCAGCTTCTTCATTGAACCACCTCTATTGTGCTCCTGTCGATAGGCTTTAGGCCACTTATCCCAGGATTAAACAGTGCGTGTGTATTAGTGTACAATCGTCTTCACACAATTTTCCAAGCGAGTGAGCATGAGTATTGGTGATTGTGTGTTGTATAGGCACCTTTAAGCATCAGCTTGTGTGTATTTAACCCTAGATTGTGGTGGATTGGGGTGAAAAATACCCCACATTTTTTTCTATGGCGTGATTCTTAATTTCTGTAAATCAGAAATACTTCCTCCTTCATCCTAAATATTCGGAAGTGCATTATCCGTTATAACCTTACATAAACAAAGCCACTTGTCTGCTAAACGCTACATGAGAAGATCGCGGGTTGTGTGTGGAGTATTTTTTACCCCAGGGTGTAGTTAGCAGCTACCTTTTTACCTCATCTGATAAATCTTCATGGGTCGATCACTTTTATAATACTGCTTTCCAAGTGACAAAATTGCCTGAAAAGTGCCCTGAAAAGATTTTCTCTTTGATTTGGGCTACCAACTGGCGAAAGCTCATGTGAAAGTTAATGCCCAACTGGAGAACATACTAAAACCACTGAAGGCATGTTCATTACTAAAACCCATGGGATGTTCATTTTGTGACAGAAAGACGAAAACGCTATGTTCTGTGTGTAGAAGGGCCATATACACCGATCTCCAAAATGTGTTAAATGTTAACGAGTCTCAATTGGACAGAACATTGTATTTCCCTAAAGTTCCTATTTTTTATGGCTTTTGGTCATTCTAGTTTATTGTTCGGTCTTTTTGGTGTATAAGCAATATTGAGTTTCAGGATTTCCTAGCTATTTTATGAATTCTAATTAATATTTTGTAGATTTATTCCTGTTTGAATTTATTTCTTGATTTTCCTGCTCTATAAGTTTCTGTTGTATAAAAAAGTAAAAGAAAAAATTGAAATTTATTTATTTTAAAAATTTTCAAAGTATGGGGTAAAATATACCCCATGGTGTCATTACCGTAGATGTCATTGGCATTGTCAATCCAGGCTTAAGGTCCACTTAATGCATTTTTTGTTTAATATTTTCTGTATTCAAGAAAAGTTACAGTAATACTATGAACAGCGTACGCTTTTGGACTGGGAATAATTTTTGTATATGAACAGAATTTTATTATTATTATGTAGCCTGTTTGGCGTGGTTCACACTGGAGCGATAAAATACTGATTCGCCACTGACAATGGACGTCGGCCCACGTCGGCCACTAATGGCCCAGGCCCCGTAAAAAAAAGTTTACTTTTTAACTGAAATATTTAAATCCTTGTAGACAATGCACATGTAAATGTCGGATATAATCCAAATTAAAATACGACAAAATAGTTTTCAATTGTAGACAATTCTCACCCGAGAATGCCAAAGCAGTCCTATTCAAATATTTTCCTTGAGCCAACAGAACACCACAACCTTCATAGAATTCGGGAAGAATTTGAGAGAGGACGACTCCACTACAGAATTTCAGATTTCTACGGTCCCTGAGGTCAGATCTGCACCCTGCTCTCCTACAAAAAAAAACAAATAAAAATAAATAAAAACAAACACGTTTCTCTTAAACACGCTGATCACGTCTGACAATTGAGAAGATTTTGAGAAAACATTATAGTAGTTGGTGTAACCTAGATCTCGGCATTAAATCAATAAAAGTTAAACACAAAAAATCCAATAATATGGTCAGCCAAAGTTATATATTAAGTTAAATCAATTATTAAAATACTGGTTTAAAAATCAACAGGTTTTAGTCATTTTAAAGAACACCTTTCGGAAATTAGTTTACTAAAATTCTAACATTACCACATAATGTAAGCATATTACTTAAATGTTTAAACATGTAGCGATCGACGTCACTAGTTTCAAGAAGGCCCAAGGTTTATTAACGCATTAGTCGCTTCAGCTACTCCCCTAAGAAGGAGAGTCACAATGAAACTACGTATAGGAAGGTCACAATCAACTTCCACGAATTCGAAGAAGTTATATATATATATATATATACAGGGTGTCCCGTAAATGTCTAGTCATATTGTGAGAGGTGATAGAGGACCTTTAGGGGAACAAAAAATGTTCTATCACGATTTTCCGAATTCTCGCCCATAAGGGAGAAGTCGTCGTTTTATTGTTTTATTGAGACAAACGTGGTTTTTAGAAGAATAGTCGTTGTAGCTCAGTCCCAGGTGGTACTACTCGAAAGCAGGTGAAACCAATCGAAAGCTAAGTAAATTTACTATAAGACTAGTTGGGAGTAAACGTAAACATGAATGAATGTAAGTATGTATATCTTACCAAAAGAAAGCTATTCTAAATTTCCTGACATTTTCTTGATATTTCTTTTCAGCGTTACTCCTCAATGGGCAGGATCTGAGATTTCCGGGTTTCAGAAAAACTTCTTCGTTTAACCAGCTTTCCATTCATGTATCACAACCCTGTGTTATTGTGTATGTGAACGATTTAAGAACATAAGTTTTTAAAAAAACTGGATCTGTGAAATGAAAATTATATTTTTTTCTTCAGATTATTCAAAAAGTCGAAGAGAAATATTTATTTTTATAAATGTTTACATAAATATTTACTTAAAATAATAAAAAAAAATTACTTCCACGAATATAAAAAAATTCCTAAAACAGTAAATCAATAAAATACACATTTATTTTGAATTTGTTAATCACAGTAACTAATACTGGGTCCAGGAGGTGGCCATTAATGAACCCCAACCATACATTAACCTCAAAAATGACTATTTTTACCTAGATCACGCATTTGAACACATTTTTACAGGTATTTATAATTAGAAAAACAAATACTTTACCTTGAATTGATACTGATGGCTACGCTTGTGAACCACCCTGGGATTCTCGTGAGTCCATGGGAGTTTCTTGTGGTACTTAAATATCCTATCCCTCATAAATAAGATGTTCATAGTCCTTTAAAAATGTGTTCAAATGCGTTATCTAGGTAAAAATAATAATTTTTGAGGTTAATGTATGGTTGCGGTTCCTTAATGGCCGCCTCCTAGACCCAGTATTAGTTACCTGAATTAATAAATTCAAAATAAATGTGTATTTTATTGATTTACTGTTTTAGGAATTTTTTTATATTCGTGGAAGTAATTTTTTTTTTATTATTTTAAGTAAATATTTATGTAAACATTTATAAAAATAAATATTTCTCTTCGACTTTTTGAATAAACTGAAGAAAAAAATGTAATTTTCTTTTCACAGATCCATGTTTTTTTTTAAACTTTTGTTCTTAAATCGTTCACATACACAATAACACAGGTTTGTGATACATGAATGGAAAGCTGGTTAAATGAGGAAGTTTTACTGAAACCCGGAAATCTCAGATCCTGCCCATTGAGGAGTAACGCTGGAAAGAAATATCAATAAAATGTCAGGAAATTTAGAATAGCTTTTTTTGGTAAGATATACATACTTACATTCATTCATGTTTACGTTTACTCCCAACTAGTCTTATAGTAAATTTACTCAGCTTTCGATTGGTTTCACTTGCTTTTGAGTAGTATCACCTGGGACGGAGCTACAACGACTATTCTTCTAAAAACCACGTTTGTCTCGATAAAACAATAAAATGACGTTTTCTCCCTTGTGGGCGAGAATTCGGAAAATTGTCATAGAACATTTTTTGTTCCCCTAAGGGTCCTCTATCACCTCTCACAATATGACTAGGCATTTACGGGACACCCTGTATATATATATATATAATTATTCCAAAACTGACCCTTTTCTCAATCTTCTTATTTTCGTGGTAGGCGGAAGGTCAAATAATAAAAACTTCACCATACAGTTTCACTAACTTTATTACGTCCCTACATGTTTCACACCTTTATTGGTGCCTCTTCAGGGGAAAAAGTTACAAAAGTAAAACTTACAGCCTCAACCTGAGGAGGATAACTGTACTGGTGGAAGGTTATCCTCCACAGTTTGAGGCTGTAAGTTTTACTTTTGTAACTTTTTCCCCTGAAGAGGCACCAATAAAGGTGTGAAACATGTAGGGACGTAATAAAGTTAGTGAAACTGTATGGTTAAGTTTTTATTATTTGACCTTCCGCCTACCACGAAAATAAGATATATATATATATATATATATATATATATATATATATATATATATATATATATATATATATATATATATATATATATATATATATTAAAGGCAGAATGGGGTTGCACGTATGTATGTATTAGCTTGTTGTGGGCTAGAACAAGATTTCAATGTTTTACAAGCATTTGAGATGCTAATCATTGGTTAGTGATTATATTCCCCATGCATTTGTAGAGGAGGGGCGTTGTGGAGGGAAGCAGCGACTAGTACTAACCACAAATGTACAAATGACGTATCAATTATCTCGTGGTTAGCCTCAATTTGTTCCTGGGCAGGGATTGTTTAGAGCGATAATAGCTCCAATGTCTTCAGGCGTCGAAAATCCCTTTCCTCGTCTCTCGTGTGAGAATTATTGTTTTATCTTCGGCCGAAAATGCCGAAATTTCATGAACGTGTTGGCGACCTCTATACCATGTCAATGCCGTTATCTGGCAGAAGAAATACGTTGGAACGCATTTTTTCTGGGAATCCTAAACGTGAATACATTGCGGATGGATTTTTAAAAAATTGGATAGATAGTAAATAAAATATAACCTCGTCTTTTATAATTCTGGTTTATATTTTATTTACTATCCATCCAATGTTTTAATAATCCATCCCCAATATGTTCACGTTAACATATTGAGGATGGATTATTAACATATAATACATAACATATTATACATATATTCAAGAATTTAAATCACCGGTATTTCCGTAACCTATAGGGTCTGAAGGGGACGAGGTTAGCTCAGTGGTAGAGCACTCGACTAATGAACTGGAGGACTAGGTTCAAAACCCGAGCGCGCACTAAAGATTTTTTCTTCTACTGCTGCCGTTCGAGGGTTGGATTTGGGGTCCCAGATCGTCCCTAGGCTCACCCAGCCTTTAATTAATTTAATTAATAATGGGTACCTTGGGTGCTAATGACTCTAGCTGTCGAAGCAGCCAAGGGGAAAATCAGGCGGCCGGAGCATAGTGTTGACCACACTATCTCCCTAGTGTGCCGAATGGTCAAGAATCAGATACCTCTACGGTATCTGCCCCTCTGGGCCCTTGTGGCCTGTTACGGGACTGATTTAATAGGGTCTGAAATATGCATATATATATATATATATATATATATATATATATTTCCTGATTTTCAAATTAGCTGGTTTTCTTTCTATGAAGAAAATGGGGATATTTTTCGCACAGCTATAAAACAAGGTATAATTTTACGTCTGTCATTTAGTTAGCGGTGAAGATGAGAATAACAATAGTTCGATTTTAATAAAAAAAAAAAAAAAAAAATACTTATCAAAAAGTTCTTGGTCGCATGAACATCCCATTCATACGGGGGAAGGTTGAAACTAGATTGTAGTTTCAAATCCTGATTTGAAAGGAAAAAGGAAAAATAATTGTAGGAGAGTGTGAAGTGAATGGAGTGGCTGTAGAGAATCAATGAGAAGCACTTGGCATAAATAGAAATGGAGGGATTATACGACAAGAGGAACCAACAGCGGATTTCTCACCAAAACCTTTCCCCGCGAGGAGTACTCGGGAAAATGCAGATTCAATTTGCTGGCAAATATACTCTTTTTGCTTCAGTTCAATATCATTGCTCTAACTATTTTACAATAAATCCGCTTGTTCTAATTAGGCGTCTAATTACAAAAATTGAAATTCCCGCTTTTATTAAAAATAACCTTATGCTATTAGTCTTCTAACGTCTTGTAATGTCAAGAGATGTATGTCATTTTTATCTTTTCTGGCTTTGACAATTGTTATCCTTCGTCAACTTTAGTGCTTTCAGAAATATTTTTATGTCCGGGAAACAATATAATTTTAATGTGAACATTTTCATTCTGTAACTTGTGTACATGATGATGTTATGTTTAGCTATTGTGTGTGCTGTGTGAATGTTATATTTTCTCAAAATTCCTTACCATTCTGACCTATTATTGCCTTTTAGGCAAACTGTTTAGGCGGCAATTATACTTCCAATAGAGAAAATGTTTTGAAATATATGAATTTATGCGATCTCTTGCCTTTTTAATGCCTAAATAATATAGTATATCCCACCATATATAATAATACTGTAATCCACCTTTATGCTTTAGATTATCATATCATTAATGAAAGTTATTTAAATATATATATATATACATATATATATATATATATATATATATATATATATATATATATAAACAATTTGCTTAAAATATCCTACATAAATAAAATAAAGTAGAAATTAATGTTAGCCTCAGTAACATTCCCGGATGCAGTCGGTAGATAATTTTAATGTGGTCTAATTCCATCGATGACAATTGCATTACTAAAATATTGTATGGAATGAATCTTCAACTGTCCGCAGTACCGATTTCCATGAGCACCATCAGAGCTTAAGTAATATACAAAAGCATAATGTAATCGGGCATAGGACGTAGCGGACAGTATTAGCTCGTATTTAGACAGCCCGGATCCAATGGAAATTGGATTCAATGAAAGCCAATATGTCGGATTGTCAAATATGAAATTTTCCAATATTCAATGAGGAAAAGAAGATTAGAAATCTACTCTATCTTCTCCATTGGAATAGGTATAGGGATATCTGTAGAAAAGCGGGTCTAGACATTCTTCCTCTTGATTCTTTTCCCCTGCCAGTATTCCATGTGAAATTTCAATATAAAAAGTGCAATCTAGGCGCACGGTAGTGCGCCAGGCCAAGTTCCGGCCTAAGCATACTGTGTGTATATTACAGGCGGTCTTAGAGCCGATTTTTAGTCTCTCATAACTTTCAACCAGGTAAAGATAAAGTTATGAAATTTTACACAGGTATTATGCTACTAGATGTGAGTAAAACTGGAAATTTTCATAATTCTACATCGAATAGTTTCTGAGATATAAGCGATCGAAAATCGGGATTTATAGGACTCACTCACTCACTGACTCATCAAAATTATTAGGCACTTCCCATGATGCTAGAGACTTGAAATTTTGCATGAAGATAGATATGAAGACGTTATTAAAGGAAAAAATCGAAAAATCGCGAAAAGTTGTGTTTGACTCCGCTTCCGGGGCGGGGGCGTGCCAGTTTTGTACTTCCTTCGGAAGCCCGTCATTCCGTCCGAAACCCATGATGTGGGGTATGAAATGAATTGTCTCGGTATGAAGAACCTACATCTGATGTTTTAAGAAACAATTAGACGCATATAGGCTCGGTAAAAATCTTATACCAGCTGTCTGTCTGTATGTTTGTTCCTCTTACAAATCCGTACCGTTTGACCGATTTTGACCAAACTTGGGACACAGATGGGTCTTGATACGGGGAGAATCATAGGCTAGGTTAAATTTTCTATCAGCTGTCTGTCTGTCTGTTTGTTTCTTATACAAATACACACCGTTTGACCGATTTTGACAAAATTTGACACATATGTCGGTCTTTATCCGGGTAGTGTCATAGGCTAGTCAAAATCGTCTATCATCTGTCTGTCTGCTTGTTTGTTCCTTAACAAATTCACAACATTTGACCGATTTTGACCAAAATTGGCACACAGGTAAGCCTTGGTCCGGGGAATGCACTAGGCTTTTAAAAAAGGTATTTCAGCTGTCTGTCTGTATGTTTATTCCTTATACAAATTCACACCGTTTGGCCTATTTTGACCACACTTGGCACGCACGTAGGTCTTGATACGGGAGTGACATATTACCTATGACGTTTTCTACTTTTTGTTCCATCGGAAAGCCATCAATCCTTCTGAAACCCATCATGTGGGGTATCAAATGAATCGTCTTGGTAAGGAGAACCTATATTTCATGTTTCAAAAAACATTTCGACGCATCTTAACAAAAACAGTTGTGACTTCTTTCTTAAATGTAGTAAATAAAGTCGTAGGGGTTCACTGCATAATATACGTACTTCAAAGCAGATAATAAGTTTTTCAAATCGAGCCATCTAAATTACAAAGTTTAGGATCACAAACCCAAAATGTATCGTCTTTGTTCTTATATTTTTCTTGAAGGCCTTCTGCACTTTCCCTATTGTGATCTTTATCCTCGGGATAAGGTTCGTTTGTTTTACAGTGTAATAGTTTAGTTAAGAGAGCAATCAATTTGTCCTCTAGAGTAATGTCATCTGGAAGAGCTTCTAACTTTTCTAGTCTAGTGATTAGATGTATGAAGGTTGATTATTGGTATCAAATATCAAGCAGTAAGGAGAACCTTATGCAGAACCCAAAGACCCTGGTTTTATACGAAGTACAAAAGCCAGTAGGTATGCGGCAACTAAATTCTATTTAATACTTAGAAAAAAGTAATGAGATCCCCAAAAAAACATAAATGTGAAATAGAGGCCAAGTTCCTGCCCCCACAAAGAAACACTCCCTTCCTCGAAAATATCCCCTCCAAAACCCCCCAAAAATGCCTTACCATTCTACACTCCAAAAAAGTAGTATGAGTTGGTGTATTAATTCAACCAAAAATATTTGCCAATACAAGAGATGATACAAGAAAGAAATGTCCAAGTTCATTACTTGGAAGACCTCATAGTTACTTACTAAGAACAGTAAAAACACTTCAACTGACCTTTAAAAACAACAATAAAAATACTTATATCCAGTTACTAAAATATCACTTTCCTCAACCAGGTATATTCTTAAACTTGGCAATGTTTTTTTTTTTTTTTTGCCGAAATTATCTTTAGATTTGAATTAATACACCAACTCATACTACTTTTTTGGAGTGTAGAATGGTAAGGCATTTTTGGGGGGTTTTTGGAGGGGATATTTTTGAGGAAGGGAGTGTTTCTTTGTGGGGGCAGGAACTTGGCCTCTATTTCACATTTATGTTTTTTAGGGGTATATTTC
This sequence comes from Gonocerus acuteangulatus, assembly GCA_946811695.1. NCBI lineage: Eukaryota > Metazoa > Arthropoda > Insecta > Hemiptera > Coreidae > Gonocerus > Gonocerus acuteangulatus. The sequence continues at coordinate 81,632,771 of OX328132.1, read as the reverse complement.
TCAAGACAATTGATATGCTTAGAGGAATTTTGAAAGAGAAAAACAAAAGAATGTTTCTATTTCTAAAAGTAATAACCTTCATATTATTTGCAACGGACATACTAGTGACAAACTAGCTGAATACCCGTGCTTCGTCACGGCAGATGCGTTGTTATTTTATTACATTAAATGATGTAACATCACAATTAACGCCACTGTGTATATACGTTTTTACAGTTTGGGTATACAAAAAAATAAATATTTTTTTTTAGAAATATCCTATTATTGGTTTTATTAGAATTCTGTTGCCCAATGTGGTCAGCTACCACTCTAGATTGGTCTACTACTACTAGCACGGTTTAAGTATAATATATAAGTTTGGGGTCTCCCGTGGTCTAGTGGCTAGCGCCTTGGATTCATAAGCGGGAGATGGGGGGATATATGCCTAAGTCAAATTTTTCTTGACATTGGGGCGCTCCGGACCAGTGTCAAAAAACAGATAACCTAGAGATAACCGGTTATCTATAGCTTACCAGTAACAGGAGTTAAAGGGTTCGGGATATTATGACCTCGGATAGACCATCACCAGGCACAGGATAATCTCTATGAGGGACAAAATCACAGTTTATTTCTAGTAATTCAAGGTCTACCATCACAGTTGAAATGAAGCTCAAATAGAAATAATATTATGAAATAAATACAGTACGCTAACAGCTGACCTTTGTCCTAGCAACGCCTTGGCTTGCCTGCTCTCTAACGAAATAAAAAATCAAACCCCTCTAGAAATACTTAAAAATTCGAATATCAGAAAATCATTTCTTAGCGATTGTTTTTGTACTAATGGGAGTGTCCATGCAAAATTTCAAGTTTTTCTGTCAAGTGGTTTGGGCAGGGGTCAGTGAATCAGTAAGTGAGAGAGTGGTATTCGACAAATATATAGTAGATTATATTTAATTATTAGTAAAAATGTTCAATAGATTCATTGTTATTATTCTTGGAAATGTTCGCTAAGCAGTAAGACTGATGAATACTTCTACTCCTCGTGGTGGGGAAACATTGTAATCACTAAACAAAACAAAAAATACAGAAATAACATATTAAACCAATGCTGAAGAAAAATATTCTCAATTGCTGGCTTATGTCTTCTGATATATTTTATCATATTTTTAAACGAATCGAATAAGAGAAATATTATTTGTTTTCACTGCTAAAAGAGATATAAAGGTTTTTTTTTTTCCTAGAGGCTGGACGTTGTATAGAAAGTGTTTGGTTGGAGGGGGTGTAGCTGAGGACTGGACCCATCTAAAGGACACTCACTGCTTCGGACAAGTTAAGATTGGATCGATCCTGCAATTCTACGCTCTTTTTATCCTTCTCACAAAAATTCTATTGACAGAATACATGCTCTTTTCATGCTACATTTACTCTTCTGTTGATAACCAAGTTTTTTACCTAAAGTAAAAGAGTCCACTTAATTGAAAAGAATGGAAACCCACATAAAAAAGTGTGGGTCAAATAATTATGTTAAATTCTAGGAATAATGTCAATATTGTCAATTTAACTCGTAGGCTTCCACGGTCTGAGTCATTACAAATATTATAGTCTTCTGGTATTCGCCTTGTCACAAACTTCGTTGCCGACGTTTCGCTAGTCATCTAGTCAGCTTCCTCAGGGCTTAGTCTAAGAACTAAGCCCTGAGGCGACGAAGCCCTGACTAGCGAAACGTCGGCGAAGAAGTTTGTGACACGATAAATACCAGAAGTCTATCATAATATTGTCGTTCGAATTTAGATTTGGTTGTGTGTATGTATATATGTGTGTACGTGGGTTAGGCGTATATAACAATTATAGGGTGTGTGTATACAATTATTATAGCAGTAGAAATAATATTACAAAAAATAGCGAAAAGAAAATCAATTCATCTGTGAAAATAAAATTAATTTTTCTAAATAAAATAGACTCAATAATAATAAAACCAAGGATGTAAATAAAATATTCTTTATAATAATGCAAACCAAAGATGATAAAATCGTAGTGAATAAAACACCATTTTATATTAGACTATCATAACAAAGTATTTTATGTTTCAATATTTGTATTTGTTTAATTTTTTCCAATAAATTATATTTTATGATAAAGATCTGTAGATCCTAAGAAAATCAACGCTCTCTGGCTCAATTCAGGATCATTTCCAAGTATATCACAGAGAAGACCATAAATATCCTTTTGTATCTAAACGACTTCGTAGTCTTTCAATCGCTCTCCTATGTCTTGTGATATATTTTTTTCGATTTTTGCCCTTTTAAACGAGCTTTCAGAGAAATATTATTTATTTTCACTCATAAAAGGGAAATAAATGACATTTTTCCGAGAGGCCTAATGTTGTATTGAAAGGGTTATGTGTTATAATAAAAATCGGCAATTCTCACTGGCTAAATTCATTTTCAGCTCCAAGTATATCACAGAGAGGACCATGAATGTCCATTTGGTTTCGGAAGCCTTCTTTGGCCCTTGTAACTGAAGGATCACCTACGTTCTATTAATTTATTTTTAGGCTTCTAGGGATGTGTTACACAGTTTAATAAATTGCTGATTGTATTGTGTTTTTATTATTTTTTTTTTTTGTTTTTATTATTTTTTTTTGTTTTTATTATTTTTTTTTTATTATCTACCTTCCTGACTCTGATAACCTAGCCGCTGAGTGCTTATTAAATAAAATAAAGAAATTATTTACATTGAAAAAAAAATTAAAATATATTGACAAATTAGATTTTAGCATAAATTTGATTCTTTAATATGTACTTGAGTACTGTCAATGCCATCCTTCAACATAATTGGACTCTTACTTTTTTTTTGGTGAATAGAAAAGAACAGTACATTAAATATCCTGTTATTTCAAGTACAGAATACTCCTTCAAACAAATTAGGTTGCAAAGAACATTACGCGCTATGTAATACTCAGGGCAGCTTTTCGGCTTAGCGTCAAAATCATTTAAAGAGAGGAGAAATTCAAGTAAAAAGCCGACATTTATTTATGGAATTTCCAAGAGAAAAGATTGAAATCAGAGGAGAGGAAAGAGATTTGCTTCGATGTAATTGGGTGGGGCCTTTACATCAGAGCATTCTCACGATTTATAAAAAAAAGTCCGACTCGCAGGAACTGCATCAGCGCGGTTCCATTCACACACAAACAGCAATTACTTTGTTTAGATCATTCATAATGTAAACACATATTCCAAAGAAAAGCAAGATTGTTGGCAAGGCACAAGAAACTATCCTAAGCGGAAATTACTCTTTCCGCCGTTCCAAGTTTCGCTCTACGAAGACTCAACTAGGAATATGCTTCTAATTGACTTAACTTGCTTTACTAACCTATCCATTTTAGTGTTAAATGCAATTAAAAACACTTACCTACTCATTTTACTGTTAAATGCAATTAAACAAAATAAAATTGTACATGTTTCTAGTCGGCACTTCTGGATTGCTTCATGAGCTCAACCCGTCATAAGCGGGTTCTCCTAAGGAGATAGGGAGTAACCGCGCTAAAAACGTAAGCGTTACGATTTTTTTTGCGCGAATTTCACCCCAAACGCCATCTTCCAGTGGACGGATTCTGCTGGTTAACGAACTTGACCTTTCAAATTAGACGAAAGATTTTTGTACCAAATTTCATCAAATCGGACCATTCGTCTTCGACCTACAGAGCGAACAGACAAATATATATATATATATATATATATATATATACAAATTTGAACCACCATCATTTTAATGGCCTAGATGTCGATGCGCCGTAGAAAAAAAAACTATATTGGAAACACAACACTGTCTTAAACACAAAATTGGAAACAATTTTAACCATCTTTAGACTAGACGTTTTCTGTCCTTGAACCCCCCAAAATACCGAATATTTTTTAATCTATCAGTTTTTCGACTTTTTTTCGGATTTTGTTTCAAATATATATATATATATATATATATATATATATATATATATATATATATATATATATATATATATATATGTGTATACACAAATTTGAACCACCATCATTTTCGGTCCTTAGGGGTTCTGAAACGCAAAATTTTCTAGACGGCACTTCCGGATTGTTTCATTGTATCAACCTTAAAAGCGGGTTTCCTCCCTATGGGGGAGGGAGGAACTGCGCTAGTAATAATGAGGCTTTTATAAAAGGTTAAGTTCCGAAATCAATATAAAAATAAAGTCGAAAAAAATATTGTGGAGAAGAAGGTTTACCTACTTAAGGGGGGGGGGGTTACTTTAGTAAAAGATGTGCCAGTAATTTGGAAGAAATAGTGTCTATTACGACTAATAATAATGATAAGTTTTTTTTTTTTTTAAATGTGAAGTTTTAAAATTAATATTCATACTAAAATCCTGGACTGTATACCAAGGAGAAGAAGGTTTACCCTTAAGAATACCTGTAATTTCTGTAATAGTGACCTTTAGTTAATTTATATATATATATATATATATATATATATATATATATATATATATATATATATATATATATATACAAAAAGTCGAAAAATTGATAGATTAAAAAAAAAAAAAAAAGAGGGTTAAAATTGTTTCCAATTTTGTTTTTAGGACAGTGTTGTGTTTCCAATATAGTTTTTTTTTTCTACGGCGCATCGACATCAAGGCCATTAGCGCTGACATTCAGGGTGCAGCGAGGAATTTTCAATTTTTCACCAGTGGGAATCGAAGCCATCATCTACCGCTTATGAATCTATGGCGCTAGCCACTAGACCACGGGGAGACCCCTCCAACAATCTTCTAATAAGAGAAAATTCAATTGCATATGTAAAAACCACATTCTTACGTGCATAGAAAATCACATATATGAAAGTAATTGTTATTTTGATATTTCTTTGTTCTTGTTTTTTTTTCTTTTTTTAATGGCATTTATATATTTATTTTTTCCTCTCTTCTTGTTTCTTTAAATACTACTGAGTTTTTAAGTTTTCTATTTATTTACCTTTTTCTCACCCTATTCATAACTATTGAGAGGGTTGGTCATCGGGCCGAAGCCTCTGAAGACTCTTGGGAGAGTCGTAAAGATAGGTTCGATTGGAAAGGTATTTACCTCTTGGATTTGGGAGGGATGAAAATTTGGAATGAATGGTTACGAATCCAGATTTAGTGAGACATTTTACGAAGTAAATATTGAAGAAACATAAAATAGTATGTTGACTATTCTGTGAAGGACTTTGAATGAGGATGCTTGTATTTCTTGTATGTTTCAGTGTTTCGCAGGTTTCAATAATTGAAGTGCGTATGTCTAAACAGATCTGATTAAAGTTGTGTATGTGGTGAAGGCCCAAGTAATCGTCGTAGGAGTCTCAAAATTATTATTAATATGTTACACCAGTGAGTCTGCCGTGTAGTAGGAGTAACAGGTGACTTAATCATTAAATATTTAACAATGGCCCTACCGATTCTAAACAACTGGGATTCGCAATGATTTCCTAGATCCATATTCATTTTATTAGTCCGGACGTAGAACCGATTTTGACGTAACTTGTTACACTGGTAGATCTTGATACGGGGAGTGTCATAGGCTAAGTCAAAGTTTTCTATCAGCTGTCTGTCTGTGTGTTTGTTTCTTTACAAATCCATACTGGTGTAGCATGGCACGCTAACAGCTCGTAGATAATAATAATCATATACACAATGTAAACACATACACAATTAATATAGGCATAATGTAAAGTAATAATATAAGCATAACGTACTTAATACGTTCCAAATGTAAGGTGTACATCAACATGAAGTGGAACACCAACAAACAATTAAATAATAATACTAAATTCTATTACAAGAGAATTTTATACTGGACTAGCTGTTACCCGGTGTGCAATGCTACACCTACTTTATATTAAATATCTGTAGCCGGGCGTACCATGCTACACATGCTTCATATTAAATAGTTGTAACCCAGCTTCCATGGTACGCCTACTTTATATTATATATTTTAAAAAATGAATGATTATATTATATTGGTCCAAATTATGAGAATATAAGATAATAAATTGAGAGCTCGGCTGAAAAAGTTATTTTCCATTTTTTTTTTAGAGAAAGTGGGGTGGAAATTAAATTGATCCTTATTTTTTTAAAAGTACCCTTACTTTTAAAATGGTATTACAATTAAGTGATTCCAAATAATTTAATTGCAATACCGTTTTAAAGAAAATCCAAACCAAACTCCCTGTGTTTAATTTTTTTAAAGAAAAAAAAAATATGTGGTCCATAAATAAATATTCATAAAAAATAGCAATACAAATGAGGCATTTAATTAAGGTTATGATTAGTTATAAGTTGTCAAAACCTACAACTGAAACGATATTCTTTATTTTCATTGATTTTTTTTTTAAATATAATATTTATTTATTTTAAGGTCTTCGCATCTAAAGCTAAAACCTCAACCTTGCGCAAATATAATATTAATATGTTATATTGTTTATTTGTTCATGTAATAATCCGTAACTGAGTTTTTTTTATGAATGAAAAAGTAGGTAAGTCGTGCAGGGTTTATGTTATGTATGCCAAAAGGAAAGTTTTAAAAACATAGTTTGTTGTTTCACATACACTTTCACATATTTTTGTTCACTTTTTTTTTCCTTTCTATTAAAGCTTCTGTTTCAAATTTTATGGTTCATGCACTCTTCTATAAGGATAGTCCTTCTATCAGAGGAAATAGGGGCCTCTAAGAATAAAAACAAATTTAAGATATTTTTCTTGCAGTTATGGACAACAATGAATTAAAGGTATTTGGGAATTTCAATAACGACATTGACTTGGCGAGCAACAATATTTTTACCAGAATTGCAACCGTATTTAAACATTTAGTCCAAGAGCTGGTAACACACTTTTCAAGTGTTTTATGTGCCTTGAAATTGTCGTATAGTGGGTCTCTAGTGTAGATAAAAAGTTAAGTATATGGTTGCTGGACATACCTTGAAACACCAGGTTCTGCGCATGGTAATCAGTAACAAACTATGGGCCAAAAATAGTGTTTTATTCAGAAGCCATAAGTGTTCAATGTAAAATTAAGGCAATTCTATAATGAATAATATATAAGGCAGACACTTTTAAGTGGGATACATATAAAAAAAAAAAAAAAAAACCGAAGTGGGTTTTTGTAATATTAAATGAAGTCTCTTCTTCACACTGCTATTTAAACACCATAATTGAAAATAATTACAAAAGGGCAGACACTTTTTGTGAGGTTTAGTAATCAGCAAACATGAAAATAAATTCAGCCGATGATAGACTGCAATACACTGCGTGTAACCGTAAGAGTGAGTGAGAGCACCAATCATCTGGACAGGACAGTTGTGGTAGTTCTAGAAATAAAGCAACTTGCCTTAATTATACATTAAAGATTGTTGGCTTCTGAATAAAATACCATTTTAGTGACATATTTTTTTAACACCTTTCCCCTATGTGCAGTACCTGGTGTTCCAAGGTATGTCCAGGCTACACATACATGCCTTACCTATCCACGACATGCAATACACCAAAATTCCAAGGTGCATAAAACACTTCATGAAATGTGCGTTACCAGCTCTCCGACTAAATGTTGACAGTCAGAGGATATAACTATCTCAGACAAAAGAAAGCATATGTCAGAATATAATGATTAAATTATTATGGATATTAAATTAATAAAAAATTGCATGGAAAATTTAATTACTTATTCATTTATTAGAACACCACAATTCACGTGACTTCCTCTTCTTATAAAAATAATATTTTAATACATTAATTTATCTGCAAAAAAAAATAGCATGCATTAAGAATAACTTTATTAAAAAAAAATTAAAGTGAGGCTGCCCAAATTAATAGGGTTGCTAAACCATACAGCTCTTGTAATAATAAAATAATGTTTCAAAACGTGGTGAAAATTAATTCATTTATATACATTCATTTGTATGATTATAAACATTTATGTAATTTATTATGTACATCTATCTATATGCGAATAAAAAAATAAGTTAAATATAACAACATTTAATATAATATTTTAATAATATTTGCATATGTATGTGAGAGAATTAATTTAAAGTTCATAAATTTAAGTCCTTTACAAAATGACATTGTTCACAAAGGAGTTTTTAATGTTTAAAAAAATCTTTATGTTTTAAACAAAACGTTCTATCTTTTTGGAAAATCTTGGAACCTTAAACTTAAAGGTACTTATTCTGCATATGTAGACTCTTCTGTAAGATCTTTTTTCTTTCCCGATTTCCAGTATAATACATTACCAATGTATAAGAAATTATTAATAAGAAAACCAGTGGTGGATTTTCCTTCTAAATGATCATTTAAGAATATAGTCCCTACATCCATCTGTTTGAACAACATTTAGACCCATTTGATATCTTCAACTTTCTTATTTCAACAAAATCTCAAGCATTATTTTATTTCAAACTATCTTTTTCTCTATCCCAAAAATCACAATCGCTTGAACTTTATCAGATTCACCCTCAGCCAATCCAATACAGCTTATGTTTTCTTGGGTAACATCAACATGCCTAGCGACAATGATTTTATTATTCAAAAGTACTTTATATCCCACTTCACTATAACCGATTAAAATGCACATATTCACCTTTTTATCCCATTTAGAAGTTATTATTTGTTCTGGTTTCCTAACAAAATTTTTACTACCATATAAATTAAAGTTAGAAACATCTGGTTTCTTTCCAAAACAGTTTTCATAGGGTATTTTATTGTCAATGGTGTTAGCTAAAGAGAGATTTTTCAAATAAGTTGCTTCACAGACCATTTCTGGCCAACATTTTTTTCTACAATAGCTTCTGCCAGTAAACAATGAGATATATTCATAATTGTTCTAGTAAATCACACCATTTAATTCATGAACATATGAGGGACAGGGATTAATTATGATACCCTTTTTTTTTTTTTGGTAGTCATAATTCTTACAATTTAAATATTCCTTACCAATGTCATATCTCACAATACCAATTCTCTTATTTCCTAAGTTTTCGACCTCATTTACTTATTGAACAAAGGAATGAAAAACTTCTGTTTTAGGTTTAATAGTTTAAATCCTAGCAATCTTACTATTTATTAGAGTGAGACCGCGACAAAGGGAATTCATCACTAAACACTTAAATAACAATAAACAATACTGAACAATTATGAAGAAATTAACATGAGAGCAATCTTACTATAATCATCTATAAATGAAACAAAATATTTTTCACCTTTGAGACTCATAGTTAAAAAAAGGTCCACATCTGTGTAAACAATTCCAAAATACTTTTAGCCTTGTTCTTCTTATTGTTATTTACACACTTCATCAGTTTCAATAAAAAAGTTAAGTGTTTTTCCACATACTAAAACCCTCTCCATCAAATACCAGTAAATATTCATTTATTCATTAAACAGAAAAGCGAGTGAGAGACACCGAATACTATAACCGACATTGCAACCTTCCTTTACTAAAGAGATAAAAAAACTCTCTCAACAAAAGTATTGAAATTATTAAAGTTCTGAATAGAAACATGAACACTTAATTATAATATATTAGTCCAAATTATGATTAGATAAACACAGAACATTTTTATGATATACTTATTTATACGATATTAGTCTATATTCTGGTTAGAGCAGTGTTGCCCTAGGCAATCAAATCAAAATTGATTTAATATGAAGAAAACTGATCTGATATTAAGAAAATTAATCTTAAAAAATATGATATTTTATTATATGATATCTTATATGATATTTGTCCAAACTCTGAGAATATAAACCTACTATTTAGATAAACAAACAAAGGTTTTGTATTGCACTTCTTCTTAGAAGGAGGGGCAACACTGGAAAGAAAATGCCGATTTCTGACTATAAACTCTTCTGTATATGACAGTTTCGAACTCGTTACTTCCAAACTATGAATCCTAGAAGATTTTGAGCTAGACTACGAGATTTCCCGGATCAAGACGTATCTATGTGCGAAGTTTGGTCAATATCAGTCAAACGGTGTGGATTTGTATAAGGAACAAACAAACAGAAAAACAGACAAACAGACAAACAGACAGACACGTGATTTTTATATATATAGATTAGAAAGCGAAAAGAATTATTTTAGGTAGTTATAATCAGACGGGTTTGGGAGTTTTGAGCTTTAATGAGAGCGAAATTGACGAGTGAATGTAGCGAAGGATCTCTAGGCGTTGTCGTAAGTGAAGTGGGCTTGAAGTGATAATGACTCTAGGTAAGTGAGTACTCAGTGTAAGGTCTAGTACCTTCCAGACCACCAGGAGGAGGAGATTTAATGAGGGACTCCAATCCTTCTACTCCTTTCATCCTCCTTTTTCATGATGCATCCGTACAGAAAATCTACCAAAACTACTACAGTGCCTTTTATCCCTCTGGGGTGGGATTTAATTTCTCTCGCTGGATATTCATAAAAGCAAGATCCGTGTGAACGATGAAGAAAAGGGATGGTTTCATTCATGCTTTGTATGTACAGTCTAATACTTTTAGCACCTATACAACAAGTTTAAGGCCCAAATTGGTTCAATGGCAGCTTTTTTTTTTTTTACGGCATATTGACTGCTGTGTTATTAGTGCCAGGCTAACTTAAGGTTGCCACCCATTTATGACGCCAACGGCACATGGTTTTCCAAGAAACGGTCACTTATCCAAGTCATGACCACGGGTTTCGGCTAGAGTTTGAAACCTTCTGCACGGCTAAGGGCGATCTCTTCTCTTTAAAGTATTTACCATTTTGAATCTTGTTGTTCGTTTTTCATATATATATATATATATATATATATATATACTCATTATTAGGAGATACAGCGCACGTGCATTATTAATGCATGCTGTCTTAAATACATCTGATCAACTTAACAATTGCACGTCTCCTTCACACCATGTATATTCATATATAAAGGCTTGATGTCTGATCTTTAGGAATACCTTTTCCTAAACGACTAAAGTTGAGTGACTAACGTTGACAAGAACAGATATATTTAAAATTTCAATTAATGAATTTCCGCAAAAATTTGAATATAAATTCCCCGCCCAAATATAATGCCTGGCCAGGTTACCAGTGACTTTCCTATCGTTGGGTTGTTGTTAGCCCATTACAGGTAGGCTATTGAGGCCGGATCAAATTAACACCACTGTAACACGGCACGAAAACCACCGAATGAATATGAAAATGCGGATATGGGGTTGTCCGGACGTTTCATACAATATTCACAACTTTTAGTGAGCAGGAAATAAACAGGAAGAGAACAGGTAAGTAGTCGGTAGAGCACAGGAATCGAGCAGAAATGGAGTCGGAAGTCATCTGGAAGTGAACGGGAAGTGAGCAATAAATAAAGTTTAGTGTGCAGGACATAACGGGAAGTCATCAGGAAGTGAACAGGAAGTAAGCAGGAAATAAAGAGCAGTGAGCAGGAAATAATGGGTAGTGAGCAGGAAATAACGGGTAGTGAGCAGGAATTCAGTTATGTAACATCCGCTCCATTTTCTCGTTATACGTCGCGCAAAATGTTGCGGGCCATAAGACGTATCCAAGTCAAAAGAATTCAATACTTAGGAAAAACTTAGATTGCCTAATGTCCTGTAAATATTAAAATATTTTTCGTTGAGGCTGGGAAAATTGGTAGGAGTTATTTAAAGGGGGACGAGGGGTTGGAGCGTGACTGTAGCCTGCCCAGCACAGACTGTCCAATAAAGGGGTTGACACTTAACTCTTCCATTAAGTGACGCTAAGTGCTCTAATGTACTCTCTCTAAAGCTAGGGTTGGCCTTGTAAGAATCAATGAGGAAATAGGGGAGAAAAACATAGATTCACCCTTTTTCACCATTCACTAGATACTGCAGTGATTTATGTACCATATGACAGTGACTAGAAAATTATTGCGACAAGCTTTCCTATTATTTTTAATGGTCCTATTCTGAGGCCCTTTTCTCAATCACGTTCACCTTCCAACCATTGCTAATTTTGGAAATATTTGGGTTGATCAATCTTGATCATTTCCTTTAGAATACTTCGGAACATCTTATTAAAGATGATTTTGCGACTTTAACAATGACGACTACTTCTGGAAACTTTTTAGAGGAACACCTTTGAAATGTTTCAGCATTATCTTTAACAAGATGGCTTTGCGACACACCCTGTCCTATGTTTGCTAATTTCAACGATGTTCTGTATGCCCACTCTGGAAATATATCCTCCGCATTGCCAAGGTAGGTAACTACATAACCTATCCAGGTAATCTGTTGGAGAAAACATATAGACCTTATGAGGCTTAACATATATTTCCTGCGTTACCAAGGGAGTTCAAATGTTACACACACACAAGGGGTCCTTTCTACCTAAATCGACTTTGTGGATTTCAATACTCTCTACTTGCGGAATTTATTCCACGTGAGCTATCATAGAAACGTGTAAAAGGAAACACAAATAGGTTTTATAAAAATTGGCTTCAACAACGCTACTTGCGGAAAACATTTGGTATGAGCTTCATTTCAAATATGCCAGGGGAACACAGGTCCCTTTTATCATAAATGCTCTTGGGAATTAAAAACGCAATAACAGGGTTTTATTGGTGCCATTGGCCATAGCAGTCGACGCACCATAATAAAAAAAAAACAGGGTTTTATGGTCACTCTACAAATGAGATGAAGAAAAAAAAGTACTCAATGGTAGTTTTTGTTGAAAACGGCTTTGTGGTTTTTCACAACTCTATGGTACCTCCAAGGTGAAAATATTAGGCATGATATATCTTGAAAGATTGACTTGCCAATGATCCTACCAGTTCTGACATACGGGAACCAGACCTGGTCGTTAACCAAAGCCAACACCAATATATTACTTTCCTGGTAGAGGTCTATTAAAAGCTCCATGCTAAATGTGAAGAGGAAGGATAGGATTCGGAAAACTACTATAGGAAAGAGAACGAGACTTACAGATATATAAACATACGTTGCTTCAGTAAAGTGGAATTGGGCTGGGCATCTGATGAGAAGACAAGACAGAAGATGATCCCACAAAGTCACAAGGTGAATGCCATATAACCTGAAAATAAATAGGGGCAGACAAGCTAAAAGGTGGAGAGACTGCAAATACCGAACCGCTATTTTGGCGATTGGCGACGGATCGCCAGGCCTAGAAAACTAAAGGTGCAGAGATCATAGCGACTTCCCCTTCCCTATAGGCTGATGTCCAGGGAAGTGTTGACTACTACTCCGGAAAAGGAAGGCCTTCATCAACATTTGTTGTTCCCTATCTTTTAAATGTTTTATTTTCTATTATTTTATTAAATATTTATTTAATTTGTAAAATTGTTCCTGTAAATGTAAATAATTGTAAATATTTGCTGAAGAAATAAAACGCTATTCCATTCATCTTGATTGATAATGAGTTGAAGAAAACGCTAGTCCACTTTTATTGAAAATGACATTGCGGCACTAACAACGCTATGACATCTACTTTGCAAAATATTAGGCATCATCTACATTGATCCTGAATTCGAAAAAACACGGGCAATTTTTTATTCCAAATGGCTTTGCAACTTTAACAGCGCTCGCATCTATTTTCGAAAAATATTCGGTATAAAAACCTTAGATTTTTGTTTTAACAAAGAGGGAGCCTTTTTATCAAAAATGACTATAACAATTACTTGCGAAAAATATACAGTGTGAATATATATTTTTAACAGAAAAGTAACAGTTAATTCTGGGAAATGTTTGGGATGAACTACCTTCGAAACATTTTCGAGAAAACACAGACATGTCTTGCACAAGTTAGGGAATGAATAATATTGAACATTGTTTGTATTATACAGGCAAAAGATCAACGTTAAAACTTCTGATCAAGTTAAACACTTCATTCACAGTGCTCTACTGGATTCACGTCACTAGATAACTCTTCAGAAACACAGTCCATATAGAAAAAGTCCGACTCGCAGAATGTGCGTCATCTTAGCGCGGTTCCGTTTGTATCCCTAGTGCCATTAGTAAAGGATTAGAAGCAGTTATTGGTAGGTTTTGATCTTTCGAGAAAAAGAAGTCTCAAAGAGAAGTAATATAAGATTTTAAACGCCTCAACAGGAAACTGATTGTATCCTAAGCAGAAATTACTCCATCCACTTTCTCAATGTCCGCTCTTGGAAACACTAGACCAATGTTACCAGGTAAACAGAGAACATGTTTCAACTGAATCAATCGATTCTTAATATCCAAACAAAAATTAGTTTGGAAAAGTATAGGTATTGAGGCAGGAAGAAACCCCGCTTATACCGAATTTGAAGTTATTCTGATGAAATTATTTTTCAGTGCGATAATGTACATATGAACTAAAGATTAATGAGAGTAAGTGTTTGCATGTTAGTTTTAAAATGTAGGTTTTTGATCAGCGTATGACGTGACTTACAACACAAGTAGAACAACTTTTACTAGGACTTTCAAGGAGCTAAGGAAAATCTACAAGTGGTCAGATATTGTATCTGAGTTAATTGCAAGGTTTTGTCCCGAAGCTCTCCATGTCTAAACTCTATTTCTAAGTCCTAAAAACTATTTCTGTAGACATACCAGGAACAGAACCTAGCTAAGCCAATTCCGTCTGAGGAGCCATTTATATTACTCCATGAATCCACCTGTGATAAACTTAGTTAATCTAAAAAAATTCATAAATTATTATCGAAAATACAGAAACATTTATCTTTTTTTGCCAGTTCCATTATATATTTACTATTTATTATTTTATTTCTTTTATTAATACTTACAAATGTTATCATTATTATTATTTTTTGACTTTGCTTTTCTATGTACTATTATCTAATAATAACATTCAAGACCTGCAAGCAGAATATCCACAGTTCAGCCTAGAAGACTAAATGATAAAAACGTAGAACCCCTAAGAAAGGTAGGGGTGCAGACAGCATATAGGAGCAGGGGAACGTTGAAAAGCCGGCTACCAAAAACGAAGGATGTCATCCAGCCGCTGGACAAGTCGGGAGTCTACCGAGTGTCGTGTACTTCCTGTGGGTCTTCGTATGTTGGTTAAAGTGGAAGAAAATTAAAAGTACGGATTAAAGAGCATTTGACCAGAAAGGATTCGGAGATGAGGAAACATGTACTTAAAGAAAACCATGACACAGTTTTCCTCGACTGTGAAGTACTGGAGACATTGAGGAAGGGAAGAAAGATGGACATGGCAGAAAAGGTCTGGATTAAAATTGACGCTGTCTCGGAGAAGAATGTTAACATAAAAGGAGACGGCGGTACGTTGAAGCATGTTTCAACAGCAGCCCTACAGTCCCTCGCTGCTTTCCAAAGCCAGGCTAGGAGAGCCCAAGGCTCGGCTGAATAAGAGCCAATGCATGGTGGGTACTTAGCTTTCTCTCTGGTTCTGTCATTTCCTTTCATATCATTGTATCGTTTTTTAGACTTATTTATTCCTGCATGTGTGTTTGTGTGATAGAATGAAAGTATTTATCATTTATTGTTTGAATGTGTGTTTTAACTTTTTATTGACTTAACTTTTAAATAATTGGACAAAATGGTGTTTTATATTGTTTTTAATATGTAGTCTCGGGTTTTACGATTGTTTTTTGTTATAATTGTATTGTTATTTTAATCTGTTTTAAATTGAATCTGTTTTAATTATTGTATTGTGTCACAGGCCATTGAAAATGGGGCTAAGTCCCTGAAAACGTTTTGCCAATAAATGGAATTTTCAACCATTTGTTTCATCCTTCGAACATGAATAGTTTTAGTCATTTATATTTTTAATCAAAAGCTGACTCAATAATTAATTTTTGTTTCATTTTTTTAACTTTTGATTGACCGATTTTCATTTATTTTAATGGGGACAACATGGGGCATGTTGTCTACACTCTTTCGTTGCAATGAAGTAAAAATATCGGCCGGTATGGGCAAATGAATAATTTGGTAAACACCTCCTCTGGTTTGACCAACTTTGCTTGTTAATGAACTCGTTCAATCGTTTGCTGTAGGAATGCTATATATTAAATTCCTTCCCAAAAAATCTAAAACTATCTTTCTAAGAACATAGTTGCACAAACGAGAAGGTTAGTCTGCGTTGCTAGCCTAAGTAAATTAGCTTGCATGAAAATAAAAGACGCCTTCACGTAAGGAGTTTAAAAATTTGTGCCTAGGATTCAGTGGCAGACTTGGGAAGGGTTCAACAAAATGAGGACGTTATATAGTTTCAACAAGTTTACATTTACCTAATCTTCCAAAACTTCCAAAAAACTTTAAATGGCTGCTTTGGTAAAACAAAGGTTGAGAGATTATCCTCAAGTAAGTCTGTTGCGGATATTGATTGAAGACGTGCTTTAAGTAGGGCGGACTTGCTTCAGTGGAAAGTAAACCCCGGGCAGGACAAAGGCTTATAATAAAATTACTTGGGAGAACGAGGAGAGCAAACAATGACAGAGTTATTTTTCCCCCATAGAACTTTCCTAAGCACTTTATAAACACTCTCAGAAAAGCGGATTACATTCTTCAAAATTAATGAATGGATTTGATGTAAATAAGAAACCAACCACCAAAAAACAAAAATTCAGGATTGATGAATGAATGAAATGATTTTCAATTATTTAAAAAATTGGTAAAACTATGAAATATCTGATATCTTATATATATATATATATATATATATATATATATATATATATATATAGTAAGCTATTCGTAAACTAAGATGATTAAATTTTGATTACATTTGGAGTTAAGGAAGTATTAAAAAAAAAATATGCTATTAATAGACATGAAAAGTTTTCGGATCTTGGTATATTTCCTAAAATAACTTGAACTAAAAGAATACATAATATGTATATTGATATATAAATTAAGATCTATTTTACGATAATATGTTCCCTATATACAGGGTGATTCAGGTCTAAGTAGCTAGACTCTAGGAGATGATTCTACACATAATTTACAACAAAAAAATTCATTTAATACATAGTATCAGGGAAAAGCAGTTATGTCAAATTTTCTTTTTTTCCAACGTAGACAAGTTTTTTATTGAATAAGAAAAGATTGCTCAGAAAATATTCAAGATAATAAAAAACAGATAAAATTTCTTTTAATAAGAAACTGATTTAATTTTCTAAACCCATTTTTAGAAGATACTTCCTGGATGTCTAATAACTTTAATCATTTTACAATAATTCTGTTTTCTTGATGAATCTGAACTTTCTCGCGAATTTTTTCCTCAGCCCCCTAACGGATTGCCGATTCACTACTTACAGGAAAACGTTTACATTTAGTAAGCATTAAATCTCTTCAAATGAAGTGAAAGTTTATTGAGAAATAGGTTGAAAGATTGGCTAGCTTTTGTCAAAAAATGTTGAATGGAGTTTTGGTACTTTCAAATACCGTGTGTGATGAAATTATGGATTCCACAGTTTTTATTGGGAAAACTGTGGGAATACATTGTTCAGTCCGCATGCAATGAAAAGTAAGTGAAAGAAATTGTTAAAAAATGTTTATACCTCCTTCAACGATCGACTTTTTGCATTGGAAAGGACAGATTCATGGTAACAGAAAGATTGCTATCCGGCACTCAGCAGCAGTGCTGTTAGACAGCACTTTTCCATGAAGAAAAACAGAAGTGAGTTATTGGACGTCTAGAAAGGATCTTCTATGAATGGGTTTAATCATTTAAATCAATGTTTTCTTAAAGGAAATTGTGTCTATTTTATGATGATATAATTAAAATTTAATTACCTTGAACAGTTATTGAACATATTCTCATTCAATATAATATATATCTACGTTAAAACAACAGGAAATTGGGCATAACTCCTTTTTCTTTTGGAATCGGGCTATACTTGCAATGAAGTTTTTTGGTGGAAATTAAATAGGTCCATAATTACCTCCTAGAGTTGGGATACTTAGACCTGTATCATCCTGTATATATAGCATCGTCTCCTTTCTGTTAGAGAGCCTTGCTTTCAGTCATGTTATCCAATTTATAATTAAGGCGATAACACCAGCTCTCAACAATTAACTTTTTCTGAGTTAACATATATTTGTATATATATTTGTATTTGTATAATTATAGGAAGCAAACGGAATATATTGCCGCTGTAGAGAAAACCGACTGAAAAATTCAGGTGAAACATTTCAAGAATTACAAGGACAATAGGAAACATGTAGTTAAAATAAATCTGACCCCCTCCAATCTTTTACATGAGAAATAAAGGAGAAGAGAACGACTTGGGTTTTAATGGAGCCATTGAAACTAAACGAGGTACTTGGCCCAAAGAGCAGATAAACTTGCCAATCTGGCTACAAGGGACTCCTTTTATGAGTAGCTTCAAATGGTATTCGAATGAAAAACTACTTCCATCGATGGCCTTAATCTAGTAGGTAAGAGGTCGAAATTTCAACAGCTCCACAATTATCCGCTATATTTCGCTAGCTTCCAACACCCTTTCCAACGACCAAACGACTACTTTTAGTCCTTTCAAATGGCATATGTATATATATATATATATATATATATATATATATATATATAAAAGTCCGCCTGGCGAGGTCCGTGTTTTCTTTCCGCGGTTCCGTTCTTATCCCGAGTGTCATTTGGAAAGCTTTAAATAGAAATAAACATTTTTTTCTTTTGTTGATATTTCGTGAAAATTCTGAACACCCAGTCCAAAATCTATAATAAAAGCGATACTAATGGGTCATGGTACAGGAAACAGACCGTAGCCAAGTTACACAGAAGTTGATTGATGATGCTCACGATTAATTATTGATAAAAGCAACGCAATCCGGAAGTGCCGACACGAAAAATGTTTCAGAACCCATCGACCACAAATTTTTATTTATTTAAGAATGTGTTTAATATATATATATATATATATATATATATATATATATATATATATATATATATATATATATATATATATATATATAGGGTGTCCCTCGTTGAGATGTCATAACTTTAGGGATTTATTCTGCATATCATTTGTAGTTCAGGGGCGCGAAAATGAGCGTTCTATCTGAAAATGTACAGGAGCTACTCAAACATTTGTCTATATTAAAAACTTCTGGATTTTTTAAAGAAAAACTGAGGTTTCGGAATTTGTGATCACTGTATCGTAATTAAAAACCACATTTTTAGAATCTACATCAAATTTCCAATAAGAAACACCCGTTACTGAAATATTATCATGTAAATTAAGAGCTATATTAAAAGCCATATAAATGAGAATGTTTAACATTAGTGTTTTATTAAATTATTCACTATTTTCTTAATCACCTATTTTTAGACTTAGACGTTTGCCTCCACCTCAAAAGTTGCATTATTTAACAAGCTTCAAAATAGTACTTCGTAGTTTAAGAAAATAACCTATTTTAATCTAATTTGTTCTGATTTTTAAGTCAAAACCAATAAATGTGCTTTAGCGAGAACGAGCCATTCTGAACAAATTCTTTAATTTCACACGATGATGTCGATGTGCCATCCTTCCCAAACTACATGACATTTATTAAACAGGCCCATATACAAAAAAAAAAAAAACTCACTCTGGTTTCAAATGGTGGGTTACCCAGCTGATAATGGAAGAGTGGTGACGGAATGGCTGAACACTGAATTCCCTAATCGTTGTAACGGCCACTATGGACCAGTTTGTTTGCCTCCTGGTCTGAATCCTCTAGATTTCCATGTATTGGGTACATCAAAGAGCAGAGTATACTCAGGGCCTGTGATGACGAAGGAGGAACTCATCAACAGGATCCAGGAGCAGTGCCAGCTCATGAGAACTCGAAAGACAAGACGTCCCCGTAATGCCGTGGATTCAGTTAGACGTTAAGCTTATATTCGTAGACATTTTGAAAATCTACTGGAGAAACAGTTATTAGTCCGCAGTAATTTCTCTCAACCATAGATTTCTACAGACTTTTCCTAGGAAAATGAGGTAACATTTTAAAGCAACTTTTGATGGTGCCTTTCATTTGAATGTATTTTTTTTTGCTTTTTACCTGCAGGAGAGAGTTTTTTGGATACAATTTCAAATTATTGTAATGTTTAACCCAGTTAATTTATAAGCAGAAAATTTATTAAAAAGAATAGAATTTATATTACAAATTAAATAAAAATAAGACCCTCAAGGCACAACCATATATAACATAGTATTTACAATAATGGTAATTATATCCAATGTGTTCATCTGAATTATTTCACCCTTGATTCCGAAGTGTCCCCTTACCCTTATTAGGGCAAAAATTGTGTTTACGTAGTGTGGAAACAGTTAGGGAATTCACTGCTCATCCATTCCGTCACCACTCGTCTATTATCAGCTGGGCAACCATCCATTTACAACCAGAGTGAATTAATATTCGGTAGATGGTCTTGTGTAATAAACATCATCGTGTGAAATTAAAGAATCTGTTCAGAATGGCTCGTTCTCGCTAAAGCACATTTATTGGTTTTGACTTAGAAATTCTGAAAAAAATAGATTGAAATCGATTTTTTTCTTGAACTACGAGGTACCATTTTGAAGCTTATTAAATAATGCAACTTTTGAGGCGGAGGCAAACCTCTAAGTCTAAAAATAGGTGATTAAGAAAATATTGAATATTTTAATAAAACACTAATGTTAAACATTCTCATTTATATGACTTTTAATATAGCTCTCAATTTACATGATAATATTTCAATAACAGGTATTTCTTATTGAAAATTTAATGTAGATTCTAAAAATGTGGTCTTTATTTACGATACAGTGCTCACAAAGTCCGAAACCTCAGTTTTTCTTTAAAAAAATACAGTAGTTTTTAAAAAAGACAAACGTTTGAGTAGCTCCTCTAAATTTTCAGATTCAGAACGCTCATTTTTGCACCCCTGAACTACAAATGATATGCAGAATAAACCCCTAAAGTTATGACATCTCAACGTGGGACGCCCTGCACATACATATCTGACTGTTCCCTCTGTACCTGCCCTAATATTGGTCCAATTTTGATGAAATTTGGTACAAGACTACTTTTTCTACTTCGTTCCTGCAAGTCGGATATTTTTAGGTAATTCGAAAGCTATGAAGCCATCGTGCAGGGATATACGTCTGCATCAGTTTGTCAGCCCCATAACAGGCCTGGTTACGTTACAACACAATAAGAAGACCTTTTACGTTTTGTAGCAACGGTTATCCTACCTGTCAATTTATAATTTTATACCTTAAATAATACATAAGATCACAACACACTCATCCTAAATGTTGAGTACACATGCACGTAGCCGTCTATGGATCGACTATCCATAGAGAATATGCTATAGTAATGCCACAATTCAGGGGCACACATGGTTCCTATAACCCTGGATTATCTCTATGATATTAATCAACCGCAATCTAGACTAAGAGAGGATTTCCGCTCTTGACATTGACGCCACTAATAAATCACCTAACACCGTCTTCTCCACTTGATCGTGTATGAGGTTAAGATATTTATTTCAATACTTATAGATTCATAGAAGTATTGCATCACTTTTGTACAGAAATTAAATGTTAAGCCACAGATTTTTTTATTGGTGATTTTCTAACTCAGCCAAAGATTTTACATTTGAATAACCACGATGCTGAGTTATAGTTATAGTTTAATAACCAAGATCTTTACCTCAAATCATAGTAATTTATTGTTTATTATTTTTCACATTTTTTAACGTTTCTGCCATCTTCATAAAACTAGAAGAAAAAAAATCAATTATCATAAATTTCCAATAAAATTCCCCTTTAATTTTGCTGTAGAGTATACAATAGTAACCTACCAATTAACTTTCTTAAAATTATAATTTAAAGCTAATTGTATATATATATATATATATATATATATATATATATATATATATATTTATATATATACATAAGGGCTAAGATAGTATGATTTAGACGCTCGTTAATTGTGGCTAACTTAGTATTTAAAACGGCAATGTAGATTTTTAGGGGCGAATAATGCTATTAAACAGTAGTTTCTTTAATTAGCACCCATGTTTATACAAAAGTGTCTGTAGCAAGGCTCTACTCTCACGAAAATGTGTGCATTGTCATTAAACTATTAAAAAATTGGTGAATAATTCCTTAATCTATTATTTAAACGGGGAAGAAGAGTATTACCACCTTACATAATTAATAACCTTCCTCGCTTCAATGAAACATTAGGCATTGTTTTTAATAAAATAAACTATAATTATCAAATTTTTACTACAAAAAAGAAAAAATCAAATCAACTCGACAGGCTTGGCTTAGTATCAGAAATTCTCCTCAATTCCTTCTGCGTTTCCGACTCCATACCACATTTTGAAAATGTAATTTATTTAATAAAGCAGAATAAGTAGAAATCCAATGTAGATTTTCATGCATAAGTAAAGAATGATTATAATGTATTGATAATTTTTTTTAATTTTATGTATTGATTAAAAGAAGTAGTTTCTATTCATGTCTCAATCAATTATCAATTTCAACCAATAGTAAAAGGAATCTGTGGCGCGAATGCTAACACCGCATGACATCAAACATTCTATTTGAAAATGACATTTAATGCACAGGTTAAATGTGTTACGTGACAATGTGTCGAGGTTGCCATGCCAAGGTTGTACAGTTCGGCCTCATGGTTTGGACTGAATGGATCTAGCTGAGGATAAGTTAATAAACCTCAAGGCAAAGACTGGACAGTCCAGTTAGACCCACTGAGCGTGAAGCAAATATCCTGTTGTCCAAACAGGCGAGGCCTGGCCAAACATCAAAGATCAAGGTCAAAAATGGCTCAATTTTCATGAAATTTGCTATAAAAATACTTAGTATTAATTAAAAGTTTCAGTTTGTTAACCAGAAGAATCCTACGGGATAAACGTATAAAACCATTTTCAACGCGATATCTGTAACTGTTTTCGAAAAAGTGATACAGCTAGCATTTCTAACTAATTCTCAGTTTGGGTACTAAAAATGGTCGGATTCAGTTGAAATATTTTCTGCGAGTATGAAATTCATCTAGACTGAGATATTAATATTTGGTTACGTTCGGAGTTGGAAGTATCAGAAAAAAAATATTTTTCACAACCGACTTGAGCTGTTTTGTAAAGTACCTATATTTTCTTAAACATATCAGCTGTAAAACTTAAAGGATAATCCCTAAGACTAGGTAAGGGATTACCTGCCTATTACTTAAGGAGGTAATATGTAGGTAACCTCCTTCATGTTTAAAGTTTTTTTTTTCGTTTAAAATATACACATGTTATTAAATAACAGTATAATAGATCACTATTTTTTTTTTAATTTTATGCATCGGCTGCCGAGGCCATTAGCACAAAAATTTAAAATAATAGATAACTAATAACTAAATTGAATAATAATTCAAAAAGTAACTGGTGTGTGCAAAGTAAAAAAGATCCAACCCTTCATTTGCTTAGTTTGTAAGTGCCCAGAAATGTTTGTTACTGACAGAAGAACACTTTTTCAAATAAATATATGTACTATCTTTGTACAGTATTATTCCTTCAAACAATTTTAAAGGAATCCATTAAAACGATATCAGTTCGTTTTTGTCTATTTTATAAATACGTTACTCCATTGAAATTACTTACGTTGCGTGCTCCTGACCATTGCATGTCAGTTGGTACAACTGTTCTCGTGGTATGAACAAATGTAGTTGGCTTAAAGTTTCTAACAACTTGTTTATCAAATTCTCAACCGAAATCGAGTTGTGCGAAGTTCAGATAGCGTGTCGAAAAATCTTTCATATTCATAGCTCCAGGAGTGATTGTTTGCACTGGTAATAAAGGCATAGCGTTTAAGATAAAACTGTTTCATCAATCTACAATTTAGAAGGTTTACTGTCCGAGGGTGACCAAGTACGTTGCTTAATCTGTGTAAATTTGACGCACATAAGAATTATTAAGCACTAGCTGTTACCCAGTGTGCCATGCTACACCTACTTTCTGTCTATGACTCTCCCCTTATCAAGATCTACTTGATACCTAGTTGTCTATATCCAGTTACGAAAATCGGTCCAACGATATGAATTTGTTTTAGTTCATAATGATTCCGGCAGAGGCCAGCACAACAGAACTTCATCTAACAGCCGACAGAGGCTAGTAGTAGTCGATTCAAAATGGCCGTCACAATCTGAATGGTTCAGTGTAGCCAATTTTTCTTGAACAAAACTTTTGACCTTTTGACCAAATTTCGTATCAAGACCTACCTGTGTGCCAAGTTTGGTCAATATCGGTCAGACGGTGTAGATTTGTATAAGGAACAAACAAAAAAAATAAATAAATAAACAGAAAAAAGGACAGACACGTGATTTTTATATACATATATAGATTTGTTCTGTTCCTGTAACGCATGAAGACTACATACGAACCATGCAATGCAAAAACTATCCAAACACCATTTTTATCAAAACTGAGTTTTCGATTAAAATGGATTCCTTAAACTTAGATCTATCAAACGGTTTGTCTAGTATGGGAGCTATTGAAGCTCAAACATTTTGTACAGTGGAAAAACCGTTCATCTTACGCCCATGAACGGTTCTTGCTTTGTATTTCCCAGTATAATCTTCCGTTGGAGGGGTGTGTTTACATTTTTATCATCAGCCTGCATGATCTTTTTGTCGCAATGAATTATACTCCCAAACCGTCTTGGGCATTGGTTAGTTCATCTACAACTAGGAGCGCTGTACACGGACGCTTTATCCGGTTTCAGCTTTTGATTCAGTAAGATCTTCATCAAAAATATAAAAAAGTAAAACTATTATTTTTTTTTTATTTATATAGGTATATTTATTTTAAGCAAAGATATTCAGCGATGTTGCGTACAATCCCCACCTTCTGCTGAATGTGCTTATGTATGCTTAGTTCATGCGTGACGGACTTTTTAGGCTCCTGATGATGCGAAACCTATTAAATATCTTAATAAATTGTTGAAATTGTCAATTTTAATTTAGTTTTACTGACCTTCTGCGTACACAAGAAAATTATCGAATGTTTGAATCGCTATTAATATTTAAAGAAAATACGAAAAAAGTAAGTCCACTATTTGACTTATGTTGGACATACGCATTATTCTTTTGCATAATATTCCCTTTATATATATAAAAAAAAAAAAATAGCATTTGTATTTATACCTCTCTTGTGTTTACATTTTAGCGCGGTTCCTCCCTCCCCCATAGGGAGGAACCCCGCTTATAAGGTTGATACAATGAAACAATCCGGAAGTGCCGACTAGAAAATTTCGGGTTTCAGAACCCCTAGAGACCGAAAATAACGGTGGTTAAAATTTGTATATATATGTATATATATATATATATATATTTGTCTGTTCGCGACGTAGCTCAGAGAGCAATGGTCCGATTTTGATGAAGTTTGGCACAAAAATCCATCGTCCAATTTGAAAGGTCAAGTTCGTTAACCAGCAAAATCCGCCCACTGGAAGATGACGTTTGGGGCGAAATTCGCGCAAAAAAATCGTAATGCTTACGTTTTTGAGTTCATAAGCTTGTAAGTACTCTTTTTATAGGCTTCTTGGGCTAGGAAAACGAATGAAGCCATTTTCAAGGCGATAGCTTTAACCGTTTTCGAGAAAATTGGAAAAATAGTTTTTGAATACCGTTTTTGGTTTGGGTACTTAGAATCACGGGATTCAATTGAAACATTATCTGCATGTTCTACTTTCATTAAAACTAATATATTGAAAGTTTTGTTACGTTTGGAGTTAAGGAAGGGTTAGAATAAAATATTTTATTAACAGACATAAAAAGTTTTAGTAACTTTGTTTACTTTCCTTAATATCTCGAAAAAGGTTGAGAATCTTGGTAAACGGAAGAATACCATTAGGAAGCTTATTAAATGTTCTAAAAAAAAGGTTCTGATGAAAGTTTTGATTAGGCGATGTCAATCGGAGAAATAAGAGCTTAAAACAAGTAATTGATTTCGCTTATTCGAACTGTTCTTTTTGTCTGTTTTTTTATTCCTTGTTATTTTTTAATTGCTTATAGTTGGATAATGTATTTGAAAATAAAACAGGTTAAGAAAAACAATTTAATGTTAGAGATATGGATTTCCAAGATATAGCTTTTCAACTGCCTAGCGTCCTTCCTAGGGAGGGTTGTTTGTCTTTGATTTTGGTACTTAGAATTATGGGATACAGTTGAAACATTTTCTGCATGTTCGAATTTCATCAACACTAATATGTTGAAATTTGTGTTACGTTTCGAGTAAAGGAAGGGTTAGAATAAAATATTTTATTAACAGACAAAAAAGTTTTCGTAACTTTGTATACTTTCGTTAGTATCTCGAGAACCGTTGACAATCTTTGGAAGCGGAAGATTACCATTCGAAAGCTTACTAAATACTCTACAAAAAAGGTTCTGAAGAAAGTTTTAATTAGGCGATGTCAATCGGAGAAATAAGTGCTTAAAACTTTAAATTAATTGATTTCGTTTATTCGAACGGTTCTTTTTGTCTGTTTTATTCCTTGTTATTTTTTAATTGCTTATAGTTGGATAATGTATTTGACAATAAAACTGGTTAAGTAAAATAACAACAACAATTTATTGTTAGAAATATAGATTTCCAAGATTCCAAGACCTTGTAACTAGCGGGACCTAGTGTTAGCCGACCCTTCCAGGTAAGATCGTATATCATGACCTTTCAAGACTTTACTACGCACAGGAATGGCGTTAGCGTCCTTAAGGGTTGTCACGCCATTATAATAATTAATTAAATAAAAAAGACTGGTGGAACCAAAATAATAACTGCTTCTATTTTAATCTTTCCAAATTAGACTAGGGATATGAACGGAACCGCGCTAAGATGATGCAGTTCCTGCGAGACGGACTTTTTATCATCAGCCGGCATGATCTCTTTGTTTTCTAATCATTATTTCAGGATTGATAGGTTAATCACCTAAACGAGCGTAACGTCTTCTTTTTTGTGTGTTCTTCATCTCTATTAAATTTCATAAGAAACTTTACTCTGTGTTACAAAATTTACAACCACCGTAGTCCACAAATAACAATACAAAAGAAACAGACAGTGCGGTACACCTCAGATTTGTCTGAAGGGTATACAGGATCCTTATATATTAGCTCTTGGAAGGTAACTTCTACAGTTACACTTGCTCAGAAAATAATTCTTTATCCCCGCATCGATGGGCCTTCTTCCAATTTGTCTCGTTATGGGAGGCTGGATCATAATATGTACTATATCTCTCTCACAGTTTTTCCTGCTGGCGATAGCTCACATAATCAACTCTGTTCTTTTTTTTTGTATCTATTCCAAGAAGTGTTAAACAAACGCCTCTTTTCACAGAGGCTAAGAGATGTTTTTTTTTTTTTTTTTTGGATGAAGCATATTTCCTTTATCCAAATGAATAATGAGTATGTCCAACACTTATAGAAACTCAAATAATCTATACTGGGTGTGGTGATAAAAGTCAAAAGAGAATAATGGCGCTTACATTTTTTTGTATTTTCTTTCACTATCAATAGTGATTCAAACATTCAATACTTTTCTTTTGTAGGCAGAAGGTCAATAAAACTAAATTAAAATTGACAATTTCAACAATTTATTAAGATATAAAATAGGTTTTGCATCATCAGGAGCCTAAAAAAGTCCTTATGAGCCGCATAACTAAGCACATTCATTAGAAGGTGGGTAGTGTACACAACATCCCTGAATAATTTCCTTAAAATAACCTATATACATTTATTAAAAAATAGTATTTTTGCTGTTTTATATTTGTAATCAAGATCTGACTGAATCAATAGTAGAAACCGGTGCCCATGTACAGCGCTCCCAGTGGTAGATGAACTAACCAATGCCCGAGCCGGTTTGGATGTATAATTAATTTTGAGCATAATACAGAGTAAACCCTAACTTCTCATTAACCGATTGAATATCTTAGTTTGAATGCATAGCAAACATTTAGAAAAAAGTTCAAAATGAATCTATTGTTTCTAAGCACCCGAACTGAAATGAGTTAGGTAAACTGGTATTACTAGTACTTTAAAAAAAAAAAAAAAAAAAAAAAAAAAAAAAAAAAAAAAAAAAAGGTATGCCTTGAAAATGGATTCATTCGTTTCCCTACGTCAAAGACCTTACAAAAAGTGTATCTACAAGCCTATGAACGCAAAAGGGTAAGCGTTCGTCCAAAAACAATACTCCGCTGGGCGGACTCTCCTGATTAACGAACTTGACCACTGAAATCATGTTATAATCGCGATCTATAGGTTCTGAAACGAGTATGTTTCAAGTCGGAGCTTCCGGATTGCGCCATAAGGTCAATCTCATAAGCGGGTTTTCTCCCTATTGAGGGAAGGAGGAAACGCCCTAAGAGCTATGTCTACGTGCATTGGATATTTTAATACATTGACCCAATAATAATACAATAGGATGGAAATCGAAGACAGAACTTTGTTCTTGTGTTGACTGCATTACAATTGTAAATGTATTTTGAATAGACGCTACTAGTCAAAGAGAAAAGTAACGATGAATGGTGAGTTCCTTTTTATTCCTTTGTTTATTAAGATAAATGTCCATGAGCGAGGATGAGATCTGTATAGGCCGCTGACTTTATCATCACGGCTCTTCTTTATATTAAAAAAAATATCTCGAGACCTCGACCCGACAGGAGTCTTTGATCTTCTTCCAAGTCTGCTTTTAGTTACTCACATTTTTTCTAATAAGTTTCCTTTCCCTTCATTCCAACCTAATTACTAAGGCGCTTGTATATTTTGTTTAACGTGTGTTTACTTGGTGCATAAATGTAAACATTTATGTTTTTAATAGGACCCGTGAATATGATTGAAATATTACACTTATGATGGGTCTGGATATAAATACAGTTCAAGATAAGAAGACAGATTTAAAATGTTTTTAAGAATGCTCTTTAATAATAAGCGACCAATTTATTGGCCAAAGAGGATTGAAATTTATTAAATAAGTCATATATGGTAGGCGTGAACAAATGTCATAGAATAAAACCAGAGTTACGTAAAAAAAAATCACGTATTTTACATTCAATTAGAATATGTTTAATTGTCCAAGTCTGCATTTACGTTTGTATTTTTTCTCCATGTGGTAATTATGTGTGAGGGAAGTCTGGTAATTCTAATGGGAAGTCTGGTCAGTACTGGTTGATTTCTTCTTGTCAATGAGTTTTTTTTTTTTTTTTTTTTTTTTTTTGTGCAAACAAAATAAAAATATTTCATTAATTCGCACCCATTCATAATATAAGTATTTCAATAATTCGCATCCATTCATAATAAAAATATTTGATTAATTCGCATCCATTCATAATAAAAATATTTCATTAATTCGTACCCATTCGTGATAAAAATATTACATTAATTAGCACCCATTCATAATACAAATATTTCATTAGTTCGCACCCATTCATAATAAAAACATTTCATTAATTCGTACCCATTCGTGATAAAAATATTTCATTAATTCGTACCCATTCGTGATAAAAATATTACATTAATTCGCACCCATTCATAATAAAAATATTTCATTAGTTCGCACCCATTCATAATAAAAATATTTCATTAATTCGTATCCATTCGTGATAAAAATATTACATTAATTCGCACCCATTCATAATAAAAATATGTCATTAATTCGCAACCATTCTTAATAAAAATATTTCATAAAAACGCAATAATGTTCAATATTTTCATTCGAATTTTCATTATTAGCTAATGTGTTGTTATTTCGGGAAGTTGAAGAAAATAGGGCCAATGTTTGCACTTATATTGTTGTGTGATCAATGTTTTGCGATGTCTTTTTAATGATGGTATGAATAAAATTCATAGCATCATTGGGAAAACTAGCCATTAGACTATGTTGAGATGGTGGATATGAATTAAGGAAGTGCTAAAGTGTAGATTGAAATGGCCTAGATTGCAGAGGTGATGAGAAGGTATTAAGCTGGCGGCGATATGGTTGTTGGTAGATTCCAGAGCGGTCAGAAGTCAGCAGTCGCTATGAAGGAGGAAATTAGAATCCCGACTATATATTTTCCCCTCTTCAACCTTTACCCATTTGACCTTGTTCGTTCATTTCCAACTACGATTATACATGATAAAATCCTCACTTTCAAACGCTTTGTGTTTACATTTACGCCATTCTTGAAAACTCATAATCATCGTTTCATCTTCAAATAATCTCGGTTAATTTTAATTATTTTTTTCTCTAGCTATTCCCTTTTATTCCGAATCCTACCATCCTGTTTTAGGAGCAGTGATTATAGGAGATATGAACCCCAGAGTAGGGTTAACACTAGATTTACCAGACCTGGTACTGGTATAAATGTCAATAACAAAAAATGTATTTGTTACTAATATATATAAAGTAACATTGAGGCGGTCTCCCGTGGTTTAGTGGCTAGCGCGCTAGATTCATAAGCGGGAGATGGTGGGTTCGATCCCCACCGGCGACCGGAATTTTCTCATCTCAGGGCCCGCTGAGAAAATTCCTGGCTGCACCCTGGATGTCGGCGGTAATGGCCAAGAATTAGTCGATGTGCCATAAAAAAATAAAAAAAATAAAAATATTGATTTTGAAAGAAAATACAAAAAAAAGTAAGCGCCACTATTCTCTTTTTACTTCTATCACCACTCCCAGTATAGATTATTTGAGTTCCTACATGTGTTGGACATACTCATTATTCATTTGCTTAATATTTCCTTTATACAAAAAAAAAAAAAAAAAAAAAAAAAAAAAAAAGCCTTTGTGAACAGAGGCGTTTGTTGGAGAATAGAGACAAAATAAGTAAGAAATAAGTAAAAAAAAAAAAAAGTAACATTGAGTTTATTAAATGTATTCTCTACTTATAGCAACAAAATGTATAACATCATTTAGGAAAGCAAATGTTATATGCAGTAAGAATATTGCATTGAAATAGCTCGACCCGTCAAAATGACTGGTCTGGTAAATCTAGTGTTAACTGCTGTAGAAGTCAAGAAAGGCCGTGGCCTGGCTGCGCATGACTTCTCAAGTCGCTGCCCCTCGTAGTGTAGACGTGTCCAGCAGTTCTCGCTACATTACCAGTTATTGCCTTAAATGCTGATGATATAAAGACACGTTCTGTTCTTGGTTCTATGTAGGGGATTTTAGAGGGACTAATAATTCCCTGTTTCACCACTAGAATTCATATAATACATTAAGGTACAGCGAATTGTTGCTCTTCTCCGTGGTTTTTCTTATCTTTTCTTCCCCTTGTTTCCGATAATGTCTTCAAAATATTTAGTAAGGAAGTAACGGAGCATTGTACACATTTCACTTTCTTAAACAGTGCCACGCACTAACAAATCAGTAATTAAAAATAATGTATAAAAAAGTGTATATATAAACAGTGGGGAAAATCATGTAAATTTAAAAAAATATAAATATGTGAATATTGTAAATAGTGTAAATTTTTAACTGCACTGCTGCCGGGCCTCAGCCTGCATAAAAAAAAATGCGTGCTGGGTAGAAAAGTATGCCACACCCAGGCCAAGTATTGCATTGCGAGATAATCGCAATCCGGGATCGGTAGGCCATGTCAACTCAAGGGATAACAAAGACATTCTTAATACAATACAACAAATATAGCAAGAATACTGGACGAACGTACAAAAAAAAAAAAAAAAAAAAAAAAAAAAAAAAAAAAAAAAAAAAAAAAAAAAAAAGAGAGATAAAAGTCAAAAATACTATCCATGAATGGAGTTCAAGTAGACGAGAAGAGGTTATATTATGCAGATTACGAATTGGACACACTTTAATGCCTCATTCATAATCAATGACAATGAAAGAATAATAACCTTCTTGCAGACAATGTAGCGTTACACTGACAGTGCACCTACTAACTGAATGCAAAATACGAGGACAACTAAAATTACCTTGTGACTTACAGGAAATACTGACGTTGGGTAGCACCATACAATTTTAAAACACCACAACCTACACACAATCATTCGATTCCAAGAAAAATCTATATTTCTAGTCAAAATCCTTTGGCTGTATTATTTGAATGGTATATTTTAATTATTTATCTTTAATAATTTATTTATTTATTTTACTTGGGAAGTAATGGAAGAGCACTACAGTAAGGTTGTGTGAACTCCCTGTTCTAATAAATAAATAAAAAAGCTTTATTTCCACTATACTTTATTTTTGATCTTCACCTCAGCCAATTGGCTGAGGTGAAGATCAAAAATAAAGTATAGTGGAAATAATTTATACCTCGGAAAATCCTTGTGGATAATCCCTAACATGTCAAAAAGCTTTATGTTTTACCTTGTTATCTTATGTACATATAGTAAGTGTGGTGTAAACAGCACAGCTATAATTATTATATTGTTATTAGTCTGTTAAAGTAATTTTTTGTAGGTTCTCTTCAAACTTTTAATTTATTTAGTATCTAATTTACTAATTATTGTGAAAATTTCTATTTGTTTTGGTTGTAGTTTAAATGAGAGCGAATGCAAATCGTCGCAGAGCTCTTAAAATAAATATAAAATCCGAATCATTTATTATGTATCAACTTCTAGTTATCAATGAGCTTATCTTTGTAAACTCTCTGATACGAAAATTACAGAAATATATCTAATCAACTATACAAACCTACTGATTGGACATTGAAGGTATTACATTGAGGGAAGTAATTGTATAAAGAACCAACCCCGTTGACGACAGAAGCCGTACCAACAAGAATATTGAACGAACTCAGAGAGAAAGTCTATTTTATTTTATTATGCTTCACGTCTATAGTGATTTGCATTATTTTATTTCACCTTTCGAGGTTAATATTAAATACATGGGTTGTCTAGCCAATCAAAGGCAGTAAATAAAAAAATAATAATAATAAAATGGTTGTTATAGTCTATAAGTGCTTAATTTATTATTGTGAATGTATGTACATATTAACCATTTGAAAAAATTGATCTGAGGTTTCTTAAATTTCGTTAATGACACATTGTAGTTTGTAGATATCTCGTGAGGCGTCTAGGTCTTGTCACAAGTTGGAGTCTGTCTGATAAAGCCCAGGCTGTTATAGTCTGCTTAATTTGGTGAAGTTTGTTTTCTGTTATATCCGTACAGTGCATTGGAAATTTCATTGCTGTTGGTTTGTACATAATTTTGTTCTTCCGTCTAGTGATGCCTTTTATATGCATAAAGGTATATTTCGCATTTGTTTTTACTATCATTTGTAACTTGTATTACAACTATTGTACGAGCAATTAGAGAGTGTTTTACGTGTTGTGTGACTGTATTTATTGTGCGCCTGTATATTTAATATGAGTGCACATGTACGATTATATGTGATGTATCACACTATCGCCTCAGAGGGCCGTATGGTGAAGAATCACATACCTTCACAGTATCTGCCTTTCTGGACCAGAGGCCTGTTACTGGACTTTTTTTTTTAAGATGTAAGGATACCTCCAATATATGTTTAAAATAGAACCTTAATTATTTAGATGCATGGCAAAATAGTGAAGATTAGATGTAGATAATAGATTCAACCTTTCCACCAATGCTCCCGCGTTGGTGCGGGCTGACAAAGAATCTCTCCCCACGCTACTCCCAAAGACACTTCTCATAAACTTGCACCTGTCTCCTCTATTAGGACTAATTTCACTAATTATTAAAGGGATGAAGAACGAAATATACTAAATCAACTCCGCGTGTGGCGTGCAGCACTAGCTAAATGAATCCTGCTTAACCCGTACAACGCCCCTGTATTGAATATAGCGGTCAGAGGTTAACTCCGGCAAAACGGAGCTATGAGTTCAGATTAATTTTCTGGGTCTGTATATATATATATATATTGGTTTAAGGTGACAGCCAGAATAAATTAAAAAGGAAGAAAAATATGCGGAATTCCTGTGCGTCGATAAATATGTATATCGAAATGCCAACAGTAATTTAACAAATCAGAAGGATGCTAATGGCATGGGCAACAAAAATGGACATTTCTATGTACATCATTGCCATAATAACGGCAATAGAACATCACAAACAAAATTGTCGCAACAACGAAGCAAGGTGCAAAACCCCAAATCTGAAATTTTCCTTTTTCAATGATGGAATGATGTCCATTGTCTCTCCTGCTCTTCAACATATACCTAATTAAGAACTGACCTACGTTAATGAATAGTGAAGGAACTCTATTCAAACTACGCTTCAATACACGTTTCGCTTTTCTCCAGGCCCAAGTCCATGGGGAAATAAGCTCGGATAGAGGTTCTCTAGACGATTGAACTTTTGTAAGGAGGAGAAAAAAGGTCTTGAAATACTCTTCCTTCACGACATTTCACTGATTATGGAAATTATAATAATCTTTCACTTCCTTCGGATGTTCTTCTATAGAGATTATAGAACATCCGAATCCATTAAGAAAAGGAAGTGGATTTCATATTGGACAGAATACCTTAATGCTATTTGATAAAATTAAATCTTAAAAAATGTGCTTTAATTGTGGTAGCTTTTATGTGATTATTTGGGTCTTGTTTCAATAATAATTACTCATTTGATAATAAGAGGTTTAGAAAAAAAAAGGTTTATTGGTATAATTCTTATGTATATATATATATATATATATATATATATATATATATATATATATAAATATATATGTATATATGTATATATATATGTATATATATATATGTATATATATATATATAAATATGTATATATATATATATATATATATATATATATATATATATATATATATAAGGTATAATTTCTTACAAAGGCCCCTCCTTGCAGAGGAACATAAAAGAAACCGATTAGCTGAAACAGAAATTATTCATATTAGCACCGTGTATATTAATTCGATCAGTGAGTCTGCGCGTAGTAAGTGGCTATCTTGGTAGAATATCATGGTGGAGATGCGGGTTCGAGGCCCACCTGTAGGGTTGGTAGTTTAAGGGCAGAAAACTTCTTGGTCATCACTGCCATAAGAGTATAGTTATATCTTGCGATTTTAATGTTAGGATGGAGATAGTTTTCAGTATTGTCTCTTTGAGACAGAGTTGCGTTCCTAAAATTGCATTTGTTAGAATCTTGCTTTGAAAAAAAAAATATTAATAAAAATAATAATAATAATAATATTAATTAATTAATTATATCTATGTAATAATATTTTTTTTTTCAAAGCAAGATTCTAACAAATGCAATTTTAGGAACATAGATATAAGAAACAGATTCAGACATCCGTAAAAAAGAATGAAAAACACACATAAAAAATGTATATATACTCATTTTATTATTTATTTATTTTATTTTATTTTTTATTAATTTATTTTTTTGGTATTATTTCTTTTTATCATTACTTTTTAACATGTTTAGTCATTCATACTTCTTTTTTTTCTTTTATTTTTTTTCTTCTTCTTAGTGTTTATTCTTTTTTTTTGTATATATATTTTTATTTATTTATCTATTCAACCACCTGTAGGGGGTTGATTTTTTTCCTCTA
Organism: Gonocerus acuteangulatus; assembly: GCA_946811695.1. Classification (NCBI taxonomy): domain Eukaryota; kingdom Metazoa; phylum Arthropoda; class Insecta; order Hemiptera; family Coreidae; genus Gonocerus; species Gonocerus acuteangulatus. Next base: position 81,597,269 of record OX328132.1, on the reverse strand, counting down.
CTACACCATAGGTCTTTATGAAATGTGGCAACCTGTATATAGTCCGTAAAGATGCACCGTAAAAAAAATGAATAATAACTAAATAATCCGATAAATGTTTGGTCTCCCATTTTATCTCCACATTCAACTCACTGATGCAGCAAAATATTTTTTTCCTCGGGTGAAAAACATCAAATAAAAAAAATCGAATGTTTTTCCAAAATAATATTGCCCTTAATATGATTGTTTGCTCTAATAATGTAAAAACCCTGCTTATAAATAATAATACACAAATATTTAAATAAATATTGAGAAATCAAAGAAAATAAGTTAAGACAATCTTGAAAAACTATTCGGTGGAAAATCCTTATTAGTACTAGGATGGGCTGGTGAATAATGGTTTGGTATGTGGGTTTCGCGGCGAGTATATTTATATGAAAGAGCTGCTGTTGATTGACAGGATAATAGTGATTAACCAACCTCTTTCAGAATTGATTGATTGGACGTCATAATACATTGAAGCGAATCTCATAGATGTCGCTATTATTTTCTGCTTCCCAGCGGGGCATTGTTTTCGATAAAATACACCACCGCTATATTTTCTTGAAAATTTAAAATTCACTGACAAAAAGATGTCAAGACATTTTTAAATCAAAAAACAGCTACAAACGTATTTCTAAATTTTCTTTGAATAATCAAAAACCGTTCCATCGTTTTCAGATCTTTGCCTATATTCGTATTTTCGTCAGTAATAAACATTTGTTAAATATAACTGTTAGCCATAGAAATTTAGATTTTATCATATAATATCTAGTTTTGTTTTCTAAGTCATGCAAGATATACAGAGTGTCCCAACAGGGCTCAAATACATTTTGTACCCACATATTTGACCCGAGGGAACATTTCGCTGTCAAAAGCAGTAGATTTTGATCTCAGCTTTAAGAATATGTCCATTGTTTGGCATTTCAAACGAGCTTAAGCGTGTTCGTAATGCGTGTGTTTGGGAGAGGTGGGAGGGGGGCGCAACTGCACCTGGCACGCGCGATCGAATTTGGACAGCGCAAATGTCCCTTATTTTTGTGCATATCATATTAAATGCAAAACAGGGTCTCCCCGTGGTCTAGTGGCTAACACCTTAGTTTCTCATGCGGAAGATGGTGGGTTCCACCGGCGGAAGGAATTTTTTCATCTCACGGCTCATCGCAGCACCAGGGATGTTGGTGCAAATGGCCCAGAAGTCGATGCTCCGAAAAAAAATCGTTCTAAAAAAATATGTTAAATTGTTACAGTAAATTTTAAATTAATCGCCTATTATTACAACAATTTTGTCGCGATAAACACCTATGACACGAGTTGCGATATATGATTTGCAATTAATCTACTTTTTGATGCTTTCTATTTGCATAAATAAACATATTTCGAAACTTCTAGGGATTTGAACAAATTAGACATCTAGTGTCAAAATACTAACGTGGGGGTTTAAACTCTAAAAACATGTTCTCCAATTAAAATCTCTCAGGATAAAAAATATTTGTTTTTTTAAGGTAAATATGGGTGGAAATCGTTTTTAGTTTTTTCTTTAACAGTCTCTGTGAAAGTATTAAAAATACAGTCTTAACAAGTTGACTGCCAACTACAAGTTATCTCGTACATTACTTTGTTGCCTTGGACGCCAGCTACGAGGTATCACGTAATTTATTACGATTGTTAATATTAACAAAAAATGTAGCGATACAGTAAGATAACAAGAGGTCAAAGCATGTCTGGGTACGAACAAACTCGTAGTTGACTTCCGTGAAGAACGTTCTGTTACGTAAACCAACTTCGAGGTGGTTCATACAACCTGTTTTTGTGCAAGAACTGCTTTACAACTGTTATATGCTTTATAGTGATCATTACGTACTGTAATTATAGTTTTCAATAAGAAAAATGACTAAATGAAATTGCCTTTCTAGACCGGAATGTAGACAATTACTGTGACAGTCAATGTGTTAATTAAAATAATCAAATTTGGAGACTTATAACTCCATAATTATAAAACACATCGAAATACGGTTGTACCATTTACTTTGCCTTTTTCGCCCTTTTAAATGATGTGTGAAATAATAAAAATAGGGGTCATTCCTGAACAATGACGTTAGAACGCTTACCAGGCCCACACAAATTGTAGAAACAATCCCTACGATAATTCTTTTTTTTTAATTTAAGACGCGTTTGAGGCGTCCTAAATGGGACACCCTAAATATATTATTTGATTCTATTTATTTGATGAAAATTACAAAGGGCAACATTTATAAATGTGCACATTTATAGCGTTTGTGTTGTATGTTCAATGCTGTAACACTGAAATATACAATACAAGAGCGAACAACATGCATACATTTACTTCACCCACAAACAATCCAACATAATCAACTGAACAGCCAGACTGTAGTATGATAAGCTAGGTTTTGGATAAGAGAACCTAGTATTATTTTCCCGCAATGTTTTCTTTTATAAAGCATAGACGTATATTGCTATTACTGCCGGTGGTTCCACTAGACTTAACTAAAATCTACTTTGTCGTTAGAACTTTTTCAGCGGGCCCTTTCCTGAAAAAAATTTGTTTCATTTTGGGTTTGAACTCGAAACTGTATGTCCCCTGTCGCCGATTCCGCGAAAACCCTCTCACAGAGACGCTCTACCTTTCCCTGGCACACTTAATCAGCAAAGAGAGTGAGGAAAACTGAGGAGAGAGAGAGAGAGAGAATATATTTAAAAAGGCTCATGCTCAATAAAGAAAAATATTGGATTTTGCTTCGTTTCCAAGAAAAACGCAAAAACGACAACACAATTGAGAAAAGGCATTCTTGCATAAAGCGTATATAAAAATCATTAAAAGTTTATGTTTTATCTTCCACCCACTCTACTCTCCAATTCCCCCCCCCCCCAAAAAAACAAGAAAAATCTTCTTGGTCACAAAAATTAAATAATGGAATATAAAGTTGCAAGTTCAACATAATTTAAAATAGCTACTTTTATTCGAACAGTTGAACATTTGACAATGGATGCATACATGAAAACAAAATAATAATTTCTTCTTCTAATAATTCCTAACAATCAATTTAAAAACTGTTCAAAGGTTTGGCCCCTTGCAGCAATACAGGCATTACAACGCACATTGAAATTTTGGATGGCATTTGTGTATTGCTCTGCTGTCATCTGTTCCCTGGCCCATCTGATGCGACGGTTGAGGTGCTCCCTTGAGTCAATGGGCTCCCTGTAGATCAAATATTTAATGTTTCCCCATCCGAAGAAACCCAAGAGCGTGGAGTCTGAAGATCGAGCCGGCCAAGTTACTGGCCCACCACGTCCTATCCAACGCCATGAGTTAGTGCCAAACCAATTTTGGACGGCCCTCCCATAGTGGGCTACACCCAGCTTCCCAATCTTTGCGACAAAAGGAATTTCCCCAAGAATACCGACAGTTTATTATCGAGGAATGCATGGAAAGACAAGCGTGAAGTCGAGGGATCAAAAAATGGAGACCTATTATTTCATTATTCAACACAAAATCGGAGGCATACTCACTCCTATAATTTTGGGGTGGAGGAGGCAGATTAAAGGGGTTGGGGGTGGGAGGATAAGTGGAGGGGGTGAAAGATCATACATATACTTTTAATGATTTTCATATAGGCCTTATGAAAGGATACCTTTTCAATATTGTGTATTAGTTTTTTTGCGTTTTTCTCGGAAACGAGGCAAAAACGAGAAAAATCCCAAAGGACTTTTTTTCTTTCTTTTTTTATTCTGCATCGATTCCCGTTTACTTTGGGACCAAGTAAGCTTTGACCACCCGTTTACTTTGGGAGCTGTTGTACCTTTGACCACTTTGAAAAATTTAATTTTTCTTAGCTTGAATACTAAGACTAAATTTTGATTTCGTATTTAATTGTAATTAGAATTCTATTGTTTATCATATTTAATTTTTTGCAAGGTTCTAGCTTTACGTTTAATATTTTTTATTATTTTTTTAAAAAATAATCGTACTGTGGTCAAAGGTACAGCACGATTCCATGGGTTGTTGAAACTCTGACCACGTAAAAACTACACAACAGTGCAAAAAGAAAAAAAGGCATTCAGTAACATTGTAAATAATTGTAAGTTTAATTTATGCAGGACAAGCATGTAAGCATGGCAAAATAGCTATTATTGATAGTATGTTATCCAGCTTTATATGTTGAAAAATCCACTCCAAATAATTTTAACTGTCAAGCAGACCCACTAACAGTAGTAGTGTATGGGAGTTTAGCCACAATGTCTGAACATCAATATTTTACAAATTTTCATCTTCTCCCGTAAACATGCCACTTTACTTACGTTTTACCTCTAAAATTTCATCCAGGATTCCTTAATGAAAGGTACAAGAAATCACAAAGTAAGAAGATGCATGACAAAGACTTGCATAGTGAAACAATTATACTCAGGTACACGCAAACTCGGTAGAACCTCTAAAGAATAAAGGCTTTTTTTAATACAGACAAAAACATGGAGCTAAAAACCACCCTAGCTGGAAGGTTAAGTGAATTTACCTTGAGAAAAATTTCCCTGTTGAAAGAAAGGCAAGGTTCCCCGCTTCCCCATGGAAAAAGGCAAGGTTCCCCGCTTCCCCATGGAGAAAGGCAAGGTTCCCCGCTTCCCCATGGAGAAAGGCAAGGTTCCCCGCTTCCCCATGGAGAAAGGCAAGGTTCCCCGCTTCCCCATGGAGTAATTGACTCTCCAAATATTTGGGGGGAGTGCCAGGGCCACATCGGCTGTTCCTTCCGCCCTTGGCACCCTCAGTCGCACAAAGAAACAAATTTCTTTTGCTCCTTTGAGAATGAAAAGCTAATAAATCCAAAATACAACACTCCTTATAGTGGAGGATTAGAACGAATGTACTTATGCCGATAAGAAAAAGAGCATATACAAAGATGAATCAAATCCTTCTGCTTTTCCTTTAGTAAATCGTATAATATATTTGATTATAATTCCAGAGTATATTTGTACTTTTTTGTCAAACACACACACACACACAGAGCTCCTTTCCTCATTCCTACTAGGATAAAAACCTTTAATAAGTGGGTCCCAACAAAAAAGCGCTTATGACCTGGATTAAGAGTGGCCCACAATAACGCACTTATGACCTTCATAATGTGGGTTGCAACAAGAGCACACTTATAAATTTCTTAATGTTAATTTCAACGAAGTTTCTTCTTGACGGACTCCCTGAATCGAAAATTCAGAAGATCCTGATTTGTATATCATGCAAAGTAAAAAGTGTCTGCTCATGCAAGATTGTAGTCAGAGCAAGGGATAGCCACTTTCAAGGAGAATTACTATCTAAAACAGAATAGTGCCTACGAGGAACTGCATCATCTTACCGCGTTTTCTTATTACTGGAGTTATTTAAACTTATATGATGTAGAGGAAGACATTGATACCTATTCCAATTCTCTTCAGTTAAATGTCTCCAGCGGACCATCTACTTATATCAACAGAATGAATGATATCCACTGCGCAAATCAGAAAATACCACTGACAAATTTATGCAGAATCGAGTTATATATGTTTTATTAATGTCGATGTTAATAATAATTAGAACAAATTAATGGAAATGTTTTCACTTTTTTCCTTTGACAACGAGGCGAGGGAGAGGGAGAATGGAGAAGCAGAGGGGAGAGGGAGAGAGATAGGCGTCGATTATATTTCAGCAGGATCAAGGATTAGGGGTGACTCACAAACTTTGTCTGCCTCATTAAATACTTCCGGCACATTGGAGGAGCATTTACGCATACTGAAATTCCTTTGGCTAACTAGTCCTGAATTGGTAACTCATAGGTTTCATTTATTTATTTTATCCAATGCCCGTCGGTGGCGGTTGAGCCATTTGACGCCGAGCCTCCCAGTATCGCGTCGTGAGGTCAGGAAGATGGACGAGTTTGGGACTAAATATCCAGGCAAACTAAAGAACTCCTAAAAAGCTTCAGCACTGGAAAAATGTGGGTTGCAAGATTCCGCCTGGAAATTGGACCCTACTACCTTCAGGCCCACCTCTATCGCCTTGGCTTAGCAGACTCGGACATTTGCCCTCTATGTTCAAGCGGAAGGATGGTCGGCGGAAGTCACCTTCTCATAGGTTTTATGGAAACACCTTCTACAGATATATTCTCGAATACATTTTCAATGTTAGAATTTTTTCTTTTTGGCAAGAAAGAACAATATTTGTAAAAATTGATTAAATGATTTTTTTAGAGATTTATTCCTCTTACTTATACAATTATAAAACGTATGTACTCATTTAAAATATATTATCCATGCAACATCAATATTAAATGTTCCGATCCCATTTAATAACGGCTCCAACCAATCTTCACCACTTGGTCATCAATCGCGCCTTATAATACACCTCCAAAGGCTCCATGATGCCCTTTGGCCATGTTCTACAGTATGTTGAATGTTAGAGAAAGTAAATTATTTATTATTATAAAAACGAATAAATGTAACACTGGAATTTGTAAGAAGTGTGTATTTGAAGGAACTTAGTAGGCAATTTTATTTGGATCAACTTTAACGCCTGAACACAATACTTTAATATCTCGTGGAATCTGACAAGGCATTTGTAAAATACTAAAAATTAGTCCAACAAAAACATGGCTGAAGCTCCTAAACATGGAAAAAGGGGAAGTTTTAATGCCTAAACTGTTTCCATAGGTTGTGTAAACTATATATGCCTTGAGCACTCAGTTTATAGAACGTTTTTTATGTTATGATCATCATGAGAACATCCAGGAAGAAAGATAATGTAATAAAAATAAACATACATTGGGCTACTCCAATATTTATTATTCGACAAAATAATATATTTTTAAAAATATTACTATGTAGAAAAGTTTTTATTAAAATGATACTTTGAAAAAATACATTTTTTTTTCAAATCACTCCAATATCTCAGTGGATTCTTATTAGTGATATTTAGAATTTTATTATTTATTTTAATCTTGCTTGTAACCTAAATAAGTTGACGGATCTGATGGACTCGGTTCCACCACAAGCACTAGTGATTGGGATTTCACCACGAGAGAAGTTCGCTTTTAACTCCCCGATATCCTTGCAGGAAGCTTTCATTTATTTTGGTTGTTATTTCTTTGCTAAATGGTTCATGATTTCAGTGCACCATGTGCCTGTTTGTATGTCAATGTTAAACCTCAAAGGCCTTTTTTATTTTTTTGTTTCAAACAAAGAAAGAAATTAATTGATAGATGTGAACAAAACCAATTGAAATTGAATAAATGGAATGTATTTAATCCCTCAGATAGGAGCTCTTCATTGTGCACAGGTTTCTTTCAGGCTCTGAGGGCTGAATCAGGTTCTATTTTTAATTCAATTATATAAAGTGGCCATTGTATAAGCATTCTGTAAACGAAAGAACTTGCGTGGGCAATATTTGAATGAAAAATAGAGATATTCACGACAAAAAATTTACTAAAAAATTGTGTCCTCCTGCAATATGGTGAGGCTGTAAATTCTGTCGGAACCGCTTCCATCTTTTAAAATAATCCCATAATCCATCGATCCATTTTCTTACTCACTTGGTGACTGATCTAGAATATAATTTTTTTGTCAGACCTAAATGGACGTCGTTGTACTCCAAGCACGACCTAGGATTTACACATTGGGATACCAACAGTCAGCAAAAGCAACAACTTCCTGGATCTACAATTTCTAGCTATATAATCCTACTCTCCTACTCTTGCCCCATCACTGTTCCCGACCAGGCCAGTAGTCCTCTCAACAAAAATATCATAGGAAATGTCTTTGACCTTTTCCTTTCATTTGTATTCCCCCCAATTTCCAACACATTTTTAGTGTAAAATATTAATTTAGCATATAGACCGAGAAATATTTTTTGTATCAATGCTATTGTATCAACTTCATTTTCAATTTCTTAATAAGGATACATTCAAGATCAACATGACAATTTATCTAGAACAGCTTTAGAATTTCGTCTATCCAGTTGCCATTAAATCTCTTCTTTGATGAAGTGTAGAGTCAGAGGAACTTTATATGAAGCTTATGTAGAGAGATGCAGAAGGTCGAGAAAGCTCTTCTCCGCTGTTAATTCATTCAGGATAAAGCGGGGTTTCCACATCTTTCATCGGGGATAAGTAGGGAAATCTACTGGCCGTAACATCTTTCACAAAGCCCTATAAGCCGATCTCTCTCCTGCATATAGTAGCACTTAATCCTTTTAAGACCGCGTTAAACGATATCATATAATATAGAGCCATATAATATGGTAGCGTTATCCTCAGAATAGGAATACTACACAAAATAAGCTTGAAACTTTCTCGCATTGGCCAGGCAAGCGTCTGAAGTGACGACGTTCAGGCGCATCTTAGCTGCTTCATATCGAAGTGAATTATTGAAGATTTTTAGTGTACGGGAAAGATCATTAAGAAAAATGTTTGGAAATATATTTCTTCAGCCACTAACACCTTCATGCTAGCTGCGATGTAGGAAAGGAATTGACGGTAAAACATATCTTAATCTCGTGCAGGAACTACTAATATTTTTTTAATTAATTGGATAAGGAATAAATATTTTTTTCTACAATTTATAGAAATCGTATTGAAAGGGTCTCACCGTGAAACATTCGATACTTCTTGCTATTGAAGTGCCGATAACGAAATTTAATCCTTAATATGTTGCCATTTTCTTAAAAGTACTCAAAATGAATATCGTTTTTACTGCCGTCTAATAGAACAGCGAGGTAACATTTGTTCCAGTTTCATCTCATGTTACAATTTTTTTTTTTTTTTTACGTCGCATCGACAATTCGTGGCCATTAGCGCCGACATCCAGGGCTTCCGCGCTGGCTGAATCCAGCGCGCTAGCCACTAGACCACGGGAGACCCCCTCATGTTACAAATGTTACCAAAACCATGGAGGAAAATATTGATTAAGACTAACTATCTTTTGTAGAAAATGAATATTTTTAATATTTATTATTTTAGTGGCTTGCAATATGACAATAGTTTTTCGATCTGTCTAATACAGATTATGCACTGAGCAATCTGAGGGTTCGTTTTTTTTTTTTATAATACGTTTATTTAACATCTGTACATTTTTAAGTACATTGGTTAAGTTTGCTCACAAATATGATTAATGATATGTACAAAAATTGATTAATACAACTGACAACAAAGTAAAAAAAAATAAAGAAAAAATAAAAATAAAGAAAATAAAATAAAAAAAAAATATCAAAATAATTTAAATATAAATAAATGAATAAATGGTAATCATAATAAAATAAATGAAAATAACTAAATAATAAATAAGTAAAGACAAATAAAAAAATTAAATAAATAACATGCACTCGTGCAGTAGTTTCTACTTCCAAGCGCATATGGTGTCAACAACGCTAAAGCATTGTTGGATGGTTGAATGCTGAGGACGAAAACCAAATTGGTGATCTGGTAAGGAATTGGGAGGGATCGTGGACAGAATTCTTTTAAGGAAAAGTTTTTCAAATATCTTGGATATAATTGAGAGCAAACTGATAGGGCGATAGGAAGATGGATTCTTGGGAGATTTCTGAGGTTTAGGTATAAGGATTATTATCGAATGTTTCCATGGATTTGGGAAGTGGGTGGTTCGTAGGATTGAATTGAATATGTAGGTGAGGAAAATAATTGCTTTGTGAGGTAGATTTCTTAGGATTAGGGCTGTTATAAGGTCGTAACCGGGAGATATTTTTGGGAGGTGTCTGATAATGTAGTTAACTTCTGCAGGATGGAATGCTTTAGGAGGAAGGGAGAGTGGAAGAGGGCTATTCAGGTAATCGTGTATTTCTAGGTCTTGGGAGGAGCTGGTTTCTGGATGAGGGGAAAAAGTGGATTCCAGATGGGAAGCGAATAATTCGGCTTTGTCTGAGGGTTCGTATTTAGATAACAAAAACGTCCTAAGAGTAACTTGAGATATATTCGATGCATCTGGTTTTTAGTGTTTAGCTATCGATATAGGATTTTTGTAATTTCATGTATGATGCACCTTTCACACATCTATGAAACTTTTACGGATAATAGTTGAGAAATTACTGATTTTACTTGATTTTTTTGGTAGGTGTGCTTTGAGGGGTAGTTAGGGAATACCGCCCTTCAAATCTTCACAATTTCTTTTCTTATCTTATAAGTGGTCCGAAAATTATGAAAAAAAATACGAAAGGTACACCTAATCAATAGCTTCAATTCACGTTGGTTTCATTTAAAGATCTAGTATAGTTTCGTAGAAAAACGACTTTGAAGTTAGGGGTTTCAACCCTTATTCCCTCAAAACGAGTACAGTTAGAGGTTTGATAATTTACGAAAAAATATTTCTAGGAACTAGAAATAAAATAAATACATCAAAGTCAAGACAGACGCGAGTGCAGATTTCATATGGAAACACGGTGAGACCCTTTGCCCATTGTCGTAAAGGATGAAGGAAAAATAAATAAATTTCGACGAAAATATCTTTATTACTTTTATCCGAAGGTTCAAAAAATGTACAATTTCGGTAGGTCGAGTTAGTATAGGGGTTCAGTTCTAGCTCGAGCCAATGAATGCATTATAGACTGTCCAGCTTCTTTTTTCACCAGGTTATGTTTCCTGTATTGCCTTCCTAGGCGTTTCCACCGTTCTGCTCCATTCGTCTTGCAATGTACAATCCCGCCCTTCTTCCTTTTTTTTTTTTTTTTTTTTTTTTTTTTTTTTTTTTTTTTTTTTTTTTTTTAACGCTGTATAGCGATGTACACCTTAATTTTTTTTATATACATTACATTATTTTCTACATGTTTACATTGTGCATATATTATTACATTACATTATATTACGTTATTGTCTACATATTTATATCGTTTATATATTATTACATTATATTAAATTACGTAATTGTCTATACTTACATCACGTATATATTACTACATTATATTACGTTATTGTCTACATGTTTACATTGTGTATATATCATTACATTATATTATATTACGTTATTGTCTACATATTTATATCGTTTATATATTATTATTACGTTATATTAAATTACGTAATTGTCTATACTTACATCATGTATATATTACTACATTATATTACGTTATTGTCTATATATGTACATTCTGTATATATAACTAAGGCCTAATAAAATTATTATTAAAATTATACAATAAATTCTATATAAATATACAGTTATATTAATTAGTACATATATACAATTCTAGGAATTTCGATTCTACGTATAAATCTAATTATACACAGCCAACTGATCTATACTCCTGCTATTTCATAAAGATGTAAAAAATTCTAGTAATGTATATATAGCATTTTGTCCATTTAAGAATTCAAAGTATGTTAAAATAGAAAATCAATTTGTTTGCAAAAGAAATACAAAATTTGAGAAAAAAAGCTTTTTAGCAATAAAAACCATAATGAAGATATTTTAAAAAGCATTAATATCTCATATTCACCCTTAAAATCCGCTTTTAAATACACGTGCAATGAACATGAAAAAACGTTGAAATCCAGAAATAAAGAGGATTTGCTGGACGTTATCAGAGTTTTTATGCTTTACTCTGTTTAATTCCCATTCATTTCAATTTATTTTTCTATAATTAGCGTATTTTCCAGCCGCCGTGGAGTTAATACGGGATTATAAAATCACCCTATAAACTCGACCGCGTAATTGAAAATGCAGTTCTCCAGATTTGGGTGATTCAAATAGGAATCCTGGAACCTTTTTTTCAGCCAAAAAAAGGACTTAGAATACTGAAAACATTAACTAACAGTTTGAAAGCACCTAATCATTCTCATCTTCACCTCAGACCAAAAAAAATGTTTATTTATTCATTTCTCTTCTCGCGTCGTTCAGCCGTATCATAAAACCCCATTATTCCTCCTATTTCTGAATTCTCTGCCCAATATATATCCACTGTAAAAGGGGATCACATCAGTACAGTGCTGTGAAATTGGTAAAAATCTATACTGCTAATATATTTGGCTGAAAGCGAACAGACAAGATAGACCCTTAAATATGGTTAAATGAAAATAACCTAGTGGTCTATGTTTGTCCCAATTTCACCAGTACTAATGTGACCCAATTTTAAGGTATGTTAAAACTTAAATAAAATGTTAATCTTAATTAGAACTTATGTTGCCACAAAAACAGCTGCCCCGATCTTTGTATTTCTAGGTCTTGGGAGGAGCTGGTTTCTGGATGAGGGGAAAAAGTAGATTCCAGATGGGAAGCGAATAGTTCGGCTTTATCTTCATCACTTCTAGCCCAAGTTCCGTCGCTGCGTTGAAGAGGTTGAGGAACGGAATGAAATTTTAGGATTTTACGGGTTGCTTGCCAGAGAGAGTTGTCTTCGGTGGTGAGTGATTGGAGGTATTCATTGAAGGATTCAGATCGGAATTCGGATAAGGCTTTTTTTAGGAGGCGAGTAAGTCGATTGAAGGAAGTGTGGTCGGATGGGTAGAGAGCCCTTGCTTGGCGCTTAGCTGACAAGAGGTTAAGGATGTGGTCTGGGAGTTGAGGCTTAGGGTGTAAAGGAAGACGAGTTCTTGGCCTGCTTGAGCTCAGAGCACTGTCTTGTATGGTTTTTGTGAACATCAAAACAGCCTCATCCACGCCGGATGAAGTTTTCAAGGGAACATTGAGATCTATGAGTTGAGAGAGTTGTTGACGAAACAACTCCCAGTTCATAGGCCCTGGAAATATAGTAACTACAGTACAAACACCACAGCTTGGTTCAGCTCATTCATTATGCTCCCTAAGTCTATACACGAAACTATTAAATTTTGATTTATGTTCTATTTTTTTTTTTTTTTGTATTTGCTTGTTGTTTCAATCAACCCAAATCGCGGTCGTCGAAACTAGAAAATTTATATATAAGGCCCTGGTTTGTGATGGGGAGGTGGATGTTGACTGTGACGGTTGGGTAGGTATCAACTATGATACTTACGATGTCAAGCCGAAGACGGAATCCGGAAGTTCTCACTGGAAACTTCCACCTTTTAGAATCTATTGATCACTATCGACAGATTGACTTGAGGACCAAAATGATTGGGAAATCATGGTAAATCAAAAGGAACTACTCGAAATCTTACAAAATTTCTTATAGAAACGGTTCTCTGGCGTTTTTCTATAGGTCAATCTCAGTAGAAAAAATCCGTTTTTTTTTTCTTTTCTCTTCCTCTGTTTTATTGTTTTTTTTTTAAGTAGTAAAATAATGTTACAGTAAAACAAGAGGAAAATGTTTACATTATTTATAGCTTTTAGCAGAGAATTTCTTAAGTAGATAGGACGGAATGAATATTTCCACATAGCTACAGTTAGTTTTGCAATGTGGCTCCTAAAATCACGCGTTTATTTAAAATGTCGTTGAGGTAGGAATTCACATTTTTCAAAAGCGATCAACAGTTATTGAATCGCGCTAAATTGATGCAGTTCCAGATAGTTGGACTATTTATGACTATTGTGTACAGTTATATCCAGGATGTTGCCATCGGAAAAATGCTTCGGGCATAGGGATCGGGTGATAAACAAGTGTTTATGTGGGAAGTACGTTGATTGGTTTAAAATCAGCTCGTGTAATTCAATTATCTCCATTAGCATTGTCGAGAGCTTATTTCTAATATCCCTATTGCTATCAATAACTAAACCCTTTTTCGGTAAAACGTTGGTATTTTTATCAGGGATCTCCACTTTTTAATGACTCTAATTGACTTGGTGACCACTGTGTCGATTGCTCGTTATCAAGTCAATTCTTTTTAGGTCTAATAAAATTACCATATATATATATATATATATATATATATATTATTTCTTTACATTTGTTTATTGCGCTTATACCGGCTATCTAAAGATTGTCACCCTTACCAAACATCAATGGTGCAGCAGGGATTTTTTTTTGAACCCGAATCTCCCGCTTGAGAATCCATGGCGTTAGCCACAGAACCACGGGGAGAATTTACAATGTTGTACTGATTGAACTTACGATTGTGTTGAGAGTTTTGGGCACAGTTAAACTTATATAACCGTTATTTATTAAGATAAATAGCAATACGTTTGAAAAGGATATATGTATTACATTTTTTTATTCTACGTGTTCCAAATCATTTCATGTCTAAGAATTATACGGCCTCACGCTACGAGTTGGGCATTTATTTTCAATCATATCTCCTTTTTGGAGATTGTCGTCTAGATTTATTCTTAATAACAGATTAAAATACCTAATAATTAAATGAACGACCATCTATACAAATTTAGAAAATAGATTGAAAAGGAATGTTAAGGAAAACATCCACATTATTAAAATAGAAAAATTTAAATACAACATCCGAGTAATATTTTTACTAATTTATTTGACAGATAGGAGAAAATATGGTTTAAATTCAGAGAAGAAGTGACTGTTTTTTTTTCTTTTTTTTACAGCGCTTCGGCATCTAGGCCATTAGCGCCGACATCCAGGGTAAGCGAGGAATTTTCTCAACGAGCCGTGGGATGAGAAAATTCCGGTCACCGGTGGGGCACATAGGAAAGTGAGAAAATATAGTTAAAGTCTGCAATGAGCTTTTATTGGTCTTCCGATTATTTTGAAATAATTCATAATAATATTTAAAACAAATTAAAGAAGATACCGAGCTGGTTCATGAAGAACCGAGGACTTGGTAGAATCTTCAAAGAGAGAAAACAATAAACCCTTTCCAGTTTTATTCAAACAATGATGGAGGCAATAAAGGGAATCTTTGTTAGCATTACACTCAGCGAGAGGAATGGACTCAGCATCCAGTTCTGTAATGTCTGTAGTCAACATTCCATTGAACGAGTCATATTTCCAACAATTAGGAAAAAGCCTCTCGTCCATCCGAGGACGTTGTTTGGATTGGCCATTCTCCGAGAGCACTGTTTACAATCAATTAATCGATCTCGTGCAGTAAATTATAAGACCGCTTCTGTAAAGCAGAAGAAAAAAAAATGGACACTTTTAATATTTTTTAGTTCGCTTGCCGATTGAATAATGTTTTCGTTTTTGTACGTAATCTGGTTTGTGAAAGGACTATGTTAACTGAAATAACCCCTTTAAAACCCCCCTTGCTAGTATTAATTGGACATTGGGCTCGAGGCTGGTCTTCAATCCCTGGCAACGAACAGCTATAGATGGAAATGTTTGGAACAAAATTTTTGACTTCGTAACTTCGGTTGGGCTAGTTAGAAGATGAACATATCAAAAGCCCCCACCTTTAGCCTTTGGGCTGTGGGGGGGGGGGAAGTTGTTAGAAGGTCCCGTACAGCGAGGAAGATATAGACGGGTCTGCAGAGCAGGACAAACAGAGAATGATGTATAAACTGATTTTGAAGTCGCTGAAGATGAAGACACGGACCACGACACAGACTCCGAAATGAATTATCACACACACATCATCGAAATTATGATTAGAGAAAAATGGGTTTAAATGGTCGAAAACTCCTCCTGCCAATTCGAGGACCCGAGGGACTAATATCGTTCTTCATTTACCGGCTCTCAAAGGGCCAGCAAGGACAAATGGTCTAAGTAATCCAATTCATGCTTGGAACTTGATCTTTACAGAAGATATTTTAGATTTAATATTAGATCACACCAATAACAAAATATCTGAAGTCCCAATACGCAGGTGACTTACACTGATCATTTGTCGAAAGATGAACTCTATGCATTTCTAGGCTTCTTACTTCTAACTGGTATATATAAAACTAGTCATGAAGACGTTGCGTATTTTCCGGTCAGCTAAGAGTCAAAAACGTTTCCTTTTTATTCTTTCAGTATTCTTTTTATTTTAAAAGGTTTGACGATAAATCGGCCAGGGAAGAGCGTCAGGCTTCTACTGACAGAGCCGCTGCTATTTCGGAAATTTTTCATAAGTTCATCAGAAGGTTATAAGCATTGGAAGGTTATAAACATTGGAAGGTTATAAACATTGGATGGATATAAAGATCATGCCACGTAATTTAAAATACGAGGGAAACAAAAAAAAAAAATGAGTTGACAAAATTTTTCTATATTTTATTAGCTTCCACTAAAAAAAAAAAAAAAAAAAAAAAAATGCATTGAAATCAGTTAAGATGTAGAGGCTATAGACTTTTTGAAGCACAATATGTGGTTTGGCGCCATTATGCCCGTCTAGACGGGGCAAAATGGCCGTTTAAAAGTATGCAGGCCGTTTAAAATCTCGGCCGTTTAAACTTGTTTCTAAGTTTAAACGGCCGAGAATCGGTGGCCCTCGGATCGGATCGGGTCGGGCGACACCAATGTATGCACCTCCATTGAGATGCATGTGCATGTTTTTCTTCCGATAGTCTGTGGCTATCGGATCGGATCGGATCGGGACCAACGTAGATTGCAATTTTCGTACTACATATTACCTATTTTGCATGTTACCTATTTTCAGGACACATTTGCCAAAAGCTGCTTGGAAATTATAGCCAAGAATCTTTCCGATTCAACTAACACGGCTTTTATTTGACAATTGAAAACAATTACCCAAACCCTTGTTTATGGAATATATAACAAATATCCTGACACATAATACTCAGGCTTAATAAATCGAACGCTTCCAAAAAATGTATCTGGTGTAAAAATAAAAAAAAATTTTTTTTATATTTTTCAGTGAAAAATAAAACAAAATTTCCTCTTGTAAAATTTCCGGTTATATGAGTTCATATCGTTCTACTTCCCGGCATATAACCAACCAGCCGTGGATTGTGGCTAAGTACGTGTGTGTATTCTGGTTTTATTTATTTCTTCATTTGTGGTGCAGTTTCGTGCGCGATATTTCCCCAGTGTGGGTAAGAGAGAAAGAAAAGATGTTTTGTTTTTTATTTTAGTTGGAAAATAAAAACTTTTCAGAAATAATGAAACCAAATGAATCGAGTGAATGGCTGTTTGTTCGAGCGCTTATCATTCGAAACAAGCTGAATGGTTCAAAATGAAACTTAGGATGCAGTTGTCCCTTGACCCAATGTAAAACCATATCTGGAGCCCATCTTCAATTCATTCGAACCTCATGATGGAAGGCAAATTTAACTCTGTCTCTCTTAGCGATTCACCTTTTTATACGTTGAATTAAAATATTCTGGCATTGATTCTTTTTATTTAAATTTTCATTGTACTTTTATAATATTTTTTTTAAAATGTTTTAACGTTCAAATATATATATATATATATATATATATATATATATATATATATATATATATATAATGTATCGAGTAGAATTTAGATTATATTTAATAGAAAGGAACTCAACAACTTTATGATCAATTTGAACTTCACTTTAATTGGCATTATTTACTTCATATTTCCGTATGGTTGTATAATTCTGTGGGATAATGTGAGACTAAAGATACTGTTATTATTATTATATAATTAGTGTACCAATATTATATTTCTTTCCCGGAGTATTATCGCAGGTTAATATTCCTCTTTTCACTCTATTGTGGTGGAAATATCAGAAATAAATTTAAAAAAGTCACCCTAAATAAATTACTTAAATTCCTATTAATTAGTTTCAGCTTCATATTAAATATAGTTTGCAACATAACTAATATTTTCTTGGAGCAATTGAAAACGTATTTTTACAAGCAGAAATATGTACACTCGCTAACAGCTTTCATCGGCTGTTCCAACTTCATGGCGACTGACACCTAGCGGTAATTCTATAGCAAATGAACTTCACATAACATCATACCAGTATGAACACTTTACATGTCTGACGTAACCTCGCGTCCTCTCAGATCTTGTCAGCGTAGCGTCCTATTCACTTAAAGGATATATACATACTCGTAGGTCTTCATGTAGGGTACGTTACTCCTGGCATATATATATATATATATATATATATATATATATATATATATGGCAGTATGAATCAGAAGGTACATGAATTATCTACCTACGGTGTAATATTCATGTCTCTATAGGACACTATGGTAACAAAATACTAAGCTGCGTTCAAATGAGTTCGTAGAATCCATTGTTGTGTAGGTAATCTAGTATTGAGTCTATGTGTTGGCTATCTTCTCTTAACAACTCGCATAAGCCTTAGGGTAAGTTTAGGTGACGTCGTCTCATGTATTCTGTGAGTATATGTAATATCGTGAGAGTAGTGTTACATATTACATATACATTGGGGCTGTTCTTTTCTCGTCATTAAGTAACTGTGTGTAAGTCGCGAGTGACCAATCCTCAAGCGTGTCGAAACCACTCCGTCTCTCCGGATCCAATGGGAACTGGATGGCCATTCTTTTACTCTATTTTTGGCATGGCTTATTTCAAGTCCCATAAGAAATGAAAACAGAAAGATATCTCATACGAAATTACCTAAGTTGGTAGCAAACGTCAGACGTACCAATAATGGTGTTAATGGCAGTGGTTAGATGAAAAACCAGGTCACCATGGAGAGGACAGTGGTATAGCCTCTGCATAGACCTATAGACCTGCTCAGAACGACCATTACCTTACCCATCTCTCCAGCCGCGGCCAATCCCACCCAGGTCATCACTCAAACTAACTACTTTGGCATTAAACTACTCCCTTCCCCCTTCAGTTCTGCTCCAAATCCAAAACTAGTAGCAGTGCTTATCCCTCACAGCCTCCCATTGGTAGTAGATATACCAATATCTCTCAGTCTTCTATTCATATCAGTGCTTGACTCTTGTTACCTCTCTTAGCTAATAATTATGTTTGTACTTCAAAGCCTTCATTCGTATCAGCACTTCGACAAGTTCACCTCTCTTTGCTAGTAGCTATGGTCGTACCTCTCAGTCTTCTATTTAGAGCAGTGCTAATATCTCTTCACCTCTCTTTGCTAGTAGCTATGGTCGTACCTCTCAGTCTTCTATTCATAGCAGTGCTAATATCTCTTCACCTCTTTTTGCTAGTAGCTATGGTCGTACCTTTATCGTCAATCCCGTAGACCTTCTTATATTTTTCAACTCCTTAAATTTAAATCCTCTGTTCACTCCCGTAACACCCGATCTCGTCCTTCCGATCTTTATATTCCTTCCCACCGAACAGCAATATTCGAAAAATCATTCGTCACCCGTGCCACCTGGCTATGGAATTCCTTGCCTCTGTTTGTCCGCCATTCTACCAACCTAGAAACCTTTAAATCCCGACTCTTCCACCACCTTCTATCCCTGCAAGTTTTACCCAACCCCTAGTCTATATTGAAGCTGTACATTATATACTGATAGCATTTATAAGTTTATATATTATACAGGTACAGTGACCGAACCCCGACAACCCCTACCTTACAATTACTTTTTTTAATCATTTCGTTTCATTGGCGGACCCTGTACATTTGATCATTGAGTTAAGCACATTGAAAGTAAAACATACATTATATTCAAGCCTACGCCCAGAATATCGTCCTCTTTACTCCAGAAGAGGTGGGATAAATGGATTTCTGATGTACGGTTTACTATTTCTAAATTGTTCCAACATAAGTAATTCTTGATTAATCTTTAGGTGGCAAAGAAGAAAGTATTAAATCTCCTAAGACATGAAAATGGTTATACTTTTTAATAACTACATAATAATGAAGGTTTCAGCTAATAATAGGTTAGAAGTGAAGGAAAGAGATAGAGATGTAGATTAGAAGAGGAAGAGTTGATAATAGCTCACGGCATGCTGATCACTTAGTCCTTATCTGTAGGGATAAGGGGGTTCATCCCGAGTTCCGTGGGTACGGAGGCAACGGTGAAGCTTCTGTAGGCTCTGGATTCTAGCTAAGACACGCAAACCTTTACCTATCCGACCCGGTATACACTCCCTTACAATTTATTTGTCAATATGAACTTCATGAGCTAAAAATCAGATGGGTTTCTCTAAATAACTGGTAATCTTACCTTAGACGTATACTTCCTGTGCTGACGAAAATCTATCAACAAATCAAACTGTGAAATTTTCCCGGCCCATAATCGTTGCCTGCCTTAAAGAAAGAAAGTGGTAAAATATTAATAACTTTAAATAGTAATAACTACGGGACTAGCTTATCCCATATTAGCTTAGAACAATTCTCAACATTATTTAAATTTATGCATGACCTTCGTCCTATTCAAATAATATATTGAAAGAGAATGGGCCACAATTTTATAATATGATTTAAATTGCATACACAATAGTTCGTAACGCATATAACAGTATTAAGGTACCTACAGCACATTTTAGCACTTTCCTCCGAAGGAAAGTAGCTATTGAGGTTGGACTCATGACGGAATTTTTGAACAATTTCTTCAAATCTTTATCGATCCTACCTAGTAGACACCGAAAATGACCCCCGTTAAAATTTATATATATCTATATATATATATACATATATATGCATATATATATATATATATATATATATATATATATATATATATATATATATATATATATGTATATGTCTGTTAACACGATAGCGGCCAGAGTTTTTGTTTTTTCGTCACTTGGTATATAGCATTCAATTAGCAAACGATTGAACGAGTTCGTTAACCACCAAAGTCGGTCCACCGGAAGGGGGGGTTTACCCCGAACCCAAAACACTAATTTGACCATTTCAGCCGTAATATTTGTTATATTTCAACGAAACTTGGTATTCGTAGTGGTAATATAGAGAGAACAGTGAGATATAAAAATGAACTAAATCGGTTCATTAGGAGGAGGGGTTTCCTCCGGACCCACAATACCAATTCGCCACTACCAGCCGGGATTTTTTGTATAATCCGACGCAACTCGGTATTCGTAGTGGTAATCCACAGGTAAATATGTGTTGTAAAAATAAACTAAATCGGTTCATTAGAAGGGGGGTTTACTCCTGACCCACAATACCAATTCGCCACTACCAGCCGTGATTTTTGGTATATTTCGACGAAACTCGGTATTCGTAGTGGTAATCTACAGGTAAATATGTGATGTAAAAATAAACTAAATCGGTTCATTAGAAGGGGGGGGGGTTTACTCCGGACGCAAATTCCTAATATACTCATACGGTCGTAATTTCTGCTGTATTGAAACAAAACGCGTTATACGTCGTGGGTAACTCATGAGAAAGAAGTGTTGTAAAAATGAGCTGAATCAGTCAATCGGAAAGCGGGGGTTTACTTTGTAATATATTTCAATAGAAAAGCCCGCCAGACGTAGGTTCACAAAGCCGCCGCAAGGAGCGCTTTGTATCTAGAGGGACTGTATCCTGTTCCTGCGTTAGATCAAAATACGATACTATGAGGTTTTTTGTATTTATTACGTAGTGTAGTAGGTACCATGTGTAAACATAACTCTGGAAGCAAATTAATAATTGATCAGTTACTCATTACAAATTTAAAAGAGAACTATTCATGTTTTTATTTTATTTATTTAGGATATTTTAAGCAAATTGTTCTGGAAAGCAGTCTACACTACCCAAATTCTGAGGAAAGTGCTTAGTTATGCAGCTCCTGCGTGACGGACTTTTTTCATTTAGCCAGAAAAAAATCTCAGCTCAATTAAGGCTCAGATCAGATAACGTAATAATCGTAGAAAATACAAACAAAAATACGTGATTTATATCTATCCTGCCAGTCGTCAGAACTACACGAACTGAATACCTTATAAGAGTTACTCTTTGTTTGTTTAATGTACTCCTAAGCAAGGAAACAAACCATAGAGAATATTTTCAGCATTAAATTATACTTTTACTGTTCATACTACTGTACTTTTTATTCTTTTTTTTTTTGTCATAGAATTAATGAAATCGTGCAATCGATTTTGGAACTCGAAATCGCGGTTATCCCACGCCCTATTTTTCATTTGAAATGTGCTTACATTGAGAGAACAAGGTTTTAACATCTGTTTGTGATGAACAAAATGTCAAGAGGGAGCTTTTCAATTCCTAAACAGCCGCTTCCCTTGACAAATGTTTAAATTTAGATTGCAAGTTGAATACAAATGAAAATTTAACCACACTACATAAACCTGCAACATTTAAAAATTTAACCGATCAGTTACGTGCATTTACGTAGCTGATCCATTCAAAATAACTAGAAAAAGTCCTTCGAAACCATTTTTTAGTGGCAACAAAACCTGCAATTTTATGCATAACGTTTTCTACTTTTTTCAATTTACAAAAAATCAATACTTAAATAAGATCAATGTTGAGTGGATATTTTAAGACATGTTTTGATAATTTAAAATAATAAAATATGTTATTTATCAAAAAACAGTTTCGTCACCAAGTCAAAATATCGCAGTCTTATGTAGAGTTTGAGTTAATCCGTTTTGGACTGTTAAAATATTATTAGCTTAGTTAATCGTAATTATTAACCCTTTCTCTACCGTGGGCTGCTCCAGCAGTCGAGAGCAGTCGGGACCTGTGTACCATGGACGTGTGTAGAAGTCGAAGGAAGACGGGACCCACATACCGTGGACTTGTACAGCAGTCGAGAGCTCGGCGTATCTCTCGCATTCTTTATCTTCTCATTTCTCGACTTTAGAGCTATCTAGCGTTACCGTATTGCACTTCTAGTATTCCTGCCTATTACTAGATGGCATTTGAATGAAGTTATTGGTTGTTTTTAGTCTAATTAGAACTCGTTGCCTTCTCCGACCATTTACCCGGTCAGCCCACGTCAAATTACCGTTTGTTTTTATACTTCTGTGCATTCCTATCAGCATTTATTGGCAAAATCAGTTCACTTTTAGTCCTGAAGTGTTAGGATCTTATATTCGTGTTTTGCTAAATTTAGAAAAACTGTTTTGTTTTATTGCGTGTCCTCCATTTTTAAAATAATATTTAATATTTAATTAAAAAGTTTAATATGTTACATATTTAATTAAATATTTCATTAAAATAACTGTAAATATTTATAATAATGCTTTTGTGTTTGTAACTAAATTTTATACATAAAAAAAAATTAACTCCGCCGGTGTACAAAGTCACGGATCACAAAGAAAGATGGAAAACTTATTTGCCGTAGTTATTGAGTATATAATTCCCTTGCTTATTTTTTTTTTTTTTTTTTTTTTTTTTTTTTTTTTTTTTTTTTTACGGCGCATCTACAACTTGGCCATTAGCGCCGGAATTCCCTTGCTTATTATTCATAAAATAAAGGGCAAATGGTAACTGAAAAAAAAACTTTTTTTTTTACTCGTATATAATATAGCTTTTTTATTACTTATTTTTAAAGAAAGTTATTCAACATAAAAAAATTATTTAAACGCCAAACTAATTCAACATACATAAAAATGAATAATCATTGTAAGCAAAATAAAAATAAAAATGATAAAAGACGATTTTAAGTACGCCAAGGGATCGCTGAAAGACGAGGCGCTGTGACCGAGAATGGGAAAAGTATCCCGTACAGGGCGACCGAAGCCAGGTGCAAGTAAGCATCCCGTACAGGGCGACCGAAGCCAGGTGCAAGTAAGTATCCCGTACAGGGCGACCGAAGCCAGGTGCAAGTAAGTATCCCGTACAGGGCGACCAAAGCCAGGTGCAAGTAAGTATCCCGTACAGGGCGACCGAAGCCAGGTGCAAGTAAGTATCCCGTACAGGGCGACCGAAGCCAGGTGCAAGTAAGTATCCCGTACAGGGCGTCCGAAGCCAGGTGCAAGTAAGTATCCCGTACAGGGCGACCAAAGCCAGGTGCAAGTAAGTATCCCGTACAGGGCGACCGAAGCCAGGTGCAAGTAAGTATCCCGTACAGGGCGACCGAAGCCAGGTGCAAGTAAGTATCCCGTACAGGGCGACCGAAGCCAGGTGCAAGTAAGTATCCCGTACAGGGCGACCGAAGCCAGGTGAAAGTAAGTATCCCGTACAGGGCGACCGAAGCCAGGTGAAAGTAAGTATCCCGTACAGGGCGACCGAAGCCAGGTGCAAGTAAGTATCCCGTACAGGGCGACCGAAGCCAGGTGCAAGTAAGTATCCCGTACAGGGCGACCGAAGCCAGGTGCAAGTAAGTATCCCTTACAGGGCGACCGAAGTCAGGTGCAAGTATCCCGTATAGCAGAACACACTCCTTGATGCTCTTTGCGTACGGAAAGGGTTAAAGTCCCAACTGTTGAGACCATAATCCAGAAAGACTTCTTTTTACATTCTAATAGGTCTTAAATCATTCTGTTGATAATAAAATATTTCAATATTTTCGTGTTAAAGTGCAACCTGGCCCACTGCGCGGCAGCAGGGGTTTCTCTCAAGAAAAAAAAAACTACCGAATAATCATCCATACTTCTGGACCGAGGTACTATGCTGACAAGCATGTATAAGTGCGTACGTAAATAACTTTCTTCCTTTTTATTGAGTAAATTTTATTTTTGGATTAATGTAACCAGAATTCCTTGCATATACGTCAAACTTATGTTCAGGAAATAATGGACTTAAGCAGTAAAACGAAAAAAACATGAAATAAGTTGGTAAAGCTCTTTTTAAACAACTAATTTTAAATACTAATTAATGACAAAACAAATAGTGCATGTTAATAATAGTGCTGAAATAAAAAAAGGAGATTAAGATAGAGGTAGGAAAGGAAAGATTAGATCGAAGCTCACGGAATGCTCACAATAGAGTTGTATTCTTACCCTAAGACGATAAAATTAATTAATGTAAATAGAGGTGTTCTTCTAAGCCAAAAATAAACTAGCTAGTACTTATTTTTAATAACAATAATTCAATTCAAACTTACAAATTCAGCTTCATTTTTAGATGAAAATGTTTTGGCTAATATACCCTCAAAATTGAATTGAGTTTTCGGCCAAAACCGTTGAACAAATTAATTATTATTCAGCTGACCCTTTACTTAATCTTCAAATGTCCGTTCTTCGCGGAAGGTCAAATAACAAAAACTTCACTAGATAGCTAAACTAACTTTATTCCTTCCCTACATGTTTCTCGCCTTTCAGGTGTCTCTTCAGGGGGAACAAGCTACAAATATAAATTTTGCAGGCTCAACATGAGGAGGAGAACCTTCCACTAGTATGGCTACGTCTAGGCTTGTTATGGTACTGTAACATGTAGGAAACCAGGAGCAGGAAAAATAAATAAAATAATAAAAAAAAGGAAAGGCTAAATGAAATAGGTTTAGCATGATGAAACTTATTTTTATTATTTACTATTAGTACCCCTTAATTTTTAATAGCTCTTTCAAAACTTGAACTGTGCCCAGGCCTAATAAGATTTGGCAAGTGGTAGCAGAGACTTACCAAGGGTCTGCATCTCTTCTTCGCCAGTCCACCGGTCACAAGATCTGCCTGCTTATCTGGTCCAGATGACACTGCCCTCCTATTGTCTAGGACCCCCCTCTCCTCCTAGGCCTGGGCAGCTAGTTCCTATATCCCATAGATAGCAGGGCAGTCCACTATCTATGGCTATCACCAAATATTTACACACTACAAGCATTCTACAAACAAAGACATACAACTACAAAATATTCTACAACTACTCCTATAACTATGGTTACATTACCCCCTAATTCACTAAAGTATTTTATCTTCTGATAAATACTTTCCAAGTCACTACACAGCACTATCACTACACTGTAAGTGAAGCATCGTCCGGGCGAAAGATCCTCACCCCGGCGCACTCAGTTCTTGCTGCCGTTTCCACATTTCGCACAGACTGGTTCTTCTTGAAGTACCTCCTCACCGCCACCCCGACTATAATAGCTGCCACACAAGTAGTTGCAGTAGATGCACCTCCCCAGGTCCAGAATCTCATGGAGCTCTCCCTTGTGGCCAATTCTTGATAAAGGTTGCTCCAAGCTGGCAAACACGCAGGGTGGAACGTCGCCATTGTGGAGAGGGACGGTTGTAGGAAAGCCATACTTGACTTTGTCGACACCCGCAAAGCCTCTTTCTTGTAGCACGGACTGAGCAGTCCGCTCTTGACTAACGAAGAGGTAGCTTCCTTGGTGTCTCGTTTCTACCAAAAGCCTTGCAGATAGTTCTTGGACCGGGCGCCTCTGCATTTTCATTCGTTGTTCCAATGGCATCAGAGGCAGATCAATGAAGGCTAGTACCCCATCTGCGCTCGCTATAACCTGGACCGTTGCTGCGGCGTAGTATACTTGCTCATGGAGCCGGCCATCTTGGGTCAATAGTGCCAAATCTGCTGGGCTAGCCTCCGCAATACCTGCCAAAACACTTATTAATTCCTGGGGGCTTACCAGCTCTCTATTGAACCTTCCATCTATCAACCCCTCTACTCCTAACATTACTCTCCTAAGTTTCACCAAATACTCGGTGAAGCCCAGTCCCAAGCTTCTCAAAGAGGAGGAAAAGGGTAAGGATAGGGAGGGTTGGTGTCCAATAGCCGTGGGATTACCCTGCAACACCCTCATGTGACGGCCTTCTTCCCGGAACACCCTTTTTATCACCCCAAAGATCCGCGTCCCACGTCTACTCATCGTTAGGTCTCTGAACGCCTCTCCTCCGGAGGGAATATGGTGATCGTGGCCGGGGTCCCTGTTCCCGCACTCCTGGCGTCCAGGTCGCATCCTTGGGGTCGTTGCTCGGAGAACTAGAGGAGGAACGACGCTCACTCGAAGGTTGGGAGTCTACGCCCCGTCGGCCGTATAAACGTCTGGATCTTTCGCGGTGCCTCCCCCCCTCATTTGCGCCCTCCTCCCGTCCTATAGGCTGGGGTGAACCGCCCCGTTCGGCTTCCTCCTCTTGACCTACTTCTCCCTCAGGGGCTGAGTCGGATAGGACCTCATCGGGGGTAGTCGTTTCCGAAGGTGGCGACGAAAACTGGCCGCCGAGAGGACAACTAGGATCTGGACACGAAGGGGATGCCCCCGCACTCACGGGACAGTCAGAATGATCGGTCGCCCTTGCCTCGCTTTCCCCCTCTTCCGCGTCACCAGCCCGGTCTGGCGTCTGGTAATTCAAGTCATATGGACGCCCTGGCTCCATCGCCCAAGACCACTCGTCGTTGGCCTCTTCCTCGTCCTGCTCTTCGCGGTACGACCTATTAGTCGTTTCAGCCTCCTCTCTCTCCGGATCCATATTCCCCTTAGTCGCGGCCTTCTTAAGGCGGTTGATGTGCACAACTGCTCGCGCCCCGGTAGACAGCTCGACCTCATAATTAACCCGGGAGAGTACACGGGTGACTTGATGCGGCCCCGTCCATGGACGGTGGAACTTCGGACAGTGACCCGGTTTGACCGCTGGCACATTTAAGTACACCCAGTCACCCGCTGCTAGCTGGCGCTCTTTTCTCCGAGAGTTTACGAAGGCTGTTCGACGTTGATAACATCGCTCGGATCGTACCAGCGCCTCTCGATATGCTTCCGAAAGCCGCTTCCGTAGCTGTATCACATGATCTTCCGGTAAGAGCCTATCTCGGTCCTCCTGGTTCAAGCTAGGCCCTAGATCGCAGTCGAAAGGGGTGACTAACTCCCGTCCTAAAAGTAGGTAATTGGGGGAGTACCCAGTCGAGGAGTGGGGGATGGCTCGGTAGGCCATAACTGCATATGGGACCCAACGGTCCCAATCTCTACCATCCCGCCGCACAAAATGTGTGATCGAATCCGTGATCGTGCGATGGAGGCGTTCTACCATGCCATTGCACTCCGGATGATAGGCTGTAGTCTGCAGCTTTTTTATCCCAAGAGCTCTGCATACTTCCTTGAAGAGAGCGGAAACAAAGTTTCTCCCTTGATCAGTGAGCAGCCTCTTTGGCACACCATGTCTCGTCACAATATTCTCCACAAAGGCTACGGCCGTCTCTTGAGCGGTCTGCTCCTTTATAGGGATTGCTTCGGCGTACCTCGTAAAATTGTCGATAAAAGTCAGTAGATATCTATGCCCTCTCCTTGACCTTGGTAGAGGGCCAAAAATATCTAATGACACCTGCTCGAATGGGCCACTGGCCACATACGGCACTTCCAGAGGCACCTTCAGGCCTGGTGGGCTCTTTCGCTGAGCACACCTATGGCAGCTCTCAACGAAGTTCCGTGCATCCTTCTCCATAGAGGGCCAATAAAAGGACCCCCTTAAGTTGGCAAGCGTGCGTTCTATACCCGGGTGTCCCGCCCATGGCTTCGAATGGTGGTATTCGAGGATCTTTAGCCTAAGCGACTCCGGAACTAGGAGACGCCAATCACTCCCTTCGAGATCAACAGCCCAGTACCACAATCCTTCTGCATCGGCCCTGACACTACCGCCCTCCCTTGCCAGCTTCTGGCACCAGCCATCTTGCTCTTGGGCCCTCCGGATGTGGCTCCGGGTGAGGGGGTACCGGGTCCGTATCTCAGCAACGGAGCGGCTTAGCGCGTCTGCATTTTTATGATTCACTCCGGGCTTGTGTTCAACGACATATTCGAATTCCTCAAGGCGCAAGGCCCATCGAGTCAGCCGAGAAGAGGGGTCCCTCAGACTTAGCATCCATTTAAGAGCAGCATGGTCGGTAATTAACTTAAATTTTCGCCCAAGCAAGTAACATCGAAAGAGCTTTGTCGCCCAAACGACCGCCAACAACTCTCGTTCAGTGGCAGAGTAGTTACATTCCGGCCCCTTCAATTGCCTGCTGGCATAGCAAATGGGCCTCTCGACGCCTCCCTGCACTTGAGACAACACCGCCCCAAGAGCTACTCCGGAAGCGTCCGTAGAGAGCACGAAGGGGTCTCGGAAGTCCGGATACACTAGTAGAAGGTCGGAGGTCAAGGCCTCCTTCAGGTCCGCGAATGATTTCTCCTGCGCAGGCTCCCAGACAAAAGTAGCTCGAGTCTTTGTTAGCTCAGTAAGGGCCTTCGCCCTACTTGCGAACTCCGGGATAAAACGGCGATAGTAGCTCGCTAAACCGAGGAAGCTACGTACCTCGCGTGCATTCCGTGGTTTCGGAAAGGTTTTTACTGCTTCCACCTTTCCAGGGTCGGGTTTGACTCCACTGTCAGTCACCACATGCCCTAAGTACATGACCTCCTTGGCCGCGAATGTACACTTTCGTAGGTTGACCTTTAAATTCGCCCCGCGAAGTAAGTTAAATACTTCCTCCAGCCGGGCGATATGCTCACCGAGTGTGGCGCTGTACACCACTACGTCATCGAGATAAACAAAACAGCCGGTACCCTTTAGACGACCTAATAGCTGTTCCATCAACCTTTGGAAGGTAGCCGGAGCCCCTGCCAATCCGAAAGCCATTTTCCTGTACTCGAAATGGCCTCCCTCGGTGGTAAACGCTGTCTTCTCCTGGTCTTCCGGGGCTATGGGGATTTGATGGTATCCACTGGCTAAGTCCAGTGTGCTAAAGTACCGGCAATTGCCGAGCTGTTCTAGGGTTTCCTGAATCAGGGGTAGAGGGTATGTGTCCACCCGAGTAACGGCATTAAGCCCCCGGAAATCAGTGCAAAACCGATATCGCACCTCCCCATCCGGCGATTTCTTTTTTACTAGTACAACTGGAGCCTGCCAGGGGCTAGTGGAGGGCGTAATTATACCCCTTTCCAGCATAGAATTCAGCTGCTCCGCCACCACGGCTTTCTCCGCGTACGGGACCCTATACGGTCTCTTCACCACAGGTCGGGCATTACCCGTAACTATCCGATGTTGGACGGGTAGCGCGCAACCTTCCCCTCTGGGCTCTTCGAAGAGATCCTGGAAGCGAGAAAGAAGCTCCAACAAGGGCTTCTTTTCTACCACGGGGAGGTGTCGGAGCTTCTCCTGTAGGTCCGACCCTGTCTTTACGGTTTGTTTCGCTTTGGTGGGGGACTCACCTTGACCTTCTGCCAGTGACCAATTACCTTCCTCAACCCTACCAAGAGGGGAGTCACGACGTAGTACGACTGACCCTCCACTGAGATTAACCACCTGTATCCACGCGGATCCCTCCACGACCTCACTCACGCTACGCCCTGTGCGCACTCCAGATGTAAGCCCTTCTAGTGGCTCAATTAAAATATTACCCCGCCTTATGGCCGCAGGCACTCGAACAGCCACTGTCGCCTCAGAATAAGCCGGAAGGGATACCTCCTGGCACAATCTGACATAAGGAGATTTCCGTTCCCTCCGGCGTGCTTTGCGCCCGGAGCCATTACTTATTGTATGAGCGTCTCCGGAGCTACTCTTCTGGCTAACGGTACAACCCCCTGCGGATCCGGCAGCACTGACAATGTTTGACGAACTAACTCCTGAACCTGGGCAAGACCACTTCTCTTCCAAGATACGGGTCCTAGCCACGACCCCCTCGATCCACTTCCTGTCTCTTTCTTCACTTTGAGCCTCGGTTACCGTCTCTGTCGAAGTCACCCCAAGAGAAGTGGTAAGGGTCCCCAAGTCGTAATTCCTTCCACCTATACTTATTCTAGCTCCAACGCGGCCTAGCAAGTCTCGACCGAGGATTCCCCCTCCCGAGGGGAGCACCCGGGCTACGGCGACCCTGTGTCGGAAAGAAAACCCTGGGAGTTCAATGTCCACGACTTGTTCCCCTTCCAGCGGCAATAAATGGTCTGTTACACCGCGGACCTTAAAAGAAACTGGCTGAAGCCCCGCCCCCGGCGCAGGCCGATTAAGAACTGTGATGTCCGCTCCCGTATCTACCATCATCTCCAAGTCTTGCCCATTTACCTTTACTGGGATAATAAGGCGGGGCACCCCGCAAGTTTTTCGTAGGTCATTTATACGCTTGTCCCCCCGATCTATTGTGGGCCTCGGGCAGGGGGCATCCCTCGGCCGTTCGCATTTGGGTAACGCCCCTGAATTTTAGGACTTTCCCCCCTTGCCCCCCGATCTTGGTTGCCCTTGCACTCTCTGGCTATATGACCAACCCCATTACACTGGTAGCACCGCATATTCTGACGGCCTGTACCTCTAACTGGTTGCCATGCCCTTCGACAGTCACGGGCGAAGTGACCCCTGACTCCGCACCTAAAACACGCTTCCTTTCGCTCGCTCGCTGCAACGGCTACTCCCTTTTCTTCAAGTCCTAGAGGTTCATCTTCCTCACAAAATTCCACAGCTACCACTTCTCTACACGTAAAATGCTGCGACTCTCCTCGGCCCAGCTCCTCCTCGATAGCAGTGGCCCTTTCGACAGCCCCTTGCAAATTAGAAGGGAAGCTAAGACGGGTTTGCTGTCCTATCTCTCCCTTCAGCCCCGACAAATAAGCTGACAGGACAACTTTGTCCAAAAGGTTCCTTGCACCCTTGCGTTCCTCCTCGGAACCTGATGCCCCACAGGATTTTTCCCCTAGCTTACGGCAGCGGTCGGCAAACGCTCTGACCCCCTCCCCTTTTTCCTGCCTCATGTTGCTCAATTGTAGTAAAAACTGTTCGTGACGCCTAACCTCCCTGAACCTTTCCAAGAGAGCCACCTTAATAGTGTCGTAGGGCACCCCGGGCCCTTGTAAATCGGTACGACTCGCCAGAAAAGACGCGGCTGAGCCCTTGAGGCGCATCCGGACCACGAGCGCCATATCTTTATCTTCCCATTGCCCACTATCTGCTACTAATTCCAGTCCATTCAAGTAGTCAGTGACAGGGACCGAAGAATCATCGCCTGACCAAGGTGCTACCATCGCCTGTAAGGACATATCCCGCCTCGGCGCCATAGACCCCGACATTCGTGCTGACTCCCGGGACTTTGTTAGTTCTTCCTTAAATAACTGATTAGCCTTTAAAGCCTCCTCTAGTTGGCCCTTCAGGTTCGTAATTAGTTCTTCTGGATTCGCCATCTTATGTGCTTTAAAATAAGTACCCGCACGCCTATATTACAAAAACCCTTACAAAAAAACTAAATCACGGGCCGTATAATAATACGCTAAGATATTATCCCATATCTTACACCGTAATCATCAACAGAGTGCCCGATGTAAACAGCGTGTCCGATTACAGCGAACACGATAAGCTAGCCCCCCGCTGCCCGCTACAGCCTCGCGAGAAGATAAGAGTCGCTTTCTCAGCTCCCCCCCGCCTCCTAGCTACTCGCTACTCTGCAAGCTCCTTCACTCGCTTCTTTAAAATTATTCGCAGTCAACCCCACACCTGACACCAGTTGTAACATGTAGGAAACCAGGAGCAGGAAAAATAAATAAAATAATAAAAAAAAGGAAAGGCTAAATGAAATAGGTTTAGCATGATGAAACTTATTTTTATTATTTACTATTAGTACCCCTTAATTTTTAATAGCTCTTTCAAAACTTGAACTGTGCCCAGGCCTAATAAGATTTGGCAAGTGGTAGCAGAGACTTACCAAGGGTCTGCATCTCTTCTTCGCCAGTCCACCGGTCACAAGATCTGCCTGCTTATCTGGTCCAGATGACACTGCCCTCCTATTGTCTAGGACCCCCCTCTCCTCCTAGGCCTGGGCAGCTAGTTCCTATATCCCATAGATAGCAGGGCAGTCCACTATCTATGGCTATCACCAAATATTTACACACTACAAGCATTCTACAAACAAAGACATACAACTACAAAATATTCTACAACTACTCCTATAACTATGGTTACAGTACGAAAGAATCCAATATGGTGGAATATAGTCAGCTTATCGATAATCGATATTTCATATGTTTAAAAATAAATTTATAGAAGAAATATAGCCTTAAAGATTAAAAACTCTCTCCCCCCCCCCATAAATTAGGATAAAATTTTTATTGTTTGTCAAATAAGTTAATAAAATTAATATCATATTAATTAATGGAAATTAATTTCAAACATATGACAAATCGATTATCGATAGGCTGACTATATTCCACCATATTGGCTTCTTTCAGACCATGACCAGTCGAGACGTGGCCATACTAGTGGATGGTTCTACTCCTCAAGTTAAGGCTGCAAGATTTATATTTGTAGCTTGAGCTTCCCCCTGAAAAAGGTGTGAAACATGTAGGGAAGAAATAAAGTTAGTTTAACTATCTAGTGAAGTTTTTATTATTTGACCGAACATTCGAAGATTTCTAAATTATGTTTAATTTACCCTATAATATCACTGAATTACTTAAATTTGGCGGAAAGGTCAATAATAAGAACACACGATTATTTCTGCTCCAAATCCTTGATTCTCTGATCTGCACGTCTCATGCCATTATAGCGTCTCTTGAGGAGCTTATAACTAAAAATATATATCTTGTCTCGTTAGTTACAAATTATAGACAACCCATGGAGCTAAACCTTCCACTGAAGGTCAATACTGAAATATAGTGTGCAGGTACACCAGCTGATTACATATCGATTCTTAAATACGATTATTCTCATTTCCAGAATGAAACATAATCGTGTTCCACGCATGATTCTTTTAGAGTAAACTTTTTTTTAAGTAACAGTAATGAATATGGCAAATTTTGTTCTTAGTCAAAATACTTCAAGAAAAAGCTTGTTCTAAATTGAATTTACGTCTGAGAGAAGAAGAAATACACATACAACCGTGAAAATACCGTTAAATGGAGTGATTTTAGTACAGAGCGGTGAAGTTGCTAGGACTGCTGTTTTCATTTAACTAATACCAAAGGGGCGAACTGTGCCCAAGGCGTGCGAATATACCTATATTTTTGTCTATTCCCTCTCAGACAAATATATAAGCAGTATAGGTTTGTAACAATTTCACCGAACCTTCCTAATGTGACCCCATTTTACGGTATATTTACTGAACTTTCAAAACTAGCTGCATATAGTAGTGGTATTTTTTTACGGCGCACCGACATCTGGGCCTTTGGCGGGCCGTAATCCCTGGTGCAGCCATGAATTTTCTCAACGGTCCCTGACTTGAGAAAAATCCCTGCTGCTGGTGGGAATCGAACCCACCATCTCCGGCCCTTCCGGGTTTCCCCTTTATGGAGGGAGGGAGGAAACGCGCTAAAATTAATTTATGTTAGTACATTTTACCAGTAATTTATAGTACATTTAAAGACATGAGGTTTTGAAAAAATAAATATCTGGGCCTGGTTAGGGGGTTTTGGTCATGAGGAATGACTGTGTAATTATGCCTGGGTAAGATAGTGGAATCTTGGATACCGGTATGAGGATCATATCGACGAAACCTTAAGTGCTATAGCCATTAGCCACTAAAACCGATATGACCTCATATACAATCTGTCTATGAAAAATTGTTATTAAAATTAATTTCTTACACAATACTTCTTTTATCTATCAAATTAACTTAAAGGCCAACGGTTTATTACAGTTCATTTAAAAATCCCAATACAGATACAATTTTATTTGGTTATTACTAATAATTTTACATTTTAATCAAAATAGAACATAAATGGTAGTCCAGATTTTTTTCTTTTAATTAAAACGATTTAAAATCACACTCTGATAATTAAATAAGTCTAAGCCGAGGAATGTTGGAGTGATTGTAGTCAGTGAAATACCTAGGTTCTACAATCATTCCAAATGGAAGTTTTTCCAAAACCTCTATGCATGTTGTACACATTTTTGGTGTATGAGAAACCAAGACACAGATTACACAATTAAATAAATTTAATTATTTTTAGAGATTAATATACAATATATATTACGCTATAATAAACAATATTTCATATATCTACAAATAATTAAATTTGGGGGAGTAAATTTATTTTTTGTAATTGTGGGCTTGTATGTTTAGTGAGAAAATATTTATTATGTGTGATTGCGACTGTTTGTGTGTGTTTAGTTGCCGTAGTGTAAATACAAATTTTAGGATTACATATAGGCTTAAGGTTAGATCTGATATCGCACTAGTATTTCTAAAGTGGCACAACTAAGAAATGTGTTTTTTTAGGTCTGACTATGAAAGACATGGTAAATATCTCTTTATCAGCCACAAAAACTGTATGCACTAGCTTCAGAGTTTGTACGTCAGAGGGAACTTGTGTCACTCATCCTGTCTTAATGCTATGCCCCCTACATAGGCAAGAGTGACAAGTACAGTAGAGTTTCATTTTTAGTTGACTTTAGAAATACTATTGCGATATAGCTAAAAGGATCTAACATTTAGAGCTCAATTTAGTTCCAGATTAAATAATAGCTCTATACTTTACCAAACAAACAAATCTATATAACACAATGAAGAAAACTGAAAAATTAGGGGGAAAAAACATTCCAAAAAAAGATGCAAGTATAATAAGAGCATATATAATTTATCTGTGAGAGAATAGAGATGGATCTTTATGCCTCTGGAATTCGCGGAGAAATTGTCACTTGAAACAATGTATGAAGTCAATTGACATTTTAATTAATTTTTGTCATTATATAAACTAATTAATTATAGGCATCATAATTCATAATTAAATCAATGGCTTCAATTAAGTTAAGCAGTTATGAATTGGTTTATTGTTTATTAATTACAGGAATGATAATTAAAGCACATACTTTAATAAATATATTTCGTTATATTTTTCCAATTTCCTAATAGCCTCCCTTCTGTATATATTTAATTAAAATTACCTAAGAGGTCCTATGTCTCTTTCAGTAGACATATTCTGACAATAATAAGCATACGATTAGAAAGAAGTAGTTGTGTGGGTAGGTCTACGAACACTACTTCCTGGCGGGCTTTTAATACTGGGGTATCTTTTTCCGGCTGTGAGGAGCCGGCTGAAAATGGCCCACTTTCACAATGGGGGCTTAGAAAAGATGTTAACCAATATATAATTAATTGGTTGAATTAAAGTTCAGGACAAACACCACCGCTTGGTAATTTTTATGTTATGTTGTCATTCTGGTTGTATATTATTTGATTTGAGTATTTTGTGGTGTTCGTGAAAATTCAACAGTTAATCAATCTAAAATGTAATTTTCTTTATTTATTTAATTTTGTTTTTATAATTTTATGTTTTATATATATATATATATATATATATATATATATATATATATACGAATTTTAGTACGGGTTATCTATAGGTTACCACCCTTTTCTAGCCAGGATAGGGGTGATGCCTTTTCTTTTTTCGAAAGAATAGCCACCACCCCTAGTGGGAATCGAACCCACGACCTTTGGCACGGAATGTTAATTGCTCACGTCTTAACCCTCACGGCCCTTTCTGCTCTGTGGGGTCTCTTCAACCTCTACTTGGGGAGACAAACCTTCCACCAGTATGGCCATGGCATAAGTTGTCTAGACATAATGAATTAAATATGGTAGAGATAAATCAGCTGATCAAAAGTCGACTTTTTTTTCTTTTTTTATGGTGCTCCGACCTCTGGGCCATTAGCACCAGGGAATTTTCTCAAAGGAAAAATCCTTGCTGCAGGTGGAACTCGATCCCTTATCCGGCGCATGAGAATTCACGCGTTAGCTACTAGACCACTTCCCCGCATTTCATCCCCCCCCCTCACCTTCTCCGCTCTTTTCGGTTAGAAAAGTTGTAGTAAATTTAATTATGTTTAAACTTTGTATGGAAACATTTTCGCTAAATCCTACCAATTTTGGGATACTTTGAAAAAATTACAAAAAATAATAAATGTTTGTGGTTTTTCGGCTGTCGAAAATTCACACGGGTCGGCCATGTTGGATGACTTTTTTTCATATTAATATGTGCAATTAACAGTATGTACTGTAATATGTACAATCTTTCTCTATCTCCTTTGTGCCATTAAGCCATTCTGTGTCCAGGGCCATTCTTTTGCTTCAGGCATAGAACTGCCCTTATCTCATGCCTCTATCAGCCACTTTACTTTCCTGTCATCTCCCATACGGCTAACGTGACCGAACCACCTTAGCTGTCGTTCACGGAGAGTATCTTTTACGGGCCCCATGCCTAGGTTTTCCCGGGTACTTTCGTACCTTTTGCAAGGTAAGCAAATTAAAATTAATTTCCAGGCGAAACTAGAGTTTTTTATTTTTGTTTTTTAATTAAGTTTATCTGAGTTATTCATTAAACACCAATATTTTAAACAGCATTTTTAACTTTTTGTTAAATAATTTAATAAAAATATTATTCAGAAGTTTTATTTCAGTTTTTTTTTTTTTTATTACTTACTTAACTTTCCTTCATTATTTTTAATAATTTGAATGTTTTCTTTTTATTTTACTTGTTTCTTTTTTCACAGTATTATGCCTTTTTATTGTTATTTTTTTTTAATTTTATGTCACATCTGCATCTAGGTCATTAGCTTATTTATTCAATATAAATCAGAGTAGAGGGACATTTAATTCTTTATTAAAAAATATTTAGGAAGGAGATCGTTCGACAAATGCTTTGGAGGATTCACTAAGCCTCTATCTATTCCATAATTTTAAATTACTCTAATGATAGCCTACCTATATTGACTGAAATAACGTCGAATGAAAAACATAAATGAATTATGTAATCAAAAGAAAGAATAAATTTTCTCCTAAATGAAGGTTATATTGACTGTTGAATGTATTTTTAAGTAAAAACGGCTCGAAAAAAGAATAGCATGAGCGAAGCATTCATTCTAGAAGGGGAAAAACTTAATTCAAGGTGAAATGGCGTTGAAGTTGAAATGGAAAACTTGTTTTTAAATTGAATTTTAAAGAAATCAGGATAAAACAAGGACTTGTGGTAAACATCATTATCATAAATTTATTCCGAGAATCGTGTCTCTAAAGAAATGCACGCTTATTAATTTACGTGAAAATGAATATATTTCAGATTTTCATCGTTTAATTTCTCGCTAGTAAGACAGACTCATTAAATGATTTTGACCCAATGAGGTATTTTACGACGACCGTAACAAGAACTTAATGTTAAAACAAGAAAGCTGCTAGGGCTTTTGGTAAAATACCCAAGCGTAAAACGAGAAATAGTGAGTTCGAATCTTATCCTAT
This sequence comes from Gonocerus acuteangulatus, assembly GCA_946811695.1. Taxonomy (NCBI): domain Eukaryota; kingdom Metazoa; phylum Arthropoda; class Insecta; order Hemiptera; family Coreidae; genus Gonocerus; species Gonocerus acuteangulatus. The sequence continues at coordinate 81,559,527 of OX328132.1, read as the reverse complement.
TTTCGAAAAAAAAAAAAAAGTTAAAAATGAAGTTTCTATAGTTAGTTGGTTGGGTCGATATAATAATGAATACATTTTCCAGTACATCATTCACAAATGCCTACTCAACAGAACGTTAGGTTTTTCTCTTTTATTATAGTCTTTCGAAGGAATTAAAAAACAGATTCTTTAGAACCTCTGTAATGTCATGTCAAATTCATTCCAAAAGATATGATGTTAAATTGTTTGCAAATTATTTCGTCAGTTGAATTTTGAATTTAGAATTTCAAGAAGGGATCATTAATTAATTAATTAAGTGTTGCCTGAAAGTGTTACTACACAACAAAATTTCGAATTGATCTAGGAATATTACAGTATTTGATTTTCATACTGATAAAAGCAAATAATAATTACCTAGAAAAGTTGAAAAATATACATATTTTTCCTCAGTTTGGTCATTAAATCGAACTAGACCAATTTTAAAACTAAAATTGCTAATTAGTACAATATACGCACAAAATTTAATGTGACAATCTGTTTAATGTAACATAATAACAGGGATGTACATGTACTGCTTAAATTGAGCAAATGGCCTTCTTAGTGGATACTCATGGACAAATAAATAATATAACTCCTTCGGTTATGATATGAAACAAAATATTGTTCTTATATTTATCTAACTAACTTTTTTCTTCTAATGGTCTAATGGCTAGCGCCTTGGATTCATAAGCGGGAGATGGTGGGTTCGATTCCCAACCTCCGGCAGGAATTTTATCATCCCACGGCTCGCTGGTAAAATTCCTCGCTACACCCTGGATGTCGGCACTAATGACCTAGATGTAGATGCGCCGTAAAAAACAAAAAAAAAACAACTATAATAAATATACAGGAATGCAGACAACTGATTTGTACTGTTGTAGGGCTATACAACCTCCACAAAAGACACCCGCTGGATATATATATATTCCCAATACGTAATTTAGCCAATAAATAGTAAGAATTTTCAGAAATTATAAATCTTTGTGACCGCCCTGGATGGCCGACTTCAACCACTAATCGCGGATAATTGAATAAATAATATAGAAGAAAATGTCTTTGATTTTTCAGTGCCAACAAATATATTGCCTAAGAAAAATATAATTATTGAAAAACTAAAGAACCACCTCTATTCCTTAGACATTGACAAGGCCCTCAACTCGAATTACAGCCATCTTTATAGAACTATTTTTAGTTTCAATAGCCCTCAGCCTCAGCGTTATTTAACTTACCATACAAATATATACAAATTAAAACTTGTTAGCCAACTGAGAGTTTCGGGTACTGAAAATATAAAACTTTCCTATAGGAACATTGTTGTCCATATGAGAAATATGTAGATGGTGTCATCAAATCATAAATCACAACATAAACCACTTATTATTGCACTGACCTGCGTTGACTACACATAGAACAGCATTTTGGAGGAAATATATAGCGCAAAACAGCGATTACATATCATTTGAGAATATCTTTGTAATCAATACCTTGGATCAATTAAATTAAATTTTCCACTTTCTATTAAAAGTTTGCGCAATTTAAGGTATATTTGAATTAAGACCCAAAATTAAATTTAGAATATTTATTTTCATTATATTTCTATTGAAGAGAGTATTACTTCTTTATTATTTTTATTCAAAAAAAGAATTCATTATTAATATTATAATAATTACTTAGTAATAATTCACTATTAGAAGAGGTAACTGTATTGTTATTGCTCTGCTATAAGTAAAATCATGAAGTTGACTTTTTATATTCATAAATTGTATATATTCATATTTTAATATTGTGTATTTTTAAGTATTATATGTGTGTATATATATATATATATATATATATATATACACACACACACACATATAATACTTAAAAATACACAATATTAAAATATGAATATATACAATTTATTTAGATGACTAATAATTATACGCTACATAAGAAAATAACAGTCACATATATATATATCTATATATATATATATATATATATATATAGATATATATATATGTGACTGTTATTTTCTTATGTAGCGTATAATTATTAGTCATCTATGTCACGTCCATTAACATCTACTAACACCAAATGGGCCAGATTCCTTGGCTATACCATGTTATAAGCCAAGAAATACTATTCTATTCTAATTGAACCAATTATATTAGAAACTCATTCATAATAATAATTTAAGAATTTAGAATAATTTAAGAAAACACTAATATGAATACTTCAAATCCATATGGATTTTATTGTAGCTTTGACTTCACATGGAAATATTTCAATAATGAGTGTTTCTGATTTGAAATTTAATTTAGATTCCAAAATAATGGTCCTTATTTTACGAGACATCAATGAAAAATCCCTAAAACAAGGTTTTTAATAATAAAAACCAATAGTTCTGAAAATTGACAAAAGTAAGAGTACCTCTGCTCCATGTTAAGATAGGACGCTCATTTCGGCGTTACTTAACTACAATAATATGGAATACATATGCATAGAGATTAATTACAACTGAATGTTATTAATATTTTTTGGGTTATATGAGAAATAAATAAAGCCTTAGCAATAGCTATGGTTGTTTATGACAGAATGTTCGTTTTGAATAATGAAGAGTTTGATTTCTACGAACAGATGGAATATTAATTAAAAATCTCATTAATGACAGCTAATTTAGCCAGTTAACTGAGCTATCCAGCCCATCAGTCGTAGCAATGTATGTATATACTACTAACATTCTTCTCATGTTTTAAGGAAAAAATGCAATTCAAATAACGCCAACTAATTAAAAACTGAGGTAAACAGAGACAAAAAAATTCACATGGCATTCCGCTTGGAAAGATTTTTTTCTAATAACGAAATATTGTTTATAATTTTACATATCCTGCTTTATTGCCAAATACATTTTATAATCAATTAAAAAAAATACAAGCAATAAAAATCTAAGGGTAACAGACAAAAAAAAACGTTTAATCAGAGAAACCAACTACTTCAACGATTTAAGGGCTTACTTCTCAAAATGTGACTGCCCCATCGAAAATTCCCTCAGAACATTTTTTGCAGAGAATTTAGTAAGCTTTCGAATGGTCACCTTCCACTTACCACGATTATTCAACCATCGATCCAAGCTATCGCCTTAAAAATGGTTTCATTCGTTTTCCTAGGCAAAGAAGCCTATAAAACCAGTACTTGCAAGCATATGATTTAAGCATAACAATTTTTTTCGCGCGAATTTCGCTCCAAGAACCATGCCCTGGTGGACGGATTTCGCTGGTAAACGAACGACCGTTATTTTCGTTCATTCATTCATTCACTCATTTATTTTCAAAATTAAACAGCCAGAAATGAAAGGGAGCCCCCTTGGGTGCTTGTCCTCAGAGGACGGCAAACCTTCTCAAAGGGGGTGGTGTTTAAAATCGCTCTTGGGAATCCAAGGGTTTGCTCTTCATCTTCACACCAATCTCTTTTCTTCGCCAATCATTATCGCGTCATGATGTCAATCCCATTTTATGTCATGAATTTAACCTCATAAACGTAATTTAAGCATACTTGAAGCGAAGAATTACGCTTAAAGTATTCTCTCTCCCATCAATCTCTCTCTCTCTATACATATATATATATATATATATATATATATATATATATATATATATATATATATATATATATCCATGTCTCTGTCTCCGTCTCATACACACACACACATACAAAGAATAGAAATGACAGCTATTAGGTGTGGAGTAAATTCTTGCACATAATTCTGGTCACCGACTTTCTGAAAGAAGTATCGCCACGAGCTGTCTACATTAATGGACCTGCTGCTTGATGATGCCTTATTCAAAGTACACTCGACCCTCGAATAAACTCCACTCAATTGAGCAATAACACTGTCATAAGCTGTGTCAAACGATCTAAATTCAGGGGGGGGGGGGTTGAGAAATGCGTCTTCTTTCTTCCCTCCAAACTTGGGGCCCGAGTGATCTCGAATCCATCTTGAAAAATAAGATCTCCTCAAGGTTGTAAGTCTGGTGCGTACAATTCTAAAATGCTTATTGTCTTAATATTTCCAAGCTAATTTCTATTGTATCAAACATTACATTCTGTTCAGCTACCTCACCCTTACATTTATTACTCTGCCGCTATATTTCATCAATATTCAACGACAAAATAACTTTTGCTGTCCCATTTATTATTAACTAGTATGGATGTCTTCACTCATCCGACCTCAACTTGCCATTTATCTGTGCCATTTATTAAACTCTCAAGTTTTTTTATATACATGTAGGTTGTATCGCAAGTGGATGACGGTACTCAATGTGGTAACACTAGACTCAATTAGTCGAATAATTATAATTAATTATCCGTTAAATATTCCATGAAAATGGACTGTGTAAAGGCTCTTTCAGCACTAATCTACGACTTTTTCCCGAAAACCAAACTTAATTATGCACTGCACAAATCATTCACCTACATAGAGTAAGCCTTTAGCGGTGCCAAAGTCAATAAGAGGTTTTGTTTTGCGCCTAGATCTAGGTCATAAGCGCCGGGCATTCTATAGATTACCACCCTTCCTAAATATCCATAGTGGAGCAGGGATCTCTTTCAACGGGCCCATACAAGAAGAAACTCAACCTGTTCCGGGTGAGAATCGAACTCGCCTCTCCCGCATGATAATCTAAGGCGTTAGCCACCGTACCACGGGTAGACCTAAGAGGTATTTGTATGTATAACCAGGCACATTTCTTTTGGTTGTATTTAGTATTACTTGAATATGTAACCATGATTAAACTTCTTCGTTCTGTAAGAAGTAAAAAGTAAAAAAGTGGCACATTTTCATGTTATGCCATAATATTTAAAAAATCTCCCAGGCTTTAGAAAAAGAATAAATTGATCAAATTTTACTGTTATTTGACCATATTTATCTACATATAAGTAACCATGTAAACGTGATTATTTTATTCGCTGGAAATAATCTATGCACTAAAGCATTGAAAAGGCTTGATTTGGAGATGACAGATGCTCGAATATTCCCCGGACTGATAGATTACAAAGGGCTGAGCATTCCCCAATAGGGGCTTTATTAGAATTCTCACAAAGAGAATTCCATCTGGATTAGGAGCACTCCTTGAGACCTCCACTTCCAGAGGGGTGAGGTATACGGGATTCGCTTCACAATGACGAGGGTAGCTTCTAAGCATTGTCTTCTACTTCAGGATTAGGATGCACTCCTTGAGACCTTCACTTCCACAGGGGTGAGGTCTACGGGATTCGCCTCACAATGACGAGGGTAGCTTCTAAGCATTGTCTTCTATTTCAGGATTAGGATGCACTCCTTGAGACCTGCACTTCAACAGGTTTGGGGTCTACGGGATTCCTTTCACAATGACGGGGGTAGCTTCTAAGCATTGTCTTCTACTTCAGGATTAGGATGCACTCCTTGAGACCTGCACTCCAACAGTGATGGGGTCTACGGGATTCGCTTTACAATGACGAGGGTAGCTTCTAGACGTGTCTTCTACTTCAGGTTTAGGATGCACTCCTTGAGACCTGCACTTCAACAGGGGTGGGGTCTACGGGATTCGCTTCACAATGACGAGGGTAGCTTCTAGGCGTGTCTTCTACTTCAGGATTAGGATGCACTCCTTCAGACCTGCACTTCAACAGGGGTGGGGTCTACGGGATTCTCTTCACAATGACGAGGGTAGCTTCTAAGCATTATCTTCTTCTTCAGGATTAGCACTTTCCAGGGCACAGAAATTCCCACCATGAAGCTAACTTTTTTTTTCTCATAAAACATTGTTGCCTATTTATATAAGATCACTTAAAAATTCATGTGTCGGACTATGTCCTATTTGGATCAAAATATTTTATCGAACCAAAATAGCAAAATGCTGGTTGCTTTGTTTAGAACGCTTCTTCGGCAGCAGGCTGATATGTTAGAGAGTTTCTTAGGCTCGTGTTAAATAGGTCAGATAACACATTTTTACTTGTATAAGATCTTCACCTCAAAGCTTATTCATTTATTTTTTTTTATTTTTTTTTTCTTTAATTATAGGTGCTTCTACTGCCAAGGTCATTAGCACCATTATTCATTTATTGTTTATATTTTTCACAGTTCTTAACGTTTGGCCTCAGAGCCTTCCTTATAAAACTTGAAGAAAAACCATGTAAATTATTATAAATTTCCAATAAAATTTCCCCATATTTATGATTTATAGAAGTAATGGTTTATTCAATAAACAAATAAAGATTGCTGCCCAAGTCTATAGGGTTGCTATACACACAGACTAGTTTTGTGTTTATAGCAACCCAATATTCTTTCGAAAATTTATTTAATTAAGAACCCTCCAATTGCTTTTCTTAAAAATATCATTTAAAGCTAATTTTACTTTCAACGTTTTTGGATGAAGGGCTGTTCATTTTCATACACCCTGTTTTTAAAAGGGCTTTCATCTTAGTACCCTCAAAGTTATTTACACAACGAAATTATTTTTATTAATAGCCATTGTATATACTCTACAATTAAAAAACCTTATTTTTTCACTCTTAGGCCAAAATGAATTCCTGTATATAAAACATATTTTTTATACTATTTACATTAATATATATATATATATATATATATATATATATATATATATATATATATCCAACTTATTTTATCATCTAAATTCAATAAATTTATTATTTAAATAATATATAATTAATTTTTTGTATAGTTTACACTGAGTATAAAAACATTTACAATATTGATCATAAAAGTTAGTTTTTAGTATTTTATTTTTTAATCCTGTTTAAAATTTCAGGGGATTGATGCTGTGCAGTAGCGAGCATATTTCCCTGCGTAGAATAAATTCAGCATCGGTTTGATCAATCAGGTATAATATCCTGAGGAGCGCTCTTTATTAGTGTCACGGAGTGGTTGAAACATATCCGGGTCCACGTTGACCAGTTACAGTTAGTTTTTTGTAACATTCTAGGAATTTAACTTTCTTAGGTATGTTTTTTTTTTCTTTCTTCTTTTTTTTAACGGCGCATCTACATCTAGGTCATTAGCGCCGACATCCAGGGTGCAGCGAGGAATTTTACCAGCGAGCCGTGGGATGATAAAATTCCTGCCGGAGGTTGGGAATCGAACCCACCATCTCCCGCTTATGAATCCAAGGCGCTAGCCATTAGACCACGGGAGACCCCCCTCTTAGGTATATTTTATAACAAATTTTGTTTTAAACACACAAAAAACGCCAGGAATAGATTTATCCTCGAGCGAAAATCAGGAGCTTGGAAGAGAAAGAGCGAATTACGGAATCCGGATCTTGGGAAATCGAAGTCAAAGTTTAGGATAGCAAAGGGGAATGATTACTCCATGGAATGCTGGTTCATAACCCTGATTGAAAAAGTATGTTATTGAAATTAAATTTTTTAATTATAATTTATGCGAGTTATTTATGGGTAATAAAATGCTAGGACGGGAGTTTCAGACCCGGGATTAACCCTTGAAATCGAACACTGGTGCTATTCACTTTATCTTGAAACTGTGCGAGAACTAAAAGCGAACCAGAGAAACAAGGCGAAACATCGTGTTACCTACAAATTTCGTACTCCTGTAGTGGAAAAAGAATTATTCGATTTCATGAGGAATTATATAAACAATGACTGTATGTCTTATATTTTTGAGTACAGCGGTATTGTTTATGTCAAAATTCCTCAATATAAAGCATAAATGTATTTCTCTTTTAATAAATATGTTTTATTATTATAAGTCATCTTAATTCGACAGCGAAGAAGTCCATTTATTCAGAAAAGTTATTATTATGAAGATAAGGATTCTGAGGTGTAAGCGACATTGAGATATGGCTGTGCCAAAATTAATGACCTTGGGCCAGGAAATGAATTTAATGAGAGTACTGCTGAATGAATTGACTGTATAATTAAATCTAAGATAATTATTATATTTGACGAAAAGGCTTTATAAAGAGGAGAAAAATGAGGCTGGACTTGGAAGGCCAGAAATAGGACAGGCTGGTAAGCTTGAATCCAGATTTCTCAAAGAAATATTTTTTTCAAATATTTAACGTTATACACCGCATACAAATAAACCCCTTCCTAAAAACGTGATAAATAAATATAAAAAAAATGGTTCTAATGACAGTTCAGATTCTGATACTGATACCGAAATTTCTTCAGGAGAAAGTAACATTGATCTGTCTGATAAATGTCGTGAGTTATGTAGATGACGAGCAAGAATGTGAATAATATGACTTGGAAAAAGGAAATTTTATTCTTGTTAAAAATAAAATTAAAAAGACTACTACATATTTTGTCGTAGAGATCTGTGTTAAATGTCCCATGTTTAAGATATAATATTTGAAAAAAAAAAAAAAACTTTAAGTGACAAGTTTAAGAGAGAAGATGAAAAATTGATGTTGAAGACATTTTGGCTAATCTCCCATACCCTACTAATGCTAGTGGATCTGCTTCACAGTTAAAACGTTTATCATGGAACGTAGGTTAAAACGTTCAATATGCTGAAATGGATTTTTCAGCATATGGAGCTGGATAACATACTGTCAATAATATTTTTTTTTTATTTATAACCTGCATAAATTATACTTACAATTATTTCAATTGTTACTGAATACATTTTTTTCAACTTTATGTTGTACTATTGACCACAGTACGATTCTTTTATTCAAAATTAATAAAAAAATATTAAATGTAAAGCTAGAACCTTGAAAAAATTAAATATGACAAGCAATAGAATTCTAATTACAATAAAAATAAAAAAAATAATTTAGCGAATTTTTTATATTCAAGCGAAGAAAAATGAAATTTTGCAAAGTTTTCAAAGGTACAACACCTTTTCCTATATATATATATATATATATATATATATATATATATATATATATATATATATATATATATATAGGGGAAGGTGTTGTACCTTTGACCACCGAGGCTGTGGCGGCATGTAGCAACATTTTATAAATATTGGTGTAATTAGTGTTTAGCTCCTTCCCTAGAGAGCTTGTGTAACCTACTTTGGATTATTCAAGTCAAAGAGGATTCTTGCAAAAAATACTTATCCATTTCCCTAATAAAAATGTAAGTTATTTATTGATGACGTTTTGCCTCATAATATTTTTTGTATTATGTATTTTTAGATGGAAATCATTTGGCAAAGTAGCTATTACAATAAGAAACATGGTGTAGCCTTTGAAATTGATTTATCTTAACGCTAAAATTTTGAGCATACTTTTTAATTTTCACTACCAGGGTGTTGTACCTCTGACCATGACTAGGTGTTGTTCCTTTGACCAGGTCAAAGGTACAACACACCTGAGTATTTTTTTTATAATTCTACTTTTATGTTCTTCTGCTACAAATTTAAAAAAAAAAATTAATATTACTATTACATATTTAGTCGTAGAGATCTGTGGTATTAAATGTCCAATGTTTAAGATCCAATATTTGAAAAAACAAAGTTTAAGTGACATGTATACGCGAGAAGATGAAAATTTGTATGATATTGATGTTGAAGACATTGTGGCTAAACTTCCAAACCCTAATATTGCTAGTGGATCTGCTTGACAGTCAAAACGTTTATCGGTTGGACTGGATTTTTCAGCATATTAAGCATAACATAATATCAATAATAGTTTTTTATTATTATGTTTACATCCTTGTCCTGTATTTATTAAACTTACAATTAATTACAATATTACTGAATAAATTTTTTTTTTTCTGGACTGCTGTATTGTTTTTACGTGGTGAAAGGTACAACTACATGCTGTACCTTTGACCACTGTACGATTATTTTTTAAAAAATTAATAAAAAATATTAAATGTAAAGCTAGAACCTTGAAAAAATTAAATATGATAACCAATAGAATACTAATTACAATGAAATAAAAAAAAATGAATTTAGCCTTAATATTCAAGCTAAAAAAAATTCATTTTTGCAAAGTGGTCAAAGGTACAACACCTTCCCCTATATATACAAATATATATATATATATATATATATATATATATATATATATATATATTTGTTTGGAACGGCTTCTTTCTCCAGCGGTGTCGCTCCTCTCTCCATCGCAATATTTCGTCGGGTTCATCTCCGACTTCTTCAGGCTGCTTGTGTCGTCCTCGGTGGTTGTCCATTCCCTTGACAACCACCGAGGACGACACAAGCAGCCTGAAGAAGTCGGAGATGAACCCGACGAAATATTGCGATAGAGAGAGGAGCGACACCGCTGGAGAAAGAAGCCGTTCCAAACAAACATGTGATACCCAGCGATGCAATTTAAAACTAGATATATATATATATATATATATATATATATATATATATATATATATACTGTAGGATATATTATTTCTGGTAGCACTCATAAGGGGTGCAATAGTCTAGGTAAAATCATCAATTAATGTGAAAAGAAAAATGACTTACCTGATTTTTACTTTGACACAATTTTTCTACACCTAAATGGCTCAGGGAAAGAATTTTTGAGGAAAATATCTATCCCAACCCTCAGGACTAACCAGGATATAGCGCGAATAGTGCAGTATTATAAAGTTTGTTCCAAGAAAAGAAATGAGTAAAAGGAGAGGTAGACGCAAACCAACAATATACTATTGTTCTAAGGTAGAAATATACCGAGAGAATAGGGAATACGGCGTAATGTGAATACAGTATAGGCATGGAGCATGAAGAGCACAACTAATAAATTCATAGATTTTATAAATTTATAATATATAGGTATGTATAAAGTGCAAAGGGTCAAAAACTTAAAAAAGAACTTCTAAGTCTCAAGATGCAGTTTTGTTTAGATATCGTGTAAATCCAAGTCACATTTTTATACTTGTTAGAACTTTGTATCTAATCATTTACTCATCAAAATTTACGGCAACCATACGACACTTCTATTTCTATAATAATTATAATGACTGGGCAATTGATAACTTTAAAAGTAATTTTATTATTTTACTACTTTGAATGTATCTTATTATATAATCGTTATGAATTATTACTTACAAGGGGAGTATACAGTAGTGGGGTCACTGATTTGGCCCATTTGTTTTTTTTTTTGGTGATTCTGCATCGAAAAATAGTCGAAAAGTGTCCGAGCGTTTGTCCAATGGGAGCTGGGAAATAAAATAAAATAGGTTCAAAATGCTTTATTTTATATATCGAATTTGGAAAATAATATCGACATGACTCTTTCGCCAATTCATTCCTTTTACAGAGTAGATTAAAGAAAAGAAATACAATCGTTAAACACTAATTTATATTTCTTCAAATAAATGCAATAATATGCTTACGTTTTCAAAGAAACTAGCATTATCCATTTTTTAACACCAAAAATAATAGCAGATTTAAAATCAGCAGAAACCCGAATGTTGTAAATATCATCGAAAATAATAAGTAATATTTTTTTCCTGCCCGGAAGAGACTAAAAATTTGTAAGCAAAAAGTTTACGTGACGTTTTAAAAATCAATATCTTGCCTTGAGATAATCCGGTTTTACGTCCTTGAGCTCTTTGTGAAGAAGAGAGCTTCTTTTTCTAACCATATAAATGACTATTGTACCATCTCAGATGGTACTTAAATTAAATAGTTCTCACAATAAAAATAAAATTGAAACCATTTTTGCATATAGGACAAGCCATCATGGCTAATATCAAGAGTTATGTACGGTTTATTGGTATTGAAATAAATGCTACTATTTGTCTATGTATGTCGTCGAATCTTCAAGGAACATATTGCTCTATACTGGCCTTGAATAAATGAACTGGTTTTTCTTCGATGAATATGAATTTCCTCTATATACGTGCGGTAGAAAGGACGTAGGTGCTGAGAAGAGGCGGCATTTCATCAAAGAAAGGTTCCCTGACTGAGGAGGAGCTCTCCTCCATGGGGTGGGGGCTTCCTAGATTCTTTCCTCAAGGAAGAAATATATTTTTCTTAGACTCCCTTCTTTACTTCGTCCTTATTTTTCTGTTTGCCCTAGTTCATTCGAGTCAAAGAAAGATTTTCATAAAAAAAAAAAAAAAAAAAAAAAAAAAAAAAAAAAAAAAAAAAAAAAAAAAAAAAAAAAAAAAAAAAAAACGAACGAAGTCTGCTTTACGAGTTATGATCATGACAAAATCGTGGAATTTATAATCTGAACTATTAATGATGAGTAGGCCACCTCCAATTTTATCAATGCATGATGTTCATCTATAGTTTATCATTGATAAATAAAATGGGTCTTTTTGCGAAGACCACATCCAGTTACTTTTGAAGTAGCAGTATTGATTTATAAAAGTTACTCGTACTCGCTGATAAGCTTACAGATTCTTTGCTGGTTATATATTACTACTTTACTCGTTATCTACGGTTATAATTCATATTAGATAACGGCAAGCAATTTTTATTAATAAAAATGTTAATATGATCAAAATCAATTCTCTCAACTATGAAAAAAGTCATTAAGCATTAAAGTTAACTGTTTTACAGGTTATGAAGATAACAAACAATATTTGTAAGCACACATATTTTATTCCTTTTCCCTCTCTCTTTTGGGATATTTTACATTTATTTAGCATTATGGGCATAAGTGCTATGCGTTTCCGCTCGCTACGCTCGCTAAAGAAGATATCAAAACTCTAGTCAATCCAACCCGCTAAACATAATAGAATTTCTATTAATTAGTCTATCCAACTAGTTAAAATTAATAGAATTCTATTAATTTTTCCGACTAAAAAACCAATCCTTTTTCTTTCTCAGAAACATTGCAAACTAATTGTAAAAGCTTTTTATTCTCAGTAACATAAACAGAGCTTTTTCTTAAACAAAAGCTAATGCACTTTTGAAGGTTACTTTACTCCAAGCAAGAACCAATACAATTGCTCATCGGAATTCTCCAATAGGAAGGCATATGAGTCATGCGCATGCGCTGAATCACTGATACAATCACTACTGCTACTTCAAAAGTAACTGGATGTGGTCTTCGCAAAAAGACCCAATAAAATTGTATTAATAACAATGTATTACCAAACTTTTTAAAGTCAAGTTAGATATTAAATGGAATATTACTTGGTAACAGATAGATATGAATAAAAATTATTTTAAAATTCTTCAAATCCTCTTCAACGACGACGCCGGAATGAAGTAGTGTCTATTATTAACTGGAATCATCTGAGGGAAAGAAAAAAAAAATGCTTAAGGGGTAATATAGCCATGGGCGATCAAAATCAAACTCATTTTCTTGAAATTATAAATGACAAATAAATTATTATTTTTCAATTCTTTATATCAAACGGATGTTAAAGTGTCCGATATAAAATAAGCTTCAATTCTTTATATCTAACGGATGTTAAAGTGTCCGATATAAAATAAGCTTCAATTCTTTATATCAAACGGATGTTAAAGTGTCCGATATAAAATAAGTTTCAATTCTTTATATCAAACGGATGTTAAAGTGTCCGATATAAAATAACCTTCAATTCTTTGTATCAAACGGATGTTAATGTGTCCGATATAAAATAAGCTTCAATTCTTTATATCAAACAGATGTTAAAGTGTCCGATATAAAATAAGTTTCAATTCTTCGAAAAAAAGAATGGCGGCGCTGTGTCTGAAGAACGGAAACCCTTTTTTTGATGCGCGATAGTCTGCAAGCGGCAATTTTTAATCTAAAACGAAAAACTAAAATTATTTCGAAAGAATAAGGTTGAATCTAGTAAAGTACAAAATTTTGAAGGTAGTAAAGTACAGTCTTTTGAAGGTTTAGTTGACTTTGTAACATTCTCCAGTTTTTCTCCAGCACATCTAACTCTTGATTTTCTAATGGCGGTAGGTATTTTTTATGACGAATTCTGATAGAAAATTTAATTTTAAGACTAATTTATTCCGAGACACCTTTTGATCCGACGCACCGTTTGCGCGTAAAACGCAAAAAACTGAAACATATCGCCCTTTTGTAGACAAATTCCTATTTATCACTGAAACCAAGCCTTTTACGTAAAAACACCTCGATACAAACGTTGTAGCCTATTAATTTTCCTTCCAGGTGATACCAAGATCAAAGTTGTAGGTTTAATATTTAATGGGATATTATGAATGAAAAATATACCTTAAAAGTTTTAAAAAGTAACAATTCAGAAAATCGATATGAATAGAAAAAAAAGTAGCTGACATAAACAATAAAAAAAAGTATTTATTTACTTTATGAAAAAAAGTATATAAAAATTATTATAAAACAGAACAGAATAAATTTATTTTTCCATATGAAATTATTATATCATAAAACTAAAAAAAAAATGTGCCTTTGTTTTCCTTCATAATACCCCGTTAAACATTTAATCTACAACTTTGATCTTGGTATCTTCTGAAAGGAAAATTAATAGGCTACAACGTTTAGATATTTTTAAGTTTTTTGCGGTTTACGCGCAAACGGTGCGTCGGATCAAAAGATGTCTTGGAATAAATTAGTCTTAAAATTAAATTTTCTATCAGAATTCGTCATAAAAAATACCTGCCGCCATTGGAAAATCAAGAGTTAGATGCGCTGGAGAAAAACTGGAGAATGTTACAAAGTCAACTAAACCTTCAAAAGTAACCTCATGCAACATAACTAAGACCTACCAAGTTTCATTTCGAAATTCCAACAACTCTAGGAGAAAAAGGGGGTGGACACATATACTGGGACACCCTGTGTGTGTGTATATATATATATATATATATATATATATATATATATATATATATATATATTTATATTTGAGCTGAATTTATTGAACAAAAATCCTACAGCGACAGTGGCGAATAATGAAATTGAGGAGTATCACCGCCACCCGAGAAACAAAATAAAACTTTTACGACATGCCCTTCCAATATCAGGAATCTTTAAAAAAAATTCTATTCTCTACTCATGTGCACTGAAGGGGTGGCGTTTTTTAAGGGCTCTAAAAAGCCGGCTATTCAGAGATAGTTTGAATATATTAAAAAGAGAACATCGATAAATTCCTCAGAAATATTCCAATAAAAGCGAGGTGCTTCTAGAAACCTCTCCATAGACATGTTTACTACATTCAATTCACATATTTTCTCGACTATCCCACTTTATATTTTTACATCTCCCTCCCCCCCCCCTATTATCTATGCTAAATATTACAATACTAATAAGTTCTCGTTTATATCGAATTTCAATACATCAAAATTAACACACTCGTCAATTTTTTAAAATCATTCAACATGTTTCGCTGCCTTTATATCTAAAAAGGCAGATATATATAATTATATCTAAAAATAATTACATAAAATAATATTATAAGACAGTGACCCTATTTTTCCAATATATTCGTCTGTGGAAGAAGGTCAATTTTATAAAAACACACTTCCTTTCTTCTGTACTCTTTTATTAGGCTCTACATGTTTCACGTCGCTGTGACGCCTCTTCAGGAGCACTTAATCTAAATAAAATAAAACATGGTTACAGCCTATCCATTAGAGAACCTTCATGTGTACATGAAAACGATATAGATAGACTCTTCCAGTTTTTTAATAATAAGACGAATTTAGGGTTCATTTTAGAAATTGAAAATGAAAACAAAATTATGTTTTTAGATATGGAAATAATTCGAACTAATGACAATAGACTTGAGTTTAAATAGCAGACTAAAAATATATTTTCCGGTCGTATGATTAATTTTTATTCTAGTCACCCTTTAAATTTTAAAAAGAATTTGCTTTATAATAGGACACTGACGGCGCTTCTGCGAACATCACCAAAATATTTAAATGAAATAACAGATAAACTCAGAACTACATTTAGAGATAATAATTAACCTGAGGAAATTATAAATAAAGAAATTAAAAGAGCTGAAAGAAATGTTTTTTACAAAAGGAAATTGGATGTGAAGGAAAATTTAAATTTAATCAATTTTGACATGAATGTTTTTCATTTTACGAACGACTATTTTTATGAAGACTCTGATAGTAAACGGAAAAGGGATGACACTGAACATATAGGTACTGATAATTCTAATAGGAGCAAAAGAGTTAAATTAACAGAACCAAAACTGACTTGCAACAGACAACACCAACCATACTCTGAAACGTAAATTTCAGGATACACAAACAATAGACGACATAAAAGGCAACCAAGAGAAAAGAAGAAAATTAATACAAAGTAAAATTTATGATTTTTTTGACGATAGGAAAACAAACATTTTAAATACAAACAGAGTTGTAGCAGATAAACTCATACACAATGAACATATTTATAAACAGAAATTGGATAATGACAGTAAAGATATGAAAACTTTAGAGCTGGTTAATTATATTACCTTTCGTTATAATCCCATATTTGCCAATGAGATAAAACAAAAATGTAAAGACCTAGGAAGAATCTCCTGGATGTATCAAGACAAAATCGTAAAAAGCTACAGCCGAATTAAAGATGATTTAAAAGAAAGAGAAACCAAATATAACATATATCAAATTGATTGTGCAATGTGTGATAAGGTGTATGTAGGAGAATAGGGACAACTTTTAAAAAAGAGAATGAAACAACATGCCAAAAACCTTGATGAGAAACACAACAAGACTGCATTGGTGGATCATGCGATACAATATAGCCACAAATTTCATTTTGACACGATAAAGATATTAGATAAAGAGAAAAACCCCATAAAAAGAAAAATTAAGGAAAATATACACATAATTAAAAATAGGGAAAAGGCTGTCAACAAAAAAACAGATATTAAATACCTTGATAAAATATTTTTTAATTTAATAAACAAGACGACTTAAAAAATTTTATAAAATGACAAAAACTTCTTTTGGAAAATCGACATTTACCCTAAAACTATCGATTTTAAACAGCTGATACCCAGTAGACATGATTGATCTTATCAGTCCAGACGTGGCCCTACCTGCGGAAGGTTCTCTAATGGATAGGCTGTAACCATATTTTATTTTATTTAGATTAAGTGCTCCTGAAGAGGCGTCACAGCGACGTGAAACATGTAGAGCCTAATAAAAGAGTACAGAAGAAAGAAAGTGTGTTTTTATAAAATTGACCTTCTGCCACAGACGAATACATAAAATAATATTTTTTTTTAATTTTCAATGAGGTGCAAATAGTTGTTTGATGAGGTGATAAGAAGGCATGTGATAGTTAGGTTTTTCATAAGAAAAACCGTCAGATTTTCGGATAAATCTATTATTTTGACGTTTCGGCAGACTCTTTTTCAGCCTTCTTCAACAATGAATGCCTATGGGATGGAGTAAGACCAGAGATATCGATTAAGTGACTACGAGGAAAATGTAATGAATCCAAAGCATTCATTGCTGAAGAAAGCTGTCAAAGAGCACCCAAAACGTCCAAATTATAGATTTTACTTAATGTTTTTCTTAGCCGCAATCCAACTATGCCAATTATTTTCTTTTCTCTTTTTTTTTTACCGGGCATTGACATCTTGGCCATTAGTGCCGGGCTATCAACAGGATGCGATCCTTCCTAAGCATCAGGGGAGTAGAGGGTATTTTCAACGGGCCCTATAATGGGATTTGTAGTGGGCTGGATTTGGAACCAGCTTTCCAATCTCTTTGCCAAAAGGACTTCCTCCAAGGACAACGGCAGTTTGTTATCGAGGAATGGGTGGAAAGGCTCTAAGTTAAGTCAAGGGGTTAAAAAATGAGGACCTATTATTTCATTCATGCCTTATGAAAGACTGCCTTTTGATAATATCTTTTAATTTTTTTTTTTTTTTTTTGCGTTTTTCTCGCAAACGAAGCAAAAACGAGATTTGTGCCAAAGGACTTTTTTTCTTTATTTTTTCATCGTCCATCAATTCGCGAAATTTGGCCGTTTAATTTGGGGTCACCCTGTATATTGATATACAAATATTAACTGTAGATACGGCTAAATAAACTATCCGTGTATCAAGAAGGAAATCGCAAAAAGGTCAGTAATATGCCATACACAAGTTTATTTTAGTTCAAGCTTGAGGCGTTTGAATGTTCAGAGGGGATCTGTTACAATAGGATTTGGAGATATTTGTATGGTATCTACCAAGAAGCCGGCATATTCTTCATCGTACCTTGTCTCCTTCATGTAGTATATGGATTCCCGAAATGTCAGCGTTGAAAAAGTTAGACCCCGGTAATTTCGGTCCGGTATTAGTTAATTTGAAGAAATAATAACAACAGTCACTTACAAAGTCTGACTCACAAATACTTTTTCCAAGTCTAAACAGGGTTTGAATGCTCAATTTCAATGATATCACTGCTGATATGAAGTTAGATGAAAAATATAATATTATTTTATGTTCAATTGTTAAAGTTTATGAATTAATTACACGTAATTCAATAAAAATTAGAAACAAAAACAAAAATATGGCCAAACAAAGTTGTTCTAAGTTGTCAAAAAACTGAGAGAAAAGAAAATATGAAAGTACTCGTTCCTTCTCTCATTTCGTTTTCCTTCCGTTGGATATCACTGCTAATCCAGAAGATAGACCATTGTTATTGAGTTAATGATGGACCTCAAATCCTGTCAGGGCCAAGAGTTGTGGAGAGTTAAATGAATGTTGCTCGGGCTAATATCATACATCATTCACCAGCCTTCATGGTGATTTTCTCTCTCTAGAAAATTAATTTCTAAGAGTTATAACATAGTTTAACTTTATGAAACACTCAAGTGGGTTTTTAAATCGCTGAAAATTTCCTGAAACACTACTCAATTATCGCAGCATGAATTATGAATATTTACTGCTTGTTTAATTGGAACAATCCTGCATTTGAGTTATTTATCAGCTTATTCTAATTATTTTCCCCGGTGATCTCGTATGAGAAATTCATTGTTTAATTATTTTTTACACTTCCCCAGATTAATATTAACTACTCTTATAGTAATGAGGGAGATAATTTTTTAAGTAAAAAAAAAAATCCTTTTAATTTCTTCAGGGCTTGAACTAATTAAAACAAGCTATTTTTGCTCATCGCTTTTTCTCGTGTAAATGAATGAACATGGAATTAAATCTATCAAAAACTAATAGTTTTTCGTAGTTTCCTGTAAGAGATGAAGAGTTGTTCTAGAGTGATTATAAAGTTTAACTAGTTTCTTAATATAGGTATTCAAGTGTTATTTTTAATCCTACATAATCTTACTACAAGGATTTTGAGCCGAAGGCTAAAACAGCCACGTCTAAAACAACTTTTTTTTTTATTATTTACATTATTCTGCCTCTACCCCTAAAAAAACTTGCAACATCCTTTTGATGAACAAATAAACGTCAGACTCGCAAAAATTGGGTTATCTTAAAGCGTTTCTACACATTTCGTACAGTGAATATTTTGTTTGTTCTGATATTTTGTCAAAAATGTAAATACCCACTCCAACCACGAAGTAAGGCCTTTGCACACCTGGCCACCACGGTGGCGCCACCAGTGGAACTTCCATGGTGGCCGCAACGATTGATGCGAACATTGATTACAATGGAGCACCACACACTGGGCGTTTGTGGCCCGACTGGCAGTGCTTCCAATGCGGTGGCTAGGGTAATACTGTGGCCAGGGGATGTGATTTTGCTGGCCACCAGCCTGGTGGCGCCACCACGTAATCCCATTGTCTCTTAAAAAGGACAAAGATAGCACGGAGAAACTAATAGTAGACAATGCTATACAGAAACTACTACCTACCTTCTTCTCCTCAACATACGCTTATTCTAAAGGTACCTACTATTACAAACAATAGAAACATGCTTCTCATGTACTCACTGTTTATTACTGAAACAATTATTTCACTACACGAACTAGACTCCTTTGCGTACCTAGAATCACGTTCTGCGGTCAGCAAGCTAAGACTGAAACCTTACAGGGTGATCTGGAACCCTGGGAGAGTGGTCTCCCCGAACCTTGGAGTGCCAGGTCCGACACATAGTCGCATTAAGGGTGCCTCGGTGTGTGCCCGACTATGTGTCGGAGTTTGACTATCCCTTACCTTTCACTTCCCCCGCTTCTGTTACGGTGGAAAATCTTGCAAACTTTAACTGGCAATCAATTAGGCTTGTCGTATTTCAAGTGCCACATTCGTTCGGGCAGATTTGACCTTCAATTGTCCACAAAAAGGTTCATAAGGGATTTTCGTTGGGGGACAATCACATTCGGAGAAATCGGAAAATTCGAAAGTGGCGGTTTCATGAATTTTAACGTTGTTTTTTTTTTGTCTCTGTATGCCTCAGTTTTTAATTATTTGTTTTTTAAAATTATATTTAACAGTAAAATTTACAAGGCATGAACATGTGAAACATATTTGTTAAAAGTTTTTCGAGGAGCGAATGCTGAGAATTTAAAATCACTGCGTGGAAAGATTGTCCTTTCAAGGAAATGGCCTAATCGATCTACCCTGACTCATGTGAGCATCATTGGAATGTTATTGTTTTAATTTCTGTTTGCGTAAGACTTGTTGGAATAAGTAGTGGTCGAATAACTGGAACATTAAAGTAGCTTTGTGAGCTACATAGATGGTTTTATTGGAGGGAACAGAAGATGGTAATTTGAAGAGTTAAAAGATGAAGGAAGGTCATTGGGTATGGGTTAATCCAAGGATGTAAAGGCGATGTTATAGAGGGAAAAGCCAATTCAATTTGTAGTCTTGAGTAATAAGTGGGATCCTCCGGGAATTACCGCGATGACACAATTCTTGGGGCAATTTCGTTTGAGGTACACCGTATACAAAAACAAATAGGGTAATAAGAGGTCACAAGGAAATGGCGGATCTTCGTTGGACGAGTTAGCGGGAAAGGTTAAACTCTCAGAGGATAAACATGAATCGACAGGTAGTTTGTCAGATATGATATTTCCAGGAAAGGTTTGGGGAAAATGTAATTTTTACAGAGGTGAGATATGATTGAGGCGTTGCGCTTGCCGACTTATTCCAGTCAGTGGGCGGAATGGCGGCATTAGTCCCTTTAAATCAAAATTAGGTGGGATTTAAAATCTGTCTATATGCTAAGCAATAGAATCTCTTATTTGGTCCACATCGCGCACCCGAGACTCCGGGTGCATTTAGATACTGATTAAAAATTACGCACGAATTGAAATTAGAAGATAAACAATAATAGACGGGAGGATACTTGTACAGGTTAGTTGCTCCGTTCTTATCCCTAGTGTCATTTGGAAAGCTTGAAATAGAAACATATATTATTTTTGTTAGACCTTTTATGAAATATTTTTATAGCTACTGATACGTGGCCGATGGAAAGGGTACCTTTGCTTGGAAAAATGACCCCGGGGTTCTCAACGTTCGCATTGGAAAACACAATTGCCCAAATGTTTCTCATTTTCTTCTCTTCTTTCACTAAATTACAAATTTTACAGATAAATGCTATTTAAAACAAAACAAAAAGCAATTAAAAATTGAGTTAAACAACGACAAAACCCATTCAAAGGTACAAACACGTTGAGGACTTAATTCTCCAATTGAAATCGCCTAGTCAAAAATTGCTTCAGAATCTTTTTTGTGGAGAATTTAGTAAGCTTTCGAATAGTCACATTCCACATACCACGATTTTCCAACCGTATATTAATGTATTATGTGCGAAGGTCCCAAAACTTTTCATGTCTGTGAATAAAATATTTTATTCTAATCCTTCCTTAACCCCAAACATATCCAAAATTTAAACATTTCAGTTTGGATGAATTTCGAAAAAACAGAAAATATTTCAACTGAATCCCATGATTCTGAGTACCCAAACCAAAAACTATATTCAAATACTATTTTCCAATTTTCTCGGTTATGGATACAGATATCGCATTAAAAATGGTTTCATTCGTTTTCCTACGTGAAGAAGCCTATAAAGTATGAACTTGTAAGCATATGATGTAAGCTAAACGATTTTTTCCGCGCGAAATTCACCCGAAAAACCATGTTCCGATCGACGGAATCTGCTGATTAACGAACTTGGCCTTTCAAATTAGAGGAAAGATTTTTGTACGAAATTTCATCGAAATCGGACCATTTTTGAGGCTGTGAGAGAGCGAACAGACAAATATGTGTGTATATATACACAAATTTATTTTCGAGATCTATAGGTTCTGGAACGTAAAATTTTCTAGTCAGCACTTCCGGGTTGTGTCATGAGGTCAACATGAAGGCTCCTCCCTATGTAGGGAGGGAGGAACTGAGCTGCAACATGATAACTTTCTACATATGTTGTACTTCGCGGAAATATGATTTTGGTTCAGAACTATTTCATTTTTTCTGGTCGCCGAGCTTCATTTAGTTGACTGTCTTCCACGATTTCTCATCTAATTTTCCAGCCTCAGTACTAAGGCGAAATGAGTGACGTTCTTGACTCCTCGAATAATGTGACAGTTGTCAAGAGTGTCTTGCCGAGAAGGTATGGATCGTTCTGAGGACTCAGCCAGTCTTGGAGCAGTAGAGCTGGGAAAGGATAGCCTCAGGGAGAAGGGGCCTGATTTGATTTGTCAGAGTTAATCTCTACCCTCTGCCGGATAAATGACAATTCACCCAAGCCCAGATATCCTTGAAGGATTCTAAATTTTCACTTGCTACAGCTTCAGATGTAAAATTTTATTCACAAAATAATTATAAATCCCGTAGATCAAGATAAAGAATAAAAAAGTCCGACTCGCAGGAACTGCGTCATCTTAGCGCGGTTCCAGTTAATTTTTTTTTTTAGTTACGGGTCTCTGAAAACAAATAAATATATATATTTTTTTTTTACGGCGCATCTACATCTAGGTCATTAGCGCCGACATCCAGGGTGTAGCGAGGAATTTTACAAGCGAGCCGTGGGATGGTAAAATTCCTGCCGGAGGTTGGGAATCGAACCCACCATCTCCCGCTTATGAATCCAAGGCGCTAGCCATTAGACCACAGGAGACCCCGGTTCCTGTTCATATCCCTATTCTCATTTGAAAAGCATAGAATAGAAACAGATAATATTTTCCTCGGCCTTTGTTCAAAGGGTTTTATGGCTATACCTGGGGTCGGGTCCGCAAGACCCTAGAAACCTCTTCTACCGATACTTCATTTCATACGTTTCAATGAATTGGAAAATATCAAAAATTTTCACATATTCCTGTGTTCTTTTACTATAGTAATAATTCTACAGATAAAATCAATTAAAAAATAAAATAAAAAAACCAACAGCATAAAGGCAATTGAAAATATTCAAAAGACGTCATCGAATCTTTTTCTCTTGGCAAGCTATATTTCTAACAATGAATTGTTTTTCTTATTTTGCCTAATCTGTTTTATTGTAAAATACACTATCCAACTATAAGCAATTAAAAAATAACAAGGAATAAAAACAGACAAAAAGAACAGTTCGAATAAGCAAAATCAATTACTTTAATGTTTTAAGCACTTATTTCTCCGATTGACATCGCCTAATCAAAACTTTCATCAGAACCTTTTTTGTAGAGCATTTAGTAAGCTTTCTAATGGCATTCTTTCGTTTACCAAGATTCTCAACCTTTTTCGAGATATTAAGGAAAATATACAAAGTTACCAAAACTTTTTATGTCTGTTAATAAAATATTTTATTTTAACCCTTCCTTAACTCCAAACGTAACCAAAATTTCAACATATTAGTTTTAATGATAGTAAAACATGCAGAAAATGTTTCAACTGCATCCCATGATTCTAAGTACCCAAACCAAAAACGGTATTCAAAAACTATTTTTCCAATTTTCTCAAAAACGGTTAACGCTATCGCCTTGAAAATGGTTTCATTCGTTTTCCTAGCCAAAGAAGCCTATAAAACGAGTACTTACAAGCTTATGAACTTGGGCGGATTTTGCTGGTTAACGAACTTGACCTTTCAAATCGGGCGACAGATTTTTGTACCAAATTTCATCAAAATCGGACCATTAGGGAGGCCAGAAATCCGCGAACAGACAAATATATATATATATATATATATATATATATATATAAATAAATATATACATATATATATATATATATACATACAAATTTTAACCACCGTTATTTTCGGTCTCTAGGGGTTCTGACACGCGAAATTTTCTAGTCGGCACTTCCGGATTGTTTCATTGTATCAACCTTATAAGCGGGGTTCCTCCCTATCGGGGAGGGAGGAACCGCGCTAAAATATGTATCGTTGAAGTCAGTACACACCGAAGAAACTTTTTTGTAACTCGTTTCATGAAACATGAAACTGAAGTCGCTTGTAACAGATCGATAAGTTTGCTGCAGACAGCTTTTCATGAAACTTGATTTACTTCAGGAAACAGGGCTTCAAAAAATTCGTTCGGTTTCCTGTTGCTTCAGTTTCACCTTCCATCAGCCCGTGTGAACAATAACGTTTTCATTATCTGCAGGTGAAAAGATAAATTAGCTTAGGGCAGATACATTTCAAGTAGT
Source organism: Gonocerus acuteangulatus (assembly GCA_946811695.1). Lineage (NCBI taxonomy): Eukaryota > Metazoa > Arthropoda > Insecta > Hemiptera > Coreidae > Gonocerus > Gonocerus acuteangulatus. The sequence goes on along the minus strand of OX328132.1, from coordinate 81,535,111 downwards.
AGAACAACCGCAATGTCTGTACAAGTTTTAATAAGCAATCAAAAAGTTTCTTCGACATCCTAAAAAAATCCTAACATTTATCATGATCTCTGCTTAGTTCTTGTCCTACAACAAAACAGGTAAGTTACCGTTTCCTAATCAATCGGTGAACCCAGTACTTGCGTTTTTTTTTCTACTATTTATTAGCCCCCACCACAAAAAAAGAAACACATCGTCGTCAGAATCCCTCACGAAACTGATGGAAAACCGTTGCTTCTATGTGCACTTTTCAATGAAACGAGTTTCTCGAAACCCATTAAATGAAATCAGTTTCATGAAACAAGTTACTCCAGTTTGCACCGCGCCGTACTTATTTTTTTTATTTAAGTTTCGGATAAATCAAAGGTGGCGCAAGACCAAATATACACACAAGCTGAAAATGTTTAGATGAATGTGTGATGGAGAGTGGGGAGCTTGAAATTATTGACATTTTTTTTAGATAGGATCCTATTTGCTACTACTTCAATATTTGATTGAGTAAGGGTCCAAATGGCACGATGTAAGAAGAATATAGCCATGAATAGAATTCTGTATGTAATGTAAGACTGATGTGAATTCCGCATGAACGCATTGAAATCATACAGTGCCAGGCGGTTACTTCTTACGCTGATTTGTGCGTAGGTTTTACGCATCATCCGTTTTTGTTCCACATGACCGTGAAGAAATTTCATTTTATCTTAATACGGTTTTTGGTAATTTCTCGCATTAATTCAATCATTAGAACATCAAAAATACGATTAATGTCAGGCTTTAGGATAATATAATGATAAGTCTCTCAGGTTTAATAGAGAATAATTTTTTTTCGATGAACAATTACTTTATTTAGTTATCCCGTTTCATTGGCGGACCCTGTATATTTTTGCGTCTGAGTAACCTGGTGAGTCGTGCGGCCTTGATGTGGTGATTCAATTTCCTTCCTCGGTGCTCTTTAAACTTTAGCAGAAAAGCACCCAGATGCTTTAGCGGTGTGAAGCCACATGAAAAGCACATGGCGTAGTGTGCTGCTTTGAGGCCGTTATTGCTGAACTAATAATGGTGGACTCTAAAGCTAGTCTTGTGGATGAGTCCTGTTAATTGCCTACGTCTGTGGTGCCTTGACGCTCAGGTTCTTGCGTTGCTAGTCTAGAGCAGTGCTGTGAGAGGAATCGAACAGCAAGTAGGAAATACCATAAATATTTATGAAGGCTGTTGTATGCAGTTGCTGGAGCTTTGAAAGTAGTCTAAGATGATCAGTACGTCATCTCGTTAACTAGTTGTATTTTTGTTTACATAATGTTGCATGTTTAAAATGTCTACCTAAAACAAAAGATAACCACTTCATTAGAGATACACGATTCTTGTAAGAAAATTGAAGAGGTTTTCAGAATAAAAATGATCAAAATAGATATATATAAACTCATCGTGCTCGTCGTAAGGCCTTACACTCGTTTTTACTTTTTTGTTGAAGATCCCTGGTGTAATTGGGTCAGTGTCCTTTAGTACGAAAAAACACCAAATTATTTATATATATATATATATATATATATATATATATATATATATATATATATATATATATATACGACAGAATGGAATTAAACAGTCAAAGGCCAATGTTTTCCAATAATCATCTCGAACAGCCTCCAATGTACGTGATGTATTTTACTTACATGACAACTTCAATTGTTTCTAACGTGATGCTTTTCAAGTACAGGGTCCGCCAAAGAAATGGGATGATTAAATAAAGTAATTGTTTGTTGAAAAAAAATTGTTTTAATATTTTTTTACAAATTGATTGAAAGAACAAGAATAGCCATTTTGGGTGCAATTCAAAAAAGATTTTTTAAGCACTAGGCCTACCAAATATCTCCCATTGCAGTTGAACGACTAGATCAAGAAGTCCGACAGGATGCGATCAGTAAATATTTGTAGGAGGGCCTAATATTGCAGGATTTGGGGTGTGTAAGCTCCGTAAGAGGAAAGGATTCGGGGACGTCGGGTGGATAAAGTTTGCATAAAAAAGGCGAGGAATACCATCCTATTACAAGACACTAATAATTTTACTCGACTTTTCTCTGTATAATATTAAACAGACAGCTTCCTAAGGTTTTTAATAGAGTCTTTGTCTTACCCTCCTTATCTTCACTCAAATTTGTTTTAATGCGGGCATATTTAGATGAGATTCAATAGAGGAATGCAAATTTTTATCAGATAGCGTTTAAATACATGGACAGTATCAGCTCGTTTGCGAACAGCTATACATGGCCTAAAATTCATTCAAGCCCTCAGTTCTCTCACGTTTTACGCGTGACCTCCCTCCCTCCATAGAGAGGAAACCCGTTGGCCTCATGACGCAATCCGGAAGTACTGACAAGAAAATTCATATTTAGAACCCATTAATCAGGAATATAACAGTGGTTTTAATTTGCATACATACATGTATGTATATATATATATATATATATATATATATATATGCGCTTACCGGAACACGGTTTTTGAGGAAAATTCGCTCGAACAAAATCGTTGCGCTTAGGGCTTTTGTAGGATTCCAGGTATACTTTTTATCGGTTCTTTAACGTAGGAAAACGAATGATACCATACCTGTAAAGGGTTTCGAGAAACGTAGAAAAGCTAGAGTTGGTAATTCATTCTCGATCGGGCGATGTCAGTCCGAGAAATAAGTGGTTTTTTTTTATTCCTTTTCATTCATTTTTAATCCCCACCAAAAATCGCTTGCCCCCAAATTCTGCTCTAGTACAATAAAAAGAATGTTCTACCTTCGTGTTGGAGTTTTTTAATCAGAATATAGGCTGAACGATAAGGTACTGGTTAGCTTTCATCTCAGCAAAATTGTACGAACAACTTCTAAAATGAGGAAGCCATTATAATCCTCTTATTCTTCTGCTGCTTCGTTAAGGCCTTCCTCTTCTGTTTTTGATTAGAACCGGGACAATCGTCGTGAAGAAGTTGTACTTGCAAGATTGAGGACCGGGCACACACGGCTAACTCATGAATACCTGATGACCAAAACTGAAAAACCTGTACAATATGTAACAGTGACCTAACCGTACAACATATCTTAACTGACATGACAGAACTCCTTGGAGATGGCAGCCCTCATATTGACAAGACACTCTCACACCTAAAAGACACCAACATATTTGACAAAATATAAAATAAAATAAAATAGAAAGAACATCAAGGTGGACCAAACAGCTCTTCCAAAAGACGACATTTTTTTTCCCCCTCCCAACTGATTGTACCATTTCTAAATCCAGCTTAATTTTTTGAATCGGCATTGCTTTGATGATGCACAACTAACCTTGAATTAGATCAGTTGGCTGTATAATTAGATTTATACGTAGAATTGAAATTCCTAGGATTGTATTTATGTACTGATTAACATAACTGTATATGTATACAGTATTTATTGTATAATAGTAATAATAATTGTATTAGGCCTTAGTTATATAGAATGTACATATATGGACAATAACGTAATATAATGTAGTAATATATAAATGATTTAAGTATAAAAAATTATGTAATTTAATATAATGTATAAACGATACAAATATATAGACAATAATGTAATATAATATAATGTAATGATATAAACACAATGTTAACAGGTAGAAAATAATGTAATATATATATATATATATATATATATATATATATATATATATATATAAAAATGTAAGGTGTACATCGCTATAAAGCGTTAACACAAAAATAAAATAAAAAATGATTAGAACTTTTGAAATACCGGATCATAACTCATCATCATTACAGTACTACAAACGTCTTCGAAGTACAAGCCTAAGTTGGAAGCGTAAATCTTTTTTGAATTTAGAAAAATGTATACTCAGCGGGCGAAATCTTATAGAATCTAACAGGAACTGCGCCATCTTAGCGCGTTTCCGTCCTTATCCGTAGAGTCATTTACAAACTTAGAATAGAAACAGTTAAGGTTTGTTTTTTTTTTTTATCTTTCCTGAAAAACGTTAACAAATGTGAAAATGTATAATAGTATAATTATGTATATAAATGTAAAAGAGATAAGGTTAATATAAATAAATCAACTTAGGTCTGACGATGATATGGGATTAAGTAGCAACTAAAATAAAATTGCTTATTACTCTTAAAATTACTCTTATATTCTTTTACTCGTTTATTATTCTAGAGCGCATTACTAGTATACTGCAGCATTCCCTTCTAATTGTCAAGTTTCAGAGGCCCGGTGGCCGTGAGTGCTAAATTAAAATTTTAATTATATTCGTCTTTAGGTTATTCTTTTATTTTCAATACGTAATTAATGTGCAGTAGAGTGAATAAAGAGGTGAATGGTGATGGTAAATGAGCAACGCCCAAGATTACTAATAACCGAAGGAAGTATAAAACCTTCTTCTGGTCGATACCCAATCTGTAAGTATAGCCAAGCAGTGTGAGAGCGGGGTCAGGAACAGGCTGAATAAACCATGTGCTACCCTAGTTATGTGAGAACTAAGATTTGTAATAAAGGGACCCAACTTGGCAAGCTGAACTGCTTTTACACAAACCAGCGTTCTCCTTCTTATTGGCCTTTTCAGATGTAGGCACTACCTCCGCCGATAATTCCCCTTCGCCTAGTTCACCATTCCAAGTGCTAGCAATGCGTTTCGTGGAAAGTAAAGTATCAGCAAACATGATGTGTGGTTGAATGGAGAGCCTGATCCAATTACCGAAAAAGTAATTAGGCAGTTTTCATATCTGTATTTTGTGATTATATGAACTGAAAAATGGACGGAAACTAAAGTTGGAATATTAACATCATTCATTTGATATATCATACCCCATTAAGCAACGTGAACCCTGTGTGAATATATATATATATATATATATATATATATATATATATATATATTTATATATATACATATATATATATATATATATATATATATATTTGTCAAATACCACTCACTCACTGACCTATCATCGCCCAGCCCAAACCACTTGAATTTGAAATTTTGCATGGACACTCCCTTTAGAATGTAAAGACCCGCTAAGAAAGGTTTTTTTGATATTCAAATTTTTAAGTATTTTTATATAGGTTTGAATTTTTAGTTGGCTTTAAAGAGAGCATGCACGCCTAGGCAGCATGCGTTGCTAGGACCATATCAGGTCAGCTGTTACCGTATTGTATCTATTTCATTGTATTATTTTTATTTGCGGTTCATTTCAACTATCATGGAAGACCTTGAATTACTAGAAATAAACTGTGATTTTGTCCCTTATAGAGTTTACGCTATACCTGGTGATGTTCCATCCGAGGTACAGTAGGGTTCCGATTAACCGAGGTCCGGTCAACCGAGATCCCGATTAACCGAGGTTTCAAGCCTGAGGGGGGGGGGGGGGTGGCTATGTGTATATATATGGAGTTGAGCCAATGGCCACGACGGGAACTTCATCCCGATTCTCAGAAGAAATACAACTCTCAATTTGAGAGTCTTAAATAGTAAGCACCATTTTGTACCTCATGTAAAACAATTTCTGGACGAAAAAAAAAATACCTCATCGAGCCCTGCTCCTAATTGATAACGCACCATTACATCCTGACGAGCGTGTCCTATGCGAGAGGAAATAAAATCGATGTTTTTCCCTGCAAATGTCACATCAATAATCCAGCCTATGCACCAAGGAGTAATTTCGGCCTTCAAACGATACTACAAAAAGAAGCTTTTGTCTGAAATGCTATTAGCAGAAGAGGAAGGGTTAATTAAAAAAATAAAGAAAATATCTATTAAGGATGTGATTTATATGTCTGCTGATTCTTGGCATTCTGTAACAAAAAAACACAGTAAATAATGTCTGGATAAACCTGTGGCCTCGAATTATCCATGATAGCCAGACAATTGAACCTCCAACAAATCAGCAGTTGTGCGATTTGTTAATATACCTCAACTCTCCGGAGATAATGGATTCCGAAGTTATAGATTGGTTAAACGACGACACAATAAACAGAGCGACAGTCCTTACGGAAGATGAAATTATTAATGAGGTACTGAAGTCCAATCCCGAAGAAGATGTTGAAGAAGACGTGGAAACCATTCCTCCAAAAATAAGCCTTGAAGAAGGTTTCAATCTACTTGACAGATCCCTTCTCTATTTAGAAAGCAGAAGCGATGTACCCCCAAATGAACTCATGATTCTAAGAAAATGGAGGGACACATCTGCTGCCGACTGAAAAAGTTCATTTAGGCAAGCCACAATTAAAGATTTATTTTTTAATAAATAATGTCACGGTTTCTGTTATTATTGTTATTACTACATATTATTATTATTATGCATTATTATTATTACACATTATGTTTTTTTAGCATATAAGTAGTTTTTATTCAAAAACAACCTACATTTCCAATTGCTATTGGTATGGTTCCGATCAACCGATTATTTCGATTAACCGAGATAACATTGGCCCCCATCGACTCGGTTAATCGGAACCCTACTGTAATAATATCCCGAACCCTTGCACAGCCTTCTCACCCATCAGCATCCCCAGTTAGAACACTTATTGGTAAATATAATGGGTGTTTCCAAAAGCCATCTTGGAAACATAAAGTTTAACGTCCATTTATTATTGGCAACGAATTATAACCTGTACTGGTTAAATTTGTGTCACTGGTATCTTATAGTTAACGGGTTATATCTAGGTTATCTGTTTCTTGATACTGGTCCGGAGAGCCCCAGTGTCAAGAAACATTACACGTTGATTACACAACAATTGATGAATGACTTATAGAGAATTACGGGCTATAATAAACTGCACAAAACTATTTAGTAGCGTTAATTTTAATGATACATTATTCAAAGCAATAAAATAACTACTTATCTGTCGTGACGAAGCACGGGTATTCTGCTAGTATTTTATAAATTATACTACCACTACAGAATTATTACATGAAATTCATATACTATCATTCATTTTTAGCATAAATATGCTTTAGCGGTGACTAAACTGGAAAAAAACCGTTACAAAAACGTGTCACAAAAAAGTGTCCGCTGGCGTTCCCGCATGTGCAGTAGCGTTCGCGCAAGCACTGTGACGTTCGCGCATGCTCAGTGCCGTCGCGCATGCTCAGTGCCGTCGCGCATACTCAGTGGCGTTTGCGCATGCGCAGTGGCCCTCGCGCGTGTTCAGTGCCGTTCGCGCATGCTCATTGGCGTTTGCGCATGCGCAGTGGCCATGTACAAAAAAGAAGACTGAATGTGTCACGAGAAAAACTGTCCGCTGGCGTTCGCGCATGCGCAGTGGGCATGTACGAAAAAGACGACTGTATGTGTCACAAGAAAGTGTCCGCTTGCGTTCGCGCATGCGCAGTTACGCATTTAAGATTGCCATGGATGGGTATGGATGGAGGTAAAGAGTTTTACCTTAATTGGATAGTATTATTATCGAGATATTCGAGAACTACCTGGAGATATAGGTTTACCTTCATTAGTAGGTACATGGTCAGTAGGATAGGGATATTCGAGAACTACCTGGAGACATAGGTTTACCTTCATTAGTAGGTACATGGTCAGTGATAGGCATATTATCGAGATATTCAAGAACTACCTGGAGATATAGGTTTACCTTCATTAGTAGGTACATGGTCAGTAGGACAGGGATATTCGAGAACTACCTGTAGATATAGGTTTACCTTAATCAGTGGTTACAAGGTCAGTGATAGGCATATTCGAGAACTACCTAGAGATATAGGTTTACCTTAATCCGTTAGTGCATGGTCAGTGATAGGTATATTCGAAGACTGACTAAACGTACACACAAAGTACCAGTGTATAAGTATGAAAAACGCTTCTTTACTTAGGAAGGACATCTGTATATCCATATAAACTGGCTCTTAGCCGATGATTAACCTTTTGGACGATCTTGTGCTAGACAATTTGTCATTTCTCGCCTTCTCAAATTAATGTTTCGGCCATAAACTTAATTTCTTTCAAAGAAAACCTTTTTATCAAAATTTGCAGTATTTCCATACTATAATACAACAAAAACAAGAGGTACATGGTCATTGAGACTAATTAATGGCTGCGTTGGCCTAGGGGCGGTCAGGGAGGCCGAATCTAAACCATGAACGAAGACACTAGAAGAAAAAATCTTTAGTGCTTGCTCGGGATTCGAACTCTGGTCCTCCAACTTATTAGTCCAGTGCTCTACCACTGAGCTAACCTCGCCCCCTATGTGTATGTATATATATATATATATATATATATATATATATATATATATATATATATATATATATTAAGTGAGGTTAGCTCAGTGCTAGAGCACTCGACTATATGCTGGAGGAACTAAGCGCTCACTAAAGATTTTATTTTCTAGTTTCGTCATTCGAGGCTTGGGTTCGGGGTCTCAAACCGTCCCTAGGCCCACCTAGCCTTTGATTAATTTATTAATGGCTACCGATCATTAGTATGGTCAATAATCAGATACCTCGCAGTTTCTGCCCCTCTGGCGGGGGTCTCGTGGCCTGTTACGGGTCTGATTTTATTTTTTTATTCATAAGGTTATATAAACTCTTAAAAGTATACCACCTCTATATCAGTTTCTTATGTTCTTAATACGCCCTCCTCGTGCTTCATTATATTCCAGCCCAGACTAAACATTCAAACAACTGAAACAACTAAATCGAAATAACCAATCAATTGTTCGACAGAAGCCACGGAAAACCCACAGCCAAGACCACTAAGTACACAAATGCCCAACGGAAACTAAGTTATACTAATTACACAAACGTCTCAACAAAACCACTCACTGAATAGCTCCTTCGTCTTAATGAAGACAAGCATCAATGGAAAGGCAAACACTTAACCTAAAAGACCCTTATCATGAACACCGGTAGCTACTTCCCCAAACAAGGCAACTTGACACACGAATACACACTCTGTAGACTCACAGACGGAGGATACGATCTTGGAACTACCAATTTCAGTAAAATTTTTTCTAGTGAAACTAGGCAACAAAATATTTGATAAATCTGGGGTCGACAGAGTGGCGATTTTTTTTTTTTTTTTTTTTTTTTTTTTATGGTGCCCTCTGGGAGAGGAAAGAGTTCACAAAGCCCTAACTTATATTACGTACCCATTTCCCAGAACGCTGATCCTCATATGCCTAAGGAGGACAACAAAAATATAAACATGAATGTTTTCTAGTATAAACTGTATACATGCATATTCAAATAAACCTAATACTTAATTTGTTAAGGTGTTAAACAATCTGAAATTTTATTCAATGAGGAAGTTTTTTGGAGTGATTTAACTATTTACAGACATGCCCTTTACATTGGTAAATTAAAAATATCCCCAGATAATACGTTTTTGGAATATGAAACGATAAAATATCTATTAAATCCTTGTATTATTACCAGTGAGTAACAGAGTACTAGTGAGAACCACTAGTTTTTACTCGGCAGCAATAAAAAGCGGACAAGTTTAATATTTTTTTAGATCGCTTACAGATTGAGTAATGTTTTTATTTTTGACAGTAGACTAGCTAGTGCAGAGTAGGAACTAACTTAGCCCACTAATTTGTTTTTCCATCCTCCCAAAAATTTATTAATATGTACTTATAGACTCTAGGTCTTCAATGCCTGACATGGTTAGGACCTTTCGCTGTAAAACAGGAGGTAATACTCCATTTTAATAAGCAATCCTACATCAAAAACATGGATGAAATCAGCAATTAAGTGCTATAAAATAAACTCATATTTCTTTATTTATTAACCATTATTAATCATTTGTACATTTTTAATAATAAGTATTTGTTTATTAGTAATACTTTTTTTAAGCACCTCTAATTTTAACTATAAATTAAAAAACACACACATATTTAATAAAGACAGACTCTACAGAACAGACAATAATCAGTGTCCGGATTTTGTTTGCTGCTGAGTATATTTAACTAACGATCACACACAGTTAAAATTAATTATAATAATAATTATATAAGACAATTGAATAACGTCCATCACGCAGGAGCTGCATAACTAAACACTTTCCTCAGAATTTGGGTAGTGTAGACTGCATTCCTGAATAATTTGCTTAAAATAACCTATATAAATAAATAATAAAAAAACATGAATAATTCTGCTCTTTTACATTTGTGGTGAGCACCTTAATAAAATTATTTTAATAATTAATTTTTTAAATAATTTCCTTGCAGAGTTTTGTGTATACTTGGTACTAAACTACTAAATACACGAAAACTATACATTTTCGTCAGAGGCAGGAACGGGATACAGCACCTCCTAACGGTAGACCTGAGAAGTAATGTCAAGAAAGAGGCACCTAGAGGCAGCTTTGCCAACTAGCCTTTCACTGGAAAGTTCTATTCAAACATACTACTAAGTAACCTCTCATTCTTTCGATAGACCACCGATTTAGTTAATTTCTACATCACTTCTTTCTAACTAGATAACCAAGGTGTATTCCGAGTTTTGTTACAATAAAACTGAAATTACAACCGCAGTGAGCAAATTAGTAATTTCGCTCTGTAGTAAAGCCCCCTCCTAATGAACGGTCTTAGTTCATTTTTACAACATATTTTTCTCTTTAGATGGCCACAACGAATACCGAGTTTCGGAGAAATATAACAAAAACTACGGCTGGCATGGTCAAATTAGTGCTTTGGGTCCGGGGTAACCCCCCCCCCTCCCTCCCGGTGGACCGATTTTAGTGGTTAACGAACTCGTTCAATCGTTTGCCAAGTGAACGCTATATACCAAGTTTCGTGACGAAAAAACAAATACCCTCGTGTTAAATATATCCTGTTAACAGACACACGCACACACACAAATATATATATATATAAGGGGTCTCTCGTGGTCTAATGGCTAGCGCCTTGGATTCATAACCGGGAGATGGTGGGTTCGATTCCCAACCTCCGGCAGGAATTTTATCATCCCACGGCTCGCTGGTAAAATTCCTCGCTGCACCCTGGATGTCGGCGCTAATGACCTATATATAGATGCGCCGTAAAAAAAAAAAATATATATATATATATATATATATAAAATTTTAAAGGAGGCATTTTCGATGTATTCTAGATAGAATCAATAAATATTTGAAAAAAAAAAAATCAAAAATTCCGTCATGAGTGCAACCTCAATAGCCACTTTCCTTCGAAAGGAAAGTGCTAAAAAAGTATGCAAAAATTAAAGAAACTTATTAAAAGTGAATTGCATTTAGATTATTAAGGAGGAAAAGTAAGAAAGGGCTTATTATGCTGATGTACTTAATAAGTAGAATTTTGCGTGCGACAAATCTTAAGACATCCGTGTTCTTGAAGATACGTGAGGTCATGAGGCCCATATCCAGGCCTCCCTGCTTCGTGAGGACCGACTATCCAGAGCTCCTAGTATTTAATGCAGAACGTGCCGTCATCCTGCTTCTGGGATACCGTGCTACTCCTCATCAGATATTCCTCCCTAAATTCCAAAGTCTCCAGACAGAATTAATTCAGTGAATGCAATGAATATTCGCTTCTTTCCAGAAGAATTGATAATATGAGCAACTCTCAGAAATGCCTATAGTAACTCTAGCATTGCATAAATGTAGAGACTGTATGGAAGTTATGCCATATATATATATATATATATATATATATATATATATATATATATATATATTTGTCTGTTCGCCTCAAAAATGGTCCGATTTTGATGAAAGGTCATAATCTTGCGTCTAATTTTAAATTTATCCTAATAGCTAATCTTCGGGCGCTAATGGCCAAGAATTAAGTCGATGCGCCGTAAAAAAAAAAGAAAGAAAGAAAAAGAAAAAAAGAAAAAAAAAAAATAATGTTTAAAGTTCCTTGACCAGTAGAATCCGTCCACCGTAGTTTTACAGATGAATGCAGTTTAAAACAAACAAGTTAAACAACTATAAAAACTCGTTCAAAAGAGCAACGATTAATTATAGCTACTTCCTTTACCCCAAATGTAGCCAAAATATCTCAGTTAGAATGAAGTAAAAACACGTAGAAAATATTTCAAATGAATCCAATGATTCTAAGTACACAAACCGAATTATTTATAAAAACTAATTTTATCCATGAAAATGGTTTCATTTGTTTCCCTACATTAGAGAACCAATAAAAAGTGAACTTGAAGAAGAAGAAAACTTCGTTTTGCGCGAATTCCACCTATAAAACAGGGTGTCGGCAGATTCTGCTACTTGACGAACTTGGCCTTTTAAATTGCAGAAAGTAGTTTTTTACTACAGTATTTCATCATTTATAAAATCAGATCATTTTTGAGCCACTGTGAGACAAATATAAATATTCAAAATCTATCTTTACTGAAATGTGACATTTTTCAGTCGGCACTTCCGGATTGCGTGATCAGGCCCTATGGAGGGAGGAAGGAACGCGGAAAGGCATACCGAAGTATATACAGCCGATAGTAAAATAGACATGCTATGAGTACATGCATTACATCAATATGATTGGAGAATCTAGGCAACATAGGAATAAAATAAGTGCAACTTCCGGTAAAAAATTTATATATCTCTTTAATGCCCCAGTAAATACAATTTTTTCAAATTAAACACCATTGTTTTTCCCTCTTTTTTGGAGGGGATTTCTTTTAACCCGGGAGCGGTCGCGTGGGTCTGACAGACCCGGCAGACTCAGAATTGCTCTTCTGAGAATGGCTGGTGTGCCGGTATCACGCTGCTGTCCCGTGGACCTCTCCCCCTAACCTTCCTGAGCAAACAGAAACCTTTTTCAAATTTTTAGTTCTTGCTCGGCTGTATACGTGTGGCGTTCTTTGTTGAGTTTTCATCTCCGTGTCTCCCAGACCCACGCGACCTTTCTGGTCACAGTAAGTTTTTTTTTCTTTATTTTGTTCGAAATTCATAGTTTTTATTTCGTATTATGCATTTTAACTCTTAATAAATAATAATAAATAAAGCCTTTATTGCATGAAGAGGAACAATACTATAAAAAAAAAACTCTTACTGAAGGAAATTATATAGTATATATATATATATATATATATATATATATATATATATATATATATATTGAATAGGAGGTCTCTAAATCAGGCCTTTGATACCCAGGGGTCTGTCAGACCCACGCGACTAGACTTGTAATTTTTTCATGTGGTGGGGATAAATGCAATGGTCATATACACCTCTCAATTCACACCGTCCTGAAAAAAATACGTGTTTTCATAAACGAGCAGACCACATAAAAAAAAAAGAAAATTCTTTTGGAGAAGAGTCTTTTGGAGATTAAAATGTTCCTAAAAATTAATGTTTTAGTTAAAAAATTAGACTATTTACAAAAGTTTTTGAAAATAAGGGGTAAAAAATTGAATTTCATATTTTCACATTTTTTTAATTTAAAAAAATACATACATTTTATTCAAACAATAACAAATATTTCATAAATTGACAATTAGGTACATAAGTAATAAATAATTTATCAAAAAAGTAAAAATAAAAGTCTATTGTTTTGAAAAAAGTCATTTTCGTGGGTAAGAATTTTTTCTTTATTTTTCAGGTAAGTTGATAAAGTGTTAGTTGGTATTCCAAAGTCCTTGGCAATTTTAGATTTTTTCTTTATTCCATTTTCAACTTCTTTAATTGCAGCATTTTCTCTGGCAACGTTAAAGTTTTATAACTTCTAGGCTTCGACATCTTAAATCAACAACTGACAGAACTGCGCTGTACACCAGAAATTCAAGGGCCAAACAATACAACAGATCTAGGCGCTGACTGACTAATAACTGAATAAGAATTGAAGATCGGAGGGATGGTGGGAGGGAATTCTAGGATAAAATGACAGGATGGTGTATGTAACTACAACCCCTGGAAGGGAGGAAGCGGGCGGGGGCGGTGTGACCCACCACTTTGCAGAACTCCTAGGGTCCAAGAACTAGACTATGAGACCGCCGCGCTTCTTGTCCCGGAACCCCTACATCCGTATCTTACTATCCTTCTTACCGAAGGGGAGAATATTTTCTCAAAATTTAAGATCGACCGCCTCTCTGTCCACTTCCCATTGGAGGCACAGACTCATAAAAACTTCGAATTATCCAAAATTTTATTCGAATTAACCACGATTTTCTTACATTGTTTATGCCCTAAATTCTAGGGACCGAGAGAAATATTCGAATTAACCACGATTTCGAATTATCGAAGTTCGAAATATCCATGTTCCACTGTATTTGTAAAATTTCGTTTTTAAAAAAACAAATTATGTAAAAAAAAATATTTTTTTTATACCGACTTGGATTATTTCTTTAACAAAAGAATATCGATGTTTCATAATTAATATCTACCTTAATATTAAATTTAATAATACTAAATGATAGGAGGAATATTAATTCTTCAAATAAGAAGAAAGTGCATCATAAGATAGCCGGGTCTGTGCGACCCAGTTATTATTTTGGTTCCACATTTCTTGAAACGTCTTGATTTATGATCTTACCTGGATGGGTCGGCCAACCCCAGAAAGGCCCCCGCTTAAAGGCAGTTGAAAATTGTCACAAGGTCTTCGAATCTCTCTCTTTGAAAGCTATATTTCTAACAATAAATTGTTTTTCTTATTTTACTTAACCTGTTTTATTGTCAAATACATTATCCAACTATAAGCAATTAAAAATAACAAGGAATAAAAACAGACACAAAGAACCGTCCGAGTAAACGAAATCAATTACTTTAAAGATTTAAGCACTTATTTCTCCGATTGACATGGCCAAATAAAAACTTTCTTTAGAACCTTTTTGATAGAGCATTTAGTAAGATTTCTAATCGTAACCTTCCGCTTACCAAGATTCTCAACCGTTTTCGAGATATTAAGGAAAGTATACAAAGTTACCAAAGCTTTTCATGTCTTTTAATAAAATATTTTATTCTAACCCTTCCTTAACTCCAAGTGTAACCAAAATTTCAACATATTAGTTTTGATGAAATTTTAACATGCAGAAAATGTTTCAACTGAATCCCATGATTCTAAGTACCCAACCTAAAAACGTTATTCAACAACTATTTTTCAAATTTTCTCGAAAACGGTTAAAGATATCGCCTTAAAAATGGTTTAATTCGTTTTCCTAGGCCAAGAAGCCTATAAAAGTCCGACTTGCAGGAACTGCATCATCTTAGCGCGGTTCCTGTTCATATCCCTATGGTCATTTGAAAAGCTTAGAATAGAAACAGATAATATTTTCCTCGGCCTTTGTTCAAAGGGTTTTATGACTGGTCGGGTCCGCCAGACCCTAGAATCCTCTTCTACCGATACTTCATTTCATACGTTTCAATGAATTGGAAAATATCAAAATTATTCACATATTCCTGTGTTCTTTTACTATAGTTATAATTCTACAAATAAAATCAATTAAAAAATAAAATAAAAAACCAACAGAATAAAGTCAATTGAAAATATTCAAAAGACGTCATCGAATCTTTCTCTTGGCAAGCTATGTTTCTAACAATGAATTGTTTTTCTTATTTTACTTAATCTTTTTTATTGTCAAATACATTATCCAACTTTAAGCAATTAAAAAATAACAAGGAATAAAAACAGACAAAAAGAACTGTTCGAATAAACGAAATCAATTACTTCAAAGTTTGGGCACTTATTTCTCCGATTGACATCGCTTATTCAAAACTTTATTCAGAATTTTTTTTTGTAGACCATTTAGTAAGCTTTCGAATGGTAACCTTTCGCTTCCCTAATTTTCAACCGTTTTCGAGATATTATTGAAAGTATACGAAGTGCCCAAAACTTTTCATTATTTTTAGCAACAGAAAATGGGTCTCATTTTACCTATCCTGTTTTACACACAAATACATTTTCGTAACATAAAAAATTACAAAAATAAATAGCAATAAAAAACTAAGGGAAAGAGACAATAATTACAAAAAGAACGACAAAAAACCGTTCATAAGAGCTAAACAGACGTATTTGAAGTTTTAAGCACTTATTTCTTCGATCGATATCACCTAATCAAAAATTGTTTCAGAATCTTTTTTGTAGAGAATTTAGAAAGCTTTCAAATAGTTTCTATCCACTGATCATAATTTCCCAACCGCGTTCGAGATATTGATGAAAGTAAACGAAGTTCCCAAAACTTTTCATGTCTATTCATAAAATATTTTATTCTAACCCTTCCTCAACTCCAAACGTAACCAAAAGTTTAACATGTTAGTTTTGATGAAATTCAAACATGCAAAAAATGTTATAACTGAATCCCATGATTGTAAGTACCAAAACCAAGCTAGGCTTTGTATTTGTGTCGGCAGATACCTGGGGTATATTTACAACTCTTGAGGATTAACTCGTAGCAGGTACATTTTTTGTGGACCCACAGGCAGTGAACGGACTCTCTATTCCCTCATAGTATCTAACCGGTGTGAAGTTGAATATTGTTTCTAATTATACGTATCCTGTTTTATTGACAAATACATTTGACTACTATAAGCAATTACAAACACTAGGGAACATGCCAAAGAACTCGGAGTAGGAGCCTTGACAGTTTCAAGTCATTTGAAGGAAATCGGCAAATCCAAAACTGACATTTCATACGGTACAGCCTGATATATTTCTAGCAATGAATTGTTTTTCTTATTTTTATTAATCTGTTTTATTGTCAAATACATTATCCTACCATAAGAAATGACAAAATAACAAGGAATAAAAACAAAAAAGAAGAACCGTTCAAATAAACGAAATCAATTACTTCAAAGTTTAAGCACGTATTTCTCTGATTGACATCGTCTAATCAAAAATTGTTTCAGAATCTTTTTTGTAGAACATTTAGTAAGCTTTCGCATGGCAACCCTCCGTTTGCCAATATTTCAAACAGTTTTCGAGATATTAGGGAAGTTATACGAAGTTCCCAAAACTTTTCATGTCTGTTAATAAAATATTTTATTTTAATCCTTCCTTAACTCCAAACGTAACCAAAATTTCAACATATTAGTTTTAATGATAGTAGAACATGTAGAAAATGTTTCAACTGAATCCTATGATTCTAAGTACCCAAACCAAAAACGGTATTCGAAAACTATTTTTCTAATTTTCTCGAAAACGGTTAAAGCTATCGCCTTGGAAATGGTTTCATTCGTTTTCCTAGCCCAAGAAGCCTATAAAACGAGTACTCACAAGCTTATGAAGTCAAAAACGTAAGCGTTACGATTTTTTTTGCGCGAATTTTGCCCCAAACGCCATCTTCCAGTGGGCGGATTCTGCTGGTTAACGAACCTGACCTTTCAAATTGGACGACGGATTTTTGTACCAAATTTCATCACAATCGGACCATTAGGGAAGCCAGAAATGAGCGAACAGACAAATATATATATATATATATATATATATATATATATATATATATATATATATATATACAAATTTGAACCACCGTTATTTTCGGTTTCTAGGGGTTCTGAAACGCGAAATTTTCTAGTCGGCACTTTCGGATTGTTTCATTGTATCAACCTTATAAGCGGGGTTCCTCCCTATGGGGGAGGGAGGAACCGCGCTAAAACGAGTACGAGAATGAGACGAAAGATATTTGTACCAAATTTCATCCATTATTCGCTGTGCTAGACCGCGAACAGACAAATATATATATACAAATTTGAACCACTATTATTTCCGTTCTATAGGGGTTCCGAAACGCAAAATTTTCTAGTCGGCACTTCCGGATTGCGTCATGAGGTCAAACTTATATGCGGGGTTCCTCCCTATGGAGGGAGGGAGGAACCGCGCTAAAAGGACACGACCTCTGCCGGGATAATGCAAAAAAAAAAGATAATGTTTGGCAATTTCATTCTAACTTTTCTTTCCTGGAATAAAACCTAAGCTCTTGAAGCTCCGAAAAAAAATTCGGAATCTCAGTTATTCAACGTCAGTAATAAAGTTGACTTTCGAATAAGTTAAGGCGAGTCCTGAAGTTTTAAGTTGAAAAAAATACCTTTGAGAATGAATTTTGCTCCTCACCGAATCTGGCAAACTCTTTTTATTCTTGAAGTGGGTGGAAACCTATAGATAACCCGTCCTAAAAATCTTAGTTAATAATAAATGACCGTTAAAAATTAAAATTATTCTTGAAGTAATTAATTTTTTCCCTAAATATTATTCAGTCAAAAATTCAGTTCTTAAACGAATGAATTTCTTAAATTTATTAAATTTGTCGACGATTATACTTTTATCAACTAGTTCAACAAAAAACGTTCGAAAAAGAACAATTTTGATTTAGTTTTCTATAATTTCGGGTTTTGAATTGGGTATGAATAACTTATGACAGCAGATTTGTGTTCTGCAGATTAGAATACACTGGTAAAACGGTCTCTAAAATTTATCAAATTTTATTTCATAGTGTAATGCCGTTTATCTTTGAACTCAGTGCAAAGTTTTATAGTGTTACAGAAATATTCATCACAGATTTATTCCCGCATTTCTTTCATTAAAATTTATTAATTTTTATAAAATTTCAATTTCAAGTACAACTCTATAAAATGTCTACTTCAGACATGACTACTAGCAATGTCCTTCAGCTACGCAACGGTTTTAACAAACATGAAAAGAGTTATATACATATAAGTATATGTATATATATTTACATATATATAAAATGCAGAGCAATTACTTTAAATTATTTGATAATTATATTTCATATAAAGTTTTATAGTGTTACAGAAATATTCATCACAGATTTATTCCCGCATTTCTTTCATTAAAATTTATTAATTTTTATAAAATTTCAATTTCAAGTACAACTCTATAAAATGTCTACTTCAGACATGACTACTAGCAATGTCCTTCAGCTACGCAATGGTTTTAACAAACATGAAAAGAGTTATATACATATAAGTATATGTATATATATTTACATATATATAAAATGCAGAGCAATTACTTTAAATTATTTGATAATTATATTTCATATACTCAAATCCCACGTGCAATGGAGAGAGTGAAAGACAAACTGAGATATAGGAGATTCTCTATGTAGATTGGTGGTTAGGATTGCAATGTAGGAGATACTCGTTCAAATTTATCCTACCTTTTTTCAGCCATCGACTCCCATATGATATTCCCTAACCCAGCATGGATCTTTGTAGAAGTCCATGTGCGAAAAATAAAAATAAATTATTTATCATGATGATTAGATAGTTAGCCGTCGAGGTGATAAGTACAGATGGAATGGTTGGGATTCGGCTAAATAAACCTCAATATGATTTTGTTTTAAAAAAATCTATATTTCGGACGTTTCGGCTACTCATTGGTAGCCTTCGTCAGCTAAAATGACAAAAAAAGAAATTAATACAGAAACAAACAAGAAAAATTTATAATTGTGATAGTTAACAGAACTATAGATACAGTTTAACTTATAACAGAACATATCGTCTTAAAATTCTTAGAATGAGTAGAATGAAAAAGAAAATAGGTACAGAAATTGATTTTAATAGTAATTAGTAACATTAATTGATTTTACAAAGAAATAAGAGAACTATATACCAATGACAAATATAGTAGCTAATAGTAACATTAATTAATTTTACAAAGAAATAAGATACTACATACCAATGGAAATGCCGAGCGGCAGAGGAAGACCAAGGTTGGCAATTAAGTAACCATTGTGAAAGTGTCTAAGGAAAAAAGGAATCTGCAAGGGGTATATGTAACTGGAAACAGCAAGAGGTGGGGGAAACGGGCGGTAGGATCAAACAGATGTTTATGACATTTTATGACAGGAAAGGAGAAAAAGGTGTTAATGGAAGGATACCCAAGGGGCAAGGTAAAAATCTAGGTAGGTGGTCGGGCGAGTATTTGGAAAATATTAGCGTACATAGGAGAAATGCCTTGTTGGTCAGTTTTGTAATTTATATTGTTTTTAGCTGACGAAGGCTACCAATGAGTAGCCGAAACGTCCGAAATATAGATTTTTTTAAAACAAAATCATATTGAGGTTTATTTAGCCGAATCCCAACCATTCCATCTGTACTTATAAATTATTCAGTTGTAGTTCTGGATGCCTTGTTACGTCCATCGAAATGTACTAAGAGTCTAGTACAATAGACTCACTGCATGAGTATAGCGTGATTGCGCAATATAATTTTGAGAGATGTCTAGTGAACAGGCTTGAGAAATTACTTAATTTGCTTTATGCCGGATCAGCAGCACTCAACTTAATTTTCGATTGATCAAAGCGCGTACTCCATTAGGGATCCGTCAGATCCTAAATAGAAACTCGGTTAATCCAATTACTATGCTCCTGTGAGATGAGCAGAGATTTAGGCTATCCTGAAAGAGGTTTGGGAAAGATGCGTTGAAAGGTATCATTTCCTTATGGAACTATTTCATTCAAATCCTACAAAACACATGTACTAAGCACGTACATTGTTTGTATTTGGTTTCTTTGGTTTTATAGTGAAGTACTAAGACGGCAGTAGCCGTTTAACAACATCGTCTTCCCCAACTTAATTTAATAAAACAAGACCCTCAAAGCATAAAAATATAACATCTGTATTTATTATGTTAACAATAATTGTGATTATTTCCAAAATGTTCTTATTTCATCTTTCACTCTTTCCAAGGTGCCCCCTAATCCTTAATCAGAGCAAAAAGGGTGTGTATCTAGTGTGAGAAGGATTGGACATCACCATATTCGCGTGAAATTAAATAATGTGTTGGTAATGACTTCTTCACACTAAAGCAAATGTATTGGTTTTGACTTAGAAATCAGAAAAAAATAGACTTAAATAATTTTTGTTTTTAAAACAACCATTTTAATGCTTATTAAATAAGGCAACTTTTGAGAAGGAGGCAAACCGCTAAGTTTTCAAATAGCTGATTAAGAAAATATTGAATGAGTTAAGAAAACCCTAATTAAAATATTTCTCATCTATATGGCTCTTAGTGTAGCTCCTATTTTACATGACAACATTTCAATAACGGGTGTTTCTTATTGCATATTTAATGTAGATTCTAAACATTTGGTCGTCATTTACGATACATAGACCAGAAATCCGGAAAACACAGTTTTTCATGAGAAAACCCAATAGTTTTGAAAATATACAAAAGTTTGAATAGCTCTGCTACATGTTGAGATAGGACGCTCATTTGTGCGTCCCTGAACTAAAAATGAGGTGCAAAATAAACCCTTAAAATTATGACATCTCATGTGGGACACCCTGTATAAGTCTCAAACCCAAGCACATTCAGCTCAGGAAAGTCAAGATACGGGAAAGCTCCAATTAGTCCAGCAAAATCTGCTTTCAAGCATGTGTATATCAAATGCTCTTGAAGTGATATTTCAAAATTCCCGGTGCTTAGATGAAGATAACGAAAATTATTATATCTGTCCTTTGAGCCTATCCTGTGAATCAAAAATATAGGTATAAAAGAAGGCAGTGCCATTTTTTAAAGAATTTTAATGCCATAATTCTTTAATTTTTCCATATAATAAATTGTCCTTCTCGGCAACTTGTTCATTTTTCCTGGCTACTCATTTTCTACTCCACAATGAGCAAAAAAAGAAAAGAATCATAGTCAGAATCTTTTCCATTGGATGCACTTAACGAAACGCATACCAGCTCTAATGGTGACACAGGTTTTATCGGAAGTATATTTTGAATATATGTTATTTGACTTAAGATGCGTTAGTATGGTGTTAATATATGGGCTATTTTTGGCTATTAATTAAGTCCTGTAAGTCATGTGGAATTGCTAGGTGTTCTCGTAATCTGCAGTCAGTAAGTATGTGTTTAACTGATAATGTCTCGTTACAACATGTGCAAACGTGTCTGTCTTGTCGTTCCATTGACTAGGAGTGCGTTAGTAAACGGTGTCCTATGCGAAGTGTCGTCAGGATAACTTGGAAAAATATCAAGAGTTGATATAAGATGCATTTCAAATCACACCCAGATTAAGGATTATATGGAAACACTCTTATAGACAAAATGTGAAGATATTCTTCGAAAATCCTTTCTTCGCCCCATCCTCACACTTTAATATCATCAGAAATTGTTTTAATTTCTAATTAATAGCCCTGGGTGGTAATAATGGACCAAAAACAAGTCTTGTGGAATATTGTTTTTTTTCTAATTAAATACTTTTTATCAATATTTAGTATATAACCTTTGTTGAAAACTATTGATTGCTAATTGATGAATCGGTTTACAACTAAGTAGTCTTTATGAATATTTAGTATATAACCTATGTTTGGATCTGTGTTTTTGGGGTGCTCTCCGCCTAGGCTTTGTATTTGTGTCGGCAGATACCTGGGGTATATTTACAGCTCTTGAGGATTAACTCTTAGCAGGTAAATTTCCTGCGGCCCCCTTGTTTCAACGGGCATTGAACCGCCATATTCGCTCATAGTATCTAACCGTGAAGTTTATTTTTTGGATTTAGGACTTAATATACATATGAAGACTAAATCATAGCAAGAAGTAATCCTCCGTCGTCGGTTCTTAACTATGTAGACTCGTTAATGTTATCCAATCTTAGATACATCGTATTTAAAATCCACAGCAAAAACACGACATTTCATCAGAATCCCCTGCTGAATAAAACTTATATAGAATAATATGCAAAATAAAGCCTATCTAGTGGATAAAAATAGAGGAAAAAAGCCGTTCGTGGTGGTAGAAAATCTTAAAAGTATTTCGCTCAGAAATCTTCGAAATATTGTCACTAATTTCACGTATCCTGTTTTGTAGCCAAATAGATTTATATTCTATAATCAATAAGAAAAGCCTACTAACAATAAAAAACTATGGGTAACAGATGAAAATAGGGAATACCAAGAATAATTCTAAAGAACGAAATCAACACCAGTACTGTAGTCTAGATATTCATACGGCATCTTCGAATTCTAACAAACAAAATATTGATTCTAATTATACGTATCCTGTTTTATTGACAAATACATTTGACTACTATAAGCAATTAAAAACACTAGGGAATATGCCAAAGAACTCGGAGTAGGAGCCTCGACAGTTTCAAGACATTTGAAGGAAATCGACAAATCCAAAACTGACATTTCATACGGTACAGCCTGATATATTTTTAACAATGAATTGTTTTTCTTATTTTAATTAATCTGTTTTATTGTCAAATACATTATCCAACTTTAAGCAATTAAAAAATAACAAGGAATAAAAACAAACAAAAAGAACCGTTCGAATAAACGAAATCAATTACTTCAAAGTTTAAGCACTTATTTCTCCGATTGACATAGCCTAATCAATAATTGTTTCAGAATCTTTTTTGTAGAACATTTAGTAAGCTTTCGCATGGTAACCCTCCGTTTACCAATATTCCTAACCGTCTTCGAGATATTAGGGAATGTATACGAAGTTCCCAAAAAAACATTTCATGTCTGATAATAAAATATTTTATTCTAATCCTTCCTTAGCTCCAAACGTAACCAAAATTTTAACATATTAGTGTTGATGAAATTCAAACATGCAGAAAATGTTTCAACTGAATCCCATAATTTTAAGTATCAAAATCAAAGACAAAAAGAACAGTTCGAATAAGCGAAATCAATTACTTTAAAGTTTTAAGCACTTATTTCTCCGATTGACATCGCCTAATCAAAACTTTCATTAGAACCTTTTTTGTAGAGCATTTAATAAGCTTTCTAATGGTATTCTTTCGTTTCCCAAATTCTCAACCTTTTTCGAAATATTAAGGAAATTATACAAAGTTACCAAAACTTTTTTATGTCTGTTAATAAAATATTTTATTCTAACCCTTCCTTAACTCCAAACGCAACCAAAATTTCAACATATTAGTTTTAATGAAAGTAGAACATGTAGAAAATGTTTCAACTGAATCCTATGATTCTAAGTACCCAAACCAAAAACGGCATTCAAAAAATATTTTTTCAGTTTTCTCGAAAACGGTTAAAGCTATCGCCTTGAAAATGGTTCCATTCGTTTTCCTAGCCCAAGAAGCATATAAAAAGAGTACTTACAAGCTGATGAACTGAAAAACGTAAGCGTTACGATTTTTTTTGCGCGAATTTCGCCCCAAACGCCATCTTCCAGGGGGCGGATTTTGCTGGTTAACGAACTTGACCTTTCAAATTGGACGACAGATTTTTGTACCAAATTTCATCAAAATCGGACCATCAGGGAAGCCAGAAATGAGCGAACAGACAAATATATATATATATATATATATATATATATATATATATATATATATATATATATATATAAATATATACATATATATATATACAAATTTGAACCACCGTTATTTTCGGTCTCTAGGGGTTCTGAAACGCGAAATTTTCTTGTCGGCACTTCCGGATTGTTTCATTGTATCAACCTTATAAGCGGGGTTCCTCCCTATGGGGGAGGGAGGAACCGCGCTAAAAAGCGATTACTGAAAATTAGAATTAAACTGCTGGAAAGGGAGTCAGGCCTTTTAAATTCTCCAGGGCCCTAGAGCCTGCTGGAGTCATTACTTTAGATTCTCCAAAGCAGATGAACGGATTCAAGGAGTGTGCCAATGTAAAACAGGGCTAGGATTCACTTAATACCTGCTTATCCTCTTTAGAATCCGCGTGCATTTATACAAAGCTTTCTTCCTTCTAAAATACAGAGATATTTAGATGAGTGACTCCTATTAAATTTCTTTTCTTAGCAACAGCTATCAAAAACCTTAAAATTCAAAAAGGTTTGATAAACAAGTAACCATTTCGGGTCTTAGATGATCTATGTAGGTTGTTCAGTTCACGCAACATTGCTAATGAACGTGTTAAAATTAATTGATAAACGTATATAAAAGTTGCTCAGAATTGTATTTATACCAAGGAAACCCTTGTTCAAATATTCCAAGGAAACCCTTTTACATAAGTCTAAAGGAAACTCTTGTACAGGATTCCCAATAAAACCATTACTCTAGGATGGCCACGTACAAATGTCTCAAGCGAAACCTTTTAAGAAGTCTGAAGGAGTACCTTATACAGGAGTCGCAAGGAAACCCTTGTACAGGATTTTTATGTATGTCCTATTGCAGTATAATTCACTTTGAGTATTTCATTCATTCATTTTTTTTTTATTATTTTTTTTTTTTAATTTTTTTTAACGGCACATCGACAAAGCTGGCATATTAGCGCCGACATCCCGAGTGCAGCCAGGAATTTTCTCAACGAGCCCTGAGATGAGAAAATTCCTGCCGTCGGTGGGGATCGAACCCACCATCTCCCGCTTATGATTCTGAGGCACTAGCCACTAGACCATGAGAGACCCCTATTTTATTCATTAGCCCTATTATTGCTTTAGTTACATCCCAAAGTGCCACTTACACAATTCAAAAAATGTTAGGCATTTCAAATTATCCTCGGGGTGATTGGTATTCTCATTTTCAATCATCGTTGTCATTTTTAAGCCCTGAAAATGCATATCTTCATGATAATAAATTATATAATTCTCTTCATTTCAATCGAAATTTTATGTGCCTTTGCTTTGAACGTGTCACATTTCCTCCTGTCACAGTATTTCACCCCCTCTTTTTTCACTGCCCTGCGTATAATTCAGGTGAAATTTCATTTTGGAGCGTTTTTTTGTTCCAGCTTTTAATTCGGTAAAATCGGCAGATGGAAATAGCCAATGTTAATAAATTAAGGTAATAGAAGTCCAGGATTTCCTTACTCTCTTCTCCATTAGGTGAAGGTCCAACTTGAAATTCCAAAATAGCGGCCATTTTAAATCAATTTAAAGAGCTCTGGAACAACTCCAGACTGGTTTGACTTACAAATAAGCTTCAAATCCACTAAATTACTATTAGAAGACTTCGCGTCAGGAAAACACTGCATTGAACTAAAAATAAAAGAAATCGAAGAGAAAACCGAAATAAACAAAGCCCAATTAGGAAACATTTCTGGAAATATTGATATTGATGAGGTCCTATGGCAGAGCTGTTAATAATAAGCTGATAATGAAATTCCCATTTACCCATTATATATATATATATATATATATATATATATATATATACATATATATTAGTGTTATAAATCTTCATGGAGCACTAAAAATAAAAAAATAAATTACACTACATAATCGTATGTAGTGTGTTCGTTGGCTAAAACTTTCTACTCACTACTAGACGGTAATGTGTATAGTTGTATATGGTAAAATTTCACTACTTGATAATCGTATGTAGTGTGTTCGTTGGCTAAAACTTTCTACTCACTACTAGACGGTAATGTGTATAGTTGTCTATGGTAAAATTTCACTACTTGATAACCGTATGTAGTGTGTTCGTTGGCTAAAACTTTCTACTCACTACTAGACGGTAATGTGTATAGTTGTCTATGGTAAAATTTCACTACTTGATAATCGTATGTAGTGTGTTCGTTGGCTAAAACTTTCTACTCACTACTAGACGGTAATGTGTATAGTTGTCTATGGTAAAATTTCACTACTTGATAATCGTATGTAGTGTGTTCGTTGGCTAAAACTTTCTACTCACTACTAGACGGTAATGTGTATAGTTGTCTATGGTAAAATTTCACTACTTGATAACCGTATGTAGTGTGTTCGTTGGCTAAAACTTTCTACTCACTACTAGACGGTAATGTGTATAGTTGTCTATGGTAAAATTTCACTACTTGATAATCGTATGTAGTGTGTTCGTTGGCTAAAACTTTCTACTCACTACTAGACGGTAATGTGTATAGTTGTCTATGGTAAAATTTCACTACTTGATAATCGTATGTAGTGTGTTCGTTGGCTAAAACTTTCTACTCACTACTAGACGGTAATGTGTATAGTTGTCTATGGTAAAATTTCACTACTTGATAATCGTATGTAGTGTGTTCGTTGGTTAAAACTTTCTACTCACTACTAGACGGTAATGTGTATAGTTGTCTATTTCCACTTATAGCTGTTTTTAAGCATTCGTTACCTGGACTGAAAATTGGCACGCATATTCAGGAAACAAAAAAATGCGTGACTTAAGGGTATCAAAGAGTCCGTCAAAATAAGGTAAAACGACGAATACAATTCTCAGCGTCCTAGTACTATCTCGTCTGTCTTCACCTTACTCTACTGCGTCTGTTATGTAGAGGTCTCCTATACCATTCACAGGCTTCCCCTCATTACTAGATAGCACTATGTCTAGTTCTCAGTGGTGACATCTAACTAATGGATTGTTGTTATGTAGAGGTCTCCTAGCCATTCAAAGGCTTCCCCTCATTACTGGATAGAACTATGTCTAGTTCTCAGTGGTGACATCTAACTAATGGGTAGTTGTTATGTAGAGGTCTCCTATACCAATCCCAGGCTTCCCCTTATTACTGGATAGTAACATCTAGTCTAGTTCTCAGTTGTCAATTGTGACATCTGACTACTAGATAATCGTATGTAGTGGTTACGTTGGCTAAAAGTTTCCACTCACTACTAGACGGTAATGTGTATAGTTTACTTAAATATTGTACAGATGTTAAATAAATATATTAAATAAAAAAAAAAAAAAAAAAATGTGTATAGTTGTCTTTGGTAAAATTTCACTACTAGATAATCGTATGTAGAGGTCACGTTGGCTAAGTTCCATTCCTCAGGTTGAGGATAAAATTAATGTTTAAGAGTGTTCCCCTGAAGAGGCACCAAAAAGGGTGCGAAACATGTAGGGAAGATAAATAAAAAGTATAAAAGTGTTTGGCAATATTTTATTGGCCTTCCGCCTTATTAGCCAGTTATGTATATTTGAGCTAAGGGTCATTTAATGAATAATTACACTACATAATCGTATGTAGTGTGTTCGTTGGCTAAAACTTTCTACTCACTACTAGACGGTAATGTGTATAGTTGTCTATTTCCACTTATAGCTGTTTTTAAGCATTCGTTACCTGGACTGAAAATTTGCACGCATATTCAGGAAACAAAATAATGCGTGACTTAAGGGTATGAAAGAGTCCGTCAAAATAAGGTAAAAGGACGAATACAATTCTCAGCGTCCTAGTACTATCTCGTCTGTCTTCACCTTACTCTACTGCGTCTTTCTGACTGCGCACTACAGACTTGGCAGGCTGTCCGTGCGTTATTGTAAGCCTATCAGAAAAAAAAAAAAAACAGAAGGAGGGAGTTTCATTTAATTAGACTATCTTTTGACTCACCATCGAATTCCGGTAAGACAAAGGTCTTTGGACAAGATGGGCTGGTGCCAGTCATCCCACAAAAACATCATAGAGAGATGAAAGGACGAATAGTGGCTTCGATTTTACTGGAAGGGAGCATTTCGGAAGGCAATGATGCAAGATTTCAATCATTTTGAAATTTGGGAGATTTGATTTCATGCATGAGCGAGATATCGGTGGTTGAACAATGACACTTTGAATGTAACCGAAGCGTTGAATGCTCCATCATCCAGCCAGTCAATTTGCTGTTCAGAGCTATCAGTAAACGATACTGCGTCCAGTAATCCGCATCGTTCAGTAATATACTTTTCTTAAAAATAAATAATCCTGGCTTTAGTTTCGATGGTTCAGAGTTAGAGTACATAAAAAATAACGCCCTTAATGAAGTGGAAGAAATACTTCACCACAGACAATATCATCCACCCGGCACGACAAATTTTCAATATCGTGTTCTTCTGTCGTGTTTCACTCTTGATTCCGAAGTGTCACTCAATCCTTAATCAGAGCAAAAAGTGTGTGTACCTAGTGTGGGAAGGATGGGACATCACCATAATCGTGTGAAATTTAAGAATGTGTTCAGAATTGCTTCTTTACGCTTAAGCAAATTTATTGGTTTTGACATAGAAATCAGAAAAAATAGACTCAAATAATTTTATTTTCTAAAACGAGGAGGTACCATTTTAAAGCCAATTAAATTAGGAAATATTTGATGCGGAGGCAAACCTCTAAGTCTTCAAATAGCTGATTAAGAAAATATTGAATAAGTTATGAAAAAACAATAGTTTTGAAAATAGACAAAAGTTTGAATAGCTCTGCTATATGTTGAGATAGGATGCCCATTTCTGCGTAAGTGAACTACAAATGAGGTGCAGAATAAACGCCTAAAGTTATAATATCTCGATCCTGTGTATATCGAGTTGGTTAATGACTGATCATCAACCTGTGTTAAAACTTATTATCATAAATTAATTTTTTGAGAGGAGATCGTTGACCGTTGTTCATGCGAAGGTAGAATTTTTCAGGGTTCAGTCGTGGTATCTTAATAACATTACATTTTGTTTATAGGAAAATGAGTTTTATTATTCGCCGACGTTTCGGCTTGGAATTCAAACCTTTATAAGGGCTAAAAAAACAAGTAGGACAGCGTTAATACTAACATATATATATATATATATATATATATATATATATATATATATATATATATATATATAAAACAAAAATCAAAAAACGAAAAAAAACATTATACAGTAAGAATATTAAATAACTAAAATAAATTAAATTAATTTATTGTACTTGATTGAGCAAATGACTAACTGTCTTCACGTCAGTTTTAAAAAATCAAGAATAGTAGTCGGTTTTCCACTGTAAAAGCCACAAATTCACCTCAATCTATTTCACCGTTTCAGAAAAATATTTTTGAGGAGAATGTGAGAATTGATTTGAGAATGTGATTCGTTCCCAAAATAATGGGATTGAATAAGATGTCGTCCATACGAGCTTCTAAAGAAAAGGAATATTCCCTGATCAAAGCATTTATTTTAAATTGCAACATTATGGACCGAAGCAGTAATCCACTAAGCGGCATAAATCGACTGATAAGAGAAGTAAGAATGATCCAGGTGGCTATCACATTAGAGATTTAGAAGCACTAAGTATTCATAGGTAGGAGAGTTGGCGCCATTAACCATGTATCTCTCAATTAGTATGCCATGGACAGGTCTCGATGATGGGACCTCACTCCACCTCACTAGTGGATAGTCGTATGTAGTGGTCTCCTAGCCTGTCATAGCCTAACTTCTGGATAGTAGTATCTCTAGTTCTCAATAGTGGCTTCTCACTTATCGGCAGTCGTATGTAGTGTCTCATCGGTCGCTAAAGACGTACCATTGCTACTCATAGTAATATGTCTAGTTATCAATTGTGACGTTTCACTAGTGGATAGTTTTATGTAGTGGTCTCACAGATCTTCGTAAGCTTTCTCTCATTACTGGATAGTAACATATCTAGTCCTCAGTGGTGACATATAACTAATGGATAGTTGTTATGAAGAGATCTCCAAGACCTTCACAGGCTTCCCCTCATTACTGGATAGTAACATGTCTAATCCTCAGTGGTGACATATAACTAATGGATTGTTATTATGTAGAGGTCTCCTATACCATTCACAGGCTTCCCCTCATTACTAGATAGCACTATGTCTAGTTCTCAGTGGTGACATCTAACTACTGGATAGTTGTTATGTAGAGGTCTCCTAACCATTCAACGGCTTCCCCTCATTACTGGATAGTACTGTGTCTAGTTCTCAGTGGTGACATCTAACTAATGGATACTTGTCATGTAGAGGTCTCCTAGCCATTCACAGGCTTCCCCTTATTACTGGATAGTAGTATGTCTAGTTCTCAGTGGTGACATCTAACTAATGGATAGTTGTTATATAGAGGTCTCCTAGCCATTCAAAGGCTTCCCCTCATTACTGGATATTACTATGTCTAGTTCTCAGTGGTGACATCAAACTAATGGATAGTTGTTATGTAGAAGTCTCCTAGCCATTCAAAGGTTCCCACTCATTACTGGATAATACCATGTCTAGTTCTCAGTGGTGACATCTAACTAATGGATAGTTGTTATGTAGAGGTCTCCTAACCATTCAAAGGCTTCCCCTCATTACTGGATAGTACTATGTCTAGTTCTCAGTGGTGACATCTAACTACTGGGTAGTTGTTATGTAGAGGTCTCCTATACCATTCCCAGGCTTCCCCTTATTACTGGATAGTAAAATCTAGTCTAGTTCTCAGGGGTGACATCTAACTAATGGAATATATATATATAGTTGTCAATTGTGACATCTGACTACTAGATAATCGTATGTAGTGGTTACGTTGGCTAAAAGTTTCCACTCACTACTAGACGGTAATGTGTATAGTTGTCTATGGTAAAATTTCACTACTAGATAATCGTATGTAGAGGTCACGTTGGCTAAAAGTTTCTACTCACTACTAGACGGTATTGTGTATAGTTGTCTATGGTAAAATTTCACTACTAGATAATCGTATGTAGTGGTTACGTTGGCTAAACGTTTCCCCTTACCACTAGACGGTAATGTGTGTAGTTGTCTAGACTCACGTCTAGACGAGGCCCTGCTAGTGGAAAGTTCTATTCCTCAGGTTGAGGATGAAATTAATGTTTAAGAGTGTTCCCCTGAAGAGGCACCAAAAAGGGTGCGAAACATGTAGGGAAGATAAATAAAAGTATAAAAGTGTTTGGCGATATTTTATTGACCTTCCGCCTTATTAGCCAGTTATGTATATTTGAGCTAAGGTTCATTTAATGAATAATTACACTACATAATCGTATGTAGTGTGTTCGTTGGCTAAAACTTTCTACTCACTACTAGACGGTAATGTGTATAGTTGTCTATGGTAAAATTTCACTACTTGATAATCGTATGTAGTGTGTTCGTTGGGTAAAACTTTCTACATACTACTTGACGGTAATGTGTATAGTTGTCTATGGTAAAATTTCACTACTTGATAAACGTATGTAGTGTGTTCGTTGGCTAAAACTTTCTACTTACTACTAGACGGTAATGTGTTTAGTTGTCTATGGTAAAATTTCACTACTTGATAATCGTATGTAGTGTGTATATTTGTATATGGTAAAATTTCACTACTTGATAATCGTATGTAGTGTGTATAGTTGTATATGGTAAAATTTCACTACTTGATAATCGTATGTAGTGTGTATAGTTGTATATGGTAAAATTTCACTACTTGATAATCGTATGTAGTGTGTTCGTTGGCTAAAGGTTTCCCTCACTACTTTATTGTAATGCATGTAGTTCTTGATGGTGACATCTCATTTCACATTACTAGTGTAAAATCATATATCGAGTTTTCCGACATCTTTTCAGACGGTGCCTACTACGTTCTGTTATGAATTGTTGCATGAACACTTCTCGACGATTCACATTGAGTCGCTAGTGAATTTTCCTTTGTAGATCTCACGGTAATAATTTCATCACTTCAATAGTTTGTATCTCCATGGAGCCTTCTCGTGGTTGGCATGTCAGTTTACTTAGCAAGTGATGGCAAATCATATCATCAGACTAGCGGATAGCAATACTACAAGCTCCAGTGGCTAGTCATAAGTTGGATTTTGATAAAATTTGTTACGACTTTGCCCAAAACCAAATGTTCCTGCGCGCTTACCATCAGCATAGCCTTGCAGGAATAATGCTTCATTAGGTGTATCTGACCGCTGGGGAGTCAGTTGGTGGAAAGTAGGAAATCAAAATGCGCTGAATTTTCCTCGTGCTTTAAAATATGCTCAAAACGCTAAACATGTCAGCAGTAGTAACCGTTATTGTTTTAAAACGTCCTTGAAAGTCGTCCAATGACATTAAATATTAATGAACAAAAACCTCTAAAAAAACTGAACTAAAAACGTTTTTTTACCAAACTGTCCAACCAAGACGGAAGTATACATTCATTGCCCAGAGACCAAGTCTATGTCATGTGTCTTCCTGTCATAAGGAGAGAGTTAGGACTCCGAAATCAAAAATATTATGTATTATAATCTCACTAACTGGATAGTGTATGATGAATAGAATAGAATACTGTCTCTATAAATGAATTGATTCTCGGCCTATGGGGGGGGGGGTATCTAGGTCATTCAGAGATTCTCCTATTGTTTGCATATGAAATTCATGATTGCATTGTAGTATGGCACGTATTGTATCTATTTCTAGTGTCAAAACGACCACTTTCTCCCTGAAAATGGCGTTAACATATTGAAGGAACTACACCGTTAATCTTTCGCTATTTCCATTTTGGGGTTAGTAAAAGATTCTCATTTGGTAGTCCATAAATTCCTTTTGGAAATATATAAACAAATGTTCATATCATTGGACGTAAGATGAAATAAGATAATAAAAACTACTATCACAATTAGAGGGAATTAAGAGACCTTATCATACGCAAATGGACCATCTCTTACGTATTTGGAATATGATCAACCTGTACTAATTCTGTAAAAAACTATCCGCCCATCCCAATCCCAGATCTCGAGCCCTTTTCGCTCAAATCCCTCCGAAAACCCTCTCGTAGGAGGCTAAAGAGATATTGGCCTCCTGATCAATTTATCTAATTAATGGTCAATAAATCTATCAACAAGTGCCAATAAACTAAAGTCATTGTTACATGTTGATGTAAATAATTATTTTTTATTAATAATTAATAATTTAATAAGTAATCATTGTATTTTATTTGTTTAGATTATTTTTATTCTTTTTTTTTAATTAGAATTTTCATATTATTTTAAATTAATTTAGGTATATATTATTATGTTGTTTTTTTTTCTGTAATTTCATTTTGTGGGATAAAGAATATCTTCATCAATTATCCATATATATGTATATATATATATATATATATATATATATATATATATATATATGCATATATATTCTACTTGTATTGTAACCACTTTTTCTTTTTAACTTGAATAATTGATT
This sequence comes from Gonocerus acuteangulatus, assembly GCA_946811695.1. Lineage (NCBI taxonomy): Eukaryota > Metazoa > Arthropoda > Insecta > Hemiptera > Coreidae > Gonocerus > Gonocerus acuteangulatus. The sequence continues at coordinate 81,501,412 of OX328132.1, read as the reverse complement.
TTCATTGTATTATCTATTTCCTATAAATTTCAGTTTTGAATTTTTTAATATTGTCTGTAGCAATTACATTCAACAGATTTAAATAAAAATCAATGATCCGCGTGGTTTAATTTCATTTTAAAGAAAATTGCCTGGACTCATAAATATAAGGGCTATAGACTTAAAAAGAAACGTAAAATAAAAGAAAATTGATATATATATATATATATATATATATATATATATATATATATATATATATATATAGAAAAGCCCAAATAAATTAGAAACCATATAAGTAATATTAAAATCTAATAACACAACTCTGTAACTATTCGGGTTCACAGTTTCGAATCCGTGACCTCGGAATTGTTAGTCCTAGACGATTTCAACCTAGCCTATGACACTCTATGATACAAACATGTATGTATGATGTATGATGAACAAACATACACACAGACAGGTGGTAGACGTTTTTGACTTAGCCTACGACACTCCCCGGATCAAGATATACCTGTGTGCTAAGTTTGATCAAAATTGGTCAAACGGTTTGGATTTTTATAAGGAACAAACATACACACAGGCAGGTGGTAGATTTTTTTGACCTAGCCTACGAGACTTCCCGGATCAAGAAGTACCTGTGTGCCAAGTTTGGTCAAAATCGGTTGAACGGTGTGGATTTTTATAAGGAACAAACATACAGACAGACAGCTGGTAGAATTTTTTGACCTAGCCTACGAGACTTCCCGGTTCAAGAAGTACCTGCGTGCCAAGTTTGATGACAATCGGTCAAACGGTGTGGATTTGTACACGGAACAAACATATAGACAGACAGCTGGTAGAATTTTTTCACCTAGCCTTCTAGACTTCCCGGATCAAGAAGTACCTGCGTGCCAAGTTTGGTATCAATCGGTCAAACGGTGTGGATTTGTATGAGGAACACACCCACCAACAGACAAACAGACAGGTGATTTTTATATATATAGATATATATACATATATATATATATATATATATATATATATATATATATATATATATATATATATATATATATATATATATATATATATATATTGTTACGGTGCATCGACATCTGGGCCATTAACGCCGACTTCCAAGTGGCAGCAAGGAATTTTCTCAACGAGCCGTGAGATGAGAAAATTCTTTTCGCCGGTGGGAATCGGACCCACCATCTCCCGCTTGAGAAGGCGTTAGCCACTAGACCACGGGGAGACCCAAAATTGATATATTATGACAAACAGTAATAAAACCGAAATAATACATTTTTTTATTTTAATGGACAAAGAATAAGACTTTTTATCTATTTTATTTCAGCGAAAATAGTAATCCTCTAGATAAGCAATTTTATATTTGAATAGATATTTTAAACTTGGCGTACTAAGGATGAAAAATATTTATGTAACATATTTATTTCAATAAATTGGCAAATGTGGTAATTTGTAGTTATTGAACTTCCAGCAGACAGGAAAATTGTCAAAATGATATCATATTGCCAAAGGATTCATTGAATGTGAAAGATGAATTTTACGATGGGAGCAATATGAAGAGTACTGTTGCTTTGAGAACTCAGGGGGACGGGGAAAAATAATTTGGCCTATAAATATAGTCCTTTGTTCTGGTAGAATGTTTACTGCTGTAGATATTGCTTGCCCCAGAGAAGCATCCTATAACACGGAATGTGTCATTTAGTACTTTCTGTCGCCCCGAGGTATACCATCAACTTTTGAAGTTAAATAACGAAGCTTCTTCAACTTCTAGATAGAGAGCATTTTACTTTCCTTGAATGACTTTATCTCTATTGCTCTAAGTTTAAAAGGGCCATTGACAGCGCCGTTCCCCAAGCAAATACCAAAAAAATGGTATTTGTTTCCTTGCTGACCTTCCATAACATTTTATTTTGATGTTCTTTTTTTACATCAATCATATAAGCAAATTTGTAGCCTTGCGTTGACCAACCAAAATGGTACCCTAAGTACGCTGGTTCGATTCCCTTCTAGAGTATACAAGGATGAAAGAGATGTATATATAAATGTTTGTATGTATATATATATATATATATATATATATATATATATATATATATATATATATACGGCGTTCTCCTGTCCGTTACTCTCTCTAATCCGACGGTCTCCGAGAGAAGTGAGTTAGCTAGCCAAACATTTGTTTTGTGGTATTTCATTGAATGGTAGTCAAAGAAGGCATATATGTTTCGTTTTAGATGCAGGAAATTGTGTTGCTACTGCGATAATAAATGTTTCTACTAAGGCACCTGCGACTGGAACGCCTGATATACACGAGAAAGGATTTACATATTTTGAATTTATTTAATAATTCGGTACCTAAAATGTACTTAAATATGCAAAAATATTAACAATGTTCAATGTTCAAATAATAGAAAAAAAAATCAGTCCCGTAACAGGCCACGAGGGCCCTGAGGGGCAGATACTATAGAGGTATCTGATTCATGACCATACAGCACACAAGGGAGATCGTGTGGTCAGTACTATGCTCCGGCCGCCTGATTTTCCCCTTGGGTGCTTCGACTGCTTGAGTCATTAGCAACCAAGGTACCCATTATAAAATTAATTAAAGCCTGGGTTGGCCTAGGGACGGTCAGGGAGGCCGAATTCAACCCATGAACGAAGACACTAGAAGAAAAAATCTTTAGTGCTTGCTCGGGATTTGAACTCAGGTCCTCCAACTTATTAGTCCAGTGCTCTACCACTGAGCTAACCTCGCCCCCGTTCAACTAATAAGGTTGTTCAAATACATTAGTGACAGATTCTAACTGAATTCTCTAATCCGGCGATTTCTCTAATCCGACTGTACCCCGGTCCCGACGACGCCGGAGTGTCTACTGAATTTTTATTATTTTTAATCTATATTTTTACGATATTATTATATTCACATATACACTATTTTACAAAAAAAAATATATATATTATTTCGTTTCTATTCAACTAGAAAAAATGTCTTAACTTTTTTCTGCCCAATTGACCCCCTTCTCCCCAATACTATTTTATTATATTTATGTCCGGTACGTAGTGAAATGGTTATATTTTTCAAAAATTGTTGGCTCAGTCCAACGTCAATAGGTTTATTACTTGGAAATCCGTTAAAACCTTATTGTATTACTAAAAAATCTCAATATGGTGGTAAATGCGCTCTGTTCATAGCTTCTAAGATCCTTCATTAGGACAACTATCCTCTACCACTTCACTAATGCACTCCTTAATTTTATTTATGGCTAGAATAGCTCGCTGTCATCAAGACACTAGTAACTAGGTCAAAGGAGGTAATTATCTTCACAGTTGTGTTTCAAGACTAGTTGGAATTCCAAGTCTAAACTTACAAATCCTATATTCCTGTTCAAGTTTCTGATTTTGATTTCTTATATTTTAAAAACAGTTAATTGAAGTGGAATATCAATAACAGAAACCAATGAGAAAATCTAAGGCCAATTAGAGTAACTTGCAAAAATGATATGTATATTACAGTATGATGAACTCTTCACAAGCTTTTTACAATACAAACCTTTTTCTTCTAAATTAAATATGTTGTCTCTCTTTGGTAATTAATTTTTATTTTATTTTAGTAGCGCGTTTCTAGCCCTTATTGGTATCGTTTAATCTGTAAAAAATAATTGTTATAAACACCAAATTTTTAAGATAAGCACATTATAAAGTCGAATTATAATTTGTTTATATTTACTGCATTTGCACTCTTGTCGTGTTTCCTCACCATTGTTAAATAACAAGATAAAAATGAAGAAATATGGAAAAGAGAAGAATTTTGCCTTGCTTATTACAATGCTATATGTTCACGCTTACCTGTCATAGATGTAGGAGATGTGCAGCCATGTCAGGTGATATTTGATATTTATTAGAAAGATTCTTTTTCTTTTTAAAAATCAAAAATGACTTCCAAATAAAAGAATTTCATAAGAACATAGATCAAGAGGTGGTAATTATCTACAAAACTGTTGTGAATAAAGACCACTTGGCATTTCGTGTCTGAAATAGCTGATTCTTTTGTCTCGTTCGTTTCCGAAAACTTTCTTTCAGAAACATGATTTTATCAAATTTACTGTGAACTGGATTCCCATATGAACAAACGAATCCTGTGGAAAGTCAAAATCATTCAATGCCATTCATCAATTTCATGAGGCATTTCTAGCACTTTGGCTTATTCTAAAAAGAAACACATACTATTTAGACTGTAACATAATCATGTTGTATTCTCAAAAAAAAAAAAAAAAAAAAAAAAAAAAAAAAAAAAAAAAAAAAAAAAAAAAAAAAAAAAAAAAAAAGAAGATAAAACTACAAGAAATAGATAATATTCATATACATGAATCACTAACCATGGCATGGTATCGTAGAAAGGAGAAACAGTCTGGGCTACCTGAAAAATAAGGTACCTAATGCAGAGCAGCGAAATGTTATGCAGAATAGTAAAAACCGCGGAAGAGAGGCATTTAAGATACATAATCCCACTAGCGTATATAGAAAATAATTTCTGGAGGGGGGAGCACCTAGATATTTGGGGCTTAGGAAAAGTTTTTAAATATTTTAGTGCAAAATGGTGGGTTTTAATGTACTCTAGGCACCTAGTAGACCAGGGTAAATGTAGAAGATATTTTTCGTTGTTATAGGCTTTTTTTAAGTGAAATATTCTCAACAAAACAAAATTTCGGGGAGGGGGCTCCAGCCCCCCCCCCCTTATATACGCCATAATCCGGAGTAGAAGTAGTTGTGACATTTACTATCTAGTGACTGTCAGAGTAATCTCTAAGCAGAAAGCACTCTACGTCTAAACCAATAAGAGAAGAGCTCATGTTAAATTATTTTAAATGTAAGGGAAATATGAGTCATTCATTTGCTATTCGCATTAAGTCCATTTTTCTAAGTTTTCAGGAGAGCTGTTTCTATCATTTTATTGTTGTGAGATTATATCTTTATAAAGGTTCTGTTTGTATTAACAAAGCAACTGAATGTTTTTAATTTTTTTTAAATATCTTTTTTTAATAAAAAAAGTAGGAGAGTTTCCCCGTCGTCCTGCGGATTCTCATGCAGGAGTCGTGGCCCACCAGCAGGTTGAGTTCTTTCATCCATGGGCCCACTAAAGTATTTCCCAGCCCCACCATGGATGTTTAGGAAGCGTGGCACCCAATAGAAAAAAAAATTCTTAAAGAGAAAAAAAAAGGATCGGGCATAAATTTGGATGGTACTACCGCAATCGGAGAAAACAATGCATAAAGTTTTTTGTTTATTTTTATGGAAACGTACAAATGACGGAGTTCCTATGAGTCGGACATTTTATTAATAACTGAGACCTAAATTGTGATAATTTAGTTGTAAGCGTTTCATAAGATCTGTGCGAAGTGTCGTGTTTACTATTCCACATTAAAAGAGACTTTCTGCTGTTCTTTTGAATTTTTTTCCTCTCACATCCCTGGAGGAAACAAGCTTATGAATGGGTTGACAGAGATGTCCCTTAAGATATCCCTTGAGATATCAACATTTCATGTACAAAAAATGTTTTCAAAACGTTGTGAGATAACGCGATTCTAATGAGTTACATTATTTTTTATCGCGAATCATGGGCGTATATAAGGGGGGGCCTAGGGGGCTCCAACCCCCTCCCCCGAAATTTTGAGTTGATCGGTAAAAATGTGCTATAAACCGTTAAATATAAATTAAATAAGATCACTTACAAGGGGAGTATACAGCGATGGGGTCACCGATTTGGGCCATTTTTTTTCTGGTGATTCTACATCGAAAAATAGTCGACACGTATCCGAGCGTTCCGTCCAATGCGCCTTAGAAGCCGAGAAATAAAATAAAATAGGTTTAAAGTGGTTTATTTTTTATATTGAGTTTAGAAATTGATATCGACATGATTCTTTCACCAATTCATTTATTTTACAGAGTAGATTAAAGAAAAAATATAATCGTTAAACAATAATGTATATATCGTCAAATAAATTAAAAAATATGCTTACATTTTTAAGTAAACTAGTATTCTACGTTATTTTAAACCAAAAATAATAGCAGATTTAAACTCAGCACCCCAAGAAACCCTAATGTGGTGAATATCATTGGAAACAAAAAATAATGATTTTTCCCAGTCTAGAAGAGACTAAAAATTCGTAAGCGAAAAAGTAACTACACGTTCTGAAATTCAATATCTCCCCTCATCATTTTCTAAACTCGATATAAAAAATAAAGCACTTTAAACCTATTTTATTTTATTTCTCGGCTTCTAAGGCGCATTGGACGGAACGCTCGGATACGTGTCAACTATTTTTCGATGTAGAATCACCAGAAAAAAAATGGTCCAAATCGGTGACCCCACCGCTGTATACTCCCCTTGTTAATCCATAAAAAATATTTTATTTTATGTGTAATAACGTTTTTGTTCGTTAAAACTATTCCAAGTTCTAAATTATTAGTATTCCATTACCCGGAAATGGTCTCAGCCCCCCCCCCCCGAATTTTTCCCAACCCCTCCCGAAATTATTTCCTATATACGCCCATGTCGCGAAAAATATTTCTCATTTAAAGTCAAACCTAGATGAATTGTATAAAGGCGCGTGCTGATGACATGGATAAGTTTAAAAAATCTATAATTAGAGCAAAGGTTCTTAGGATTGTGTTAAAAAGGAAATTGTAGCCCCACCTTCCCTTCCGCCATCAATTTTCTTCCCACCATCAACCCCCATCATCCACCCCCCCCCCCCCCCGATTTCACACTTCGTTTATGTTTTTCCCTTTTTCTCTAGTCATTCCTCCTTTTTCCATCCCCAATTACTCTCCTCCACTTTATCACCACCTCCCAACACTTTAAACTTCATATACTGGTCTTTCTCAATTTATACTTTTCACGTTCTGCATTCAACGAAGCCTCATTTTCCAACAACCTAACCTTACCAGGCATTAAACTTCGATATTTTTTTTCTATGTATTCCCATTTTCTTTATCTCCTTCCATTACCCTTCACTACACTTTACCAAAGAGTTTATAACTTTTTACTCTTTATATGTGTAAAATTTCTATTGTACAATATAATTGGTAGCATATGTAATAATTGTACTGGGCGAATCGCCTTGGTTGCGGATCCTCATAATTAATAATAATAAAACTTCATATTGTTTTTTGTCTCTATTTACTACTTCCACGGTGCCCCATTTTCTCACCCCTCCAACCCACCACATTCAACACTTTGAATATTTGTTCTCCCCTTTTAGCACGGTTCCTTCTTCTCTCCATAGGGAGAAACCCGGTGTCGATCTTTCACTCTTCTTAAGGTTCAGGTTAACTTCCCTTCGTATCCATTACTAGGTAGGTCATCCGTAAGTTGTCTGAATTCGTCTCATAGGAGCGACATGTTGTTCCACAGGGTTATAGCTCTGTGTGGCAGTATTTATATCACTCTCATTTTTTGTGCCGTGTTGTGGTGAGATTCACTGGGACATATCTTCTTGTGGCTGTGGGTCTCCTGTAGACAGTATGTTCCTATAATCGAAGAAAATGTCTCTCATTAACATACTGTGATAGGATTTTCGTATATTTTTTTAAATATCTCTTAAAAGGTCGGGAAATCGTGTTAAACGGACAGAAATCATTCCACTGCTAAATAAATGGCCCACAAAAACTTATCTGAAGTCATTTTCGGCGGGAAGGCCACATTCGGAGAAATAAGTGCTTAAAACGTTTAAGTTGTTGGTTTCGTTTATTCGACCGGTTCTCTTTGTCTGTTTCCCTTAGTTTTTTATTGCTTGTTTTTTTGTTTTGTTTTTTGTAATTGCTTATATTAGTAAAATGTATTTCCCACAGTAAAACAGGATACTTAAAATGAGAAACGATTCATTCTTTTTTTGAAATAGACATTTCCGAAAGAATATCGAAGATGCCGTGTAAGCATTTTCTGCAACTGTACTGCTGTCGGTTTTCTTCTTTTGAACTTCTTTTTTATCCTATTTCTTCCTGTTCTCCTTTCCCTCCTCCACCCTTATCACATTCACCTAAAACTTAAATCCTCACATACTTTTCTGTCTCTATTTATTTTTCCCTTATTCCGTTTTCCAGGAAGCCTTATTTCCTCTGATGCCTTTATTTATTTTTTCACTCTTGCTCATGAGGGGTTGCTATCGTATGGACTGAGTCTTTTCATAACGTTTTATTCAGTTTCAAACCATGATTACAAAACTAGGTGTAATTCATATATCAAAACGTTACGACTCAATTAAAAACTACTTTCTGAGGATCATTATACTAGAGATGACCAATGCCCAAAATAGCAATGAAGAATCTTAAAGTTTATAAATTCAAATTTCACTTTTAATCAATATTTGCAATGGAAGTCATGATCATTTCGATTTTTTCATATTTTCCTTTTTCTGGTTTTAAATAATTTCAATAAAAATTGAAACTAATGACATAAGTTTATTCAAGCATAAGTACAAATTTCACGTCGGCACATCCTGATCAGACCTTTGGCCTTCAAAAACAATGACAGTGTAATTTTGTCCGCTTCCGCAGCTTCCCCAGGCTGCGTTTTATTTACAGCTAGATATTTTTTTCAAATCGGAAATTAATGAATTTGAATTTAAAGTCAATCACATTTTTTTCATCGGACTAGATCTTAGCGTGCTTCCGTGTAATGCATAGCCGTACAGTGACTTGGAGAGCTTAGAATATAAACTTAATATTTCGCATTCAATGGAACTGATCACCACTTCCGAAAATTCCAGCACCCTTTTCTACGAAGTGGTTCTATATAAATTTGACCCAAATCCTTTCTTGGGAAATCTATAACACAATTGGCCTTCAGCTCAAGGAAATTTCGCAAAAAAATAGTTTTTCTATTACGGCGCATCTGCCTCTAGGCCATTATCGCCGGGTCATCTACACGTTGCCACCATTTATAAAAACCCATGGCAAGCCCATCGCAAAAGAAAAGTCAACCTGCCATAGGCGAGAATTGAACCCATATACCGCTTGAGAATGTAGTGTACTTGACTACTAGTCCTTGGGAGGGAGGCATAAATCCGAATTTGTCCTCTTTCCTTCATGAGCTGCGAAGATTAATTTTATCAGTAATTGTGACTCTTGGCCACTTGGAACAATTAATGTGCTGTTCACTCGGTCGAAATAGAGAAATATTTGTAAGAGAAATTCATATAAAATTCCCTCAATCACTCAATCCCTCAGTAAGCCTTCAAGCACATTGAGCAAGCCGATTTATCTTGTTTTGTGACACACAATAACTCTCCTCGGCTACCCAGTAGGCGATTCTTGACTAAAAATGATATATGACGCAAACATGCCTACGCACATCAACTTCATAGTAATCAGTCAATTTTGTCAATCACAAATTGCTTCGTTTTAGCTGCACCCTTAATTTTAATATCAGGCTTTACTGAAATATTCCAAATGAACATCAATAGACGAATGATCATTTCTAATAATGGGTCTTTGATTGTGGAAATTGTTAGTTCTTATTGATAACGATTCAGCTTTAATCTCAAGCCTTCATTAGAGCTATAAAGAAGAGAAGAAGAACGATTGGAAGAGGTCGTTGAGCGTGGAGACTGTATGGAAGTTGTGTTCTGATTTAAAACGAATCAGCTTTAATCTCAAGCCTTCATTAGTGCTATGAAGAAGAGGAGAAGAACATTTGGAAGATGCCGTTAATCGTTTATACAGTGTGGAAGATGTTATTTCTTATTGATAACGATTCAGCTTTCATCTCAAACCTTCATTAGAGCTATGAAGAAGAGAAGAAGAACATTCAGAAGTGGTCTTTGATCGTGGATGCGGTGTGGAAGTTGTTAGTTCTTATTGATAACGATAAGGCTTTAATCTCAAGCCTTGATTAGAGCTATGAAGAAGAGAAGAAGAGCATTTAGAAACGGTCTTTGATTGTGGATGCGGTGTGGAAGTTGGTAGTTCTTATTGAAAACGATTCAGCTTTCATCTCAAACCTTCATTAGAGCTATGAAGAAGAGAAGAAGAACATTCAGAAGTGGTCTTTGATCGTGAATGCGGTGTGGAAGTTGGTAGTTCTTATTGATAACGATTCAGCTTTAATCTCAAGCCTTCATTAGAGCTATGAACAAGAGCAGAAGAGCATTTAGAAACAGTCTTTGATTGTGGATGCGGTGTGGAAGTTGGTAGTTCTTATTGATAACGATTCAGCTTTAATCTCAAGCCTTGATTAGAACTATGGAGAAGAGAAGAAGAACATTTGGAAGAGGTCGTTAATCGTGGATACAGTGTGGAAGTTGTTATTTCTTATTGATAACGAATCAGCTTTAACCTCAAGCCTAATCTCAAGAAGAACCATTTCGAAGTTGTTGTCCCCATAGTTGATGTTATGCCCGTGTGCCTACTATTTCTACACTGAACAACACACGGTGGAATGTTCCTTCCGGTTTGAGAATTCAGTTAATCAATTCTCTTCAGAGCAATACATAAAAACTGGCATTCATTAATTAAATTATGTATTTACTTATATTATATATATTCTTTATCACAGACTGTTCCATTTGAGTAAAACTAATTGTACCTTCATGAAGAAGAAAGAAAACATTCTAAACGAGGTCAAAATTATTGGCAGGACAACAAATATCGAAAAGTAATAACTTAATAAATCGTTTGGTTTAATAAACACAAAGCATAGGATTCCCTTAAGCTTAACAATTAATTATCAATCACATATTCTGCTTCCAAATATTTAAAACCATTAACTCTATAATCACAGTGTCTATTGCTTCAATGAACAGATATTAAGAACAGTATGTTATAGCAAAAAAGATATTTCGAGGGCAGTAACAGCGTTCAACTTGGCCAGTCCAAAACACCAATAAATCCAGCGGTGATTTTACGCCAGGCACATAACCTTCCTGAAATATTGCCCATTTTGTGAGCCATATTGAAGCTAGCAATACTTTTCCAGCCTACAAAATCCACCTAGCACCTGGTAAATTCACTTTACAGTTTCAGCGCCAGCAAATAATCCTGAATAGGCTTTAATAAGAAGAAGGTAAATCCACCTGATTAAACATACTACATCCATTTAAATAAAATCTTTGTTTACGTATTATGCGTAATTTATGACCGAAAAAAGAGCTTGAGTTAAAAAAACAGATAAGATTGCAGCTAATAAACGTGTTTATTTTCAACTAGACATACAACATTCATCGTATTTTGATTTAAATCTAAATGACCCTTATATACAAAAAACGACTATTCAATAAAGTTTTCATATATTTTATTTACACATAATTTTTTTTAAATAGATTAGATTAGATTAAATAAGTCTTGGCACAATAGGTCTTGCAGGCCTCAGTGCGGTTCCTCGGTTATCCTGGCACCTGTTATCTAATCTAATCTTTTTAAAATAAATATAGTTTAATTACAGAATAAATATATTTTTTTTTACAGTCTACAATCAATTTTATTATAGAATTTGATACTAGTAGCTTGCCAACACCTCTGGCATCCCCAGTTCTCAGCCGAATACCTTCCTTCTTAGGAAGGATTCCTAGGATGTCCGTACACGGTGAGGAATATCTCAAGATGTGGATTGGGCAGTCCCAGATAATTTTTATATATATAAACAACATTATGATAAGTAGTTATATGGTTCTTCAGTACTTAGTAGTGAACAATTTTCTTTGGATAACCTCTTAAAGCCCACTCGTCATAGATTTCGATAAATTAGATGTCTTTTGGGGGCTTATATTGATCCAAATCTCCAATATATTTTTTTTAACTCTTCTATGTTATTAAATCTATATTTGATTACCTAATACTACACATGATTACCTAATGGAGAAAAAAGACAAACCGATATGCAGAGTTTGTAACATACCATTGACCATTAAACACATACTCACTGAATGTAAAAGACGCGACAAATTTAACATTCCACACGACCTACAAGAACTTCTTACAGAGGGTAGTCCATACATACATTCTATACTCCAATATTTAAAACACATAAACTTGTATCACAGAATCTGAAGAAACAAAAGATTTTTTTTTTCTTTTCTATTGTGTAATTATTATTTTTTTTTTTATTTTCTATTATGTAATTATTACTCAATTTTACTTGGTCATTAATGGAAAGCCACAACATGTAGCACCCATCATGACCTAATAAAAAATTGTTGTTAGTTTTAGTGATAAGTTATGTAAATATATTAACTATATTTCAAAAAGCAAGGCTCTAAATAATGTTTAGCACATAATTCTTAACACAAACCTCCTAACTTTTGTCGTATGCTCTTTTCAAACTTTTGTTGTATTTAGTACTATAAGTTACTGATAATTGTTAACATATAAATTTGTATTTTTTACTGAATCTTAAAAAAAAAGAGCAAGTCGCCGTCGTTGCGAAGCTCGTAAAATAAATAAAAAAAATCTATATTTTTGAACTTCTTTCTCAACAAGTGATCATAAATTGTTTACAGAATTGAGGTCAGGAGACAGGAGGAGGTGTTTCCAAACCATTTCCGCCATTTGAAAATAGCCATAACCGAGTTCGTTCTCCTTTATATTTCGGATCAATGTCCTGATAGAATTTGTATTTATTAAACATTTCCATTTAACAGGCACTCCCTCTCAAATTGCGTTTTAGAATATTTGCATATATATTATTGTTTATGATTCTACCAATGAAGACTAAATTCCCCTCTCCCTTGGAGCTCACCAACCCCAGACCATCACAGACCCTCCCCGTTTTTGAATGTGCCCCGTGTTTCTGTGTCACACCCTGACTATCCTATCAGTGCCGGTTCTGTTGAACGTTCTTTCGTCTGTAAATATAACAGTATCCCAGCAGGTGTCAGACTTTTTCTTATTAGCTAAACTTATAATTATTTTTTTACATAGGTCTCCGAAGGACCCTTCTTACTGTTTCAGTTTCTTGTTGTTGCTTCGTTGCGACGGTAGGAACATTTATAAAGGAATCCTGCTGCACTTTTCGGAAAATGCTTCTTTCATGTGTCTCCAACAAGGGTTTCGACGGCTCGTTTTCTGTATACTTTTTAATGTATTTTATTATATCCGATACAATTGAAATAGGCTTACTGGGCTTGTGAAACTTGCAGATTTGGGGACGTTACGGCTAGAACTGCCTATTTCCTACATAGTAAGAACGAAGTTGATGTGATGACGTCCACACGAGGACTTAGAATCAAGAAAAACCTATATTTCCGATTACTTTTGAGACCAGCGAATTTCATCCATTCTTATTTCTCTTTTTGTTACGAGTAAATAATATTGCTCGAATTTCAGCTCATTTTGATCTTTTGGAATGTTGCTTTGTGGGCCTATTAAAAAAGAGTTTTGATAACTTATTACAAACTTAATTGCAAAATTTCATTTTTCCGATTGCTTTTGGGAGAGTAATACTATATATTAAAATATGAGAATGTACGGACAAACGTATTGTTTAGCAGAATCTCCTCGTGGGTAGCGCCTTGGATTCTCATGCGGGAGATGTGGGTTCGAGTCCCACCTGACGTAGGTTGAGTTTCTTCATATAAAGGCCGGTTGAAAGAATTCCCTGCTGGATCTTGGATGTGGTCCAGCCGGGAAGCAACCTAAAGATATATATATATATATATATATATATATATATATATATATATATATATATATATATATATATAGAAGAAGAAACACTTTGTGAAGCTTTCACATTACATAGAGGTGGTTATGTCTTTAAATAAAAATTTATTCTTAATACATAGGGTGTCCCCCATTGAGATGTCATAGCTTTAGGGGTTTATTCTGCATATCATTTGTAGTTTAGCGGCGCAAAAATGAGCGTTCTATCTGAAAATGTAGAGGATCTACTCAAACTTTTGTCTTTTTAGAAAACTACTGGTTTTTTTAAAGAAAAACTGAGATTTAAGAATTTACGATCAATGTATCGTAAATAAAGACCACATTTTTAGAATCTACATTACATTTCCAATAAGAAATCCCCGTTATTGAAATATTACCATGTAAATTAAGAGCTATATTAAAAGCCATATATGTTAAAATGTTTAATATTAGTTTTTTATTTAATTATTAAATATTTCCTTAATTGACTATTTTTAGACTTAGAGCTTTGCCTCCGCCTCAAAAGTTGCATTATTTAATAAGCTTCGAAATGGTACCTCGAAGTTTTAGAAAAAAAATCTATTTCAATCTATTTTTTTTTTTATTTCTAAGTCAAAACCAATAATTGTGCTTTAGCGCGAAGGAGACATTCTGAACAATTCTTTAATTTCACACGATGTTGGTGATGTCCCATCCATCTCAAAATACATGGCGTGTATAACGAAATCCCATCTACCAAATATTAACTCACTCTGGTTTCAAATGGATGGTTGTCTAGCTGATAATGGACGAGTATATATATATATATATATATATATATATATATATATATATATATATATATATATATGTATATATATATATATATATATATGTATATATATATGAAATTAAATATTAAATATAATAGCAACAACCCCCGTTGGAAGAAATTTGCATTCCAACAGCCACCCACGACGTTTTAAGGAAATACATGTTTGTAAATTATATTTTTTTGTTTTTTAAAGTAGTAAGTACGTTATGATATTTATACGACGGATATAACACTGTAAGATCACGAATGTGAGGTGTAGAGAAGGAATGAATTCAGGAAATGAGGTGAACTGGGAGGAAGCATTTTGCGGGAAATGTGTAAAACGAAGCGGGAAATGTAGTATAATAAGGAGGTGGAGAAGGGGAAGGAAAAGCGGATCCTGAGGGAAGCTGGGAAAGAAAGAGCCTAGGACCGAAGAAAAATGGATGCTTTTTTTTTCTGTAAGGCTTGGAATGATTTTCCAGAAGTAACGCAGGTGAAAAGTGGGCTTGCTGCCACAAATGCCAACTCCAGCGGCATTTTTCTTCCGCAATATACCCTGGGATGGCTCATACTCTGGTCAATTTGACCAAATGATTCATGAATCTTAGAGTCTCTCCTCTTGGAAGGTTCGTCATTAGAACGTGTTTCGACCTTGTGTGGTCGAAATCTAAGTAATTTTCTCCAGTTTATGGAACTAACGGAAACTCTCTTTTCTCACGGTCAATAGTCTGCAGGCGAACAAAAAACTAAAATTAATTTGAAAGAAGGAGGTAAAATCCAGTAAAGAACGTAGGATTTTTAAGAAATATTAATTTTTCCGAAAGTGGTGAACAATTCTTCATTTTCAATTATAACATCCGTAAATCGTAATAATTCTAATAATAATAATAATAATAATTCAAGGGGTCTCCCGTGGTCTAGTGGCTAGCGCGCTAGATTCATAAGCGGGAGATGGTGGGTTCGATCCCCACCGGCGCACACTGGGCAAAATGAATGTTTTACGCCGACAAAAGTCGAAAATGTGATGTCGTCGTAGAAAGTCAATTCACGCGTCAAAACGTGCTCAAGTCTTCTATTCATTAAAAACCGAACATTTTTTTTTATCTATTTTAACCTAAACCTGTTTAAAACAATAAGGAAGGCAACCATTGCTAGTCTCTTCCACTTCCTCGGTTTAGTCTTGTTCCAACTATGGTCCTTTTAAGTTGTGTTTTAAAAATTGTGTGCAAATTTTAAAAATTCTTTTCACAATGGATTTATTACCTAGTGGTGTGTTCTTTATAAATATATAATATATATCTAATAACAGAAAGGCATATCGAAGAAAAAAAAATTAATGAAATTATTACTAGATTGTTCATATTTTGTTGATTACTCAAGTTTGAGTAAGGTTTTAAAAAAAGTTCCACAAAGTTCCACTTCCAAATGTTTTTTTTTCGATAAGCCTTAAGCTTCTACTTTACTGTCTTGAGACTTTCAGCTCCCCCTTCTTCCCCCTTTTAATGCAAATTTAAATTTAGTTTAGGCAGTCAGATAGAAGCTGAAGAATCCGCAGCGCACAGTGGGCGAAAATCACATTTTAGGTAGACAAAATTCAAAAAAAATGTTTACAAATCACTTACTAAATACTGTCTAGTATTAGTAGGATTAATAGGATTTAGGAAGGTAAAATGTAAATATTTACTTTCTTGGATCATGAACGGGTGCTGAAGGGAATATTAATCGGACTCTAAGAAGGAACATTTTTCCCAGTGTTTATTGCAGTTTTGTTCTTATAATTACTTTTCCATTTTTTGAGCAGAAACTATATATGATCATTTAAATTTCATGTTACCGATGTATATGTAATTAGCCTATTGAAGTGTAGTTTACCACATGATCCACTTTAAGAACTTCCATTAGAAAATGAGGCAGACGATACTGACTCGTCAAAAGAAAATGCTGAAGGATGTAGCAGTATAGAATCAGACGATAATTGATGGATAATTCGTTTTTAGTGGATAATATAATTGTATATATTTTGTTATTATTAAAAAAAAAACAAAAAACAAGTCTGTACAATTACTTTTTCCTTCAAGTTGTTAGTTTATTTTTGTTATTTATTTTCGAATTATAGCGTATGTATTATTTTTTATGAATATATGTATTATGTTTATGTAAATAATAGATGTGAAAAGGTACTACTTAAATATTCCATAGATTTACAAAATGTTTTCCCAATTTTTATCTATTATGTCAAAGAATTTGTGTGTCTAAAACATTTGTTTGTTGGATATACTAAAAACTATGGGTCAACGATTTTTTTAAATATTTTTCCCTATCTCAGTGACATCAAAAATATTGAAAAACACAAAAAAAATAATTGTGTCGCCCTAAAAGTGGATTTTTGCCCAGTGAGAGAAAATCTCATCTCAGGGCTCGCTGAGAAAATTCCTGGCTGCACCCTGGACGTCGGCGCTAATGGTCAAGATTTATGTCGATGCGCCGTAAAAAAAAATAAAAAAAAATCAATGAATGAAACAATCATTAGGAAAAATCATGTTAAAATTAGAGATCGCACCCTCCATAATAACCTAAATAATCCTTTTGTCCACGATATAATCCATAGCCACTACTCATCTTTCCATAGTAAATTAATCGATCATCCTAATCCTATAGCCTAATCCTTATCCAACACCAATCATCCTTCCTCTCCACCAAGACGTCTTAATAAAAAGTGGCCCCGGGATCTACTAAGGTAGTGTAGTGTCGTGGAGTGAAAAAAAAAAATCAGTGAAATTATAATAAGTGAGAGTGATATCGATGGATATTTTCACTCCTCAGGATATCACTGCCCACGTCTCATTCGCCTCCGATCCTCCCTGCTAGTCCCAGGGTGTGGTTGGATGGCGCAAGGTAACTTCAGGTCACCCTAGAATCCTTCCTAACAAGGAAGGTATTCGGCTGACAACTATATATATATATATATATATATATATATATATATATATATATATATATATATATATCTATCTATGTATGTATGTATATTTGCATTAAATAGGCCTCATTGAATCAATATATGTACTTATCAAAGAACCTGAATGGTCATTTATTATACAGCTATTTGGCAAATATTTAAGAAAATTCAATATTTTTCATTTGATTATTTAGATTGAGAGATATTTAACCAAATAAAATCTTCTTTTTTTAAAAAAAACACTCCTAGCCAAGGCCCATCAATCAAGTTTTAAGGGCTAATACCTCCTTTGCAACTTTTTTTTTTACCATTTTATATATATATATATATATATATATATATATATATATATGTATATATATATATATATATATATATATATATATATATATATATATATATCAGATTAGTTTGGAGACTATGGGTTTACATATCATCCCTTATCTATAATGGAAAATAGAACCTCTCTGTTTACAAATTCTCCACTTTCCTCCCCCAAAATAATCAGCTGTATTGGAAAATAAAGAAAATTCGCTTGCCTCATGGTTTATTGATTGCTGTAAGTAAATGCTGTGCCGCAAAAACTGCTTCGTCTGCACAGGGTTAGTTAATTACTTAAAATACAGGAATGCAGAAAGTTAATTAACACCAAGCATATTTAATCCCTCAATCGGGTAACATGTGCTTCAATTAATAGAACCTAACGATTTTACTCAAAATTATTACAGAATATTTATTTATATCAGCAACGAAGACGATTCGCCCAGTAAAGTTATTTCATATATACTTCCAAATATACAGTTCTACAGTTAATTATACGCCCAATTATACAATATTGTATAATAGTGTCAATTATATTATTTAGTACACGGATTGTTAAGTTTTCAAACTTTTCATAATAAACGAAATTTATAGAATTTGTTTGCGTGCTTATACTACGGCGGGTGCGGTACTGGGTGTGTGCGGTACTGGTGCATATTTGCCGCTGAGAGACTGAAGGCTTGTATTTATTTATTAAGAGTTTCGCAACTTTTGGCGATTTACTTTATATCAATAAATCATGATATTATAAAATTACTTTTACACATTGTGTTTATAGATATATTATTATTAAGTAATGTATTAATACATTCTTACATATATATGTATATACATGCTTACGAGAAGATACATTAGCTCACCAAAGAAGAGAGAAACGCTAAAACTAATGACTTAAGATCATTAAACTGGTATTAATGTTTTACTTTTCTGGATGAGAGCTCTTGATCAAATGCACCCTATAACCGTGAAAGCGTTTGAGTCTTCCAAATGTGCACCGTGCATTTAGACACACACACCAAGAGGAGAATTAGAATGGGTAAAAAGGATACGCTTCAAAGGGAACCTTGAAGGAACCGTGAGGGAATGGTGGGAATGAGCGATTATCCGAAAGTGTGTGATTGATGGAACAGTTAAATGATATGGGATTGAGTTAGCAAAAAAGGGAGGCATTGAATCAGAGAATCAAATGAATGAATGATGAATCGCTGATGAAAAATATTCATTCTTTGAACATTTTAGTAACTTTCCTAGATTTTTTCGTCCCGGCTCCATTCCCCTCAGGAGGAGGCCTTATATATGTGCTTGTGTATATGTATATATATATATATATATATATATATATATATATATATATATATATACATATATATACAGGGTGGCTCGTAAATGTCTGGCCATATTGTGGGAGGTAATAGAGGACCCTTAGGGTAACAAAAAAACCTCCGTCCCAGATGGTTCTATTACAAAGGAAGAGAAACCAATCGAAAACTGAGTAAATTTACTATAAGACTAGTTGGGAGTAAACGTAAAAATGAAGGAATTTAATTATGTCTATCTTACCAAAGTAAGCTATTCTAAATTTCCTGACATTTCCTTGATATTTCTTACCAGCCTTACTCTTCAATGGGCAGGATCTAAGATTTCCGGGTTTCTGAAAAACTTCCTCATTTAACCAGCTTCATGTATCACAACTCTGTGTTATTGAAGGATGTGAATGATTTAGAAACAAAAGTTTAAAAAAAAAATAAAAATAAAAATGGATCTGTGAAAAGAAAATTAAATTTTTTTCTTCAGTTTATTCAAAAAGCTTAAAAGAAATATTATTTTTTATTAAAATTTATTAATTACAGTAACTAATACTGGGGCCAGGAGGTGACCTTTAATGAACCCCAACCCCACATTAACCTAAAAAATTATTAGTTTTATCTTGATAACGCATTTGAACACATTTTTACAGGTAAATGCTTTACTTTGAATTGATACTGATGGCCACGCTTGTGAACCGTCCCTGGGATTCTCGTGAGCCCATGTGTGTTTGTTGTGTTAATTAAATATCCCATCCCTAATAAATAAGATGTAGATAGTGCTGTCAAAATGTGTTCAAATGCGTTATCTTATAGTTGCGTTTATAGTTACTCTGTAAAACTATATCAGATTTAAAGTTCTATCACTATTTATGTAAAATTATATTATCATCAATCATCTATCGATATAAAGTTTTAATAGATGTAAAGCACTTATCGCCAAAGCTGCGGAGATCAAGAAATAAATAAAAATATTACAAGTTTTAATGACCTGGACTGAATGTTCCACTTAACCCAAGTTGTGGCAAGGCAAGGGCAGCAGACAAACCCATCACTATATTTCAAAGAAAATCTTCAAGCAATTCATCATATCCCCACCGTAAAGCGGTTGGAGCTCCGTGTGTGGGTGTACAAACCTGCACTTCCTTCCTCCCCATTAATTAATGAGCTTCTTCAACTTTTGTTGCAACTGTTTTCGAGATTTATGGGTTATGAAACGTTATAATGCAAATAATAAGCGTTCAATAGCAGTTCCCTATTGCGCTATCATAAACGGCTTTCCCTCTCTATAGGACGGAGGAAATTTCCTAAAATATGAAACCACTGAGGAGATAAGTTTCCCGTGCAGCTAATTCCTAAATAAAAATCTTCTTCTCTATGACTGACTAAAACTATACATCCTGTAGGTCCAGAGCTAGAACTGGGTTGAGAGAGAGGCTCGAGCTCTCTGAGGATTAGGATAGAACCTTTCCTGTCACCCTTGGATAACAAAGCGGAGCATCTCTTTGAACCCAAAACTTTTATTTTCCAGCCCCTTTTCCCTCTTTCTTATGTGGTTTCTACCCCTGTATGAAAAACTTCCCTAATGAAAGGTTTTTCAGAAAGAAATACGGCGTCATTTATAAACGATAAAAAAATGTTTTGTAAATTGGTTCAAAATCAAATTTTCTTGTCTTGATTTTTATGAAACCTCTTTATGAGCTAATATGATTTATTTTGTTTATTAAGTTATTTGACTTTTAGTTTAAGGTTAGAATTATTATTTTAAGCAAGACATGGGCCCTCTCTTAAAGTTAAATTAAATAATATTTCTTTGAGCAAACAGAATATTATCACTATTATCATTTTGGTTATTATTTAGTAAAACTCTAAATCTATGAAATTAATGCATTTTTTTAAAAAACTATTTACGGCACTCAAGCCCAGTAAATGGGCTCCATGTAACCAGTGCCATACGTTTTTCTAATTTCTAATATAATTATGTATTATTAACAATTTATTTTAAGGGCTTCGTATCTTAAAATTAAATAAAATGATTGAATACTGTGATATGAAAAAAAAATGGTTTTTTTTTTTAATTAGCTCGAGGTATTCCTGACAAAAATACGGCATTTGAGTTCTTACAAGAAAATCGAATATTACATAGAACAAGAGTATGTTCGAATGGTCATGAAATTAAATTATCTTGTTCAGAAAAAAATGAAAGATGGGCATGTTATAAGAGAAACTGTAGACATCTAGCTTACAGATGCTGAAAGAAAAGGAACATTATTAGAAATTAGTGAGATTTCATTAATATCCTTTATTTACATTTTGTACAGTTGGAATAATGGAGACACAACTTCAAAATTCTGTATGAATGAATTTGAAATGGGCACAAATACAACCACAGACTGGAAAAAACATTATAATAGAAATTTGTGGGGATTCTATAATTAAAAACCTATACTTTTATAGGTGGTGATG
The DNA here is from genome assembly GCA_946811695.1 of Gonocerus acuteangulatus. Taxonomy (NCBI): domain Eukaryota; kingdom Metazoa; phylum Arthropoda; class Insecta; order Hemiptera; family Coreidae; genus Gonocerus; species Gonocerus acuteangulatus. Next base: position 81,479,940 of record OX328132.1, on the reverse strand, counting down.
GACTAACAATGGAAATACATGAAATTTTGTTCTCTAAAATGATATAATGATATTCCTTGCTGAAATATATTCTTCTTATTTTCATTTAGGTCATTTTTACAAACACGGGTTATCTAAGGGTTAGTTAGAAATCATATGATATAAATATAGTAATCAAAAGCAGTATTTAAAATCACTGCAATCACTACTAAAAGTAACTGGATGTGGTCTTCACAAAAAGACCTCAAATGAGTTTAACTTTAGCTTCTAAGAGAATATTTACTGTATAAAAATCTATAATATTAAGAAAAACTTTTATTTTTCAAGCTTGTTAAATATCTTCTTAGAAGCTTTTGTTTTACTTTCTTAACAATATGATTGAAATGTTTTGATTATAATGGCAGAAGGTTCATAAGAAACCTTTTTTTTAACTTACTAAGCACATAAACTATACTGCTCACAAATTGAAGTTAACAACAAAAAAAAAGATAAGTAACACTGTTTATTAACCATACTCCTGGTTGCTTTCATTTCTTTGTGCGTATAATTTCTTACGTATCCGTTGGAATTTGTTTAACAAAAAAACAATACACCAAACAAAATTTGAAAAATATGTATTTTTTAATTAAACAACTGTAAAAAATAACCATTTAAATTTTATATATTCTTTTTTTATTTCACTTAAACCTCCTTCAATAGGAAATTGAATCTCCTTTTCAGACCAGTCTTCAATTAAGGAAAAAATGTTTACAAAACATTCGTGGAAACAAACAAACATGATTTTGTTGGAAACTTTCAGCCTCGCAGTTGAGATTTTTTTTTTGGTTTTGTTTTTATCTCTTTAACATCTTGGAAGTGTTTAAAACATTTTATTTAAAATTGGAAAAAAATCAATCAAGTAAGTAAAATTATAAATTATTTGAATTTACCTAAGTAGGCCAATTAAATTTGTAGGCAGTTTACTTGACTAAAATTGCCTAGTCAGCTGGTGCTATTCTACGGGCAGTAAAACTACTTATCCTTTGGATACATGACGACTGTGATCCGTCGTGTACTTTTTCTGTGCCTGTCAAGGATGACCAGTCCTTATTCAAATTTTGGCAATATTTAACGTGTGCGATCTTGTTATCACCAGTGGTTGTGCGATTTCAATTGGTAATTCAAAGAAACAAACGTAAAAATAAACAAACAGAAAATTTTTTTTTTTGCATATTTATAAATACAAATCATTTTCCATACTTTTCCTTCCCTATTTGCCTCGTTAGAAAAAAGAGGAACCTTATAAATAACTCATAACCTGCATTTACAAATTGACGTTAAAATTTATATAAAAATAAATAAAAAGTGTAAAAAGCGCCCTGATATTCTGCGAACCGCTTCACCCGGTTCTTGGTAGTTCTAGAGTAAAACCTGTCAGTAATGTGTCCAAAACATCGAACCATATCAGGGCGTTGGATAGCTTTACTCAGCCGAGATAATCCCGTTCTGCGGTAGACTACCGTCCACGGACCAAAATAATACCTCCAACCAAGAAAAATTCTAGTCTGCCATATTCATTACCAAAAAAATTGAGCATCTAGTTTCACATCCTAAACGTCGGAAAGTAAACTTCAGCTGCAAGGGCCACGGAAAGATGAAAATCCGTTTTATTGCTGAGCATCAGCTCGATAGAGCCCAAAATTAAAATCGAAGAATTCCGTTATTTAACCTACTGCCGAGGGCGTGGCCGCACTGCATGCGGCAACCTTGGATATTTTTGAACGAATTTTCGGTTGCTTGTATAAGAGCCTTCCGAGCAGAATTCGTTCATAATGGTGCCTAAATCTTATTTTTCTTCACGATTTCATAAAAGTTGGTGTTTAACGTTTTTACAAAATATTAAGTACACTTATTCGAAGCTTTCCATATGTCACCAGGGATATGAAGTTATGGAAACGCGCTAAGATTATGCAGTTCCAGCGAGTCATAGTTTTTATTATTGACGTTCAATCCCATTTAAGTGAGAATGGTATTATTAAATTTCGCAAAAACAATATAACAAAAAATGTAACATCTTAAATTAAAAAAGTCCGTCACGCAGGAGCTGCATAACTAAGCACTTTCCTCCGAATTTGGGTAGTGTAGACTGCTTTCCAGAACAATTTGCTTAAAATATCCTACATAAATAAAATAAAAACGTGAATAGTTCTCATTTTGTAATGAGTAACTGATCAATTATTAATTTGCATCCAGAGTTATGTTTACACATGGTACCTACTACACTACGTAATAAATACAAAAATCCTCATATTATCGTATTTTGATCTAACGCAGGAACAGGATACAGTCACTCTAGTGGTAGAAAGCGCTCCTTGCGGCGGCTTTGTGAACCTACGTCTGCCGGCTTTTCTATTCAAATATATTACAAATTAAACCCCCGCTTTCCGATTGACCGATTCAGCTCATTTTTACAACACTTCTTTCTCATGAGTTACCCACGACGTATCGCATACAATACAGCAGAAATTACGACCGGTATGAGTATATTAGGAATTTGGGTCCGGAGTAAACCCCCCCTTCTAATGAACCGATTTAGTTTATTTTTACAACACATATTTACCTGTAGATTACCACTACGAATACCGAGTTTCGTCGAAATATACCAAAAATCACGGCTGGTAGTGGCGAATTGGTATTGTGGGTCCGGAGTAAACCCCCCCTCCTAATGAACCGATTTCGTTTATTTTTACAACACATATTTACCTGTGGATTAGCACTACGAATACCGAGTTTCGTCGAAATATACCAAAAATCACGGCTGGTAGTGGCGAATTGGTATTGTAGGTCCGGAGTAAACCCCCCCCCCCTTCTAATGAACCGATATAGTTCATTTTTATATCTCACTTTTCTCTCTATATTACCACTACGAATACCAAGTTTCGTTGAAATATAACAAATATTACGGCTGACATAGTCAAATAAGTGTTTTGGGTTCGGGGTAAACCCCCCCCCCCCCTTCCGGTGGACCGACTTTGGTGGTTAACGAACTCGTTCAATCGTTTGCTAATTGAATGCTATATACCAAGTTTCGTGACGTAAAAACAAAAACTCTGGCCGCTATCGTGTTAACAGACACACATATATATATATATATATATATATATATATATATATATATATATATATAGATATATATAAATTTTAACGGGGGTCATTTTCGGTGTCTACTAGGTAGGATCGATAAGGATTTGAAGAAATTTTTCAAAAATTCCGTCATGAGTCCAACCTCAATAGCTACTTTCCTTCGGAGGAAAGTGCTAATTGAAACATGAATACAAAAAATTAGAAATTCTAAGAAGAGAAAAATCCTTAAGGGGCAATTAAAGCATTTTCCTGCAATATGTCAAGCATGAATTCTGTTTCAATCGGTTTACCATTCATGAACACTTGATGAATCATTTTCAGCATTTAACAGCTTATTAACCTACGGTCGTGAATCGCGACATATTTGAAATTCATCCAAACATATTACATTTAATAACTATAACCTAAAGTCCGAGTAGTTTAACGGATAAATCTTCATTAGATTGCATTCCTAGGTGAATTGCTAAGCAGTGGAATCTCTCATCGGAATGATGTAATAGGAATAGAGGTGGATCGTTGCCACCAACATCCGACAGCCATTAGACATTATCCAACCCTCCATCAAACTCCAATAAAGTATGCATTTCATTTCATTTTAATTATTAATTTTCATGACGAAAGTAATACTTTATATTTAAACTAGCTGATCCAGCCACTCTTTGCTGCGGCTCAGTAGTTGTAATGTATTAAATAAATTTGTTACTCATAATTTCGATACAATCAAATTATTGTAAGGTCCCGTATTCCTTGGACTTAGAGTACCTGAATAAAGGTGAGAGAAAAAGATGGATGTACAACATTGGAGATCCCTAAGAGCTGCGCCTGGGTCATTTACAAGACACGTGACAGACGCGTAAGATATTCCCGTAAGACCTGACGAGGTAAATCTCTTCAGAAGCCACGAGCTAGAGCAGAGAAGGAGTGAATGGTTTATAAGGGACGGCTTAGCTCTGACTGGAGAGAGCCCACTCCCGTCCCTGAGATCTCGGCCTAGATGGTTGTCGAAGGTAGGTCAACCCAAATATTCTCTTACCTCCCAAATTGATAATAGTTGATAATTCTAACTAGCTCTTTCTCTCGCTCAACCTTTTCCCTCATCTTAGCGATGGTTTATGATATTTATGTATGTAACAGAGTGACCTTATTATAAATTATTATTATTGATTATTATTGAGTATTGAAATGGAATTCCGCTTCTCTATTATATTTCCCCATTATCTATTCCTTTAAATCCCGTCCTTGCTAATCGAGCCCTTACATTATTATTTAAAAATAAATCTGAAAGTAATTTAGCCGATTTCAAATCATATATCGAGAATAAAACTTTCTGCCAAAATTTGAAAGCGATAGGTAAAGTATTGGAATGTTGAAACGAATTATTTACAAAATAAACGAATTATTTACAAAATGAACTAAATAAATTAATTACAAATAAAAATTAAATGTCATAAATGAGGTCGTTAACATGAGTTTCGAATTATTATTTCCATTATTTTAGATTAATAAAATTGAAAATCATCTTAGCACTAATTGGTGAACAATATTCTTGGCCAACCTGTCTTTTGCTAACACGAATTCACTGCGTTAATGTGAGTGTCTGAAGAGACTGGAAGGCTCTGTAAATATTGATAACAGGAGTGAGAATAGTAGTTGGCATATATGTCTTTTGCTAACACGAATTCACTGCGTTAATGTGAGTGCCTGAAGAGACTGGAAGGCTCTGTAAATATTGATAACAGGAGTGAGAATAGTAGATGGCATATATGTCTTTTGCTAACACGAATTCACTGCGTTAATGTGAGTGTCTGAAGAGACTGGAAGGCTCTGTAAATATTGATAACAGGAGTGAGAATAGTAGATGGCATATATGTCTTTTGCTAACACGAATACACTGCGTTAATGTGAGTGTCTGAAGAGACTGGAAGGCTCTGTAAATATTGATAACAGGACTGAGAATAGTAGATGGCATATATGTCTAATCTGCTCTCTTAACTCAGTGTTCTGGAATAGCCACATCGTCATGGAGTTAAGATGATTCTTTATAAAATTTTAATGATTGTGTAGAGTGCCAACGACTATAACCATGTTGAATGCACCGGTTCCCGTTGATCGCGGAAGTTAAGCAATGTCTGGCGTGGCCAGTACCTGAATGGGTGGCCTACCACTTGTCGTTGCTTAAAAGGGTGGCGATCAACGGGAACCGGTGCATTCAACATGGTTATAGTCGTTGGCACTCTACACAATCATTAAAATTTTATAAAGAATCATCTTAACTCCATGCCGATGTGGCTATTCCAGAACACTGAGTTAAGAGAGCAGATTAGACATATATGCCATCTACTATTCTCACTCCTGTTATCAATTTTCATATTCCATTGGTTTACAAGCCGTGAGCAAAAAACAAAATTAATTATCGACAAATTTATGTGAAGGGTAGAGAATGAAATAGTCAGCGTAGAACATAGCCTTTACTGGCTCAAATATACATATATGATGTCCATAACGGGTGATAAGGTTAAACCAATAAGGGTTTCTCCCTTATAGGTTATACGGGTGAGGAAAGCAATGCTCTAAAATTGATCCTTTGCTAATTCCGTTGAGCGAAATGAGCAGAAAGTTTTTGCTCGTTTAGAAAATCTTTCAACAGATCGATATGAAGTTCGTTAAATAAGTTATCTGGGAAAGTGGAAATGTATCAGATGCCGTGTCGAGGTGGGAGTCTTTGTCCCGTCTTAGTCTCCACGCTCCCGTCTTTTCTTTCCGTCAAAGTTAGTATTTCCGAAGGCAAAGATATTTGACGCTCGACCAGTTCCTTCTCGGATCTTGCCTGCCTCCCGATAAAGACAAAAAGTTTATACAGTCTCCCCTTCTACTCAGGAGGCCTTATCGCCTTCCAAGCGGCCGGTCGAGCTGAATCCCTCGCAACTGGTATTTAACAGCTCAAAACCTCCCAAAAGAACTTCCTGCATATTAATGTTTTTAGGAATTTTCAAAAGTAAACATTATTATCCAAATTGATGGGTGGGTCAAAGTCTCATACGTACTGCCTCCTAAGTGTAGAGAAATGCACAGAACATTCTAGCTATCTAGTTAAACTAAGAAATTCGGCAGTTATTCTTTTTTTTTTATTGCCGTATACCATTAAAATACAAATATAAAAATGTTTGACACACATAGTAATGAATCATTTCCTGTAATCTAAACTCCTTTCCTTCTACATAAGTGCATTCATAATGAGATGAAGCTCGGCATTTGAGGTGATAAGAGGCCAAGGAATGTTTGTCATTCTAAAGGCTAAGAGAAAAACGTCAGATCTTCGTGAGAAAAACCTATATTTTGGACGTTTCTGCAATTCTTATGTTGCTGCACATTGAAATGTTATCGTTGTCTTCGACCATGGTCAACAGTTTTAGTGCAGAAGAAAGCTGCCAAAGTGCAGCCGAAATATCGATCCGCAATATCGATTTTTCTTGATCTGCCGTTTTCCAATCGTCCCTTGGCTTCTTAGGTGTATTTAATATTTTATCACGTTAATAAATGCCCCAAAACCCATTCTATTCAAGAATTGAAGACTGAATTGCTTTGCATCGTTACTCAGAAACGTGTTTCGCTTTTTTAGGAAACGATTTATTTTGGTGCAGTCGTTTATTTTTTTTAAGTGTTGTGATTTTGTTCTACAGATTTTAGTAACAACAGATTATTTTACTGGAACATTGAGTGACTTCAGATTTAGAATGGTCTTTAATGTAGTAAATTAAGCTCCTTCTTATACACCTTTACCGCATCCTTATCCCCTAAATCCCGTCTTCCCAATTTGGGGTTCGTCAACTCCATTCCAGCATTCATCAATGCCTCAGAATTGTGGATTTGATCTCCACAGCCTTCGAGAATGGACAGTATTGCTCTGCTGTTGTGGGTCTCCTGGCACCGGGGCTTGCTGTTCAAACTCGAACAAATTTTCCCATCAACCGACTACCTCGTAATAAAATCCCATCTTTCCGACAGTTTTTTCCAAGTTTCCTATGGCGCTTCATCCTGCCTATTTTCCCCCAACTTGTGGGTTCACCTCAAGGAGTAATCCTTAGCGTGTGTATATATATATATATATATATATATATATATATATATATATATATATATACATATAAGTAAATAAATAAAAAATAGTAATTTATTGTTGTCTTTTTAGTTGCATTTAGCAGTAAAGTGATTTTTTTTAGAAAAACATGTTACGTAAATGAGAAGCGTTCTTGTATTTTTTATTTGATTTTTTTTTTTAAATAAATCTTTCCTTAGGATTGACTGGAACTCCATACTATACGCTTTGAGCTATTATGCCAGTTTTTTGTGCATTTTGGCTCCTAAAAGTTCACTTTTCTCAAGATATTACTGGAGTTTTAAAATGTTTCACAAAATATCAACCAATAAAAATATTAATGTTAAATATTAATATTAACCAATTTAAATAATAATAAAAATATTAATTAACCTGTTCCAAACTTTGCTAATGACATTAGAGATAAAAACGTAATGGAAACAGGTTAGGATGACGCAATTCTTCTCAGTAGGTATTTTTGGAATAAATGTGTATATATATATATATATATATATATATATATATATATATATATATATAGGGGAAGGTGGATCATTGGATACTTTGGATTATTCAAGTCAAAGAGGATTCTTGCAAAAAATACTTATCCATTTCTATCATAAAAATGTAAGTTATTTATTGATGACATTTGTCCTCATAATATTTTTTGTATTATATTTTTTTAGATTGAAATCATTTGACAAAGTAGCTATTACAATAAGAAACATGGTGTAGCTTCTGAAATTGATTTATCTTTACCCTTAACAGACTGACACGCCAACTGAAATCTTCCCTATCCCAATTCCGTTCAGAATCCTTTAACGAATACCTTTCATCCCTCTCTACACAAGACTGTTCTTTGTGGACAGTCACTCGTAGAATCCTGAAGTTCCACTCAATCCCTTCCCCTCTCAAACGCAACGATGGGACCTGGGCCAGAAGTGATGAAGAAAAGGCGCTCCTCCTCTCCACACACCTAACCACAGTATTTTCCCCTAATCCTCAAATGAGCCCTTCCCATGATGCAGATATCGAACATTACCTGAATTCTCCTTTACCTTTGTCCTTCCCTCCCAAAGCTTTCCATCCATCCGATGTTAAATACATCATCAAACACCTTCCTAGGAAATCTCCCGGTTATGATCTTATCACCTCCACAATACTCAAAAACCTCCCCCAGAAGGCCATTATATTCCTTACATACCTCTATAACTCAATCCTAAGAACAACCCATTTCCCGAATCCCTGGAAACACTCAGTCGTCATCGTTATCCCCAAACCCTTTAAACCTCCAGATTGCCCCTCTTCCTATCGGCCCATCAGCCTTCTCCCATTAATGTCCAAAATATTCGAAAAACTCCTGTACAAAAGAATCCTCCCTATCATAGAATCCTCGAATACAATTCCCAACCATCAATTTGGTTTCCGCTTCCAGCATTCCACTATACAACAGTGCTTACGAGTCGTAGACTCAATTTCCTCCTCGCTTGAACGTAAGAGTTTTTGCACGAGTGCCTTTCTCGACGTTGCTCAAGCATTCGATCGGGTTTGGCACCCGGGATTACTTTACAAAGTAAAGCTTATACTTCCACACACCTATTTCCTTATCCTCAAATCCTATCTGTCAAACAGATCCTTCCAAGTCAAATACGGTACAACTCTTTCCCCGACCTGCCCCATAAATGCTGGAGTCCCTCAAGGGAGTATTATTGGTCCTCTCCTTTTCCTCCTTTACACTGCGGATATTCCCACACACCCCCAAACCCTACTAACAACCTACGCAGATGATACTGCCATCCTGTCAACTTCCCCTGATCCCTCAGTAGCATCCCAACACCTGCAGGAACATCTTACCGCCATACAACATTGGAGTGACATGTGGAGAGTAAAAATCAACCCGGAAAAATGTAAGCAGGTTACATTCACTCTCAACCGGAGATCATGCCCTTCTGTACATCTCAAAAACACTCCACTACCAGTATCCAGCGAGGTTCGATATCTAGGATTATACCTTGACAGCCGACTGACATGGAACCCTCACACGAGACTGAAAAGACAAGAACTGAACAAAAGATACGGACTACTTAGACGACTCCTTGGACCCTCATCTAAATTATCAATACAGAACAAACTAACGATATACAAAACAATCATTCGACCAATATGGACATACGGACTTGAACTCTGGGGGTCTGCAAAACCATCCAACATCAACAGAATACAGGCATTCCAGTCAAAAGTGCTCCGTAAAATTGTAAATGCCCCTTTCTACGTCTCAAACAAAACCCTTCACAATGACCTTAACATTCCATTTGTCCTTGACCTTGCTAAAACCCGTTTCCAAATGTTCCACTCCAAATTGTCCTACCATCCTAACCCGGAAGGTCTATCCCTATCGTCCCAATCCCATCCAGACAATCCTCCCAGGCGGCTCAAGAGACAGTGGCCCCGAGACAATTTACTCTTCTGATCATATAGGGATCATTAAAATATTTATTTGGACAGCTTTGAAAGTGCCAACAATGGCTGGCTTCTTTCACATTTTGTATTGTTTTTATTTTATTTTACTTTTTTCATTTTTTTCAACTTGTTCATAATATCTGCATCATCAAACTTGATTATTGTACTGTTTATAATTTGTACAGATTTCAAATAAATAAATAAATAAATAAAATAAATAAATAATAAAATCTTTACCCTAAAATTTTTAGCATGCTTTTTAATTTGCACTACCAGGGTGTTGAACCTCTGACCACGACTAGTTGTTGTTCCTTTGACCAGCTTAAAGGTACAACACACCTGAGTAATTTTTTCATAATTCAACTTTTATGTTCTTCTGCTACAACATTTATAAAATAATTAATATTAGTTGCTTCAATTGTTCAAAGAATTTAAAAAATAATAAATAAAATAAGTTCAAACTGACTTTATCAATGCTCAGTGTAGTAGTTCAAACATATCGCCCGTTATCGTTACACCTGAAGTTGTAAGGCCTCTTCGAAAAGCGCAGGCAAGGAAAATGTCAAATAGGGACCGGCCTAAAGGGAAACCTCGTATTCTGACATATCTTCCTGAAAAGCTAATTATTGAAGGTGAAAAACAAAACGAAAGCACCACTCTAAACGTAAGACAATACGTTATATAAATAAACCCCTTCCTAAAAAAGTGGCAAATAAAAATAAAATTATTCTAAGGACAGTTCAGATTCTGATACTGACACCGAAATTTCTTCAGGAGAAAGTGACGTTGATCTGTCTGATAAATGTGGTGAGTTAAATAGATGACCAGCAACAATTTCAAAAATATGATTTGGAAAAAGGAAATTTTATACTTGGTTTTTTTTTTTTTTTTTTTTTTTTTTTTTACGGCGCATCGACATAATTCTTGGCCATTAGCGCCGAGATCCAGGGTGCATCCAGGAATTTTCTCAGTGAGCCCTGAGATGAGAAAATCTCTGGCGCCGGTGGGGATCGAACCCACCATCTCCCGCTTATGAATCTAGCGCACTAGCCACTAGACCACGGGAGACCCCCTTTATACTTGTTAAAAATAAAAGTAAAAAGACTATTACATATTTAGTCGCAGATATCTGTGGTATTAAATTAAGTTCCAATTTATAAGATCCAATATTTGAAAAAACAAACTTTAAGTGACATGTTTTCGAGAGAAGATGAAAATTTGTACGATATTGATGTTGAAGACATTGTGGCTAAACTCCCATACCCTACTATTGCTAGTGGATCTGCTTGACAGTTAAAACATTTATTGATTGGACTGGATTCTTCAGCATATTAAGCATAACACAATATCAATAATAGCTTTTTATTATGCTTACTTCCTTGTCCTGAATTTATTAAACTTACAATATTACTGAATACAATTTTTTTTCTGTACTGCTGTGTTGTTTTTACGTGGTCAGAGGTACAACACCCCGTGGTCAAAGGTACAACATGTAGTTGTTGATTATTTTTTTAAAAATTAATAAAAAATATTAAATGTAAAGCTAGAACCTTGAAAAAATTGAATATGATAGAATAGTAATTACAATGAAATAAAAAAAATGAATTTAGCCTTAATAATCAAGCTAAAAAAAAATCAATTTTGCAAAGTGGTCAAAGGTACAATACCTTCCCCTATATATATATATATATATATATATATATATATATATATATATATATATATTTATATACCAGAGAGTCGTTTTTATGCGAAAATATTAAAAAAGACAAAATGGTTCTCATTTTCTTTTCTACTCAAACATTCACCGCTCTTCTGAACTTTTGCTATACAAAAAAACTTTTCCTACTCAATGAGGTGATTATAATTAGTGGTATAAACAACCATTGACGTGTTTCACAAATCTATTTGTATAAATGACTTTCCAGAACGATAATTGGCTACAAGTAATACAGAATTTTATTGAGTAAAATTAAGCAAGGAAAAGCTGTATTTTTTGGTCCAGTGACCAGTAAATAATTAGTACTAGAATTCAGCCCTTATATTGCCCTCTTTTAAACTTTTTAATTGCCTTTTTCACTTCAATTCCCAGATTTGCCAGGTTCTCTGGCTCTTGTCGCACTTAAAACTTTCCGTGGCCGCCCCTTCAGCTCGTTCTTCTATTTTATTTTTTTAAAACTCCTCTGTGCTCCTTCGTGGGCATTGTACAAGTTATCTGCGTTTTATTCCCTTCATCATTCTACCTGAGCTTATGTATTTCTGCATTTCATAGTCATATATCAGGGGAAAAGATGAAAATAAGCAATATATGTGTCCTTATCTCTTTCTACTCATATTTTAGCGTGTTTCCTCGTTTCCTGTTGGTAGGAAAGCTCTCTTCTGAAGTCGGCTTGACGATTGAGATCCAGATATCCTTACGAGAAATTTCTACAATCCATAGCAAATAGTGCACAAAATCAAGACTTAAAAAAAAGAGAATTTATGTATAAAATCTAATAACACAAAAAAATTAAAATATTCAGTTATATACTTTAGTTTACATAATTAGTTTAGAATGTTATTCAGCTAGATTCGATGTAAGGTAACAGATAATTCATTTGGCTTTAATGGATCTAATTTTATTCGAACTAAACTTTCATGCAATTTACACGTTATTCAAAGATTCTGAATGTCACTGCAATTTAAGCCACCTGTTGGCCGTAAAGGAAAATAAAGTAATAATAAATAAGATTGTGAAACAATAATTTTTTTTGTTTACTTTTAAACAAATTCAAATATACAACATTCATTATATAGTATTATAGTCACTTACTTAATTTGTTGTTGTTAGCTCTGTTATGCTTTTGAGTAAAATAATAACAAACTTTTAATTATTTATTATATTAAACCAACATATATAACAATGAATATAAAAGAGTAACATATTTACGAGTAACGTAACATAGGAACTTGTTTGTGCTTTTATGTGAAATATTACCAAATATTCATTCATACAGGGTGTATTTGTGAGAAGTTTCTATTTTCATAATTATGCTTCAAAATCACCAAAATTTTAGCTAAAAGTCTGTTTTTCCTATTTTAGAGCATGATACTGGGTTTGTTATTTGCGTTAACAAAAAATGTTCTTATAAGTAATTTGTATTTGTAGATCTATCCTATTTCGTTATTGGTTTAATTATTCTGTTTATTAATCCTGCATTTTTGTTTTGTCTAAGCTGACGAAGGCTATCAAATAGTTGTCGATTTTTTTACAAAAATCGTATTGATGTTTTCCTAGCCGAATCCCAACTATTCCCTGACTGCTTATTATCTCGATGACTAACTATCTACACCTCAGTGATGATTAATGTACATTTTTCTCTAAGATGCTAAAATTACTTATTAGTTATATAATCAACTGATTAGCAGTGACTGAACATTATTCAATTTTTATCCTTGGTATATTTGTGTAGATCGGAATTGTGACCTCCTAAAATCACTGATTCATTTTAAAAAGGCTACAAGGAGAGGAAGAAGAGATCCATTTGGACGTCGCTACATCACTTCTTCTGGTTTGGTCGTCCTGTCACCAGCAAGCCTTCTATCATAGACCTGGCAGCCAGTCACCAAATGCGGGTCACTAGCAGAGGGGGACTCTACTCGACCTTGACTAGGTCCGCCTCCCGCTGGCCATCGAGCCTTGTATTTGAGGAATGAATGACCCAATAGTGGTTGAATTTCCGTAAAACATTTCAGAAAAAAATTACGTCTTCCTCACCATAATAGGCCTCATGAAGGCATGTAATTCAAGCATAAACGTCGACTATAAAAGTATAGTTTTATTGACTATTATGATCGACACTCAAAGAGCTTTTTCTTCATGCAACGAATAAGTAGAATAACGAACGAAGAATAAATATTATTTCGTTTTTGAATAGATATATTTTCGACTTATTTTGTGCTGGTATGTAGTGATGGTGTCAGCAAATATATTGTTTGTGTAAGCGTCATATAGAATAGATTGTATTCGAGTATGAATTAACTAATTATCTAAATCTGCTGTAATGGAGATGGTAAAGGCCGAAGTACTCTGCCATGTATGAGAGAAGCGGCATTTAGGGGGTCTTCTGGGAAGGTTGAGGGCTTATATTGATGAATAATTGGACAGAGTAAGATAATGATGTTAGGGATACAAGCAGTACTCTACAATTTCCCTTGCTATAGCTGGCAATAATTTCCTGTGCCTCACCAAAATACACTTTTCACCGATAAATCAAACAACTAAAAACCCATGGCTGAGCTAAATACACTCGCCACTTGATTGTTCTCTCTCGTTTTGCAAACAAATTGGATATTTGATTGACGAATGCCAACGAGGGGCGGCTGATGGAGAACTTCTTTTTATTCACAATTTTGCCAAGTTCACTATAATTAGTGTTTCACTAACAAATGCCGTTCACTTCACAACTGGAGGCCGTTATTTTGGAACGTTTATTTTCATTAATAACAGACAAATGTTACTTATAAGCAATAATAATTAATACCGTTACCTCGGTACGATTTATTGAATTCTTGAAATTAAATTTGGCTCTCTAATTGAATATATGTACAAGACAACTCTTATTTTACTTTTTTTTAACTACAGAAAATAACTTAGTCTAATTTAAAAAGTAATGTTTGATGAACAAATTTGTAATTATAGATAAAGATATAAAAAAGTTATATGTTGTAATTACAATATAGTACATGCATATACATTGTAGCATAATTAACTCTTTTAACACGTACGAATAATTAATGAACATGAATTATTCGGTATTAAAGGGTTACCTCCCAGCCAAAATTTGATGGGGATTGAAAATTGGAAATGGGAGTGGTAATGATTGAGAAAGCCCTCTTCATTATCTAATGAGTCCGATATTTCCTTGATATTAGAATGAGCACAGCGATAATTAGTACATACATCGCTGTACATCTCCAGGCAGATCTCTTCTCGCAACAAAACTGACGAAACTTTCTGAGATGGAAACACTGGTTATAATCCTTAGATAAGGTAGCTTTTCTTCTAGACCTTTCCTCAATAAGAAAATAGCCTGAGAAGTCTATATCAATGTTAGTGACTAAAAAATGTTTTGATTCATGTACAGAAAAAATATATGTATGTCAAAATTAATAATGCCTGAATGTGTGGACATTTTCTGACCGGAAAAAAATCAGGAATAAAGAAGGATAGAGTTTTATGGAGGTTCGGCTGACAGGAGCCCGCGTCATAGATGTCAATTACAGTCGAGTAAAGAGCCGCACAGGACAATGGAACAAAGGGCTTTCATAGCCTCAAAGGTTCCAAGTTTTTGTTGCTGTGTATCGAAAGGGTAGAAGCTGAAGCAAAATAATTGAATAATTTTCATTCATTGGCAGAATGTTTTGCAAATAACTTTGTAATTTTCCATCTTTGTGAAAAAAAGTACGATACAGTAGCTTTGAATCTTTCTTCAATCAAATGTTATCTTGCTTCAGAAGAGGAAAACCTCTTTTGCCAAAAAAAATTTTTGATGGCATACTGATAGAAATTTCACTAAAATGCACCTCTTGTGTTGTATACGTATATTTGTTTAATTACAAATCAAATATTTTATATTATTTTACCAACAGCACAAATAAGTTAGTATATTATATTAAATATGGAACTACAATACATTCAATATCACAGGAATATTTATTATTTTTTTACATAGTAGAACAAACATATTACTTCGTTATGATAAATAATAATATTATTATTATATTGAAATCAATAATAATTAAAGTTATGTATTCATTAATCATATTTCCAATATTAGCGCGTTTCCTCGCTCCTTCCATAGAGAGGACGCGATGAAGCAATCTGGAAGGAAACGAATTAAATATTTATTATTATTTTACATAGTAGCACAAACAAGTTATTACTTTAAATTAAATATTATGTATTTTATCCAACAACAAAACATTTCGTGTTCTTTTGGAATGTGACATGTGTGTGTGTGTGTGTGTGTGTGTGTGTAGTCACAATTAAGAAAATAATATAGAGCTTTATCAATACCAAACATGTTTTATTTTTTTTTTAAAAATTAATATTTACTCCCTTTAATTCCTTTGGGAAAGCCAAAGGATAGCAAAAAAGCGTCGGAAAAATAAGAAGAAGTTTGTAACAAAGAAATACCTTTGACCCCGCTATGGGCTTCGCTCCCCTGGACCCCCTTCCCCCCGTTCCTTTCAGATTTGAGCCTACTGCAAAAAAAAATAAAAAATAAATAATAATAATAAAAAACGCGGAACATGCTTTAGTCGATCATTTTTTATAGGCATATATCGTATGGTTTGAGGTCTACAAAATCTTGCGCAACGCTCTAACTTCTGACAGTTAGATTATATACACACTCATCACGGGGAGCTAATTTCGTATTTCTCTTCGTCCCTTTGCTCATTATTGAGCTAGGATAGTAGAATAGTATTTCTAGTGAATATTTTGGTAGTCAAATAAAAAATAACTAATTTGTTGTAAGTTTGTGGGGATGACGGCCCATAAAAGTAACAAAATATCAAACATCCATTTTTTTTTAATTCATTGTACTTTATTATCTTCACAAATATATATATAATTATATCTCTATCACTAATTACGACAATAAAAAAAAAAAAAAATATCAATCACTGACTGCAATGGAGTGTACGATATTTTTGGTTAGATCATCTTAAGCTATCACAAATAACCTGGATGGTTTACCCACGCATAAGTGTCCGTGTGAAAACACGGTGTGCCCAAATCTAAGCCACAAACAAACATATTTTTGTGATGCAGCTTATCGATGGTCATTGTGACTGCAAATGTAATTGGAAAATGAAAACGTTTGAATTCAATTGATAAATCTGTGGGAATAATAATGGCCGAAAACTGTACACTGTCTACATCCTATTCTCAGGCCTACCGAATATACACAAAAAATGCAACAAAAATTCGTCAAGCCGATTTAGAGGCGTTTTGTTACAAACACGGAATTTTACACATTAGGAGGGTTCAGAGCACAAGTAAACTAAGTCCATTTTTGGCATTTTATGCTTTAATGGCATTGAAGAGTATTACTAAAATGGCTCTTTTCAGTGCTACAGGAGACTAAGTCCTAGCTTCATTATTTTGCCACTTGTAGCAGTTCTTGCTACACATCTGGAAGTCATTCTTATTTGTTTTCCGAGCACAAGTATGCCATGTCCAAGTTGTAACTATTTTATGAACAAGGATCTACATAAATAATTTCAGTGTTTAAGTTCAAATCTTTTTAAGACTTATACTGGCCAATAGGATTTATACGTCTCTGCAATTCAAACGAATAATACTCATATTCTGAAAACTGTATTACATGGACTTGGTCTAGTTGTGCTCTGACCCCTTCATATGTAAATGTGTGAATGTATTCAGTTAAGTGAATCCAGTAGTGTAGCCATTTTAACGTATTTTCTGCCAAGTATGTGTAGGTAAAGTTTTTGCAAAATAGTTAATTTGTCAGTATGTTAATTTTTTAATTACATTTCTAGCAAACGTATCTGCTGTTTCATATTTCGTAGGGTATTAAGCACTGCTATGTTACATGTTTCCTTGTAGTTTTTTAGTCGTGATACCTTTCATGTGCTATAATTATTAAATAGAATACTAAATAAATGTGATTTTGAGCTGGTAAATGAATGTTCCTCCAAGTGCTCAGAGATTAGTTGACTGTTTCAAGAATTCGCATCGTTGTCTGCTCCAAATGACTGACTGGAAAACTTTAAATGAAATACCAGAAGGCGCTCCATGGCGTGCGTTTTATCTACTGGAGGGACTTGGGAAAAGGGGGGGGGGCTCCATGCTTCAATTCCTAACAAATTAAGTAATTATGAAGTTTTCTTTTCCCTTAATTCTCGGAATAACCAGTCTTAATTTAATGATAGAAAACGAGACAGTTGCAAAAAAACAAATGTAATTTATTATAAAAGTTGTACGACGGCTCATTTGAAATTTAAAGGGCAATTGAGGGTTGAGGGGCGGGGGTAAAATTAAACCTTCGTGCCCTTTAGAATTCTCTAATATGAATAAATATTCTCGGAGACATTTACCCTAATATATATTAAGAATACTCCTTCCCTGTCCTTCAATCCCCCTAGGAAATATTTGTATCACACATCAACAATAAAATAAAATTTGTTTAAATCATTATTAAATATGTGACTATTTTTGTTAAAATTTTTATATATTTATATATACATATATATCTTACTTTTTCTTATTTCTTTTTAATGGCATTGGTTCAATAAAGTAGTACACCATTCGTTTATATTGACTTATTCTTTTTTTTTTTTTTTTTTTTTTTTGTCATTCGACCAATTTTTTCGTTGTTAAAAACATCTATTTGGTGATTTATGAAAATGCAAAAAATGTAGAAAAGCTCCTAAAGAGGTGCGACACAAAGTAAGAAACATCAGAAAAATAGGCGAAATATCTATATATATAAAAATCACGTGTCTGTCTGTTTGTCTGCTTGTCTGTTTATTCTTTATACAAATCCACACCGTTTGATTGATTTTGACCAAACTTCGCATATAGGTACGTCTTGATCTGGGAAATCTTGTAGGCTAGCTCAAAATCTTCTAGGATTCAAAGTTTGGAAGTTACGAGGTCGAAACTGTCATATACAGAAGACTTTATAGTCAGAAATCGGCATTTTCTTTCCAGTGTTGCCCCTTCTTCTAAGAAGAACCTTCTTCTAAGAAGAAGGGCAATACAAAACTTTTTTAGCACTTTCCTCCGAAGGAAAGTAGCTATTGAGGTTGCACTCATGACGGATTTTTTTTTTTTTTTAACGAAAATTTTTTCTTTTGCAAAATAACTGATTAGTTTTATTTTGTTTATATTGTTTGTTTATCTAAATGGTAGGTTTATATTCTCAGACTTTGGACAAGATCTATTTTTAAGATCAATTTTCTTAATATCAGATCAATTTTCTTCATATCAAATCAATTTTGATTTGATTGCCTAGGGCAACACTGGGCTCTAACCAGAATATGGAGTAATATCGTATAAGTAAGAATATCATAAAAATGTTCTGTGTTTATCTAATCATAATTTGGACTAATATCATATAAGTAAGTATTCATATCTCTATTCAAAACTTTAATATTTTCAATACTTTTGTTGAAAGGCGCTTTTATATCTCAATAAGGAAGGTTGGAGAAGGAAGGTTGCAATGTCGTTTATATCTCACTCGCTGTTTCTGTTTGAAATAAATAAATATGTTTGTACTGGTATTTGATGGAGAGGGTTGTAGGATGTGGATAAACGCTTAACTTTTTTTTTGAAACTGATGAAGTGTGTAAATGTCATTGAAAAGGCAAAGGAGACCAAAGTTGGTGAAGATTGGGAACAGCAGGACTTAAGGATCAAATACAGTTTGAATTTCTTTGTGATTTGACAACAGCCTATGAAACAATTTAGAAATTTGATAGATTATACCTAAAGGAATCAACAGCATTGTAAATTGTGCGTAGAAACTTCAGATTATGTTAACAAAATAAAATTCAAACAACTGAAATGAAACATCAAGGTGATAGTTTTGGGATAACTTCAAGTGCATTTAAGGCAGTAAAGATTCAGTTTAAATATGTTATAAATTTATAAAACTTGTATTGTAAAATGAATCGTGTCCCTTTTGCAAACAACAGAAACAAGGCTAAAAGTATTTTGGAATTGTTGACACTGATGTGGACCTTTTCTAACTATGAGTCTCAAAGGCGAAATTTTTTTTTTTCATTTATAAATGATTATAAATGGTGAGTGTGGGCATATTTATTCTCATAGACCTATATATTTCTTTGTCATTTTAAATCTATTAACTAAAATAAAAAGCATATTTAATACTGGTTTTCGGAATACTACTTTTTCAATTGTAGTCAATTTTATATTAGTCGCCCCTAAGTCAACATTAAAATTTCATGTTGGAGGACATCTCACACTCTATGTTGCCAAATTTACAGGATTTCAAAATACATAATTCTTAACTTAAGTGAGATTTGATCAAAGTAAACAAAAATTACGGCTCCTGCAGTAAGTGTTGACGGGAATTGGGTATACTAGGAGATACTATGCAGTGGAATAGGGCACTATAGCTTAGGAGAGCTCCTATAAGAAGTCGGACGGCTCCCATATCCGCACGTCCGCTCCAGCAACCCTTTAGCCCGCCCATTTATACCCCTTTCTTTTTTTTCTATTATTTGAAGATACGTACCCCTTTTATTAGCATAAATATGCTATAGCGATGACTAAACTGAAAAAAATGCGTTACAAAAAAATCGTATGCTGGCGTTCGCACATGCACGGTGGCCATGTACGAAAAGGAGACTTTATACAGTACATTACATAAGTTTGTCGGGTGGACCTAAAGCATATTAATGTTCCTGAATTTGAGCAGAAGGCTCTACACGATTTTTTTTTTTCGTTTTTTTTTTTTTTTTGCTACTTTTACTTTTTTCATTATTTAATTTTATTGAAAGAAAACAAGAAAAAAAAACAGTTGAACAGTTACTCATTTTTATATTTTGGTAAAACCAGGGCGTTGCAAGAAAATCCTCAAAGTTACGTATGGTTGTGCAGGGTATACCCGCTCACTATTACATTTCAGCTCGGAAGTTAAAACAAACTATGAAGGTTGAAGTCAAAGCTTTAACGGCAATGGAACTGGAACAGTATTTTGTAACCGTGACAGGCATGTCGCTGGAGCAGTTGACAAGAAAATGCTGGAGCTGTGACAAGAAAATCCTGAAACGGAACATTCCCCGTTGCAACTTGTAGACAGGCTGGCGATTATACCCATGGGAAAAGATGCGCTTTATGAAAAACAAAAAAATATGAAACAAACGAATTAAAATAAAAATTAATCAATAAATCACAGTTCGGGTAAATGTCTGCCATGTAAAAAACTTTTGAAGTTAATCTATCGTTTCAGGACACAAAACCCAAAATGCATTGCTTTCAAAAAAACACATCAAAAGTGCATCAAGAAATCCAAAAACGAGCAAACTTTAGCTTTGGGTTTTCGTGTTGACATCATATATATTACAGATTGAATACACGAGATACAGATACCGGGTTATGCTGAGGTATTAAATAAAATTGACGTCCTAATGGAGTCCAACGATATACAGTAACATCCGAAGATTTTGTTTCTGTAATTACGCCTACAGAAATTAGTAATTTTCATAGGAAAAAGGAGACTGAGTTTGGGGAATTGAAACGAAGAAGAAAGAGAACGTAGAAGGGGGGGGGGAGCCAAGCTGATTAAAGCTGCAAGATCTTGGGAGAATATATCGGTTTGACTTTATCAGACGTCCTGACCCAACCCCTAGCCTAAGGTACCTTCACATCTCAACCCCTAAGCCGAAGATAAGAAAATGGCCAAAGGATAGCTTCCAACAGAATCTCCATTATTTTGTTTAGAAAGACTATGCTTCCTTTTAAGCTATTTCCTTTTGGATTTTTTCCTCCCATCTCAAGCTTCTAGAAATTACCCAATGGCGACGAGAAGTGTTTACGTTTCATTACCCCAAATGTACAAAACCAAATTAACAACACAGTGATACCGATAACCGTTTTTCTTTTGGAGTGTTACATACTAAAAATTGTCCTAATACAATGATTAGGGAATTCACTCTTCAGCCATTCCGTCACGACTCGTCCATTATGAGCTAGGCAACGAAGTATTTGAAACCAGAGTGAGTTGATATTTGGTAGATAGGCTTGTGTAATAAACGTCATGTAGTTTGGGAAGGATAGGACATCGCCATCTTCGTGTGAAATTAAAGAATTTGTTCAGAATGGCTCGTTCACGCTAAAGCACATTTATTGGTTTTGACTGGGAAATCAGAAAAGAATAGATTGTAATAGATTTTTTTCTTAACCTACAAGGTACCATTTTGAAGCTTATTAAATAGTGCAACTTTTGTGGCGGAGACAAATCTCTAAGTCTAAAAATAGCTAATTAAGAAAATAATGAATAATTTAATAAAAAACTAATATTAAACATTCTCACATATATGGCTTTTAATATAGCTTTTAATTTACATGGAAATATTTCAATAACGGATGTTTCTTATCGGAAATTTAATGTAGATTCTAAAAATGTGGTTTTTATTGACGATACATTGATCACAAATCTCGAAAAAAACAGTTTTTCTTTAAAAAAAGACAGTAGTTTTTAAAATAGACAAAAGATTGAGTAGCTCCTCTACATTTTCAAATAGAACACTCATTTTTGCGCCACTGAACTACAAATAGGAGGCAGAATAAACCCCTAAAAAAGTTATGACATCTCACTGCGGGACACCCTGTATAGATAACATACTGTACTGCCACAACCAGTCCAACTTACGGAACAGATTATACCATAAACTTTAAAAAAATATATGCATAAACTATATCTTCTCTACTCTACAGAATTAATAGTTAAAGTTAGAAGCTTATTGCTGCTTACGCAAGCTGCAAATGTCCCTCAACATTTTTGATTTTTTACGTACATGTAAATTACTATTATAGAATTTCTAGGGGTTGAAATAAATCCATATTACTGGAATTACCTGTTCCAGAAAAATCAGAAGTTCGGATTGTCTGGAGATATGCAGGTCCGGGTATAGCAACATAATTCTCTTTAAAATTATTTTTTATTGGACTGTCACTTGGAAATCTTATTCTCCATTTTCCGCGCCTAACTTCCTTGCCTTAGTTTTTCACCTTATCTGCTTTGAATTTTTCTCTAAGCTGGAAAATCCTGCTTTACGAAGGTGCAGCTATCTTTATCCTCCCAAAGAATCTTTTCTTTTCCTTCCTTATTTTTTTTCTTATCTTCCAAGATGTGAATGGAACTAAAATTAGTTGGTCTACCCTTTACTGCAATCTAAAACATTTTTCTATTTCATCTCTAGTATTTATATCTAATTTATTTCGGAAGTTATCTGCAACATACATTTTCATTTCTCTTCCTGCCAATTCTTCTATAAATATATATTTATTTATCACTTATTTGACAGTTTTTATATCCACTCGCAATTATTTTATTTTATTCTCTACCGAGACTAATTTAGTGATTATATCTAATATTGGTTGGAATTGCTTCTCTATTCCCTCTCCTTGAAAATAGGATTATAGCAAACGAGGGTAAGCGTATTGAACGGATGGCCGTTAGCAGAACCTCTTTTTCACTCATTTATTTATATATAAGTATATTTACACACAATATTTCCTCCAACGGTAAATTCGTGAATGACTATAGAAATATCTCAATCCAAATTTATAAAAAATCTCATTTATCTTCTATTATCTACCTGGTTATCTCAGACTAGAAACAGGTTCCATTAAAATTTAAAGTTTAAAAATATTTAAATTAATAATCAAATATTGGGTAAAATTAATGGAAATGCCCAAACACTGAACTCCCAAAATAAAATATAATTTGGCTACTCAGGCGAAAGAGTTAATTCCAGCAAATAGTAAACATCTCTGGGATGAACAAAACCCTTATCATGTCAGAACAATATTCAACAAACTAATCAGCCAATTTCAAAATACCTTATTAGTATATGATCTAAATCGCTTAAACAATAGTTCATTCAATAGATTCTATAATAACATAAAACCTACTCACATAACGGGGACACAATATCTTCATTACAATACTTGGTTCAACAAAATAAAAATCTTAGCCCAATTAACGCTCAGCTCAGACAAGATGTCCATTCTCTACATTAAAAACAAATACATTATAGAACATATATTCTTCTGCCCCTTGTTGTATATAGATAAATACATCATTGATGCAAGCACATGTGCTCTTCGTACGAACTACATGAACCAGAAACCCTAGAACATATATTCTTCTGCCTCTTGTTGTATATAGATAACTACATCATTGATGCAAGCACATGTGCTCTTCGTACGAACTACATGAACCAGAAACCCTAGAACATATATTCTTCTGCCCCTTGTTGTATATAGATAACTACATCATTGATGCAAGCACATGTGCTCTTCGTACGAACTACATGAACCAGAAACCCTAGAACATATATTCTTCTGCCCCTTGATGTATATAGATAACTACATCATTGATGCAAGCACATTTGCTCTTCGTACGAACTACATGAACCAGAAACCCTAGAACATATATTCTTCTGCCCCTTGGTCCTACAATAGTAGAATAGCTAGTAGTATGATGTATATAAATACCTAGAGAGTGTTATGAAAATATTTTTATTTTACTTTGTTTTTCCCTGTGTCTCAAATTACACATACCAAAAGATATATTTACGAATTTACTGTTGCTATTTTGAATCAATTAGATGACTCATTTTATTATTAATTATGTAAAAAAAAACTAGTTTTGTATTTTGCAAATTATATTTTTATATTAATGTAATAAGGCAGCAACCCTTGCATATAAGTTGTAAACCTTCAAGCAATAAAACTTATTATTATTATTAATATTATTACGGCAAATTCGTGAACAATAGCTCACCAAGATGGCATTTCTAGTCGACACCTCCGTATCACTTCATAAACGCTTTCCACCTATATGGGAACGGAGGAAATGCACAAAAAAAAATGATAAACAATCCTGTTTATTACCTGTATGATTACTATAACTGTTCTTTATAAGTAAAAGATAATAGCGATCAGTAATTGATACCCATGGGGATTTTGAGGGAATTCCTTTGCTTTTACTTACAACTCCCTAATCTCGTCGTAAAAGCCGCCCGGGGAAAGGACGTTCAGCTCATCCATCAATGAATTTTAACTAAGGTGCGTTAAGATGAGCTTAATCTTTGATGAACTCGCTTCTCCTGGATGGCTCGGCTCTCCAGTTCCTGATTAATTTAAGATCGGGATCTAGCCCTTTTCAATACTTAATTTAAGGTTCCTAAGTTCATCAATGAAAACCTTTAATTTACCAAAGGAATTTCGTCCTTAAGCTCTCAATGATAGAAATTTATACATTATTAATTAAATAGCTAATTTTTATGAACGATATATCGAAAGGTATATTTTTTCTTATTATGAATCTTATAATATAATAATTTCATTCTGTAAATTCATTTTTAAAACTTTGTGATTGGATGAATTGTTTAGGTGAGGGTGTACAAGTTAGCTTATCGACCAACTGTCTTTATTGAATTAACTTATTAAGCGTATTCATTTGAAACACAACAAATTTATTAAATAAACTAGCTTAAGGGATGAATGTACCTATTAGATGGATGCCTTTAAAGAAAAAGTGTATTTATGACTATGATCATGTGATGAATGAAGGTATTTGGAAAGAGAGAGTATTTATTCAACAACACAGCCTATCTGAACGGCGCACAGTGGTCAAAAAGCGCTCAAAACTCAATAACTTTTGATGTTGTTGAGTTAGAAACCTGAAATTGTGCACACTTCCCGATCTCATAACTACAATAAAGGTATTGATAAGGATCTCACATGACAAATCTTTTTGGGTTGTCCCCCGCTCCTGAACTGCACTCGAAAATTTCCCTGTCCATGATGACGATTTGAAAAATAAAAAAATGTTTTTTTTTTGCCCTTTGAGCCCCCCACTAAAACAAAAAAAAACATGCGTCAACCTTATCGGTTTGAACAAGTAATGTTGAAGGAACGATCTTGGTACGTGAGGATTTGGGAAATTATCTTCGTTTCTAGTACTCAACGATTAACCACCGTCCTGCAATCAACTGTGGGGGCCTAAAACTCTAGAAATGGCACTCTCACGAAGTATTTAACATATATTTAAGGCCAAAGCGTTCGGAGAAAATACTTCAAAAAATCAAGTTTTAAGCGTTTTTTTACGGTTTTTGATCACTGTGCGGCGGCTTGTTTCAGTACTCTATGGAAACTGCCTACTTCAATGCGTCTATTAAATTCCTTGGCAAGGGATCCGAATGTATACCACACTCTACCATTAATTCATTTTTTCAGGAGTGAGGATATATCAAGGGAAAATTTGTCTATTAATGTAATGTCTCATTAAACATCGGAATATTTCGTGAGCATTACAACGCTCAATGAGATTACATGTAAATACTGCACCCGGTAGTATACCTCTATACTACCGGGTGCAGTAGAATTACTTGTAGTATTTTGTAGTAAACAACAGGACTGTATGTTCTATTTAATTGAAACTCCTAACTCACTATTTTATGAGGGCTGGAAAGAGGGAGCCGCTATAGGATGGACTTGAACAAAGGGAAGTAATCCTCGTTGCTATGAAGAAGTAAATCCAGCAAACAGCCCTTTGAGTCGACCATGAGAAAAGATCTTCAGCTCTAGATAACATCAAAGCACTCCGTCGTGTTCAGATTAGCTCCATTTCCTATCAAAGGTTCGCCAACCATTCAACTTTTGTTTTTCATTTGAAACAATTCGGGTACGATATTTCCCTTCTGCATTGCTGTAAAGCCCATTCATCTAGTTCTCATTCAAAATGAATACTTAAAAGGATTAATGTTAATCCTCAAATACCATACTACCTTCATCCTTGGCTGTCCTACTCATTGAATATTCTTTGAATGCTATTACACTTGAGAATGCACTTACATTTCAGACCACAACACACTCCAATGACTGGATATATGACCGTTTACTGGGTAATGCAAGCCGCTCCAGTAACAGGGTATGGTCGTTTGGAGGGTGTTGCAAGCCCCTCCAGTAAAAGGGTATAGGCGTTTAGATGGTACTGCACGCCTCTCCTGTAACATGGCATGGTCAGTCAATGGGCAATGCAAGACCCTCCAGTAACACGGTATGGTCGTATACTGTGTACTGCAAGCCCCTCCAGTAAAAGGGTATGTTCGTTTAGAGGGTATTGCAAGCCCCTCCAGTAACAGGGTATGGTCGTTTACTGGGTACTGCACGCCTCTCCTGTAATATGGCATGGTCAGTCACTGGGCAATGCAAGACCCTCCAGTAACGCGGTATGGTCGCACACTGTGTACTGCGAGCCCCTCCAGTAAAAGGGTATGTTCGTTTACTGGGTACTGCATGCCCCTCCCGGAACTGGGCATGGTCGATCACTTGGCACTGGAAGCCCCTCCAGTAACATGGGTGGTCGTTTACTGGGTACTTCAAGCCTCTCCAGTAGTAGGGTATGGTCGTCCGTTTCGCGCAAATTGCCCTTTCAAATCAGCCAATGTATTTGTGTGTGTGTGTGTGTATATATATATATATATATATATATATATATATATATATATATATATATATTAATTCTTGTGAAAGATGACCCGATATATATTTTCCACTTTTTCTTGTTTGTTTTTCTGGCAGGGGGTCGATAAAGCAGTACACTCTTTGTTCACATTAACTGCTTTATTTGTTATATTTCGCCCGACATGTTTCGTGCCTTTTCGCACCTCTTCAGGGGCTTTCCTATGTAACAATATTTCTTTTGTAAATCCAAAACTTTAAATTGTTTACACTAATATACATATCCTGTCCCTAAATAATTTACATTTCAACATATAATTTTTAAACTTAATCTTAATCCTACCTTATCAAGAAGTCCTCTCGTCATGTTGTCTAGCTTGAGTCAGGCGTAGTACTGAAAAGTCATCTGTGGTAATTTATATGGCTGTTTGTATCGATTCTTTAGCTATTTTCATGGTATCGATTATTGGTGAAATTTGTTTTGTGAGGTTTAATTTATTATACTATGGAAAATTTGGTGCACATTCTTTAAATCTGTTTTTTTATTTATGGCAGTGTTGGAATTTTTAATTATGTAAATATTTTCTTTGATTTTTCTTTTTAAAGTGTTCCTCTCTTTATTTAAAATGTGAACGTCCTTAAAGTTAAAGTTATGTTTTAAAGTTAGTGCGTGTTCTGTCAATGTTGTCCTGTTTTCGTTTGTGTCTATGCTTTTTGCGTGTTGCACGATTCTCTTTTGCAATAGCTGTGCCGATTCCCCAATGTAGCATGCGTTGCAATCGTTACATCGAATTTTGTATATATTGTTCTTTGTACTTGTTGGTTTAATTTTATCTTTAATATTGCTAAAACTATTTTCTATTTTGTTCCCATATTTCCAACTTATCTTCCCTACGTCTTTACATATTTGTTTAAGTCTATTGGCTATTGAAGGATGGTAATGAAAAGTAAAAAATCTATTTATTTCATTCACATCTTTGTCATTTTCTTTTGTTAAAACCTGTTTTCTCTTTTGTAAAAATAAATGCTCATTCAAAGCTATTTGCTTATTTAAATTCGTATTTTTCATAAAGAATTTTTGAATGCATGTCTGTAATAACTTTCGCTTTTTTGAATTGTTCTGTGATTCGGGAGGTTTATCGATTTGATCTCGTTTGCGCTTGTTTTTATTTTCAGTATCATAATTAAGCAAACCTGAAACTAATTTAATTTTTTTAGGTGGCATTGACTCTGTGATAGTATCAGAATATTTTATTTTCCTTTTGCATTCTATGTCATTAAAAAAGTCGTCAGATATGCTAAAAATTTCAGGTTTAAATTCATATTTGTCATGCTTATTCGGAAGTTCAGTTGGTGTTTTTGTATACAATATACGTTTTTCTGCCCTTTTTATTTGCTGCTCTATTAATGATTTAGGATAGTTGTTTTCTTGAAACATATTTCGCAATTTATTTTTTATTTCGCAAAAATACTTAGAGGAAGTTCTGTACAAAGCTGATAATGTCCGATTGTATAAAATATTCTTTTTAAAATTAAGTGGGTGATTGGAATAAAAATTAATCATTCTTGTTGAATGATTCGTCTTTGGTTTCCATTTGTATTCAATAAAATTATCCTCATTTCTGATTAGTTCCATGTCTAAAAAGTTTAATCTTTTATCAGCTTCCAACTCTTTGGTAAATTGTATATTATTATATTTGTTATTAAACGTTTCTAAAAGCTTATCCACTTCCTCCTCCTTTACACATAAAATAAGATCGTCTACATATCTGTACAAAAATTGAATCTTAATTGGAACCTCTGAAATGATTTCATTAAGAATCCAATTCATCACTAATCCACTAACAGCAATTGAGAGCGGGTTTCCCATCTGAATTCCGTACAGTTGTTTATATATCTTTTTATTAAATTGAAAGTACCCGAATTTACAACATAAACTGATCCCTTCAATGAATAACTCTTTATTTTTTATCTTAGTATGTTTTTCTATCTGCGTCCAATTATTACTAATGATTTTTATTGCCAAATCTACTGGGATGTTTGGAAACATGTTAACTACGTCAAATGAAACTAATTTAAAACCTGGTAAAATCTTTGTGTTCTTTAAATTGTCAATAAGATGCGTCGCATTGATAATATCAAAAGGGTTATCTTCACTAAATGGTTTTAAATCGGTCGCTAACATTTTTGCTAATTTTTGTATTGGGGATTCACAGCCACTGATAATCGGTCGTAAAGGCATATCCGTTTTGTGCAATTTAATAAGTCCATAAATTAAGGGAGTCAAGCAATTATGATTAACTAATTTGGTTTTGTCAAATTTATTTAAATAGCGTTTGTGTACCAACTTGTCCAAATATTTAATAACCTTATTTTTTATACTAGTAGTTGGATTGTAATCTATTTGCTTATATACGTTTGTATCATTTAGTAAGTTTTCCATTTTAAGATTGTACGTATGTCTGTCTATTAAAACTGTCTTGTTTGATTTGTCAGCTTTTATTATTAAAACGTCAGGATTGTCTTTTTTAAACTTCCTAGTAAGTCTTTCATATTGATTTAATTTTTCAGCAAGTAAAATATCTGTATGGTCAGGAATGTTTTTAAAGTAAATTGTCTTTTCATTTTTGCTCAATAAATTTACACTTTTTTGTCTGATTTTATTCTTTTCCTTCTTTGAAATGTCCAGGTTGTCAAGCATGTATTCTACGCCCGTTATCATATTAATCCTATCTGTTTCAGTAATGGGTTTTAAGATATTAAATTTACCACTTAAAGTTAGAAATTGTTTAACCTCTTGAGGAACACTTTTCTCTGACAAATTAACAATCCAGTTACTATTCGTACTAATGTCCGTTATCCGTTCCTCATGATAATATGGGCCTTTATATTTTTTTAAAATACTATTACTTTTTTTATGGTAATTTTTGCCAAATTGTAAATTTATTCGATTCTTATAGAGTTTAAAATATGTATCCAGCACTTGCCTAATTTTTGAACATTCTATTTTGGCGACGAGAGAACTTTTACATAAACCTTCTTTTTTAACTGTTTTCTCTAGTAAGGCGTAATTTCTAGACATTTCCAAATCCAACATTTTATATTTAAAGTTATTTACAACATTCATAAATTTCCTATATCCACTAAAATTAACATTAAATATTTCATAAACCTTTTTAGTTTTATTTTCTATAAATTTTGGAAAGAATTTCGTTTTTTTACATGTTTTTAAAAATTGCAACCTTAATCTAATCCTAACTAGTTTTTTAACAATGTTGTTCAGTTCATAAAAATGTTTCATTAAAAAAGAATCCAGGTTCATATTTAGAATTTCTAAATAGAACCCTTCGTCACTCCAATCTTCTGCCGCGGAGTAATTCATATTAATTCTTGTGAAAGATGACCCGATATATATTTTCCACTTTTTCTTGTTTGTTTTTCTGGCAGGGGGTCGATAAAGCAGTACACTCTTTGTTCACATTAACTGCTTTATTTGTTATATTTCGCCCGACATGTTTCGTGCCTTTTCGCACCTCTTCAGGGGCTTTCCTATGTAACAATATTTCTTTTGTAAATCCAAAACTTTAAATTGTTTACACTAATATACATATCCTGTCCCTAAATAATTTACATTTCAACATATAATTTTTAAACTTAATCTTAATCCTACCTTATCAAGAATTCCTCTCGTCATGTTATCTAGCTTGAGTCAGGCGTAGTACTGAAAAGTCATCTGTGGTAATTTATATGGCTGTTTGTATCGATTCTTTAGCTATTTTCATGGTATCGATTATTGGTTAAATTTGTTTTGTGAGGTTTAATTTATTATACTATGGAAAATTTGGTGCACATTCTTTAAATCTGTTTTTTTATTTATGGCAGTGTTGGAATTTTTAATAATGTAAATATTTTCTTTGATTTTTCTTTTTAAAGTGTTCCTCTCTTTATTTAAAATGTGAACGTCCTTAAAGTTAAAGTTATGTTTTAAAGTTAGTGCGTGTTCTGTCAATGTTGTCCTGTTTTCGTTTGTGTCTATGCTTTTTGCGTGTTGCAAATTACCACAGATGACTTTTCAGTACTACGCCTGACTCAAGCTAGACAACATGACGAGAGGACTTCTTGATAAGGTAGGATTAAGATTAAGTTTAAAAATTATATGTTGAAATGTAAATTATTTAGGGACAGGATATGTATATTAGTGTAAACAATTTAAAGTTTTGGATTTACAAAAGAAATATTGTTACATAGGAAAGCCCCTGAAGAGGTGCGAAAAGGCACGAAACATGTCGGGCGAAATATAACAAATAAAGCAGTTAATGTGAACAAAGAGTGTACTGCTTTATCGACCCCCTGCCAGAAAAACAAACAAGAAAAAGTGGAATATATATATATATATATATATATATATATATATATATATATATATATATATATATACTTTTAAGCAAATTTCAACCACAGTTATTTTTTTGATGTACATTTGTGTTCTGAAACGTGGGTCTTTCTAGTTGAATCTTCCGAATTGCGTGAGATTCTGATGGTAAACGAACATGACCTTATGTTTGAGACCGTGTATTATGGTTCTTAATTTCCTCAAAATTAGACCTGTGTGCCTGTTAAAGAGCAAACAGCATGTATATACAGGGAAGGACATAGTGAGGCTGACTACGCAACCAAAAATAGTGGTTAATAGGTTTTTTCCCTGTTTTCTTTACGGTGCATCGAGCTCTAGACCATTATCACCCGACTATGAATAGGTAGCCACCCTTCCTAAACATCCATTTAGGATTTAAACACCTACCCATAATTAAAATTAGTGCAAAGCATAAAGAAAAGGAGAAAAAATCATTGATACATAAAATTAAATCAAGGCAAATAATAAATAAAATATTAAAATATTAAATGTACTGAAAATATTTACCAGTATTAAATAACTAGGAATGAATAGAAACCAAAACAAAAAATGAATTTCAAATATCTTTATGAAGTATGGGAAAGGGGCAAGAAATACAGCAGAATAGGCACAAGAGAAACGGAAACCTTGCAAATCTAACCACATCCCCGAAGACTTTCTCGACGAAAATTAAACCAGTAAGGTAAACCTCGAAAGGCGCTACATTATTCATAAAACTGAACAAGCGGTGGTTGAGGTTTCCAACAGAAGTTAGAAACACATAAGTCTCGTCGTATTATAGCAATGAAGTGAGCAGAAACATACAGCTAGGCGCGAAGCACAACCATGTTTCTACCTAAAGACCACATTTATGCATACTTTCCGGATCGAGGAAATGATGGTCGGCCATCCATAAATTTATATATTACTAACTCATGTGCCCGTCGTTGACCTTTTAGCGCGGTTCCTCCCTCCCCCATAGGGAGGAACCCCGCTTATAAGGTTGATACAATGAAACAATCCGGAAGTGCCGACTAGAAAATTTCGCGTTTCAGAGCCCCTAGAGACCGAAAATAACGGTGGTTCATATTTATATATATATATATATATATATATATATATATATTTGTCTGTTCGCTCTCTAGGTAGAAGACGAATTGTCCGATTTTGATGAAATTTGGTACAAAAATCCGTCGTGCAATTTGAAAGGTCAAGTTCGTTAACCAGCAAAATCCGTCCACTGGAAGATGGCGTTTGGGGCGAAATTCGAGCAAAAAAAATCGTAACGCTTACTTTTTTGAGTTCATATGCTTGTAAGCAATCGTTTTATAGGCTTCTTGGGTTAGGAAAACGAATGAAACCATTTTCAAAGCGATAGCTTTAACCGTTTTCGAGAAAATTGGAAACATAGTTTTTGAATACAGTTTTTGGTTTGGGTACTTAGAATCATGGGATTCAGTTGAAACATTTTCTGCATGTTCTACATTCATTAAAACTAATATGTTGAAATTTGTGTTACGTTTGGAGTTAAGGAAGGGTTAGAATAAAATATTTTATTAACAGACATAAAAAGTTTTGGTAACTTTGTATACTTTCCTTAATATCTCGAAAAAGGTTGAGAATCTTGATAAACGGAAGAATACCATTAGAAAGCTTACTAAATGTTCTACAAAAAAGGTTCTTATGAAAGTTTTGATTAGACGATGTCAATAGGGAGAAATAAGTGCTTAAAACTTTAAAGTAATTGATTTCGCTTATTCGAACTGTTCTTTTTGTCTGTTTTTATTCCTTGTTATTTTTTAACTGCTTATAGTTGGATAATGTATTTGATAATAAATCAGGTTACGAAAAATAAGAAAAACAATTTAATCTTAGAGATATGGATTTCCAAGATATAGCTTTTCAACTGCCTAGCGGGGTCCTTCCTAGGGCGGGGACCCATCCGGGTAAGATCGTAAATAAGACCTTTCTTGAAAGTAAAGATGGAACTGTCAACTTTGGTTCTCCTCTGCCTCCCGGCACTTTCATTGCTGGCGAAGGCTTCCAATGAGTAGCCGAAACGTCCTAAATATAGATTTTTTAACAAAAATCGTATTGAGGTTTCTTTAGCCGAATCCCAACCATTCCATCTTAACTTATCACCTCGACGGCTAACTATCTAATCTTCATGCTTCCTAGAAATGTGGACCCAAAATAATAACAGCTTCTATTTTAATCATTTTAAATGAGTCTAGAGATAAGAACGGAACCGCGCTAAGATGATGCAGTTCCTGCGAGTCGGACTTTTTACCGCATGTCGTCAGGTAACCGCTACATTCAATACACAGTGCAGGTCACGCGGAATACATTTGGGGAGTGGTGCCCGCCTCTTACGAAGCTCATGTCTCATTTTTCTTCATCCCTTTATTTATTAACTCAGTCCTAATATGGCAGGCAGGAACAAGTCATATATCTGGCACTATTTAGCTGGGAACTTGGGTAATTACTAGAATAACGAGGAAAGAGAAGCAATAACAGATGGTGCTAATGGCCGCAGCAGTCGATGCACCCAAAAGGAAGGGAAAAAAAAAGAAAACATATCATAATCTGCCTGCACCAGTGCACGCTAGTAGTTAATTACCTGTGGTTGGCTAGCCTCAGTCTGAATATGGGTGGTGACCGGACCAAACATTATGTATGTACATTGAAAACGTTTTATTATTATATTTTGAAAAACATTTTGGATTTTAGATCGAATTTTACAATTTAATTATGTATAACACATATAACATATATTATGTAAGTATTTTATTGGACATATCCAAAGAAGTGAATATACTTGATTTATCAGATATATTTAAGCATCCATTTTTTCGTATTAAAAAGTTCCAGATTTATATATATATATATATATATATATATATATATATATATATATATATATATATATATATATATATATATAAATCTGGAACTTTTTAATACGAAAAAAATGGATGCTTAAAAGAAGCTGTTAGTATAGAAAATATAGAAGCTGCATACGAAAAGTATATATTACAGAGAACAAAGAGGCAGCAGCTTGAAATTACCTTGAACATATATATATACTTTTTGGTTAAGACATAAATTTATCATACTTCCTCAACACAATCAATATTGATATTCCACAAGATTCATCTGTTGTTAGATATTATCGAAAATGTTGAGGACCGAGTCAGAAGTTTCCTTTTAGTATCTTGTGGCAAGGCAGGGGCAGCAGCCACATTCACCTTCATTTTACAAGATAATCTTCAAGTACATACTTTTAATACAATATATCCCCACCGTAAAGTGGTAGAAGCTCCGTGTGTGGGTGCCCCAAACCTTCACTTCTTCCGACCCATTTATTGTGACCTTTTTCAAGTCTTGTTGCAATCCTCGCCAATTCAATATCTATTACTCAAGCAGGATTCAAGATTTGTAAAATGCTTTACAAAAACTATAGATATAATCAAAACTAATGTATAAAAATAATGAATGAAGAATGAAAAATAATTAATTGTTCATTAAATTAAAAACAATCAGCCAACCCTGTTATTCATAGAATAAAAAATAAATCAGTGGACGAATGACCTATTCAATGAATAAATTCGTATTCAATAAAAACTTATTTGAGTGGTTATTGAATAAAACATTTATTGAATAATGCCCTACTCTGCAGGAACAATCGTACAGACAGACAGCTGGTAGTCGTTTTTGACCTAGCCTATGACAATCATCGTATCAATACCTACATGTTTGGTCAAAATCGTTCAAACGGTGTGGATTTGTATAAGGAACAAACATACAGACAGACAGCTGGTAGACGTTTTTTACCTAGCCTATGACACTCCCCGTATCACGACCTACCTATTTGCCATGTTTGGTCAAAATCGGACGGAGGGTGTGGAGACGTTTTTGACTTAGCCTAAGAGACTTCCCGTATCAAGACCTACCAGTGTTCCAAGTTTGGTCAAAATCGGTCAAACAGTGTGGATTGTATAAGGAACAAACAGACACGTGATTTTTATATATATAGATATTGAACATAGGGTTGATATAATAAAGTGAGGGTGAAGGTAGAGGGTTTATAACACTTTACGTTTTTTCTTCTAGTGGTGAAAATGCCTAAATTGCTGACACGTCATGTATAAGTTGAATGAATATATGTATAAATACGTAATGATCAAATTAATCATCATTGTTTTTAATAAGCTAGACCTCACATTTTTCTGTTGCGGAGAAATCTATCATAAGACAAATATGTGTATGTATTTATTTAACTAAATGGGTACGCAGGAAATAACAACAATATTATAGGAAAAAGGCTGCATGAGAGACAGGGAAAACTGATTTAAAATACAATGTAATTATATGTTTGGATGGTTTTTATGCTGTTGTCAAATAGCCAGAGCATACAGATAGGGAGAATACAAACTTGGTCAAATATTTGAAAAATAAATTGGAATTATGACATTAAATGATGAATTCCATTTGTCGAGTGAAATTGGATCGGACTGTACCTTAACCACAACCCTCCTAGGACATGCACCCATGGGAGGCCGCAATGCGGGTGCCGTGTCCGGCAAAGGAACCGCATGTTCATCACCTGCATCAGTATCATCCGCCTCAAGGAATTATTGAAATATGGTATGCCATAATTCCATTCTATATTTCATATTATAAACACAAAACATAGCGAAGATAGTCATTTCGCTTTTGTTAAAAACTAACCAAAAAAAAAAAATTGAAACTAAATAATTACAATTTATAGAAAATCAATTCATAAATTAGGGTTTTGGTCATAAATAGCTGATAAAACTATTTACATTTTAAAATAAAAATGCGTTTCCAACATTTCGACTACAAACAAAAATGAAGATATATATATATATATATATATATATATATATATATATATATATATATATATATATATATATATATATATTCCGACTCGCAGGAACTGCGTCATCTTAATTGTGGAAGATAGATGTGAGTAGATGTATGTACGGGAGTGAATGTACTTATGTATGAACGTCTTACATATGTTATGTAATTATATAGTCATGTTTTAATATATATATAATACATTATAGCTGTTATGTTAATTTCTAAAATACCTTTATTGTCATACGTAAATTAATGTTTTAACTTTATATGAAATTTTAATAAGAATAATAACTGTTTGTTAATAGGAACAGATTTGTTATTAACGAGCGAATCATCTCATTTATGGCTCTCGAACATTAGATAAATAAAAATAAATAATCTCTGGCGTCATTGTAAAGCTAGGAATAAGTTTACTTAATATTTTGTAAAAAGTTAAACACCTAGTCTAATGAAAACTTGTAGATTAGTGAAACTGAAACTTGTAGATTAGTGAGACTGAAACTTGTAGATTAGTGACACTGAAACTTGTAGATTAGTGGGACTGAAACTTGTAGATTAGTGGGACTGAAACTTGTAGATTAGTGAGACTGAAACTTGTAGATTAGTGAGACTGAAACTTGTAGATTAGTGAGACTGAAACTTGTAGATTATAGACTGAAAACGCATAGGAAATTACTCACTCGGCCTCTTCGACTTCTGCCCAGAAAGGTCTATTACAAAATTTTGTACTATCTTATTTTACTAGGAAATTCGTTTTACTGCTAAAATCAATTAAAAAAGCAATAAAAAGTGCGGAAATCCAACTCAAAGAACTTTTTATATTAACTAGCACTTTCGAAGTTTTAAGCACTTATTTCTCCGATTACGATAACCCCATTGAATATAACTTTAGAACCTTTTCATATAAAAAGAACGGGTAATAGTGAACGGGGAGCGGGATAAAAATAATAAAACTTGATAAAATAAAAGTTCTCTATAATGATTCAAAATAAAACAAAAATAACACTCTCCGGACGAAATGAAAAGATAATAAAGATAAATTATAAGAAAAAACTGATAACTAAACTAAAATATTCTTCGAAATAATAATAAAGATTAAATAAATAATGTCTGACAAAAAACTGGAGACACCACGAGAGCTCATGCAAAGGTAGACGCCATTAACACACAGGTCCTCTACCGCAGGGTTGCTTTCCAGTGTACCCCTGTAAAATTATTACCCTGTCGATTATTTTTATATTTTGGTAAAACTGACGCTGGGCCTGTATGGTTGATAACAGGTTACAATGGCCAGGTTAGTTCTGACGCCTTACTAGCTACCACAACACTATGGAAGGAATAAATCTTAAAGACACTTCTTAATTTTAATTACTTCTCTTTCCTTTTTTTATAATAACTGCCTTCTAGAGTATTTTTTGTGATTACCTCATTTACAGTGCTTGCAAGACGTGTAATAATTTTGCACGCGGCACACCATTCATTGCTGGTAATAATGGAACTGAAAGTAGTAAAACAGGGATAATTAATTTGCATTTTATATAATTCAAAACCATTATATTACATCCTATAAATTGTTTTACAATTCGCAGAGCTTTTCCTGTATTGAGGCAACTTCAATAAACCTGTCTCACAAAACTTTGTTCACATCATGGCCAGCTCTCTTTTAACCCTCCCTCTTCCATTATCTATGCTCAATAATATTAGGTTAAATTATTTATTCAGATAATTCGTGAAAAACAATTGCATATAAATAT
Organism: Gonocerus acuteangulatus; assembly: GCA_946811695.1. Lineage (NCBI taxonomy): Eukaryota > Metazoa > Arthropoda > Insecta > Hemiptera > Coreidae > Gonocerus > Gonocerus acuteangulatus. The sequence continues at coordinate 81,442,012 of OX328132.1, read as the reverse complement.
TTATCTTCAGGTTTTCTAATTGTGTTTATTATTTAATGTAGTGTTTATCTATTTGTGTTCCACTTTGCAGTTATTCACACATTACTCTATAGCTTTAGTAATCTGCTGTAGAACGTTTGATTGAAAACCTTTAAATTTTGGATTAAATTTTTTGGCTTTAGGTTTTGGATTAATGAAGATAATTTTGTATCACAAACACAATGAAGTACCTAATGTAATATGTAAGGACACAAAACCTACATTTATCAGAAAGTCGTCAGATATAACGAGTGTGAGAAAGAAAACCGACGAGCGGTAGACTATTTATATCGGTGCTTCTTTCTGGTCTGTCAATATGTACGAAGCAAATTGGTTCAGTGGATTCCCACGATTGGTTTGTAGTGCCTTTTTAAAAAAAAAAATATATATATATATATATATATATATATATATATATATATATATATAAAAAGACCAAAAGAAAGCTTTACTCAGGCTTTATTTCATTATTTATTATTAGCTAACCAGAAAATAAAAGGTACACCAATAATTGCAACTAAACTGTTTTAGTATGTAAAGGGGGACTAGTAATAAACATTAAACAAAGGGGAAAAAGTCCGGCTTCCAGAACTGCCGGCTTACATTCTTAAATAAATATCCGTTTTTATTGAGAAAGCTTCGGCTTAATTGTTAACAGTCATTTTAAAATTCACTAAATCACTGGGTTGCGACTTAGAAACAGATCAGTTCTTCTCCTTATAGCCCCTCATGAGTGCTTGAAATTAAAGCCGATATGTTGGTAATAAAAACTCATGTTATAATAAAAATTTAGTTTTGTTAAGTATTCAAGTTAATTCGTGAACCAGCCGAATCTATCCACCGGAGCACTATGTGTTGGGCGAACGTAGCGCGAAGAAACTCGTAGATTTTACGGTTTTGCCTTTATAGGCTTCCATGTACGCGTTTTATAAGTAATAGGGCGTAGGGAATCAAATGAAACAAAAAAAACCTTTCCTTTAATTTGAAAGTCCAAGTTCGTTAACCAGCAGAATCCGTTAACCGAAACATGGGGTTTGGAGCGAAAATCGCGCGAAAAAATCGTTTTATAGGCCCTACAATGTTGGACAACGATTGAAAACATTTTGCTAGTGCTCGAGTAACACTAGGAATTTTATATCTATAATAAGGGTAAGTTTAAGCCATTTCCCAATGTGACAAAACTAACCACCTGGTTTTAAGTTTTTCATAGGAAATACCGTCTGTGAAAAACCAGGAACTCCCCAAACGTATCTTCTCCTGAACGTCTCCTTAAATTATTTAGCATTTATAAATATATTATTATTTATTTATTGGTTCTTTGTTTTAGGGCAATACCCCTTACAAAGGAGTGTGTGCACATATTTTATGTTTTTTGCATACAAATTCCTTGCATTACAATATTTCTAACCTTAAATTATAATAAAACTACATGCCACAATAAATATACTTTAACAATCTATAATACAAAAAACAGCAAGCTAACAATTTAGGTACATGCTAGATGGAGTAAGCCATAAATTGATCTAAATAATAACAATAAACAATATAGTAAAATAAAATACATGCCATAAGAAATCATTTAAAAAATGGTAACGTAATGCAAGCAAAAAAAATAAATAAATAATAAAATAAACGTAACCAGATACAACTACAAACAACTAATATAAGGCAAACAACATGCTATGCAAAAAATATAAAAAACAAAACAAAAGTAATTCAGAAAAGAGAAAAAACTTATCTGTATGCGTATATACCACACACAGACGCATATACTCCCATACATACACATACACATTCATAGTAAATGTATAAGTAAACATATGTATAATATGAATATAAATATTATAAATTAAGACTATTTACAAATACCTAACACATGCTTAGACTGATTACTTATGTGGTTCTGGTTATTTTTTCCTATTGAATTAAATTTCCGTTGCAAAAGTTCTTAAGTTTAATGAAATCGTTAAAAATATGTACAAATTGTGAGCCTGGAATAGATTCACGTTTCTTAAAAGCAGATTAAGGTTCTCGCGAGATGGGTGTATTAACTCTGGAAGGTAAGCCGACCTATAGGAGTTGTAGATGGGGCAGGCAACTAGTAAGTGGTAAAGATCTTCTTGTTGGTTACTATTGCATATTGGACAGGTTATTTGTGGGTTTATTATTATTGTTGACTTCCTATAGCTAAGTTTTATAAAATTTATACTTGACGTTCGAATCTGTGCAATTATTCTGCGGAATATATATAATCATTTTTATATATATAAGTTTCTGAAAATCTCTGGCAAGAGTGTGCAATTGACAGTCGGTTAATTACAATAATAATAATCAATTTTTTAAACATTTGGTAATTTATTTATTGTTTTGCTCTTTCAGAAGGAGCATACATGGGAAACGGCGTAAATGCGCTGCGTGGGGGAACACCAAGACCCCCGACGAACAAGGAACCCTACTTCGATACTTCAGCTCCACAGAATGTCTCAGCGCTCATCGGAAAATCAGCATACCTTACTTGTAAAGTACGCAACATCGGAAATCGTACGGTATGTATTTTCTACGGTTATCTAAACTTTTTTTGATTAAATGGTAAAGAGAATTAACTAATAATACAAATCATGTTGGGGAATATCCCTTCAGAATTCTCATATAACTTTATTACTTACATCTAAATCTTGTCCTTCTTCAGAATGCCGTGTCCCATCCTTTGTTTTATTTATTTTTGAGCATCCGCAACAACGGCGATTCGCCCAAAACAATTTATGCTTGTACTTATACATACAGTTGTTACATATCCTTATACATACAATTATTACATATCCTTATACATAAAATTGTTACATATCCTTATACATACAATTGTTACATATCCTTATACATACAATTGTTACATTTACATATATTTAATTACACAATTTAAATTATACCCACAGATCTACTTCTACTATTAAGAATATTTCCATTTATAAAATTATGCAAAAAAATATATATATCTATATGTAGGTACACGTTTCAAAGAATTTCGATTTTTACATTTTCAAACATTTCATACTAAATAAAATTTATTTAATATTGTAGTTATTTATTTTGGTTTTGGGTGGTTCGACTACTGAGGTCATTAACATCATTCTGAATAGTTACTCTCATTTTTTATGGGAAACCACGATGTGGCAGTTTATAACTGCTGAGGAACACAATTATTATTCAAACTATTTACATAGGTTCTTCCTTTTAAAGATATATCAGAAGGACCGTTAAACATAAACATATAACTAAGCCTAAATATACAATATCATTTACATATCTACACTCACTTAAACGCACTCACTCAATAAATAAAGACACACACAACGTACATACATTCAATAAATACTTAATTTTACGATACATTCTCATATGTTAAATTAAAGAGGCAGAGTTATATGAGGTAGTACATGTTGATGCCTTTTAAAACTTCTATCATTTATCACAATACACGAAAAGTGGCAAGCTGCACGCTTCCCCACGTTTACATAAAACGATTTTTTCATGGTTTCATGTTTAATAAAAATGTATACATCTCTGTTTTAATTTAAGTAAGAGATATAGCTTACACCGTTCACTCCTTCCACAATGACAGCAGAAAAACAATTAATTGAGCTGTTTCGAAATAATTAAATTAATTTTAGGGGCGTATTTTATAAAAAAATACCTGATACAAATAAATATTCAATATTATATAAATGAGAAAAACAAGTTATTATGGCAATTATATATTAAATTACATTGAATATAATTACACTATAAATACACATAAAAAATTGTAAATATACATAATAAATTAATGGACCAAGTTATAAAGGTTCAAAAGGTTAACAATGTAGAGAACTATTATTCCTAATGATGTGTCAAGCATTTTTTTTTTTAAGTCCTTTTGTGAGAAATAAAATAAATGTTGAAAGAAAGAAAAGTTGTATATCTGGAATATTTGAATTACTTGCTCATTAGTATGCTTAATATCAAATTCAAAGGAGTTCAAACATTTCATCTTGTGGAGTAGTAGTTGCTTTTCATCTGATACTTGGAGTACCTTTTATAAACAGCTAATAAATCGTCTTCTGACACATTTCCCTACCTATTATGAGAAGTAACATTTTATTTTTCTCTATAGTCACTGTCCCAAGGTTCGATAAAATATCAAAAAATCGTCAAAGAAGTAAGTCATCAAAACATGTATTCACGATCAACAAGAAGATCTGAACAAATGGGGTATCCGTAGCAACACCGAGTATAGATCACCGAAGTTAAGCAACGTCCGGCATGGCCAGTACCTGAATGAGCGAACGACCATGTACTGTTCGCATTATAAAAGGGTGGTAACCTGAAGATAGCCCAACGATAAGAGCCAAGTTAATGATTCGCCGTAAAAGACAAAACAAAATAAAAAAACTATATATACTGCATATCATGTTTTTTTCTCTGAAGAAATATATAGAACTAACTGGAAGATTGATTTCTACAAGACCCTAGGAAACCATACAGTCCTGGCAAGGAAAACAGCTATAGGTGGAAATTTTTGGAACGCAATTTTGGACTTCGTAACTTTGTTTGGGCTGGATAGGAGGTGAACATATCAAAAGTCCTCGCCCGTAGCCTTTGTGCCGGGGGGAAGGGGGGGTTTAGAAGGTCCCATTTTTCTGGTTTTCACTTATATCTCGGAAACCCTACGTCCTAGCGACATGGCTGTTCTATAACAAATGAAAGCTGATTAAATTTCCTACAAGTTCTATTCTATAAAGTTTTTCGAGATATCTTAAGTATTCGAAATATCCGCTCTTGAATGTCTTTTTTTTCAAATTTATTTATTTATTTAAAAGAATATAACAATATGTTCCTGATACCAGGTACACTTTTTGTTAATGATTATTCTATGTTGTAACAAAATTTAGCACACAATTTTGCAATATAGGAAAAACAAAATGAAATAAAACCTATGCATAATGAATGTCTGTAATTTTGGGAAAAAACACACTTTTTGCTCTTTTTGACCGGATAACTCTTTAACGATAAACCCAAAAAATAAATGCCGTTTATAGGGTTGTAGAGCATTACATTCCCTTCAAGAATATATATAACTTTACTATTTTATGTATTTTCCTTCAAACGTGAAAACAGTTTTAGTGTTCATCGTGATATCTGGCGACAACTGTCGACCAATGAACCTTTCAATTTCTCACCATTTCCAGTCAATGTATTGTCCAAAATATACTCCATTATGTAAGTATAGTGAGTACTGGTAAATTATATATTTTGTGGTATAAATAGCACAAAATATATAATTTTGGGCCCACTGACTAGTTATTCACACTCAATTAGATAAGATCTTGTCCATTATATTGGCAATGGTTTTGCTAAGACCATGTGAGTGCTTATATAACGTTTGAAAGAAAATACATAAAATATTTTGATGACTAGATGAAGGGTATTAATTAATAATACCAACCAAGGTGAGGAATAACCCTTCAAAGCTCCAAAACTTACTTTTATTTTAACATCAAAACGTTTCGGACTATTCGTCCATCTTCAGGAGATCTACAATAGTTTTTTTGTTTTTTTTTTGTTTTGTTTGGTGCATCGACTGCTAAGGTCATTAGCACTAGATGCACCTTAGCAGTACAAGGTGTATCTAGTGTAGATTACCTTACTAATCTACAATAGTATATTAATTACTAAATACTCCAGAAAACACGCTTTATAATTACCATTAACCAAGATATTACATCATCTAAAACCAATTATTAAATTTTATTTTCTTAATTTTAAACTCACCATGTCCTGTCAATAATTAAAGTTACATTTAAAACGTCATAAAACCGAAAAAATGATTCCTAAAAGGAACCAAGTCAAATTACACATCAAGACCAATTAAAAACATTCATTATCTCACAGCCTATTAGAAGACCTTATCAACATACTTAGGCCTATTATATTTTGTATAACTAAAATTACATTAAAACATTAAATTTCAATTGATTAAAATGTATAATAATTTATGTATGACATATCACAGATATTTTGATTAATCATTACTTAACATTATTTTTATTAAAATATTGATTATAAAATACACTGAGGTATGTAACCAAGATATTTAAACTATGAAAGGAATCCATTGCAATGTCATCAGAAATTAATTTTATTTAATATGTCAAAATAATGTTGTCCTATACCTGTAACATCAGTTTTGAAATTAATGGTTCTATTGATATTATTAGTTATGTAAATGGATTCAGTTAATTTCCTAGATTTAGTCCGAAATGTTGTGATGTTAAAATAAAAGTAAGTTTTTGAGCTTTGAAGGGTTATTCCTCACCTTGTTTGGTATTACATAAAATAGTAAAGTAATATATATTATTGAAGTGGATGGAATTCTCTACAACCCTATAGCCGACATTTATTTTTTTGGGTTCATCGTTGATGAGATATCCGGTCGAGAATAGAAAAAAGTGTGTTTTTCACAAAATGACAGACTTTCAAGAGCGGATATTTTGAAAACTAAAGATATCTCGAAAAACTTTATTAAATAAAACTTTTAGGAAATTTAATCAGCTTTCATTTGTTAAAGAATGGTCATGTCGCTAGGACGCAGGGTTTCCGAGATATAAGTGAAAACCAGAAAAATGGGACCTTCTACACCCCTCCTCCCGCCCCCCGGCACAAAGGCTACGGGCGAGGACTTTTGTTCTCCTCCTATCCAGCCCAAACAAAGTTACGAAGCCAAAAATTTCCATCTATAACTGTTTGTTGACTGGACTGATAATAAAGCATCAAAAACTCAAAAAGAAAAACATCAGCGATTGCCGAAGATTTCTTCTACGTGACTCCCTTATAGGGTTCAATAAAAGATAGATGGTAGAGCTATATCAGCCATACACACACACACACATATATATGTATATATATATATATATATATATATATATAAATGTATATATCATTTGAATAGGCGGAAGGTCATGTATATATAAAACTCGTCAACTTCACTTCATATGCTTTATTTTTATGCTCTACATGTTTCGCGCCTCTTGACGCCTCTTCAGGAGCAACTTAATCCTATATACATAGATTTAGCCTTAGCTACGGAAGACCTTCCACAGGTAGGGCCGCGTCCATATTAATACAATGACGTTAAAATGGCTGTTATCCATCCTGAAGTGAAGTTGACGAGTTTTATATAAACATGACCTTCCGCCTATTCAAATGATATATTGAAAGAGAAAGGGTCACAATTTTATAACATATATATATATATATATATATATATATATATATATATATATATATATATATATATATATAGACAAACACACACACACTTTCATATTGCGCCTTCAGGTCGAAGTCATAAGCGAGCTCTTCCCTATGGTAAATTTGGAAATCTGCTTGACGAAAGAAACTTTGATGATACCTTAGTAAAATCCCTAGTTTGTTACCTTAGTGCAATGCTTTCTCGTGGTCGTAAATTGATAGAGTTGGTACTTTAACTTTGGAAGATCCTTCATATAGAGTAAATAAAAAGGAATATGTTTCATTTTAAACTTTTGAAGGTTTCTGCTATTCAGTGGACAAAACGTATGCCTGAAACTAATATACTGTTCATATTTTATCTTCTAAGCTATTTAATTTACAATCATTCTTCAATTTTAGCAATGTATAATATTTTCAAGTACATATAGAAAATAACCAGATTCAATTCCTCTGGTTCCTACATAACTGGTATACAGTTGGAATGTAAATTCTTAAATAGACTACCCCTCCCCCCAAAAAAGGTAACAAAATATTAAATAATAATCACTTATTAAGGAAAAAAGTAATGGGGTAATATTATCTGTGCCACAATTTACACAATTTTTTTATAGTGCACATATTCTCTGTATTGCACTTATGAGGAAACAAGCAGTACTTGAAGTATACTTTTTTTTAATATTACACATTCATTTTTATTTTTCTCTCTACATGTTACAAGCAAAATATATACATACACTTGGTCTGTGTGGCAGCATGCAGCCAGATCTACTATATGCAAATGGTCTGTTTGGTAGATTTGGCAACCCTGCATCCCCTCCAGGTTCACTCTGTCAAATAATCTACTAAGATTGTCTTAGGCCAACCTATGACCTACTATAAGCTCATTTTGTGCTAAGAATATATTATTTGACTGAAAGTTGAATAAAAGGATAATCTTATATTGCTTCTGATTTTCATAGTCTTGGGTTTTGTTTGTATTACTGACTACATGTTTAAACACATCTTCACTTTAGGTTTCATGGGTTAGACACCGAGACATACATATTTTGACAGTTTCTACATACACCTATACATCAGATCAAAGGTTCATGGCTCTTCACCAGCCACAGGATGATGATTGGACTCTTCAAATCAAATGGGTTCAAAAACGAGATGCAGGGGTCTATGAATGCCAAATTAGCACTCTTCCTGTCCAAGGATACTTCATCTATTTGAATATTGTCGGTGAGTTGTTTTTTTTTTTTATATTGCAGGTTATGTTTTTAATATTTCCCCTTTTCTATGTATATTTACATAATATATAGAGTATGTTATTGCTGGTAACCATTTTTGGATAAAACAAAATGTTTAGATTCTTAATCCCAACAGCAGTGCATTATTATTAATTATGAAAACAGTATTCTTATAAATGTCTTATATATTGAAGTCCTATTCAGGAACATCAACTCAATCAGTTAATTAACAAAATAAAAAAAAAAAAAAAAAAAAACAAGATATATCCCATCAGAATCTTATAACTTATTAATACTGTTCATTGAAGGTTACATCTGAGCAAAATTGATTCCATCATCGAAGGAGATTTCATTTCTCAAAAGGACGTGTGTTATACTTGAAGGTACTCTTAGCTAATAATAAATAATTTATTCAAGAAGAAATCATTAATTAACTTCAAATTTAGTCGCTAAATTTGTATTCCTTTCCACACTCTAAAGTAAAGTTAAAAGACATGTACATAATTTGAAGTCATCTATTTAAATAATGCTGATCTTGATGTATAGCTAAGACATAGAGCATCTGAATTAGATTTTAGATGTTTTGCAGACAACAACGAAGTCACCTGAAGATGGTCAATGGGAAGAATCTATTTATGAGCAAATGAACATGGATAGACAAGGTTGGATATAATTGTAATAGTGTGATATATTTATCAGAGTTATTAACAGAACTAACCAGTCACTAACCATAACATGAAAATGCCATTCGAGACTGATAGCCACTTTTGTGACAATGGGCTGCCATGCCCTGTCGCCTGATAGCCACATTCGTGACAAGGCCATTTCTTCATTTTGGGATTGAAACCCACCGCTGTGACAGAGTTTTACGATATCTAGCAGTAAGTTCTAGTAACTCTTGTATCCGCTTAAGTTTATAAAAATTCAGTTTAAGCCTATGGAATAGGAGTTTCCCTATGCATAGTTCGAGTCCTTCTGAAGGTCCATTTTTGTGTTTTACCAGGTGACCTGTACATTGACATCATGTTTCGAAGATATTGTACCAATGCTGAAATATTTGACTTGATATATATATTTTTTTTTTTAAATAATTTCCAACTTTTAAAAAATAAAAACGTTTTTAAGCCTGTCATTTACTAGTCCGAAGCTCAGAATGTGTAAATAACGAAGGAACACTTTTGAAAAAAATAAATAATATAAAATAAGCTTATCAGGAGAAGTGAGAAGAGATGTGTGGTAGAAGCTTGGCTATTTTAATGCCGTCCTGTGAAACCAGGAGGGTGAAACGGGTTCCGTTCCACAGGCATCTAAGATCATGCGGGTTGCCATCATATAAGGGTTAATATGCTCAAAGGCTGTTTCTCGATTGTTTGTTTTTTTTCCCCCAAGAATTATAAAATACATGAAAGATGAAGAATTAAAAAGGATAACACATATTGTGCAGGTTCAATAAAGAACATTCATAAAGTATTCTGATTTCTAACATATTAAAAACTAGGATTTGTATATATATATATATATATATATATATATATATATATATATATATATATGTTTTTGTGTGTTCTTAAAAAATCAAGACATTATTGTTCTTATACCTATTAAACTACATCTTACTTCACAACTATTTTTTTAATCTCACATGTTTTATCACACATGTTTAATTTTATTGCTTTGAAAATGTTATAAAATGGTTAATCCTAAATCTGTTTGTATGTTAATGAATAAAGTGATTCTTAAATGTTTCAATTTTTTGAAGAAATTTGTTGAGTTATTGTCTTCAGGTTCAAGAAAACATCAATTAAAACAGTTAAAAGTTTTTTTTAAAATTCATGATAGAGTTATTTCATGATCGTCTTTTATTTGCAATAATTGAAGTTAATTTTTTAATGTTTTTCAGTTCCTACAGCAACCATTATTGGGGGACCTGACATCTATGTGAATTATGGAAGCACAATAAATCTGACTTGTACAATAACTCACAGCACTGAACCTCCACCTGCATACATATTTTGGTATTATAGTAAAGATGATGACAACACATCAACTAATTCTGGTTCCACAAAAGGACCGGTCAGGGTATCGTATTGGCATTATTACTATTTATTTTTATTTAATATTTATTTGTTTAAGGCACTTATACATAGAAATGTATTGGATATAAAACTAATCTTTTTACAGATTTTAATAAATAAATGAGAATGCCTTATAAACACCAATAATTCCAATATATATATATATATATATATATATATATATATAATTTCTTTGTGTTGACTTTTTCTATTTATTTATTTTTTTCTCTTCTTTTTATACCATTTTTCTTTTTCTTTTTTTTAGACGACAAATAAAGAAGATGGTATAAAAAGAAGTTTAAACCAGTTATTTGACCTATATGGCCTTTATAAAAAGAAGAGAATATATATATATATATATATATATATATATATATATATATATTTATATATATATATACTCTTCTCTCTCTCTCTCCCCCTATATATATATATATTATTTATTAGTAATATTAAAGAACTAAAACTTAAATTATTAATGAATTTAAATAAGTTATTATTATTTTTTTAGACGTTTGTGATATTTTATTAATAAATGGTGTATTCCTTAATTAGTATGAAAATATTTACACTTAAGTTTTCCACCGCCCTTTATGGACAGTCCGATGCCATGGTTGATGAGTTCAGTGGAAAACCCACAATAAATTATTAAGTCTAAAATTTACCCCATCAAACAGTCACACCATACAAAACATTTTACACCGAATTGACTCCTCTTACTCGGAATGTACTGCTTGAAGAAAATAAATGAATTTACTTTGGTGTGCTATTTTTCCATTTTAATGATTTTGACCAGGCAGATAAGGCCTCAAAAAAGAATGTTATGGGGCAAATTTGTAAAATTTACTTTTAGTCAATATCTATTCCCAATAGAAGCAATAAACAAACTTTTGTTGGCTAGCAAATTTTTAATTCCCAGTAATTTGCTATTGAAAGAAGACCATAAAATTCAGATTCTTCCATTGCAAATTTAATTTTTTTTGCTTTCAAAAAAACTTACCGTCTTCTTTGGAATCCCTTGCATGCTCTTTAGCAACACTTCCTGGAGCTGAGGAAGAGCCTGGCTGCGATATATCTTCTTTACAGAAGTCTCATCCATGTTAGTCTTGCTATCACCATGCAAGAGGCTGAGCCTGAAATGCATGCGCCAATATATTAGTGTTTTGTCCGCTGAGGCCCAAATGCCCACCACCAATATGTTGGTACTTCTTTGTGAGAGGGTTAAAGATTATTTTGAGAGGAATTCACAATAAAATGTTCACTTTCACACCCATGATTCCCAAGTATCCATATATTAAGCATTAAATATTTATTGTGTATGAAATCAGTATTACAAAATTATTTTAATTTTTCTGTTTAGGTTGTGAGTTACGACTCAGAAAGAGGGGGCGTAAGCATCATCACTGACAAAGGTGATGTTACAACAAGTCGTCTTATTATAACAAATGCACTCCCCTCAGATGAAGGCCGTTATTCATGCAGCCCTTCAAATGCTGATATGGCAACTGTCAGAGTTCATGTCCTCTCAGGTAAAAGTTAGATTAAAGATATTGTTAAATTAGTAATTACTATTTCTTGAGGCTACATTAATTCGGCCAAATTCAGTTGATACAGCTTGCTCAGCCCCTTGAGTTTTACACTGCTCCTGATCCCAGTCCTTCCCAACCTTCTCATCCAAGGTAAGTTTAATATGTGGCTGGTAAAGAAGAATCGTTATTGAATTTAACAGCTAATGACATTTTTTAGATGGACTAGAAAAAAATTATTTCCAACTGTGCAAGAAATACCAAAATAAGATATAAGACACAAACCACATCCCTCCCATTTCATTGAAAAAACTATAATAGATTAATTTACTGAGAAGCATTTAACCCTTTATAGGGCAAATTTTGCTGGCGATGTTAAATGATGTTTAGTGTTACAAATGATGCCTATTTACTCTCCTAAGAACACCAGTTATGTTAGGTTAGCCAAAGATAAATGTTATATCCGGTTCATCATGCACGGAGCAGTGTATATTTTTATTTAAAATAATACATTATTATAAACATAATAAAAAATTTCAATTTCTAGCATCATTACATTTTTAAAATGAAATTATTCTAGAATTTGACGATGACAATTCTTTTTACTCACATATTGAAGGGAAAATATTATTCCAGACCTGCTGTTATGAATATCTATAGTCAAAGGGGTTGGGACAGGTACGCTTTGCTACCTGAAAAGGTAATTGGTGGTCATTCCTTACTTGGAACAAATAATATACCTATGTGGATAATTTAGGGAATATTTACATCATTGGTAAGTAACTGAAATAACGTCATTTAGAAAGTTTTTCTTCTGAAAAAAAATGAAGATCTAGAAAACAATTGTTGGATTTCCTGTTCATTAGATCCGCTAGACACCAAGTTGTGCAAAAAAAAAAAAAAAAAAAAAAAAAAATACTTCAACTGGAAATAATATATTTACTACATAATATAGCCAAATAGAATAAAAGCTTAACAATATCTCTATCCTTTTTCAATACAATACATTCCAATTGCTTATAACTAATATCAAATCTACAATAACCTGATGTCAATATTTATTTCCAACCAAAGCAAACCCCTAACCTAGTCGTACTTAACTTAATCTACTATATATTTGTAAATGAAATACTATCCCTTATAGAATTTACACTATACCTGGTGGTGGTCCATCGGAGGTAATAATATCCCCTACCCTTGCACAGTATCCCCAGATACTTCTTGGTAATGCTCGCAAATATAATGGGTGTTTCAAAATGACATCTGAGAAACATAAATTTTTAACTTTTAACGTACATTTATTATTGACAACGACTTGTAACTTGTATTGGTATAACTCCTGTTACTGGTAACCTATAGATAACGGGTTATCACTAGGTTATCTGTTTGTTGGCATTGGTCCGGAGTGCCCCAGTGTCGAGAAACATTATACTTTGATTACTCATCAATTGATAAATAACATATAGTATGATGGGAACCGTTCCATAATTAACTGCATAAAATTATATAGTAGCGTTAATTTTGATAATATATTATTTCATGCAATAAATTAACTACTTATCTGCCATGACACCTCAATATTGAATATTATCTTAGCGAAAAGTCAAACTTATTATCAGCAAAAACATATCTTAATACCACTATAAAAATATACTTACAGTTATAAGTTGAAGTCTGGAAAATGAGAGTCAGAAGGAGTAATAATTCTGAAAGTGTTGGCGCTAATGTTGATGCGCTGTAAAAAATAAAAAAAAAAAAAAAAAATCTGAAAGTGCCGCCAGATAACTGAGGTAGGAAGGGTGCTCTGTGTGAGCATTATCCCCGTATGGATGCTAATTGGTGGAATTCCCCAGTAAAGGTAGTGGGGTGGGCTTGAAGGGATATTCTTACTATTAGGACATTTACTCTATCTATTAGAACTGATTGGAACATCTGGACACCAACAGCGAACCTGTATTAGATGTTTTCATCTGCATCCTCATAAGGGGATAATACCCTATAAAGGGTTAAAAGAATGCATGAAAAAGATTTATAAGTACTTCTATAAATTATTTTAATATCATTGCTTTTATGGTTTTTGTAACAAGTGGTAATGGTGCTCACTTGAGGAACTTTTTTTCTGCAGCAGAAAATTCATCGAACGAACTCCAGCATTGACAGAATCAGAAGCCGAAATGCAATGTTATTGTGCAAACCCAATGAGTAAATTGCAAAGCCAAAATTTTTATTTTAGGGAAAATGCAATATCATGCATGCAACACATTCTGCCAAAAAAAAAAAATGATTAACTAGAAAGGCCAACAAAAATGTGGCATACCTTATGTGATCTTCAAAATAGCAAGTGCAAAAAACGGTATTAGAAAAATCATATTGTAGGAACACTGTCTTAACCACAACTGCGGTGGGTGGGTTTTTCATTCAGAAAATACCTAGTCTAATTTAAAATGATTTCATACCGGTAGGGAAGCATTTAAAAACATTCCCCACCACAAAAGCAACAATAATAGTTTGTTATACCTAGCATCTCAGGCTCTTGCCACTTTGGCATTGTCAAAGACAGGCTTTTGTACACCGTAATTGAAGGCAGTATCCTTCTTAACCATTAGAGTGTGATTGGCTTCTTTACAAAGCAAGGGAGACCTTTCCCTGGGTGCAGATTACCCTTCTCTTTAAGTCAGAAAAACCTATGCCCGAGTACTATTGACTTGTCCAACAGTTCTTGCTGTATTACGACTTATAAACTTGAATGGGGATGACTTCAAGACAAGTTCTGCTCTTGGTTCTATCTAGGAGATTTTAGAGGAACTAATAGTTCTCTGTTTCACCACTATATTTTACTTAGGTATCCTTTTTACTTCATCTGGCTAGAAGATGAGCAATGGCCATCTATTGGGCTGTACCTTGCCCTTCTCTGCAGTCCTTTTGATCATTCATTGGCTTCGTTTGTGAAATTGCCTTCGAAACGGCCACACGGAAATCCAAGCCGTTAGCCACTAGACCCACAGGGAGACCCATTTGGCTATTATACCACTTTTTGTGTTTGGTTATCTACTATCGCTTAATAAAGTTTTATTTTAATCAACTATCTGTTTCAGGTGAAAGCCCCGCAGCAATGCAGACTAGTGCAGCATACTCACTTAAAAGTGACCATTTGTTGACATTGTTCATTATCTTGTGTTCAACATTCAGGGATAAGAATAAAAGACTATAGTAGATAAATATTTTAAAAATTGTATATTATAGGTAGAAGTCATTTAATCATTATTTTTCTAACCCTGTTATTTATGCACTTCCATTTTTATTTGGGTGGTGATAACAAAATTTTCTAAATATTCAGTGTTTTGATAAATCCAAAAAAGTTATATCGCCATGTATTTAAACAAACAAGACAAGTTACATAAATGTTTAATGTTTTCTGTGGGATCTCAAAGAAAGAAAAGAATTTGTAAAAATTGGCAATTTTGTAAAAAGTCTCAATTAATTCTATTAATCACAATTGTATATGTATCACTGCAATTCATATGTAAATAAGTAAGCTCTGAATGAATGTTTTACATTTAAGGTAAAATGTAATTTGTCAACTTTAATTTTAGTTTATCTGTATTTGTAACAATCAGTTTTCACCATTTCAGGACTACATTACTCTTGAAATACTTAGTAAAATAAGTTCTGTAAACAGTAGTTTTCATATTAAATTCAGTGCTCTAAATTAGGGTTAGAATTCTGACATTTTTTGAATAAAGGTGGCTATTAAAATCCATTGTTCACATCAATTAAATGTTTCTTGTTTTTAAAAAAAAGGGTTTTAATTTTCTATTCAAAATGCATTAAATATGTAATATATCTCTAGGTAGTGTACATTTTAAAGGAAAAAAATGTTAATAATTCACAATGTTAATACCATATTTCACAAAATAAAATGATTTAATTATAAATATATCAGTGATATTTTCATACAGCGTTACATTTCACGTTGAATATTTAAAATTGGATCATTAGGACAAAAATTTAAATGCTTCAATTAAAATCTTGTCTTAATGAGATTTATACCAAAACATATTTTGAACTTGTTTGACTAAATATCTAGACATTAAAAAATTAACATGAAATTAATTACTGGTTATTAAGAAAATCAGATATATATTAAGTGAATTAATGTACAATTTTTTATTCACCCAATTCAAATACCTTGTTCACAATGTGTATGTTACTATGTTTTATTTGTTTATGTACATTCACAAATAAATTATTTCAAAATAATCTAATTTTTAAATATCAATTTTATAAACCACGTCATCATACTTAATAAAATTAGCAAGAAAGCCAATTAACATGTACCCTATTCAAAATCTAGGAAAAAAGGTGCAACCATTGAGTAAAATATGTTAAAAATTATTACTATTAATCATTATCAAATTATTTATTACTTTATAGAGCACTGTATTATCAATATTTTGACAGTACTTAGTTTTGTTCATTTCTTTTCCACTTCCTGCATTTAATTATAATTAATCTGGAGAAGCGTGTGGTATGGCATCTCCTGTCCCTTCTTGCAGAGAAAGCCGACATACATCACAGTTCATAAAATCTTCAAATTTCAGATTGTATTAGGAAAATTTTATAGTGTACTGATTGCCAGGTTCAAGAACCAAAACCTCTGCTCCTTGTCGTAGGTTCACTTGTCCAGGCTATACATGGGCCTGAGCCATTTAGTCTTGGAATTCACCTCCTCTGCACGCCTACAGTACTATGTGCCTAACCTTATAGGCCACTAGTCGCCAGTTATCTTAATCTCTTTTTATTTTACTGTTATGGTTGCCTTATTGAAGCAAAATTTGGGATAAACTTTATTCACTCAAATATAAATCCCCTTTAAATCATTAAATATTTAAAATATTACACTAGAGTCATATAGTGAATATGGATAAGCTGCTTGTACTAAGTTCATATCTTGCTGAATATAAAAAATAACTGTAATACATATTTTATACAAAGAATTTACATAAAAAAGATCATCCATCTTGTTTCCGACATAGATGGCAATAGTATTTCGAAGGTGGGATTATAAAATTATTCATGAATTTATCTAAAGAGGAAATGTTTTAGGTCTCATCATTTCTTGAATGAAATTTATGCGAATTGTATACATTTTTGACACGCACGTATACACAATTATTAAACAAGAAGAGATGATTAGGGTTGGGTCATATTGTTTTTAAGCAACACATTTAACGAAACAGCTATTATTTCCCCAAAAATAGGATATTTTACAAGATATTCATCCAGGTTACATGGAAACAATGGACAAGTGCATTCTTTAAAAAACAGCAAATATAAATTAACTAAATAATGCATCCATTTATTAAACAGTCATAATCCAATTAATTTATTTTTGATAATAAATTCCTGTTTCTTTTCACCTTATAGAATATTGATATTGATTGTGTTGAGGAAGTATGATCAATTTTTGTCTCAACTGAAAAAATATATATTTTCAAGGTAGGTAATTTCAAGCTTCTGCCTCTAAGTTCTGTAACAGGCCACGAGGGTCCAGAACGGTCAGTACTATGCTCCGGGCATCTGATTTTCCACTTTGCAGGTACCCGTTAACCCTTTCATTGCTGACAATGAAACATTGAAAATGAATGGACTCGCAGTGCCCAGTAGGCTTGATGCTTACCTGTCCAACTCCCTCCCTACGCTCGCCAATCTCTCCTCATCTCTATCTCACTACCGTTCAACTCATTTGACTCTCTCAGTATCTTCTCTATATATATTTGGAATTATTGACTTATAATGTCAAATGTCCTTTATATTGGTAACTTTATACTAAACTAAAAGAAATTTTCTATCATGGAAATTAATCTGAAGAAATAACCCCAAAATCTTTGTCTGTGCTCTCCTGGAGCCTTATTTGTTCATGAGAACCATTTTATAACTACATAACTATAACTATTTATACCAACTGCACTAAGGAAGATCCAAATTGTGACTGAAAAATATTAACAGCAACAATATGGCTGGAGAGACAAATCTGAGTACGACCCTGCAAATAGGCGACGAGGCACACCAGCTTCAAACTCCAACAATTACCCATAACAATGTCGGTTGTAGGACTTTACATTTATATATATATATATATATATATATATATATATATATATATATATTTATATATATATATATATACTTGCACAATGTTCAGAAAATTTAATTCATTATGATTCTTTAGATGCCTCTGTGATAAGATATTGATATCTGATCGGGTTTTAATAAAGCTGAGAACACTGTTTATTCTCGCTAGGTCCCTCTGGTTTTATACAAACTAATAACACTAGGCCAGAGAACTGGGGCATCAGTTGGGGGGGGGGGTTGAGAGACTGGAAACTACTTTAGAAGACATGGGGAAGGTAGGCCAGGGAATAGTACAATTTGAGACGTCAATTTTTTTTTGGGTTGCTGCCTGGAAGAATCATATTCTCTTAGGAAATCAGCTCTGTTTACTAGATATCAAATTTAGAAGTGTCAGAGTTTGGAGTTATACAGTGAGAAAATATCTTAGAAAACACAACTTATTTTCCAGAGGACTGGGATTGATCTGTTTTAAGCAACGAGGTCAGATTTACCCTGCATTCATGTGATTAAAGAAGATGAATGTAGAGAAGAAGAGATACACAACTTGCAATATGTCGGACGGATAAAACTTTGGAGGAGGTTCAATAATTGTCTAAGGTGTGAAATTAAAATGTATGCCTGCAAGGAATTTATCACATTATTTTTAGGAGCTCTCATTCCTCACAGTGTGGCAGAGGTTATTCACTATTATTGAAAAACATTTCCTTTTTTTATGAAAATTTTCCTTTAATATCAACAGGAGGTTGATATCAAATTGTTAGAGATGCCACTGAGAAGCACTAATGTCAAACCTGTTGAACATGGGATGTGACGGGGAGCCAACTGAGAGGTATACGTACAACCCCCCAAGTAGTCTGGATGAGTTCAAAATTGCAATTAAAGAGGACTGAGAGAACATTGATTAAGAAAGCATAGTAAACATGATTTCTTCGATGCCAGAGAGATTACAAGTTATTGTTGAAAGATTATAAACATAATTTAAGTGGTTTATCATTGTATTTTTTTATTGATTTGATGTAAATAAAGATATATTTCAGTATGTTTTTCCGCTCCCAAATCACTTTTAATACCTCTCCACCAGTGGTAATTTAGTTCATTTATGCTTCATCGTAGACTTAAATAATAAAAGCAAAAAGTAATTAAGAAAGAGCTTTTAATAAAAAAACATTTCATAGTGACACAATAATTTTATATGAATTATTATTTTTGACTACCTAAATTAGAGATACAAACCACAATGTGGTATGGCGGAATTTTTAAGTAAACCCATTGTTTCCTGAATATCTCCCTTCGAACAGATAAAACCCGCAATGCAGCCGTGTGTTACTGTTAGAGGAAGAGCAAAATTTTCAGTAATTATATTTAGAACTAGTGATGTGCTAAGGCGATGATTTATCGCTGCGTACAACGTTCAGAGTCTGTGAACATTATATATATATATATATATATATATATATATATATATATATTATATTAATGTATAAAGAGATCCGAGGAGAACAAAACATTACACATAATTCAAGCTAAATAGATCCGTGTAGGTTTAAACATTTTACATATTCCTAGCTGAAGACTCCCGTTTTGGTAGATAGCGCACGTATTCCGAGCTGAAAAGATTCGGGTAGGAAAAAACATTGCACTTACTCCAAGCTGTACAGATCAGTGCAGGTCAAGAAATTTCACATTTTCCAAGCTGAAGTCATCCCTGTTGGACGAAACATTGCACTTACTCATAGCTGAAAAGCTACACTTAGCTTAAACATTTGACATACCCCTAGCTGAAGAGATCCGTGTACATTCAAACATCACACATTCTCCTAACTGAAGACATCCGTGTGGGTAGAAACATTGTGCTAATTCCAAGCTGAAAAGATCCGTGTAGATTAAAATATAGCAAAAACTCCTACCTGAAAAGATCCTTGTATTCAACTTTGACGAAAAATTGAAAAAAACGTAGTATCTATAATTTATTTTATAGGAAAAATTTATACCCTAAAGTTGGTAATATAAAAAAAAAATCAAATGCATGAATTGTATGGTTGGAATAAGAAGTAATAATATTGATATAATCAAAACAAATATTCATTATTACAAATAATTTTAATTTATATTCAATTTGAAAACATTTGTTTAATAAATGGAAATAATTATATTACTGGCAATATGCAAGCATAATAATACAAGAATATATAGTTGAAACAAATTATTAATATTGTAACATTTGTTACAATTATTAATATTGTAACAAATTATATCATTGAGATTTTATGGATAGTATACGAAATCGAAAAATAAGCAAGTGGCATAATTTAGTAAGGAGATA
This sequence comes from Gonocerus acuteangulatus, assembly GCA_946811695.1. Classification (NCBI taxonomy): domain Eukaryota; kingdom Metazoa; phylum Arthropoda; class Insecta; order Hemiptera; family Coreidae; genus Gonocerus; species Gonocerus acuteangulatus. Next base: position 81,421,416 of record OX328132.1, on the reverse strand, counting down.
GCAAAAATCGCATAAGGAGTTTTACATATCGCACTAGTAGTCTTAAAGTGACACAACAAAAAAAAAGAAAAAATGACATCTGAAAATGTGTAAAACCTGCCTATGTAGAGGGAATATCATTAAGACAGGAAGAGTGACGCAAGTGCCCTCTGGTGAACAAACTCTGAAGCTGGGTACATACAGTTGTGATGGTTGATAAAAATATATTTACCATGTATTTCATAGTCATTACTGAAAAACACCGATTTTTGAGTTGTGTCACTTTAGAAATACAAGTGCGATATGTTAATTTGATTGCAGCTGTTATTCCGCCTCCAAAGAAATATAGTTATGCATTTAAAAATAATAATAGTATCTATAATAAATGAATAAAAAAATAAATTATTAAATAAATACTATCCCTGACTGGCCCTGAAAGAAATGAGTGGGATTGGCAATCACATAATTTCTTTAAATGAATTTCCCTTAACTCCCCTTCTCTCATACATACAAACGAAATGTACCTAAAGGCTATTTAGACATTTTTCTCTAGCTCAGGTTTGAAATTGAAGGTAAGCAAGGCAGGTTTGCCTCTTAGAATGACCAAAGTTCAACAAACAACATAAACCTGTGTGTCAATGAGTAAACAACTATTTTTCAATATTCATATACATCTCTAATTTATAAGAAAACTAAATAAGCGGCAATCTCATTCACCAATTATGTTTTGAATCTTTGATTTTCAGTCAATGTTTCTATAAAAGGCATTAGCCCTATCCTGGAAAGGGTGGTACCCTGTAGATGAGCCGTCCAAACAATCTGAGTTATATATAAGTGGAACTAAAAATTTAAATAAAAAATTAAGCACATTAATTTTAGATTAGTAAATACAAAAATCAAATTAAAGATAGAACACGAGACTGATTTTTTTTTTTTTTTTTTTGAGGACCGATCTCTGAGTCCGGATCCATAGTTTGTTTTACCTTAAGCTTTTTCTTAGAGGGAATTTCAAGGTCAAATATAGAAAAAAAAACGTAGAAAAATCTAAAAAATGCATCGAAAAATTCATTTTTGAGGCAGTGCGAGTGAAACAAACTACGCGTTCGGATTCAGAGACCTTAAAAACATACGGATGCATTTTTTCAGATTTTTCTTACGGGTTTTTCTCTGTTTGATCTTCAAATGACTTTTAATCTGATGAGATGAAGGTTAAGTCACCCGCTCATAGTAATCAGCGATCCCCAAAACCCCATAAGGACCATACCGCTCCAAGTGTTTCTTTTTTAGATCAAATGTTGACCTGTGTATTTGTAGTTAAAGCGTTAGAACTACAAATTCAACTAATAGTGAGTAGTTGCCAAAACAACCCCTTTTTCAAACTACAGTAGTTGTAGTTGAGAACCCCAACTACCTTGGGGTATTCGAAAACTAGTAGTTGTGCTCCGTCAACTACTAACTACAAAAGTATTTCCAGTTCCGACTACTTTCCAACTACTGAAGTTGTAGTTATGTAATTTGTAGTTAAACTGCTTTTTGACCAACTCGGGTATATATATATATATATATATATATATATATATGTCTGTTAAAACTATACCCGCCAGAGTTTTTGTTTTTTACCACAAAACTTGATATATATATATATATATATATATATATATATATATATATATATATATATATATATCATACTCATAGCAAACAATTGAAAGAAATCGTTAATCGGCAAAATAGGTTCAACCGGTGAGGCGGAGAGTTTACTCTGGAGTCAAATGACTAATTTTTCCGCACCGGTAGTATGTTGGTTATATTGCAACAAACTCAGTATAGGTCGTGGGTATCTAAAGGAAAATGCGTGGGAAAGATGCTTTGTAGAAATAAACTAAATCCGTCCATGGGGGGGCATTAATTTTCACATACCGGCAGTTATTTTCACTTCTTCGCAACGACACTCGGTAGACAAGTTGGAGTTTACTCTGTCTTATGTTCAAATTCAATTAAGCCACCTAACTACACCACCTGGAGGGTTGCTGTATGCTTCTGACCAGGTGTATCCGGTATTCAGCGTTGTTATGGGTTTTCTACCTGTAAATGTGTACATTTTTATTATTCTTAATGTAGGGATTTTTAGGAATTACTAAAATTCGATTTTTTGACGCTGATATAGTTTTCTTGTACGGTTTCAGCAACGGTAACGCGAGATTTCGCGCCGATTCCCAAATAGAAGAGTGCCTAATCGACGAGTCTTTTTGTTAACTTTTAATAGACTACTGCCTCTTTAATAGGGACTGTGTCATTCTTACTTCGCAATGAAGTCGACCAATTCCAGGCAGCATTAAGAGCAGATTGTCGGAGATCCCAATGCCACTTTGATAACTCTGAAAGGTGAAAGCTACAAAAAGTGCAGAATTTATTACTTCAAGATTCAGGAGAAGTTTTGTCATTTAAATTCGGGACACCCTATTGGGAATTAACATTACCGACGGCGGTGCCACCGTCGTTGTCAAAATGGCTGTTTACAAAGGGAGACATGTGACATTTGTACATAGTGATTGCTGATAACAAGTGTTTTCACAGTTGTTTGTGGTTCTATTTCACGTTAATACAAGTGTTTTCAACAATAAACAGGGTTTTTGGAAGCTCTACTTTATTTGTGTACTCAAACATGTAAGAATATTGGACTAACAGTGAGTTATTGCGATGGATAAGCAAAAGTGAGGTAAATATTATTTCATACCATTGTGAATAGCTTTGAATACAATAAATGTATTTTGTAATAAATATTGCATATTATTGATCACCAATAAATCATGAACAATTTGAAAATTGAAAAAAAATACTTCAAAATCTTTATTTTCACATATTACATGCACCATTTTTTTTTTTTTTTTTTTAGTTTTGAATCGTTTCTGATCACAAATTTTAATTATTGCTTACATTATTTGCAAATTATAACTGATAAAAATATAATTTCATGCCATTGTGAACAGATTTGAGTACAATAAATTTATTTTATAATAAATATTGCATATTATTGAACACCAACAAATCATGAACAACTTGAAAATTAAGAAAATATTTCAAAATTTCTTTGAATCTCTATTTCACATATTACATGCACCATTTCATTTACTTATTAAGGTTGTAATTAAATTAAATAAATATACTTTATCAAAAGGCACCGTAATATTTATGAAAGGAGTCATATGAATCAAATATGAAGTAGTACACTCATTTAAATTTAATACAGCCATTCCTAATTAGTGTGTTTGTGCAAGTGCAAACAACTTAGGTAATGGATGCGCATTCACAATTGCTTCACCTTCAACTATGCACCTGAAACTACTTAAGGCTTCTAGATAGCCAAAGAAGTTCCTTTGTTCATACTTTTGTTCATCAATATCAATACCTTCTGAATTTCTAGAAGTGAATTTCAGAAATTAAATCAAATTCGGGTAAAATGGGATGCAAGCTGTTTATAGTCACACAAGAGTGAAGGTTGAATAAATGTGAATTATTTCACTACCTCTTACATATATTGTTTAAAAATAATTACTTTGTGAAAGGGAAAGGTTCATGTTGTCTTTAAAAAGACAAATTTGTCATAAAACAGTTGGGAAATTATTAAATAGCAAGAAAAACACGAACAACACAATAGCTTTACATTTGTTAACAATGCACGTCTCCCTTTGTCGCTAGTTCCGAAATTTTCCGCATGGCGGCGTATCGCTTAATGTTAATTCCCAATATATACATATATATATATATATATATATATATATATATATATATATATATATATATATACAGGGTTGCCTAGATAAACGGGCCAGAAGAGAAATTACTACTTAACGGTTGGAGATATCCATATTATTTAAAGGAGCTAAGTTGTAGTTCTATAAAATGCTGCCCTTGAAAATAATAAAATAACCCTTCTAGTGGCTTATGTAGACTTTTCAAGAGACGGGTTCCCTCTTTACAAATATGTTTCAATACATTTTTTAAAAGTACTAAAAAAACAATAAAAAAAAAACAAAAAACGGAATTTTGATGCGTCAATTAGTTCTGTGTAAAAATACGTTTTGTATTGCATGAATTGCTCATCTGAATTTCCCAAAAAAAGGCAATTTAATTTATTCAAGTAGTATTTTTCTTGTGGAAGGGGTAATTCAGCCTAGGATAGTGGGCTCAGTATTCTACAAAACTATTCGCTTTAGTCTAAACTAAAAGATAAAATAAATACAAGTTGGGGGTTTCTATGGCCTGTTGACATGATTTGTCCCCCGGGGTAAGAATAGAATTAATAAGAGGTGGTTGATAAGGTGAATTCCAGGTGTCTGGTTGTCCAGCTTGTACATGGTCATAATCCTTCCTCCAGCGCACGGGGAGCTCATGTTTGCATATGGAAGAAGGCCATTTAGCCTAGGGAGTGTTCTCTGAGCGTCTGGGCCACTATATTCCACCTAGAACAGAGTCCACTAAAATAGAACTTTCTTCTGAGAAAATGGGATATAGTCACTCCTGAATCAGAGTCTTTATTCAAAATATGTATTTACAAATGTAAAAATAGTTGAGTAGGACATGGAGTGGCTGTGGAGAGAGGTGTTCCACTTGCCACTTGGATGACGTAAGACGGCCAATCTCTTACCGTTACTCAGCCAAGCAGGGAAGTAGGACTGACCTGAACTCGCTTCCCTCCTTCCTTCCTATCTATCCACAATGGGAGGTTCTTCTCCTTAGCGCGAGCTCTCAATTTACCAAAGAGGACTAATTTTTCAATTTTCAACTAAATTTTTAGATGTGTTCACAATGTTCTGAATTTGTTGAAATTCATAACAAGAAAAAAAAAATAAAAAAACTAGAAGTTACCGCAAAAAGAAACTCAAGTACATATTTGAATTGTAATTGTAATTCAATTACAATTATTGATAAAATCGATATTTGAATTACTGAAAATCATAATTAGTGATAAGTAGACTTATGATTGATTTACAATTGTAATACAATTACAATTATTGATAAAATCGATATTTGAATTACTGAAAATCATAATTAGTGATAAGTAGACTTATGATTGTATTACAATTGTAATTCAATTACAATTCTTGGTAATTGATATTACATAATTAGCGCTTCAATTACATTACAGTAATTCTAATTCACGTTTTCGTTGAAAAATTATTCTTGATGTAATTCTAATTCATGAACTACAAATACAATGTAATCGTAATTCTTAATTCAATTACAGTATGCCCTAACCTGCATTCAACAATCAAGATAGAATTCATATATATTGTTATAAAAACAACATAACCTCAGAAACATATGGTCTAAATATATTTCTAACATCTCCCTCCTCATAGATAACGTCGGAAGGTGTAGTTTAGGCCCCAATAAATCTTCTATTCCTTAGATAGAACCTTCCATTCACTTCTATTTGATTCCTTCTTATTACTTCTTCTTCATTACCTGTCCTTCTATCAAGGATCGCCTTGGTTCTGCTGATGCAGCTTCACCCAGACCTTCGGTCCTTCAACTTGCTCCGGTAGAACTCGGGATCCATGATCGCAGGCAGTCTTGTATTTCTTATTTCTTAGGTCCCACTTCTCAGTAACTTTCTGCGGAACCTTCGGCTTCAACAAGTCTTCATTGATGGGCAAAACACTCTTAGTTCCCCTCGACACGAGAAGCTGGGAAGGGCTGTAAACAATATCTTGAAGGGGGGTTTTAAGTAGAAGTCGCCTCCATCTTCTCTCACTTTTCTTCTCATACTTTTGAAAATTTTCACCTCTGACTCTGCTTTCCCATTGGCTTGATGGTTATACGGCGACGAAAAGATAGTCAGAAAATTCCATTCTTTTGCAAAGTCGTGAAATTTCTTGAAAGACAGAACAACATATATACATCCAAATGTACATATACATCAGTTATACAGTTCTTTATGCACCCAATTATACAAGAATACAATATTACATATTCATTCAATTATCATGGGCGTATATAAGGGGGAGGGGCTGAGGGGGCTGACCCCCCCCCCCCCCCCCGAAATTTTGATTTCATCGGTTAATATGTGTCATAAAACCCTTAAAAAAATGTAATAAGATCACTTAGTTCATAAAAAATATTTTATTTTGGGTGAAATAGCGTTTTATTTGGCTAAAAATCTTTTAAGTTCTAAATTGTTAGTATTCCATACCCCGGAAATGGTCTCAGCCCCCCCCCCGAAATTATTTTCTATATACGCCCATTTTATAAAGTAACAAATCAACAGATTTTAAACTCCGTTAGTTTGATATTATTAATTTTTGTCACAAAATATGGGTCTTTATTTACTTTTTGTCATAAGTCAATCTGTAAGATGTCAGTAATGTAGGAATGTATAGTTTTAATATTTTTAGTCTGGTATAAATACACATACATACGCACATGTACATATTTTTGATTATTATTAAAAATATTTTATCGATTGTTAGTGTTTCATAATTGAATAATAAAAATAAATTTGAGTAGGGAAGATACTTTTTTTTTTTTTTATCAGGTGGTAGAGAAAAATATCAGGAGGGTGTAGTCTGCTTTAGGGGAAAACGTTTGTAGAACAACTCTCTTTTGCACTTTATCAATATTTATTAGAATATGATGGTATTAAATTTAGGAGGCTCCTCTTTAGATATCAAATATGTGTTAATTAGTATTGAATAATAATGTTAAGTTCTTTTTCGAGTGCCTACATTTTGTTTCTTCTTCTTCTTTTTTTGTATGGCGCATTGACATCTCAGCCAATAGCGCCGAATTCCTGGTGCACCAAGGAATTTTCTCAACTACCCGCATGATAATCTAAGGCCTTAGCCACTAGATCATGGGGAGACCTGCAAGGCAGATATGCAACGAATTACATTGGTCAACAATCAATGGATAAGATAAGAACTAGGAGAACGTAGTGCAGACTTCAGTGCAGGAGAGAATTCGGGTGGAGATAGCATAAGAAATGGGAGAAGGGAACGCAGACAAGGCCATGCAGGCGACGCTGAATTGGAACGAAATGATACCTGGGTATAGGATAAGAACGAAAAAGGAGGCAGACGGCCATGCAGTGGAGACACATACGCAACGAATGGGTATTTGGGGATAGGATAAGAACAAAAAGAAGGTTGTGCAGACAAGGCCATGCAGGTGGGACAGATATGCAACGAATGGGTATCAGAAGATAGGATAAAAACAAGAAGAAACGTGTGCAGACAAGGCCATGCAGGTGAGACAGATATGCAACGAATGGGTATTTGGGGATAGGATAAGAACAAAAAGAAGGTTGTGCAGACAAGGCCATGCAGGTGGGACAGATATGCAACGAATGGGTATCAGAAGATAGGATAAAAACAAGAAGAAACGTGTGCAGACAAGGCCATGCAGGTGAGACAGATATGCAACGAATGGGTATTAGGGGATAGGAGAAGAACAAGAAGAAGGGTGTGCAGACAAGGCCATGCAGGTGAGACAGATATGCAACGAATGGTATCAGAAGATAGGATAATAACAAGAAGAAGAGCGTGCAGAAAAGATCATGCAGGTGAGACAGATATGCAACTAATGGGTATTAGGGGATAGGATAACAACTAGATGAAGGGTGTGCAGACAAGGCCATGCAGGTGTGACAAATATGTTAGACATATAATCACAGGACTGCACAAGATTTTTTTCAGATCGTTTGTTTGAGACGGAGAACAATGACATTACGGTAGTGATCTTCAGATCTGGTCTTCGAATTGATTTCGTGAGCGATTTGCCCTCCCCCAATGAATACCACCAGGTATCTTTTACGTTTGGTCTCATTTATTCTTGAGAATTAATCGTTTTATCCTACATTTTAAATTTCCTCATAATCAACCTAAGGACTGGAGTAATAACGTCCTGGTCTGCGATTTATCTGTTTATGGACACCATCCAACGAGTGCAAATCTCGTTCACGAGGATCATGTTTTCTTATGGAGTTATAGAAGGGGGAAGCGCGGCACGTAATCCACTATGTCCAGTCCTGAATACTGATTCTCTTCGGAGCTCTCGATTCTTACAAGATTATTTTTAACCAATATACATTGCTGTTAGGTTCATTTTATTATTTCCGCGTCCCCCACTTCGAATGGTCCCCCACGTTATATGTCTCCTGAGCAACCCACAACTCAGAACGTGGGTATAATTACTTTCCAAATCGAATTAACCGCTTCCTTTCTTCGATACTTCACTACCTTCAAGGATTTCCGCTTCATAAGTTTTCGTGTCATTCACTTACTCGGCCTCTTTCCATTCAAAATTTTAAAATTCCAGGTTCCAATTCATAAGCCATTAAGATGGCCAGGTCGTTTCCGAAAGTCCTGGCCAATTCCAGGGCTAATTTGTTGACGTTAAATCAGTTTGGTACCAGACAGGTCAGTTTTAATCAGTTTCGTCCAGTGCTGGAAGCCCCTTGCCCAGGGACAACAGGACCCTGACATTCATCAGGAATCGGTGTCCCTATAAAGATATTCTAAAAACAAATATTCATTTCATTTTTGGCCTTAAATGGCTAGAATGATATATACTACATGCCCTGGAATTGGAATTGGACATGACATATATTGGAACCAGGAAGCTCACAATTCTAAATGCAAGAGAGGCCGAGTTAGTGAATGAAATGAAAACCTATAATAATCCTTGGAATAAGCGAAGTAAGGAAGAAAGGAAGCGGTAAATTCATTTTGGAAAATGATCATGCTGGCGTCCCAAAAGGGATTTTTCAATAGGAAGTCAGAATGTCTATGACCCCGGCAATGGGGTCTACTAACACGAATACTGCGAGTGGTCGAGAATAATGTTTGCGGACTTCCAAATGTCAATCCGTTCACTCTGTTACAAGTGTATGTAGTAACATAAGATACTGCTCTTTTAGATAAGGAAGAACTTATCAGATTTGCTTAGATTAGTTAATAGAATCAGGAATAAATGAAGATATGCAATACTGAGTGGAGACTTTAACTCATAGAATGATTGTCATCCTCTGCGACCCACAACCCGGGAAGATATGGTATATATTTACAGGTGTAGATATGGAATACTGGGACTGTATGGTGGTGGAAAGAACAAGAAACGGAATTGGGCAATTCCTTCAACAAGCAAAAAAAAAAAAAAATCATTAGATTACATTCTCGAGGCAAGATAGAAATTTAATTATTGACTACTTGATTCATTACAGGGATATCAGGCAGTAATTCACAGATATTAAAGTTCTGTGAGGTGCTGAAATTGGCAGTGGCTTGACGATTTTCGGCATTGAAATTCACTCAGAATTGCAAAAGAAGAAGGAGAAGAATTATTTATCTATACATTTTTAAAAGCTTTATATGACCTTTGAAAAAGGATTCAGTATGCCAAACCATTAGAAGGCAGACAGATAACCCTGGCACGGGAAGGTGACAAAGAACAACTGTGGAATGTTCCAAAAAACATGCATCTTGTAAGTAGCAAAGGATATGTTTGGTTCCAGCAAAGTTTAAAGTAAAAGGAAGCTTTCAGAATGCTGGATTGAGGAAATTAAACGCTTTTTAAACCAAAAGAACTTGGACAGCTTATTCACAAGACAGAAGGCCAGAGAGGTTAAGTCTGGATCCCTCAGCCAGAAAAGAATGCAAAGCTGAAGTTTGTCAAGCTAAGACAGTATCTTGGGTGGTGTATTGGTAGATGCCATTCAAAAACAAAAGTAGGTAAAGCGGCTGGAAGAGATGAAATAGCTCCGAAGCTGATAAAATATGGTGGCCAAGAACATCTCATAATCCTTCAGAACAATCCTTGCTTTCGGTTGTCCACAAACTCTACTAAAGCATACTAGAAAAACCATTGAGAGGAATAATCGAAAATAAAATATAGGATAGTTAATACTAAGCAGATCCTTTTTTTCATCACATGTTTCGCACCCTTTTGGAGCCTCTTAAGGGGAACATGTTATAAATATGTATACACTCATACAGCCTCAACTTGAGAAGGAAAACCTTCCACAAGTCGAGCTAGACTGATCAGGAACATAAAGAATCCAATATGGTGGAAAGTAGTCAGCTGATCGAGAATCGATATGTCACATGTTTAGAATTAATCTCCGGAAGAAATACACTTAAATTAATTAATTAAATTACACTCCGGTCTTAAACTTTAACCCCCCCCCTTTTTTCTCCTCAAAGGAAAAATTGCATTAAGCAGTAAAATGATTTTTCCAGTAAAACAAGGTAACTAAATGAGAGGGGTCTCCCGTGGTCTAGTAGCTAACGACTTAGATTCATAAGCTGGAGATGGTGGGTTCGATCCCCACCGGCCGCGGCGGCAGGAATTTTCTCATCCCACGGCTGCACCCTGGATGCCGGCGCTAATGGCCCAGATTTGTCGAAGCGCCGTAAAAAAAAAAAAAAAAAAAAAAAAAAAAAAAAAAAAAAAAAAAAAAAAAAAAAAAAAAAAAAAAATGAGAAACGTGTTTGTAATATAGCTTTCTTTAAGAATGAGGGAAAGCCGAGGAGGAACAGTGATTTCCGCTTAGAGTTTACAACTATCAGTTTCATATGCATTCTGCGGCCTAAAACGTCGCTTTTCTTTTATGTGTTTTTGGAGTAAGTACCAAAATTTCAAGCTTTTCTAGAGATAAGAACTTTAACGCAGTAAGATGACGAGTTCCACATCTGTATATGTATTTTTATTAAGTATATAATAGTTCCTTGTTACGGAATTGATTTAATCAACTGGACCGTACAGTTTCATGGAATGGTATTTATTTCGGAGTCAGAATAAAAATGTAAAAAAACTAGCGTTTTACTATTCAACAACAAGAATCTTCCTAGGCTAGGCAGTTTTCTACTATCGATCATCGCTTCAGCACACCTAACGTTCCGTGACAGCACTTCCAGCGTTCTTGGAAATATGGAGAGCAAAAACCATAAAAGCTCAAACGAGATAATTATAAAAGAGTCCTTTCAAAGGAGTTCTTCAAGGTGCTATAGATCCTGTGAAGACAGTGAGAAGAAAGACGATAAAGAGAGGGGGATAGAGAATGAGTGAGTGAGTGAGAGAGAGAGAGAGAGAAGAGAGAGAGAGAGAGAGAGAGAGAGAGAGAGAGAGAGAGAGAGAGAGAGAGAGATAGAGGGAGGGAAAAAGAGAACTGCGAGATGGGGGTGGGGGCTGAGAGGTCAGGCACCGTGACGCAAGAGCTGGTAACGCGCAGCAAGGTTAGGAGTGGAGTCGCTGACCTCCAAGACACCTCCCACTACCTCCGAGCTCCTCCCGTCTTTTAGCAATATAGCATCCCACCTAGGGTACCTCCAACGAAAATTTAGTAATAATACAAAATTTATATTTTAACAAAATTGAAGGAATTAGCGATAAATCCAACTAGCAGGAACTTCGTCATCCTCAACACGTTGAGATTAACCTCAACGGGTTTCCCCCCTATGGAGGGAGGGAGGAAACGCGCTTAGAAAGCAACTTTTCGCCCAAAACTGTAGAGCTCTCCAATATAAGGGCTAAAGTTGAAAGCTCTGTTACCATTCAGCTTGTGACGGAGAGTAATCTGTTATTTCGTCACTAGGACTATGATGTAGACCACTCTCCTGTTGATCATCAGAGCTCTGATGGAGAGCTCCTCCTCCATTGCCGAGACTAAGATAGGGAGCTCTCTTGTCATTAATCATCAGGACTATAATGGAGAGGGCAGTCTTCATCCTTAATCAGGACCATGATAACAAGCTCTCTCCTCATCCATCATCAGGGATCTGATGAAGAGCTCACGTTTCATCAGTCATCAGGACCATTAAAGAGCGCTTCCCTCATCCTTCATCAGGGCTCTGATAAAGACCATTATCCTCCTCCTTTACCAAGACTAAAATTGGAAAGTCCCTCCTCGTTCATCATCAGGACAATGATGGAGAGCTCATTCTTCATACGTCATCAGGTCCATGATGGAGAGCATTTACATGCTCCGTCGCCAAGAGTAAGATGTGGAGCTGTCTCCTCGTCCATCCTTGTAGAAGTTACTCCTCATCCTTCACCAGGACTATGTTGGAAATTCATTCCTTTCCATAATCAGGGCTTGGATGGAGAGCTCTCCAGTGCTCCATCATCAAGACAATGATCGACCTCCTCCATTGAAGCCCCTAACCCATCAGTATCTAGGTGTTTTTAGATTTCCTTGCTGCTTTTGTTCATTGTCCATGTTTATGCAGCTTGTGTCGCCGAATGAAAAGAGTGATGATATCTGTTGAAATACACAAGACATATTTTCATATAACTCCACCCACGCTGCCGACAAAAGCCAAACAAACGTGTGTCATAAATAAAATAGGCTCGGTCCAAACCCTAGGTTATCTTTTAAATCGGCGAATTTCATCTCCCCAGGTCGCCTATGCCTTACTCAATAGGACCCTCGACATTCCTCGAGAAAAATACTGGTCTAAAGACTATTTGAGTGCAAGTAATAAATCGGTCGCTATTGATAATGGGAAAATTTCATCGTTTTTCATGAATCAGTAGTCTAGAGTGCAAGGGTAATTAGAAGTTATTTTTTCTCCTCATGAGCTTGACTATGGTTGGTACGTGAAAGCTAAAACAACTGTCGCCAACGGCTCTCTCTCCCATCAAGCAGTGAGTGAGCTTTCCAAACACACGTCCTTTAAGGCTTCTCGAAGAAATGTCACTCGTTATCCGTCTTCTTCATCAATCCTTCCTAGTGTCACATTAAATGATGTGCGCATTATTAACACAGAAGGCAATAAATTGAACAAAACTAACAATTTTGTAATTATACATTTCAGGTAGAACATTTACATTTCAAGCTTTCTTTTAGGATGTTGAATAGGATTTAAATAGTCACCCTCCGCGTCCCCCGATCTCTCAAACGTTTCAAGAGATTTAGCCATATATATATATATATATATATATATATATATATATATATATATATATATATATATATATAAACGCAAAACTGCTCAGCTGTTAATAAAATATATTCTCGTGAATACTGGCTCGTTTTCCGTGGTTTCTCTCCTCTTCCGCAGGGAGGAAACCCGCTTATGACGTCAGCCTTATGACGCAATTCGGAAGTGCCGAGTAGACAATTTTATGTTTTAATACCCATAGATCACAAAAACAGGAAACTCACAGAATACTAAGCGGAAATGACTCTCAGCCTTCGCTCTAGGAACCAATAATAATTACCAATGAGTTTATCATTTTCATTCCTTCTTTTATTAAAATATTAATTTTACTAAAAAATGCAATTAAAAACAAAAATCAAACAATTAAAATGTGAGTTAAACAAAGACAAAACCCCGTTCAAAAGAACAAAACAAACACTTTCTAGATTTAAGCACTTATTTTTCCGATTGAAATAGCCCCATTAAAAATTCCTTCAGAACCTTTTTTGTAGACAATTTAGTAAGCTTTCGAATGTACGCCTTACCAAAATTTCCCTACTACGAAGATATACGAACTTTTCATTTCTTAGTAATTTTTTTTTTTTTTTTTCGAATTCTTCCTTAACTCCAAATGTAACCAAAATTTAAGAATTTTAATTTAGATCAATTTCAAACTCGTACGAAATATTTCAATTGACTCCCAGGATTTTTAATACCCAAACTAAAATTTAGTTTGAAAAAGTTGTATCAATTGATCTCGTTAAAGGTTACAGATATCGTCTTAAAAATGGTTCCATTCTTTTTCCTACATGAAAATATTCAACTTCGAAACTTGGTTTAATTTCTTTGAATAGTTCTTTGTGTCTGTTCTCCTCAGTTGTTGATTTCTTTTGAGATTAAAATATCATTTAAATTTTGGTAACGTTTGGAGTGGAGGAAATATAAGAAAAAAAAGTATATTTTCGTATATCTGTTTAAATATCTCGAAAACGGTTGGGAAATTGTTTTAAGTGAATACTAATCACTTGAATACATAATTTTCTCCAAAAACGACGGGGAGTAACTTTTTTCTGTGTTTAGAACGTTTCTTTACTTTTTTCCTTCAGTGTTTTACTGGCTCACTATATTTGATTTTAGCAGTAAAATGAATTTGTTAGTAAACAAGATATGTAAACTGAGATAGAATGTTTTCATGATTATAATAGCATGGGCGAATATAAGGGTGCGCTGCAGCCCCCCCCCCTTCCGAAATTTCAATTTTATCGGGAAAATGTGTCAGAAACCCCTTAAAAATAAATTAAATAAGATCACTTAGTTCATAAAAAAATATTTCATTTTAGGTGTAATAGCGTTTTAATTGGCTAAAACTAGTCCAAGTTCTAGATTGTTAGTATTCCATACCCCGAAAATGGAAACCAACCCCCCCCCCCCCCCCGAAATTATTTTCTATATACGCCCATGTATAATAGAGCTTCACCAGGGGAAATCTAAAAGGCGGAGTGAGTAATTTCCGTTACTAACGTTCTCTGTGCATTGTTGCACATTAAGTCTCACTTTTCTTCAAGAAGTTTTTGGAGTAGATGTTTAACTTCACAAAATATTAACTATATCTATTCCAAGCTATGGAAATGACACTAGGGATTATAGAAACACGCTAAGATGAATCAGTTTCTGCGAGTTGGGTGTTTTTAATTTTTATGCGCCTGGATTATATACGATTAGAATCATGTTGTTCACAATACGATTTTGATTAGAATTTCTACTGCTATATTATACTTACAGCTAGTGTAAAAAGTATTGGAACACCTATGAATATTTTACTTTTTTAACATTTGCGGCTAAAATAATGGTTCTTTAGGTAAATAAAAGGCATCAATAACACGGTGATAAGCTATATTTTAAATATTCCCTAAAAATCGACATGAAACAATGGTATTTGTGTTATTAACATTTTAACAATAAAATGCAATATTCTATGCGCAAAAAGTATTGGAACACCTGATTTCTTTAGTATTGCAGCTGGACTTTGGACGGGATTAATTCCATATTATCGGTGAACTTTGTCCTTGTAGGGTGAATTGGTGAATTATGTGTTAGAATCAGATTGTTTTAGTACAATTTTTGTTTAATTGGCCATAGAGGAAAATAAACCTCTGTTAAAATGCAAAAACTTATCATTGCGATACATAATGAGCGCAAACGTTTGCGAGAAATTGTAAACCTTAGCTATGTCTGCTTATCAAATATTTAAAATCGGTATACTACAACCAACTCTTAGGCAGCAAAACATCATCATTAGCAGGAGACCGAAGAGTCTCAATGCATGTGGTGAAAGATCAATTTTAAGAAAAGCACAAGGGAAAACGATGGCTGATTGCGCCAAAACTTGTGACTGAAATCTCGAGGATCATCTGATGGGACATAAGTAGCAGTACAGTAAGAAATGATCTCAGGAAAAATGGATTACGCGGGCGAACAGCCCCAAACCCTTACTCATATTTGACTGTAGACACCAAGCCCCGAGATTTGAGCTCTTCATTCGCTCCCCTCCACACGTTTTGTCAACTTCTTTGGCTAAAAAGTTCTATTTTGTACTCAAGAACACTTTCAATCAGTGTTGGGCAAAAATCATTCAGAATAATGAATAATGAATAATGAATAAATTTGATATTTCATTCTGAATAATGAATAATTTTTCATTCATTATTCGGAGAATCAATGAATAACGTAAATTTTTATTTTTATTCATTATTGAATAACAATGATTTATTGAATGAAAATTTTTATTGATTGAAAATGATTTTATTGAATAAAAATGATTTATTGAATGAAAATTTTTATTGAATAAAAATAATTTATTGAATGAAAATTTTTATTGAATAAAAATAATTTATTGAATGAAAATTTTTATTGAATAAAAGTGATTTATTTGAATGAAAATTTTTATTGAATAATAATGATTTATTTGATTGAAATTTTTCGTTAAGTACATCAAAATTTTTCTTTCTTTTAATGAAAACTATATATAAGAGTGACATTGTTTATATATATATATATATATATATATATATATATATATATATATATATATATATATATATAAATCACGTGTCTGTCTGTTTGTTCCTTGTACAAATCCACACCGTTTGACCGGTTTTGACCAAACTTGGAATACAGGTAGGTCTTCATACGGGAAGTCTCGTAGGATAAATCAAAATAGTCTACTAGCTGTCTGTCTGTATGTTTATTCCTTCTACAAATCCACACCGTTTGACTGATTTTGACCAAACTTGGAACACAGGTAGGTCTCGATACGGGGAGTATCATAGGCTAAGTCAAAAAAATCTACCAGCTGTCTGTATGTATCTTTGTTATTTATACAAATCCACACCGTTTGACCGATTTTGATCAAACTTGGAACACAGGTATTTCTTGATCAGGGGATTGTCATAGGCTCGGTCAAAAACGTCTATCAGCTGTCTGTCTGAATGTTTGCTCCTTATATAAATCCACACCGTTTGACCGATTTTGACCAAACTCGCAACATAGGTAGGTCTTGATACGGTGAGTGGCATAGGTTAAGTCAAAAACGTCTATCAGCTGTCTGTCTGAATGTTTGCTCCTTATATAAATCCCCACCGTTTGACCGATTTTTATCAAACTTGACACATAGGCAGGTTTTGATACGGGGAGTGTCATAGGCTAGCTCAAAAACGTGTACCATCTGTTTGTCTGCCTGGTTGTTCCTTATTCATATCCACACCGTTTGACCGATTTTGACCAAACCTGGCGCACATGTAGGTCGTGATCCGGGGGTGTTACAGGCAACGTAAAAATGGTCTAGGACTCACAGTTCGGAGGTCACAGGTTCGCAACTGTAAACCCGAACAGTTACAGATTTGTGTTATTAGATTTTAATATTACTTACTTGGTTTGTAACGTTGCTGCCTTGAAAATTAAATGTTAATGATAGGCTTATAATAGCCATTATTTAAAAAAAAAAATGCCTAATTATGCTTTACTATCACACGAGAACTAATTATTCAAATAAGCTTTCAAGGTCGCTCACTTTTAAAAATGTTCATCACTGAGCTTATGTGCTTTGGGTGTATTTGTCTTGCTAGCGAATGAAAACAGTCTTTCAACTGGCGCAGATATTTAAAATTATTTAACATACTCTTCTTCCTGATTTTCAAAAAATTGCAAACTTGGACTTCTGCTTTCGTAAGAGAATCGTCGCTTGTTACGGTATCGACATTTCCAAAATAAAAAAAAAAAATCATTAACTTTAGATAGGCGAGCTGTAGGTCTCACCTCCATTAGTGTATTTACCTCTTCTAAAACTTTTTATTTAAAAAATCCAAAAATTTCGTCAAGTTTGAATTCCGCAAGGATGTCACTCAACATAAATGATATTCTATCAAATGAATGGGAATTTCGAAACGGGCGGCAAGCAAGAGCAGCTGACTGCCTTTAAAAATTGTTGTCTTTCGAGCGAGCAGTCACGCCAAAAAAAAAAGTCTGCGCTTTACAGACCACATGTCTGCAGTACTACACACATACTTACACTTTCGTTTTACGTACACCATTTTGACGTAGCCTAAGACATTCCTCCGATCAATACCTACCAGTGTCCCATGTTTAGTCAAAAACGGTCAAACGATGTGGAATTGTACAAGAAATAAACATACAGACAGACAGCTGGTAGACGTTTTTTAAATAGCCTACGACACTACCCATATCATGATCTATCTGTGTGCCGAGTTTGGTCAAAATCGGTTAAACGGTGTGGATTTGTATAAGGAACAAACATACAGACAGGCAGCTGGTAGACGTTTTTGACTTAGCCTATGACAATTCCCCTATCAAGATCTCCCTGTGTACCGAGTTTGGTCAAAATCGGACGAAGGGTGTGGATTTTTATAAGGAGCAAACATACAGACAGACAGCTGGTAGACATTTTTGAAATAGCCCACGACACTTCGTGGATCAAGACCTACCTGTGTGCCGAGTTTGGCCAAAATCGGTCAAACGGTCTGGTTTTGTATAAAGAACAAACAGACACGTGATTTCTATATATATGCATATATATATATATATATATATATATATATATATATATATATATATATATATATATACATATACATATATATATTTATATACACACATAAAAAAAATAAAAAAAAAAAAAAATCAGTCAATGAATAACTGAATAAATGAATGAATTCTTATTCAATAAAAATTTATTGAATAATGATCCAACCCTGTTATTCATAGAATAAAAATTATTCAGTGTATGAATAACGTAATCAATGAATAAATTATTATTCAATAAAAATTTATTTGAATGATCATTGAATAAAAAAATTATTGAATAATGCCCAACTCTGCTTTCAATCCACTGCCATTACTCACCAAGATGGTTAACATTTTATTTTGCATCCAAAGTACTTTCTATTTGTTAACATTACTTAGACAAAAGTTCTTCGGTACTGTTCGCCCTTGTAATTAATTTTTCCTGAGATAATTTCTTACTGTACTGCTACTTATGTCCCGTCAGATGATCCTCGAGATTTCAGTCACAAGTTTTGGTCCAATCGGCCGTGGTTTTGAGTGTGCTTTTATTAAAATTGATCTTTCATCACATACAGTGAGACTCGTTGGACTCCTGATGCGATGTTTTGATGCCTAAGGGTTGGTTGTACTATACCGATTTTAAATATTTGATAAGGAGACATGGCTGAGGTTTAAAATTTTTCAAATTCCTCGCAAGCATTTGCACTCATTATGAAGCATAATTATAATTCTTTGCATTCCATCAGAGATTTGTCTTCCTTTCAGGCCAATGTAAAAAAATTGAACTAAAACAATCTTATTCAAACACATAAGATACCAAGCCACCCTACTAGGACAAAGTTCACCGATAATATGGAATTAATCCCGTCCAAAGTCCAGCTGCAATAGTAAAGGAATCAGGTGTTCCAATACTTTTTGCGCATAGAATATTGCATTTTATTGTTAAAATTTTAATAAATAACACAAATACCATTGTTTGATGTTGATTTTTAGAGAATATTTAAAATATAGCTTATCACCGTGTTATTGATGCCTTCTATTTACCTAAAGCAACATTATTTTAGTCGCAAATGTTAAAAAAGTAAAATATTCATGGGTGTTCCAGTACTTTTTACACTAGCTGTATATATTTATGCATGCAAGTTACTAAAGGTTTTAGAATAATTAACTTTCATGTCCATTGTTTTAATATATTTCCATTTGATATTACTGTACTTCTCCAAACATATTCGAAATATCTGCGCTCAATATACTATTATTGAATATTTGAATTTGAGGACGTTCGTCAGGTTGATGTTTATTGGGAGAAAAAGCGTGAGGCTGACTGTAATAGGACGGGTAGTTGACTTTGATGCAGGTACTCGATGGAATGTATAATTCATAGCTACTGCACTACACACGCTGTTATTCCATCGACCGTTTTAATAAACATTGTACATTTATCATATTATCGGGAGCTGTTATCTTAGGCGAGGCTTTCTCGGCTCCTTTAGGGGATTTAAAATCCAAATGGGCTTTACCACAATTTTCAAAATCCTCCATTGTGCTTAATAAGCAGGACATTGGTAGCGGATGTCGGCTAGTCACATGTTAGCACCTTCTTTCTCTACCGACCCTGTAAAGTAACTAATTACAAGCAAATTTCACAAAATGATATAAACTCTTCTTCTCTATTAAATACATCGTAATTGTTAATAACGTATTTTGATACAATAAAAACGAATCCGTTAAAAATTAGTCGCTCTTAACTAGGAAAATAGTTATTAAGCACTATAGAAAAGCTAGCATAAACAACGATATTTGTAAACATGAGCATGCGCAGGAATGTATAATTGGGAAATAAAGAACTAACATTTGAAATTTTGAATTATTTATTAAAAAAACGGCGCTAATAGCCAAATAGTTGATGCGCCGTTAAAAACGAAAAAAAAAAAAAAAAAAAAAAAAAAAAAATTTATTGAAAAATAATTGTAAATTTTAAGGGTCTCCTTAGCCGTTGTAACCTTTCGCAGAATGGGCATACGCGTTACGCGTCTCCGCTCACTCAAGATGATATCTAATCTTCACGTTTTCGAAATTTTACATCAGTGCGCGCTAATTATAAAAGCACTAGCTAATTATTAAGGGATTTCTTTCATAAAATACTTTTCAACAGCGAAACAAAAAATGTGGAGAATGTTTCAATATTAATACAAAAAATTTTCTGAACAAATACTTGATAATACATTTAAATTAGACTTCTTTATTGAGGACGATTACATTCCGGCGCCTGCGCAAGTTTACAAGTATCTTTGTTTACGGTTGCTTTCCTAACCTGCAGAACAGTGAACTTTAGAACTTAATAACTTTTTTCCAATTTGAGAGCGACTTTCTTTTTTAACGGATTCGTGTTCAGTGCATCAAAATACGTAGTAGTACAACATGCAAAAAAAAAAAAAAAAAAAAAAAAAAATCTATGAGGAGGTCCCTAAACTTCACAATTAACAAATGTTTTTGGTATGGGGAAAAAGTTACAAATCTCATACATGACCTTATCTTGCCAATTCATTAGTTGGTTCTTCCTAAACATGAGCTAATGTATTTTTAAAAAGTCCGACTCGCAGGAACTGCATCATCTTAGCGCGGTTCCGTTCATATCCCTATTGTCATTTGAAAAGCTTAGAATAGAAACAGATAATATTTTGCTCGGCCTTTGTTCAAATGGGTTTATGACTTTACCTGGTCGGGTCCGCCAGACCCTAGAATCCTCTTCTACAGATACTTCATTTCATACGTTTCAATGCATTGAAAAATATCAAAAATTTTCACGTTTTCTTGTGTTCTTTTATTATAGTAATAATTCTACAAATAAAATGAATTAAAAAATAAAATAAAGAAACCAACAGCTTAAAGACAATTGAAAATATTCAAAAGACGTCATCGAATCTCTTTCTCTTGGCAAGCTATATTTCTAACAATGAATTATTTTTCTTATTTTACTTAATCTGTTTTATTGTCAAATACATTATCCAACTATAAGCAATTAAAAAATAACAAGGAATAAAAACAGACAAAAAAAACGTTCGAATAAACGAAATCAATTACTTCAAAGTTTAAGCACTTATTTCTCCGATTGACATCACCTAATGAAAAATTGTTTTAGAATCTTTTTTGTAGAGAATTTAGATAGCTTTCAAATAGTTTCTATCCACTTATCACGATTTCCCAACCATGTTCGAGATATTAATGAAAGTATACGAAGTTCCAAAAACCTTTCATGTCTGTTAATAAAATATTTTATTCTAACCCTTCCTTAACTACAAACGTAACCAAAAGTTTAACATATTAGTTTTGATGAAATCCGAACATGCAGAAAATGTTTCAACTGAACCCTATGATTTTAAGTACCAAAATCAAAGACAAAAAGAACAGTTCTTAAATCCACATCTTTAAGATTAAATTGTTTTTCTTATTTTTCTTAACTTGATTTATTATCAAATACATTATCCAACTATAAGCAGTTAAAAAATAACAAGGAATAAAAACAGACAAAAAGAACAGTTCGAATAAGCGAAATCAATTACTTTAAAGTTTTAAGCACTTATTTCTCCGATTGACATCGTCTAATCAAGACTTTCACCAGAACCTTTTTTGTAGAGCATTTAGTACGCTAATTCTAATGGTATTCTTCCGTTTACCAAGATTCTCAACCTTTTTTGAGATATTAAGGAAAGTATACAAAGTTACCAAAACTTTTTATGTCTGTTAATAAAATATTTTATTCTAACCCTTCCGTAACTCCAAACGTAACACAAATTAAAACATATTAGTTTTAATGAAAGTAGAACATGCAGAAAATGTTTCAACTGAATCCCATGATTCTAAGTACCCAAAACAAAAACGGTACTCAAAAACTATTTTTCCAATTTTCTCGAAAACGGTTAAAGCTATCGCCTTGGTTTCATTCGTTTTCCTAGCCCAAGAAGCCTATAAAACGAGTACTTGCAAGCTTATGAACTCAATAAGTCCGATTCGCAGGAACTGCAGCATCTTAGCGCGGTTCCGTTCATGTCCCTAGTGCCATTTGATAAGCTTAGAAAAGAAATAAACTTATTTTTTTTTTATATATCTCGTGAAAATTGTCAAAATCCTCTCGAACATCTCGAATAAAAGTGATATTAAGGCGTCAGGGACACCGACAGTAGCTAACTTTTACACAGAAGCGGAAATTACAGAATCTGGCTCTCATTCTAAAGCAAAGCTCTATAAATCAATACAAAATATGCCTAATAAAGCCTTTCTAGAGGACACAGAAGCATGGGCGTATATGAGGGGGGGCTGAGGGGGCTGCAGCCCCTCCCGAAATTTTGAATTGATGATAAAAACTTCTCGTAAAACCCTTAAAAATAAATTAAATAAGATCACTTAGTTCATAAAACATATTTTATTTTACGTGTAATAGCGTTTTAGTTGCCTAAAACTATTCCAAGCTCTAAATATTTAGTATTCCATACCCTGGAAATGGTCTCAGCCCCCCCCCCGAAATTGTTTTTATATACGCCCATGTACAGAAGGATCAAGAAGAAGTACACAAGATTGAGTAGAATACCCTGCCTAATATAGCCTATATAGAATAATATGCCGAATAAAACCTATCTAGTAAATACACAAGGACAAATAAAAGTCTTGACGAATAACAAGTCAAGAAAAAAAAACTTTATTTAACAAAATGAAACAAAGTTTAGTTGCCCAACTACAATAGAATAATATACCTAATTAAGTCTATGGAGTAGACACAAATGGACCAAAAACAAGTCTTGTGGAATATTGTTTTTTTTCTAATTAAATACTTTTTATCGATATTTAGTATATAACCTTTGTTGAAAACTATTGATTGCTAATTGATGAATCGGTTTTCAACTAAGCAGTCTTTATGAATATTTAGTATATAACCTATGTTTGGATCTGTGTTTTTGGGGTGCTCTCCGCCTACGCTTTGTATTTGTGTCGGCAGATTTCCTGGGGTCTATTTACGGCTCTTGAGGATTAACTCTTAGCAGGTAAATTTCCTTCTACGGGCATTGAACCGCCATATTCGCTCATAGTATCTAACCGTTGTGAAGTTTATTTTTTGGATTTAGGACTTAATATACATATGTAGACTAAATCATAGCAAGAAGTAATCTTCCCTCGTCGGTTCTTAACTATGTAGACTCGTTAATGTTATCCAATCTTAGATACATCGTATTTAAAATCCACAGCAAAAACACGACATTTCATCAGAATCCCCTGCTGAATAAAACTTATATAGAATAATATGCAAAATAAAGCCTATCTAGTGGATAAAAATAGAGGAAAAAAGCCGTTCGTGGTGGTAGAAAATCTTAAAAGTATTTCGCTCAGAAATCTTCGATATATTGTCACTAATTTTACGTATCCTGTTTTATAGCCAAATAGATTTATATTCTATAATCAATAAGAAAAACCTACTAACAATAAAAAACTATGGGTAACAGATGAAAATAGGGAATACCAAGAATAATTCTAAAGAACGAAATCAACACCAGTACTGTAATCTAGATATTCATACGGCATCTTCGAATTCTAACAAACAAAATATTGATTCTAATTATAAGTATCCTGTTTTATTGACAAATACATTTGACTACTATAAGCAATTAAAAACACTAGGGAATATGCCAAAGAACTTGAAGTAGGAGCCTCGACAGTTTCAAGACATTTGAAGGAAATCGACAAATCCAAAACTGACATTTCATACGGTACAGCCTGATATATTTTTAACAATGAATTGTTTTTCTTATTTTAATTAATCTGTTTTATTGTCAAATACATTATCCAACTTTAAGCAATTAAAAAATAACAAGGAATAAAAACAAACAAAAAGAACCTTTCGAATAAACGAAATCAATTACTTCAAAGTTTAAGCACTTATTTCTCCGATTGACATAGCCTAATCAAAAATTGTTTCAGGATCTTTTTTGTAGAACATTTAGTAAGCTTTCGCATGGTAACCCTCCGTTTACCAATATTCCTAACCGTCTTCGAGATATTAGGGAATGTATACGAAGTTCCCAAAAAACATTTCATGTCTGTTAATAAAATATTTTATTCTAATCCTTATTTAGCTCCAAACGTAACCAAAATTTTAACATATTAGTCTTGATGAAATTCAAACATGCAGAAAATGTTTTAACTGAATCCCATCATATTAAGTATCAAAATCAAAGACAAAAAGAACAGTTCGAATAAGCGAAATCAATTACTTTAACGTTAAAAGCACTTATTTCTCCGATTGACATCGCCTAATCAAAACTTTGATTAGAACCTTTTTTGTAGAGAATTTAATAAGCTTTCTAATGGTATTCTTTTGTTTCCCAAATTCTCAACCTTTTTCGAGATATTAAGGAAAGTATACAAAGTTACCAAAACTTAATAAAAAATTTAGTCTAACCCTTCCTTAACTCCAAACGCAACCAAAATTCCAACATATTAGTTTTAATGAAAGTAGAACATGCAGTAAATGTTTCAACTGAATCCCATGATTCTAAGTACCCAAACCAAAAACGGCATTCAATAATTATTTTTTTCAGTTTTCTCAAAAACGGTTAAAGCTATCGCCTTGAAAATGGTTCCATTCGTTTTCCTAGCCCAAGAAGCCTATAAAAAGAGTACTTACAAGCTTATGAACTCAAAAACGTAAGCGTTACGATTTTTTTTGCGCGAATTTCGCCCCAAACGCCATCTTCCAGTGGGCGGATTTTGCTGGTTAACGAACTTGACCTTTCAAATTGGACGACAGATTTTTGTACCAAATTTCATCAAAATCGGACCATCAGGGAAGCCAGAAATGAGCGAACAGACAAATATATATATATATATATATATATATATATATATATATATATATATTTATATATAGATATATATATATATATATATATGTATAAATAAATATATACATATATATATATATATATATATATATATATATATATATATATATATATATATATATATATACAAATTTGAACCACCGTTATTTTCGGTCTCTAGGGGTTCTGAAACGCGAAATTTTCTTTTCGGCACTTCCGGATTGTTTCATTGTATCAACCTTATAAGCGGGGTTCCTCCCTATGGGGGAGGGAGGAACCGCGGTAAAACGTAAGCGTTACGATTTTTTTTGCGCGAATTTCGCCCCAAACGCCATCTTCCAGTGGGCTGATTCTGCTAGTTAACGAACTTGACCTTTTAAATTGGACGACGGATTTTTGTACCAAATTTCATCACAATCGGACCATTAGGGAAGCCAGAAATGAGCGAACAGACAAATATATATATATACAAATTTGAACCACCGTTATTTTCGGTCTCTAGGGGTTCCGAAACGCGAAATTTTCTAGTCGGCACAACCGGATTGTTTCATTGTATCAACCTTATAAGCGGGGTTCCTCCCTATGGGGGAGGGAGGAACCCCGCTAAAAAAACCTTTGTATGCTGTCTTGTTTATTACATAGAATAAATATATCTGTATACATTTTTATGTTATTTAAAATATATATATATATATATATATATATATATATATATATATATATATATATATAATTGTACATACCAGACTAATAATAATACTTGAAATATCATCATTGAAGGGGAATCCTCAGAATTGTTGTCATAAACAAGAATGCCGTATTATTGTTAACTAACAACGTTATCACAACAAAGAAATCAGAGGAAAACATTGAATCATCAATGGGAAGTTATGTTTACCAAACATTAATTAATGTTATTACCTGACTTGTTATAAGGAATAAAATAATTCTAATAAATAAACATTAAATTAACTATGCTGTTTATATTTTAATGTATAACATATTTGTGATAAAAATATTTAGATTTGGATGTTTTAAGTACCTCATTTGTTCAGTTTTTTTTTATTTATTAAGCTATGTATCTATAGGATACCAATCATCCTAAAGATCCATGGTGGAATCTTTTCAACCTACCCTGGAATGAAAAGGCTCAACCTGCGGTAGACGGGACTCGAACCCACATCTCCCGCATGGAAATCCAACCCGTTTTCCACTGGACCACGGGGAACCATAATTATATGATTAAAAATTACGTAGACAAAATGTTACAAGTGTCATAAATTGAGCCTTATTATATAATTGAGAATAATTTGAGCGGGGAGTATTTTATTCACAACTTTTGTTAATTATAATTTTTTAATAGTAATCAAATTAAAGACAGTTATTTGTAATTATATTATACGCAGTACTATTTATTTTCATACATTAACTACCAAATCCATTAAAACTGCGAAGAACGGAGCTCTATCATGAGACCGGCCCACAGTGGGGCGATCCCACAGTGGAGGAAACAATTAACTTTTTAATTTTGGATTTTGATTGTATTGTTAATAACAAATGAACCCTTTTCTATTGAGCACATTAATTTTTAGCCATATTATTGCAATGGTTTTTACATAAAATCCGATTATTATTGCTATGTCGAAAAACACCTTAGCTTATTAAATTGGTCGTGTACTCTTATTTTATTGTATAAATTATTTTTGCTTGCTGTACACATTAAGGGTATTATAATTAATCAAAAACTGGCAAAAAAGGGTTTTTAAAAATTCACCTATTTTTTTGTTTTACGCCAAAAAGAAAACAATTTTATTTAATTGATTTCGTAAATCGCCGGTATTTGCCCCAAAAAATTCGACTTAGCACTCTTTTAGGAGTATATTGTCTAATTAACAGCGTTGTCAGATCTTTCCTATTCGTCAGATATTCTATTTTCTCTGTTGATACCTGCGCTCCTTTATTAATCCAATTAGTGGTTGCTTCCGTTCCTCCTAGGAATCAGTCCGATGTCTCCCGTCTCGACACAATGGAAAACAAAACAAATTATCGGGTCTTTTTGCGAAGACCACATCCAGTTACTTTTGAAGTAGCAGTAGTGATTGTATCAGTGATTCAGCGCATGCGCATAACTCCTTTGCCTTCCTATTGGAGGATTCCGATGACCAATTGCTTTGGTTCTTGCTGGGAGTAAAGTAACCTTCAACAGTGAATTAGCTTTTGTTTATGAAACAGCTCTGTTTATGTTAGTGAGAAAAATGAGTCTTTTACAATTTGTTCGCGATGTTCCTGACAAAGAAAAAGGGATTGGTTTCTTACACGGAAAAATTAATGGAATCCTATTAATTTTAGCGAGTTGGATGGACTAGAGTCGGTAAAATGAATGTAATTCTATTAATTGGGAGTTGGATTGACTAGGGTTTTGATATCTTCTTGAGCGAGTGGAGCGTAGCGTAGCGAGCGGAAACGCATAGCATGTAATACCTAATAAATGTAAAATATCAACAAAAAAAAAGAGAGAGAAAACGATTAAAATATGTTTGTTCACAAATGACATTGTTTGTTATCCTTCATAACATGCAAAACTGTCAACTTTAATGCTTAATAACTTATTTCATAGTTGAGAGAATTGATTTTGATCATATTAACTTTATTATTAATAAATATTGCTTGCCATTATCTAATATGAATTATAACCGTAGATAACGAGTCAAGAAGTAGTAGATAACCAGCAAAGAACCTATAAGCTAATCAGTTAGCTTATCAGCGAGTACGAGTAACTGTTATAAATCACTACTGCTACTTCAAAAGTAACTGGATGTGGTCTTCGCAAAAAGACCCAAATTATCATCTATTTCAATTTTTTTAGATCCAACAATATTAATTTTAAGGATTATGACACAGCTTTGTAAAAATGGACTAACTTATTTGGTTTTGCGATTACAAAAAGTTCGAAGAACGGGTTCCTGGAAAAATTAAGTGAATGGCGCTACATTTTCAATCTAAATGGAATGATGTAAAATCTTTGGTTCTTTTGAGGAAAAATCACGAATGGCTTAAGAGGGACTTAATTTTTCCAGACGTATATTCAAAACAACTTCCATCTTCGTCCACTCTACTAGGTATTCCTACTAGATTAATATCATTCCACCATTTGTCAGAAAGACAAAAACGCATTATATTTAAATATATATATATATATATATATATATCCATATCTGAAAATGCTCGTTGTAAATAATAAAAATTAAAAAAAAATTAGAAATATTATAAATTTTTACAGCTTGTTATATTTTTTTTTTTATAGTTTTAGTTTTGCGTTTGTGAAAAAATAAAGATACGTATGTATTTACATACACATTTAAAATTCATCCTACCAGTTATATTGCAACTGGTGAAATTGCTGAGCGTGTATTTAAGTAGAGTATTGATCAGCTTTAAAATGACACCAGAAGCAATACTCTAGGACCAGTAGAACCGGAGATATTCAGTAATTAAAGTAGGACCAGTATATCTTGATGTTTATCAGATCCCAAACCACAAAAGCAGGTAGCAAAGCGAATCTACAGCTGTTGCAAATTATGCAATGAAAATTATAATGGAATAATATATTTATATTATATATTTATGTATAAAATACCCTATATTTTGGTATAAATATAGGGGAGGACGGAGTTAAAAGTACCGATTTTACTGAAATGCAAGATAGCACCTTCACCAAAGGTGGGGTACTTTGTGCCTCTTATATTTTACTTGGCTCCTTCGAAAATGTTGTAATACTCTTAACTTAGCACTGTAAAAAACCACGATTTATTTGCTAAAAAATGTTTTGTTACTTAGCATGAACTTACAAAAAAAAAGCTTTATAACTGATTTTGGTTGACTATTTTAATCATTTTCTTCGTTAATTTTGTATGTTTATTTTGTAGCTGAAGAAGGCTGCCGAAGAGTTTGCCGAAATTTGAAAATAGTTGATTTTTCCGAAAATCTGACTTTATTTTTTTTTTTTCTAAATATCATTTTATTGTATTTCATTAATTGATTTTTATTTGATTCTATATTTCCAGTATTATTCGGTTTTATTTTTTTAATATTTTACCCAGTTATTACATTCAATATATTTAAATAGGCAACAATGACCCGCGTGGTTGAATTATCTTTAAAACAAAAAAGTCCGTCACGCAGAAGCTGCATAACTAAGCACTTTCCTCAGAATTTGGGTAGTGTAGACTGCTTTCCAGAAGAATTTGCTTAAAATATCTAACATAAATAAAATAAAAACATGAATAGTTCTCTTTTAATTTTGTAATGAGCAACTGTTCAATTATTAATTTTGTAATTAATTTGCTTCCAGAGTTATGTTTACATTTGGTAACTACTACACTTCTTAATAAATACAAAAAACTTCATATTTTCGTCTTTTGATCTGACGCAGGAACAGGATACAGTCCCTCTAGTTGTAGAGAGCGCTCCTTGCGGCGTCCTTGCGAACCTAATTCTATTGAAATATATTACAAAGTAAACCCCTCTTTCCGATTGACCGATTTAGCTCATTTTTACAACACTTCTTTCTCATGAGTTACCCACGACGTATACCGCGTTTCGTTACAATACAGCAGAAATTACGACCGGTATGACTACATCAGTAATTTAAGTCCGGAGTAAACCCCCCCTCCTAATGAACCGATTTAGTTTATTTTTACAACACATTTTAACCTGTAGATTACCACTACGAATAGCGAGTTTCGTCGAAATATAACAAAAATCACGGCTGGTAGTGGCGAATTGGTATTGTTGGTCCGAAGTAAACCCAAGTAACCCGAAGTAGTTTATTTTTACATCTCACTTTTCTCCCTAGATTACCACTACGAATACCAAGTTTCGTTGAAATATAACAAATATTACGGCTGGCATGGTCAAATTAGTGTTTTGGGTTCGGGGTAAACCCCCGCCCCCTTCCGGTTGACCGATTTTGGTGGTTAACGAACTCGTTCAATCGTTTGCTAATTGAATGCTATATACCAAGTTTCGTGACGAAAAAACAAAAACTCTGGCCACTATCGTGTTAACAGACACACACACACACACACATATATATATATATATATATATATATATATATATATATATATATATATATATATATATATATAGATATAGATATATTTAAATTTTAACGGGGGTCATTTTCGGTGTCTACTAGGTAGGATCGATAAAGATTTGAAGAAATTTTTCAAAAATTCCGTCATGAATGCAACCTCAATAGCTACTTTCCTTCGGAGGAAAGTGCTAAAAGGGGAAAAAAAATCTTAGTGATTTTGATTCTCTAACATTCGTCCGGTATATATGGATTTTCCCCCTCTTCGGGCTTTCGTGTAGACATAATATGCAACACAGGAATGTTAAAAAAAATTGAAATACTTATTCAGCCATAATCCTGTGTTTATTGGGTGTATAGGATTATAATTTAGATGGCATTTAAATTTAGCTTCAGCTGTATAAATATTATATTCTAATTGCTTTGTTTGGTTGTAGAAGTCGTAAGGTGGGTGTGTCTTAAGTCGGATACTATGTTCATGATAATGTGATGAGAGGGTATATAGGAAGGGATGAAAGGCAACTGATCCCTTGATCTTTGCAAGAGGGGGAGGGTGTCTGTGAGAAGAGCGGGGAGTTACGCAATAGATGCCCCTTCCCTCGACAGCAGTTCAGTGCTCCTTCTGCACCGGTCCGGGCAAGCTCTGTGTCGCGTTTCTTCAAACAAAGCCCCCGAACTTGGCCGAGTATACGGCAGGAAAGTGGACCGAATACCATCAAGCAACTTCTCAGCTTTATTGGACTCATTCAGAAAAAGGCTGTATCCAGAGTTCCCAGTTCTATTGGAGAGGTGGACTGCCATTGGTACGGTAACCTTCTCCACTATAACTCCATATCTACCTCTAAGTGCAAAGTCGCCTGTTTTTCACCTTCTTGCATCTGCAATTTACCATCCGATGTAGGCATTTTATATCTTCTTCAGCTGAATCATCATTTGAAAATCAGAAGCATTTCATCTAATTAAATATAAAAACTACCTTTTCCTTCTGTCTATTTCCTTTGCTTTTCTATCCCTTATGTGAAATATTTTAATAACTTGTTGTGGCATTTGATCTTTATCAGCTAAATAATTTCCAACAATGCCACCCAGCCATGTGAGACAGACTTGTTCACACTTCTTGTTTCTTTTTGCTGTCATTAGATATACATTATTTATTATTAACAAACTCTGCGCTATTCATTATTCTATATATATTACTCTGTTTTGATGAATTAATTAACAAAAATATAACCTTTCTATGGTGTTAATGAAGCACTCTATTCCGAATTCGGGATAACTTGTTTGATCATTGGCTCGAGTTTGGAATTTTTTTTTTTTTCAACTTTTGATAACTGAAAACCGGCCGTTGACTGATTGTTATTCTTCTTTGGGATCAACAGCGTTTTCTTAGAAACATATATTATCCATATCAACCCGTGTTTGTTCTATTTGCAATG
Source organism: Gonocerus acuteangulatus (assembly GCA_946811695.1). NCBI lineage: Eukaryota > Metazoa > Arthropoda > Insecta > Hemiptera > Coreidae > Gonocerus > Gonocerus acuteangulatus. Next base: position 81,390,035 of record OX328132.1, on the reverse strand, counting down.
TATATTCTTCATTAATACATCAAGACAAGAACCATGGCTGGATGGGATTTTCATAAAATTAATCTTAGTAAAGGAACATGTAGTTATTGAAACCTAGATTCTTTCGAAAATGCTTGTTACTGTTTAATCTACAAGTGGTATGGAAAACAATTTTTTCGTTATTCATTCGGTGCGGATGCGGTGCATGCAAAGTTACATGGTTCAGCAATGGTTTGTACATCTTCTACTAAGGTTTATGTGGTAGACTAGCCAGAATTAGTGATCACTTACATTAAAACACTGACAATTACATTGCTTTATTCGAACCGTGTCATAACATTGCGAATTATCCGTAAGTCATGTTATCCGGAAAATTGCCTTTTTTTTTATTCACGTCATCAATGTACATGCAAACTTGCATTGATTCTACATTGCGAGTACAGAGATTAACAAGCGTCAAATAGCTTTGTCTAATATACTCATCTGAACCTGTACTTTTTCAGCCGATCCTCATTCAAAAAACTTTTGACAAACATACGATCTTAGAAGAAATCAGGCAAACATTTTCTTTATTATTCTATTCGTCGAAGCATTACACTCAATGTTGCGTGGATTATGCAATGGCGTGTACAAAGATCAACAACTTGTCCCAAGGTTTTTCTGCAAGACTCACCACAACTAGTTCTCAATGATACTGAAACATTCACAACCAAACTGCTTTATTAGGGCCGTTATCTAACTGAGCGCATTTGAAACGCTTTAAAGAACAAGCTATCTGTCGTTTACCCTAAAATTGTACCTTCGTTATGCTTGTATTAAATACATAGTACACCCAATCTTGCATTGATTTTGTATTGCTGGTTCACATAAAAATATGTCTTGTAGGGGTTTGTGTGTTCTATTCGGCAGAATTAATACACAATTACATTATAGCGTTGATCATCATATGCTGATCATGATTCTGTTCCTTCATTATTCTAGTCCTCAATATAATGCATGCAATTTTGCATTAAGGTGTAATACTACGTTGGGTGGTCAAAATGAAAGTAATTTTCTCCAATTTATGAATAACAATAAAAATTATATTTTTCCATTCTTTATGTCAGAAGTTTTATATGGGATGTTAAAGTAACCAAAATTAATAAGTTTTAATTCCTCGAAAACAAAAATGGCGCTGCTGTAAGTGAGGAACGGAAACGCTCTTTTTTCACGGGCGATAGACTGCAGGCGGCAATTTTGAACGAAGTATGTAGGATTTTATGAAATATATTTTTTTTTTTTCAAAAATGATCAATTCTCACCACAGTGGTAACGTTGGGTCTGTGGGACCCAGACACACTTTAAATAGGCGATTGCTGAAAAATGAATGGAGGTAAGAAATAAATTGAATCTTGACAGATTTCGAATGGAGTTCGAAAGAGGCTATGTTAGAGACAATAACGAACAGGCAATTTGATATGGTGTAATTATGATGACAAAGAAAATTTTGGGTCTGTCAGACCCAACGTTACCACTGAAAGGTTAAAAAATCCGTCGAAAATCGGTCATAAAGTACTAATAATTCAATGAATGGAAAATTCCCTACGTTCATTACTAGGAAATATCATTAGGAATTTGCAATTAAAATTTGAAGTTGATTGGGGGAAAATTGAAAGCACTAGCGCATCGCCCGATTCGAAAAACATAGTTTTGAGAAAATTGACTTTAAAGTTTAATGCACCGAAACGTTTTTTTTCTTTTTAATTTGTTTCATAATTTCTTGTAATAAATACTAAAAAAAATGTTTTTAATTTTAAAATGTATCGGTACTTTAGCTGAAAAATTGAATGTTTGGCACATTTAAAAAATCTTCCGGCTCTCTATTATCATTTTATGATTAGTTAAGGAAGCATTTAAGCCCATAATAAATAAAATGGTAACAAAAAATACAAGGTATTACTACCCCTTAATTCTGCATTCAGGGCCACCACATCTCAGAGCCGGGCCCAGGACCAGATCACGGGCCTCCACTTCTCAGAGTCAGACTGAAAATTCTAGTACTTTGGATATTTTAAAATTATTTTCATCTTGAGTTTTGAGAGAAACATGGGAGTATATAAGGGGGGCTGAGGGGGCTGCACCCCCCCCCCCCCCCCCCCGAAATTTTCATTTGATGGTAAAAATGTGTCATAAAAACCTTAAAAATAAATTAAATAAGATCGCTTAGTTAATAATAAATAGTTTATTTTAGGTGAAATAGCGTTTTAGTTGCCTAAAACTATTTTAAATTCTAAATTTTTCATATTCCATGCCCCGGAAATGGTCTCAGCCCCCCCGAAATTTTCCCAGCCCCTCCCGAAATTATTTCCTATATACGCCCATGGAGAAAAATGAGAATAAAAGCCGACTATTGGTGCAGCAAAGGTCAGTTTCGGTACTTGTAGTTTTATTACGACTCCTAATGAAAAATACTATGCTGGGCTGCACTTGTTTTGTCCTTTATGCACATTAAAAAAAAATATAGATCCCATTCTAATAAATATAGGCTACGCCCGTCTATATTTCTAAACCCTATTTTTTTTACAACCTCATAACCCATACATTTTTTCCAATTAGTGAGGCCCGGCCCGGGCCCCTACGGCGCCCGGGCCCGGGACAACTGTACCCGGCAGTCCCCCCCCCATGTGGCGGCCGTGCCTGCATTGCTAGGCGACGGATCAACAACCTTCAGCGAGATTTGTCTGCAGCATTCATCCAATGCTATCCAGAAACTTTGACTAACAAACAATCTTGTACAAAATCTGTAAAACCTGTTTTCTTCAGGCGTTGTGTGATACATGCTAACTTAAATATATTTTGCCATGATCTTACACAGATTAACAAACTTCTGCAAGCTTAGTATACTACGCTCAACGCAATTACTCTGCTATGCCTGTTATAGAATAGTTTGAACTACTTCTCTCTAATATTAATTGCAATTACATCTTATTCTTTTTTATTTATGATTCTAATACATTATCATCTTCAGTCATTCAAGTATTATTTTTAATAAAATAACTTTAATGCCACGGAAGGTGACTAATAAAATACACAATCACTTCAGCTCTAAGTCGTTTATTCCTTGCTCTACATGTTTCATGCCTCTTCAGGAGCTTTGAAAAAAAACTATTCCTGGCCACATGAAACACGGAGACCAAGAAATAAACGATTTGGAGCTGGTTGTAGGAATTGCGGGATGGTAGAAATTGATATTCAGAAGAATAAAAAACGTCCAAAATTTCCACAAGTATTTTATTTTTTCCAGAACGTTTTCAGGGACTAAGTCCCATGCAAAGGTTTTCAGGGACTAAGTCCCATGCAAAGGTTTTCAGGGACTAAGTCCCATGCAAAGGTTTTCAGGGACTAAGTCCCATGCAAAGGTTCTTATGACGCAGAGCCTTGCTCTTAGACTCTCTTCTATATTGGAGCTGAAGTAATTGTGTTTTTTTATTATCCACCTTCCGTGACATTTTAATGAGATTAAAGGTCACATCATACACAATATTATTTATATTCTCTTACACATTTTCCGATAAGTGTTCTCATTATGAAAAAGGTCAGAAGACTTCTATAGACCTCATCGCATGTTTTAAACAAAATTGTTTGTATATTTTACAGTTTAGTTTAACATGAACCAGAGATGGGCAAAATTTTATTTGTAAATAAAAATACGAATTTCTTCGTACTTCATATATTTGTGAATACGAATATAAATAAATTCGTATTCATAAGTGTGAATACGAATTTATTTTTATTCACATATATTAAATACAAATAAAATTTTATTCGCAAATTTTCCTGCGAATACAAATAAATTCACAGAAAAAATTGTAAATAATCACAAAAAAGGCGAATATATTATTTCTATTAATTAATAGAAATAATATAGCAGGTAATAATATTATTAATAACAATATTATAACGGTAACATATAATCTAGTAATAGTATAGTAGTGAATTATTCTTATTACTATTTTCTATGAAATAATTAAATAATTTCTTAATTCCGAGTCTGAATCGTTTTGGATTCTTGAGAATGTAAACTTATATCGAAGTGAATACCTATTTGATTATCAATGTCATCCTCTATTATACATTCATTACTGTCTGGACTGATTTTGCTTTGCCTTTTAATATTTTTTCTCCGCAAAGAAAGCTCTTCTGGGCCAGATATCAGAAGAATCCGGCGCTTTTTCGATCTCTCACGCAAGTCTGTAATCTCTTTTTTTATGTCTGCCTCTGAGGAAGCCGGAAGTGCCATCAGGGCGTGAATATCTTTTTTCTTGATAAAAATTAATAACAATTTCTTCTAATTTGATATATTGTTTCAACCAGTATTTATATAAGAGTTTTTTCTCTGCGGTGAACACGTTCCCACATTTTTTACATATAATAGAGGAGGAAACTGGCAGGCTTTATAATATTGCTTAATATTTCTTTAGGAGCATCCTGCAGATTAAATTGATTAATACCGTTAAGGATTAATACCGTTTTCTTGGATTTATCTACATTTTTTCAAATTTGGAAGAGAAAATAAATTGTATTATGTGATGGATCTAGAAATAAAAATCTTTGGAATCGGCACATTTCGGCAAACTAAATTGCCCTCAGGACATTATACTTGAGGTAAACTTTAAGCTCTATAAAACTTGAATGTTCTCAGATAAAATTTTTTTGCTATGGTCTATTAAAATTTTGTACTTAAGAAACATTTTAAGGATCAATGAAGAATAATTCAGGATAAATAATAAGGGAGTAATTACCCATAATCAATTATATCGGATAAAAAAAGAATAGTTTTGAGGTAATTTCCTTCGGATGACTTAATAAAAACATTGTCCTATCTTCAACGAAAGAGGCTCAAACTGATTGTTGGGATGAAACAGGTTGTAAAGACTTTGCCTTGTTTATAATACTGCTAATGTGTTTGTGGGTCAAAATAAAACTAATATTTATTAGTTTTATACGATTTTAATTCCTTGAATAGTTTCTAAACTTAGCTAGAGGATTAAAAATTAAATATAAGAAAACAAAAATTTAGGTTTTTGCCCATTGGACGTTACACTGTGCGCCGGTGGGAATCGAAACCACCATCTCCCGCATGTGAATCTAAGGAGATAACCTCTAGACCACGGGGAGACCCAATTTTTCAAATATATATATATATATATATATATATATATATATATATATATATATATATATATATATATTCCGCTGGAGATAGCTGCAGCAGTACCAAGCATACTTCCTAGCGAAGAAACCGCAAGTAAAATATATTACTGTATAAATTCACACACACACACACACACACACACACACACACACACACACATACATATATATATATATATATATATATATATATATATATATATTTATTTATTTATTTATTTATTTATTTAAAATTTGCACCAGCAGAATCCACCGAAAATAGGTATAGTGCTTACGGTTTTGTGTTAATAGGCTTTCCTGCACAATTTTTGTAGGCTTTTTGACTTGAGGAACACTGGGAAAATATATTTGTTTTTATGGACACCCAAAAACGTCGCTCTGAATTTTTCACATGCGCAAAATTCATCAAAACTAAGTTAAAGGAAATATAATTTGTCTGACAAACATGAGCAGTTTCGGGCGTATATTTTCTTTAATATCCAGAAAACAATTTCCAAATCGTTGTATGCGGAAGGTAAATCTTACCTTAGTAAATTTTCTACAAAAGAGCTCTTTTTTTTTTATTTTCATTGAAACCAAGCCATAATTAATTAACGGCTCGACAGGCGCTGGAAGCCGAGTCCTTCCACCTTCCCTTAGGTGTTCCTCGTGCTCTGGCTCTATCTGGGGTTCAATAGTACAACATCCTGCTCGCTCTGTTATCGTCTATCCTTATAACATTGCCCTGGCATTTAAGACGCTGAATTCGCACAAAATGGGAAACGTTTAGATCCTCAAAACCAAGCCGTGATGTCTCAAAATAAGGTGAGAAAATCTTGCTTGAAGTTTCAAAAGAATAGGTTCCAAATCCTACCATAAGCCGCCCAAAACGACCTGTCCACCCCCTAACAAGCGCCGGACAATTTTTATTTCAAAATCTGATGTTGTCTTTAGAGGACTAAAACCGGGATATATTGTAAATATTTACCGTAAAATCAACTATTATTGGATAACTATTCAGATGGGACAATCATTTTATCAAATGGAACAAACCTAATTTTTTGTGCGTGTTGTTGGCTGAGAGACCTTAAGCAGCACACTTCCTACCTAATTGTTTCTTGCTAAAAGCTGGATAATGCGAATGACCATTTTACTTAATTAATTTATGTTCTCTACAAAATTTTGATTCACTTTTGTTAAACTCAAAAATATTATTGCTCGTCCATAACGAACAAGAACTACATAAATATGACCTTTCTGCCAGGTGAAAAAGATTAGCCAATGATCCAATTTACTATTCTCGTCGGGAAAAAAAATCGGACACTATTGGTACTTTGCACTTCGCTTGCCGAACTGCATCTAAACGTTTTTTTTTTTTTCAGTACTGTCGCTATGGCAGGGTAAGAACGGACTATGTTCACCGAAATAATCCGTTTAGCAGTAATAGGGCAGAGGAGATTAGGCACAGAATGGCCATTGGTCTCGAGGCTGGCTTTCAATGTCTGACAGGGTTAGGACCCTTCGCCATACAAGAGGAGGTGATACTTCATTTTAACAAGCCTTCCTGTGTCGAAAAAATCAATAATTAAGAGCTATACAATTTTTTAATTTTTAACCATTATCAATCATATGTAAATTTTTTAATAATAAATATTTGTTTAACAATAATAATTTGAGCCTCACGATCTTAGGAGTTCTTCCGTACAGAAGAATGACTCTAATATTTTCTTTTATTATAACCCATGAACGAAATTATTGGCAATATGTTTCATTCTTGTTTAAATTGAATAACCTACATGATTATAAATGGCGAGATGTAGATAGCAAGAAATGGAACTAAAACACCACTTTCGTAACCTAGAGTTTCTGCAAGGATTTCAACATGTGGTACCTTGTAGCCGGTTGGCGACCATTCGGAAGCTTACTAAAGTCTCTACCAAAAAATGTTCTGAAGCAATTTCCGATGAGGCGATGTCTATCGGAGTAATACTTCCTTAGAACTTGAGTTTTAGTGTTCTTTTGAACGGGTTTTGTCTCTGTGTTACTCACTTTTTAATTGTTTTTTTTTTTTAATTGCATATAAGTGAAATGAGTATTTTAGTAAAACGGGGAAATAAAATCAGTGATTTCCTAGAGCAAACGATTAGAAGGAGGCAGAGTCATTTCTACTTAGGATACTTTCCATTTCCTATTGTGGTGCCTTAAATCTTCCTTCTCTTTGAGATTTTAATTTATATTTTTTCACGAAAGGTCAAAACCTACCAATAACTGTTTCTATTTATTCACTAATGACACTAGGGATATGGACGGATACGCGCTAAGATGAAGCAGTTTCTGCGAGTTGGGCTTTTGTTATTTGGTGCAACCTAGGAGAGGATTTGCGTGAGTTCTATGAGCGAATACTCGAGACTCTCGAGTGGAGTTCCGTGAAGTCTGTAAGCAATTAGGCGAGTAGTCCATGTTCATGGGGGGCTTCCTCGGAAAGAAGTTTATTCTTTTAATTCCAGATCAAACGGGCATCTTGGTACAACAGAAAAACGACTTTGAGAGACATGTGTAAGATAAGTGCCAGCCAGTACAGCCGTGGAGCGTATTTGTATGAGGTGCGTAGGCGGTCTCCATTCCTGATGTTCTAGTTGTGGCTAAAATGACTCTCGACCATAACCAGATCTACACCGGTCAGTAGTGCAATCAGCTTGTAACCGGACTGGACCAACTTTCAACCCACAATATCCAGCAAGAACTCTTGTGTCTTACAAGAAACTATATTATACCTGTATATAAATATATTTTTAAGTGTGTGTGTGTGTGTATACCTTATTATTGTTGAATGCCATAAGTGTTTGCATCTTGTTTTTGTAATCACCCTTTCGGAGTGTTAATTAGTAACAAGGAATTTACTACAAGAGAAAATCTCTCGTCAGACTGGATTTGAACCATATGCCTGAATCCAATTTGCTAAACATTTAACATTCCCATGGGCATTCTTGGGTAATCTTGACTCACGGACTTTGAATATACGTATGTGAATGAATATATATATATATATATATATATATATATATATATATATATACATATATATATGTGTGTGAGTGTGTGTTTGTGTAGAGGGAAGAAACACATTCTCCGCCGAGAGGACAGAGGATGGAAGAATGCAGATGTCATTTACCATCCTTTCTTCCCGGCTTTCTTCCGCAGTTAAAAAATCCTTTCGTTTTAGTCATAGGATTACCTATTTTATAATTTAGCGGTTATATATTCACTTAACCACTTACATATTTAATTTAAATATTAAATTTATCCGTGGACGAGGTTAGCTCAGTTGTAGAGCACTGGACTAGTATGCTGGAGGACCTGTTTTCAAATCCCGAGCGAGTACTAAAGATTTTTATCTTCTAGTGTCTTCGTTCATGGATGGGATTCGGCCTCCCTGACCGTCCCTAGGTCAACCCAGCCTTTAAATAGTTTATTAATGGGTACCTTGGTGCTAATGACCCTAGCAGTTAAAGCAGCACGGGGAAAATCAGGCGGTCGGAGCATAATACTGACCACACTATCTCCCTAGTGTGCTGTATGGTCATGAATCAGATACCTCTATAGTATCTGCCCTTCAGGGCCCTCGTAGCCTGTTACGGGACTGATTTTTCTTTGTTCATTAAATGTATCTAATTAACACTCATGAGTATACGTATATATCAAATTACCACAAATTCTGGAAATTCTATTCGGCTCAAAGAAAAGTGGCTTTCGGTACATTTTCTTTTTGTACCACTTTACTTCAATATTCTTCCCTACATTTTTCATAGCCTCAACGCCTGCTCTTCAGGGGTCACTAGACTCAAAAGAATTCTTCATATATATTAAGTCAATTGATATTATATGAATAAATAAAATAAGTATGAGTTTTATTTTTTTATAAAAACTACGGCATTGACGCCGCCGAACTTGTAGAGCAGAATATGATGTGGTCCAAAAAGAAAACGTAGTGCTAATTTTTTATCAAACCAAGCCAAACACAGGGACGAGAGAGAGGATATACACACATACGTACATATTTATATTTATATATATATATATATATATATATTTATATATATATATATATATATATATATATATATATATATATCAACACAGTGGCTACAATTTTAGTTCTTTTGTCATAAAAAACGATTGTATGAATTCTTTACCCTGCAAACTCATTAGAGCATCAGGAGTCATCATCATGAAAGCATTAGTAATGGGAATTAACTCAATACAAAATGAATAATTTGCCCGAATTAGCCGTAATTTTTGGTTTGAGATAATAAAACATAAGGCCAAATATTAAAATTGATTACATAAATGTAGCGGAAGGTCAGTACTGAAAAACACACAATTAATTCAGCTACAAATTCATTATTCACTTCTCACAAATATTTCAGTTCACTTCATATAAATTATGAATGGCCTATGGTGTTGAGATATGACCAGAAATATTTTCTGACTAGAGTATTGAATAAATAATTTGAAGCTGAAGTAATAGTGTCTCTTAATTAACTGGTGCCTGATGGGGGCTCCCGCCTGCAGCAGGGATGATTAGGAAAGGTGGTAACCTGTAGATAGCCCGCCGCTAATGGCCTAGATCTCAGTGCACCGTAAAAAACATAAACAAATAGAACCACTGACGGTCTAGACGCCGATGCTTTTGCGTTAATTTTTAAATATTTCGTTACTAGCATACGAGCGTCGTTTATATTGCTATTCCTTAAAAACAATAATCTTCTACAGAAGAAAACAGTGAAGTTTTGGAGGCATTTTAAAAAAAAAACAAAAAAAAAAAAACATGTAATATTGTAAATTGCATCTGCTCAGAAAGCTGTTCTTCTCCAACTAGGTACCGTATGTATAAACATTAATGCAAATTCTGCCCTACATTCTTCATTCCTATGTACGCAACTAAATGTAGATTAAGCGTCGACAATACCTAGAGAACACATGTGCATCCCATTTAAATTAAATAACTTAACGTTAACAATTCGTATGTTTTCAATCCGTCACAGCGATATCAAAAGGACCTTGTATTACACTAATCCTGCTAAGAGCAAAGAAAAGACCGTTAACCCGCTAACCTAGTCACTATTCATGTTTTTTCGCATCGCTCTGCTGTTCACATCTTCCCTATGGAATACTAAAACCGTGTCTTTTTGTTACCTCGATCAGCTGTGATGGTGAATATTGAGGGAAAAAAACATGTTGGAACTATTAACTAATATTCTTACTTAACTTTTCACTGTATAGGTAATGTCTCTGCTCCAAACATTCATATTTTATCAAATTGAATTTCTCATTTCTCAATAACATAACAATAACTGAATTTTACACGATTCGTAGTTGTAGTTCCGTATCGTTCTGGTAAGAAAACAAGTCGTCTCTTCAACTCAATGGTTTTATTTCTACTCAATTAACCTATTCCTGAAATGAAGAATGTAGGCAATAGGCGAGGTAGATAGCTCCCTAGCTAAGTACAGACCATACAGCTCGCCAGGGAAAGAGCTCTTTAGCATAGTGCTGACCGTACAATAGAGGAAAAACTATATCAGTCCAGGCAACGAACAGTTATAGATAGAAATTTTTGGAACAAAATTCTTGACTTCGTAACTTTGTTTGGGCTAGAAAGGAGGTGAACATATAAAAAATTCTCGCCCGTAGCATTTGTGCCGGGGGGGAAGGGGGGGGGGTTTAGAAGGTCCCATTTTTCGGGTTTTCACTTATATCTCAGAAACCCTGCGTCCTAGCGACATGACTATTCTGTAACAAATGAAAGCTGATTAAATGTCCTACAAGTTCTATTCAATAAAGTGCTCTTTTTGACCGGATAACTCTTTAACGATAAACCCAAAAAATAAATGTCGGTTATAGGGCTGTAGAACATTCCATTCGCTTCAATAATATATGTTACTTTACTATTTTATGTATTTTCCTTCAAACGTTATATACGCACTCACATGATCTTAGCAAAACCATTGCCAATATAATAGACAAGATCTTGTCTAATTGAGTGTGAATAACTGGTGAGTAGGCCCAAAATTATATATTTTGTGCTATTTATACGCCCAGTACTACCTATATTTACATAATGGAGTATAACTGGAAATAGATGGACTGGAAATGATCAGAAATTGAAAGGTTCATTGGTCGACAGTTGTCGCCAGATATGACGATAAATACTAAAACTGTTTTCACGTTTGAAGGAAAATACATAAAATAGTAAAGTTATGTATATTCTTGAAGGGAATGTAATCCTCTACAACGCTATAAACGGCATTTATTTTTCGGGTTTATCGTTAAAGAGTTATCCGGTCAAAAAGAGCAAAAAGTGTTTTTTTCCCAAAATGACAGACATTCAAGAGCGGATATTTCGAAAACTAAAGATATCTCGAAAAACTTTATTGAGTTGAACTTATTGCATATTTATTCAGCTTTCATTTGTTATAGAGTGGTCATGTCGCTAGGACGCAGGATTTCCGATATATAAGAGAAAACCCGAAAAATGGGGTCTTCTAAACCCGCCCCCCCCCCCGGCACAAAGGCTACGGGCGAGGACATTTGATATGTTGACCTCCTAACTAGCCGAAACAAAGTTATGAAGTCAAAAATTGTGTTCCAAGCGTTTCCATCTATAACTCTTAGTTCCCTGGACTATTAGTCGCTAAATTTCAGATTTCACGATGAACACTGAAATTATTTTTATCTTTAAAGTAAAATACATAAAATAGCGAAGTAATATATATTATTGAAGGGAATGCAATACTCTACAACCCTATAACCGTTATTTATTTTTTGGGTTCATTGTTGAAGAGTTATCCGGTCAAAACGGGGAAAAAATATGCGGCAAAAGTGTTTTTCCCCAAAATGACAGACATTCAAGAGCGAATATCTCAAAAACTAAAGATATCTAGAAAAACTTTATTGAATAGAACTTGTAGGAAATTTAATCAGCTTTCATTCGTTATAGAATAGTCATGTCGCTAGGACGCAGGGTTTCCGAGATATAAGTGAAAACCCGAAAAAGAGGACCCCCCCCCCCCCCCCCGGCACAAAGGCTACGGGCGAGGACGTTTGATATGTTCACCTTCTATCCAGCCCCAAAAAAATTACGTAGTCAAAATGTTTGTTCCAAACATTTCCACCTATAGCTGTTTTTAAGCATTCGTTGCTGTATAGGGGAAAAACTATATCGGTATAGGTGCTATCTATAGTGGAATGTGCTGTACATAGCACCTATACCTATATAGTTTTACTGTGCTAGAGAGCTATCTCCCTAGGGAGCTGTAAGGGCAGTACTATGCTAGAGAGCTATCTCCCTAGCGAGCTGTTAGGGCTGTACTATGCTAGACAGCTATCTCCTTAACGAGCTGTAAGGGCAGTACTAGGCTAGAGAGCTATCTCCCTACCGAGCTGTAAGGTCAGTACTGTAATAGAGAGCTATCTCCCTTGCCTATTGTACGGTCCGTACTATGCCAGAGAGCTATCTCCCTTGCCTATTGTACGGTCAGTACTATGCTTGATATTTGTACAGCGAGCCGAACAAATCAACCTACATTAAGTGGGAATGGATCTTTTACTTTGGATTCCGGCGTCCTAGCCACTCTACCATTCAGAGCCCTTTTTATAACCGTAAAAAGGGCTCTGAATGGTAATAACCCTATTTCGATAATTTATAAAGAAAATGGCTGTGTTTAAGAATTAGATTATACCTATAAAATGTGATGTAAGATTTTTATAATATAATTATAGTACAATTAGAATTATTGGATATAATAATATATAATATTAATTTTAAAGTTTTGTTGTTTAGTTTTTTATGAGAAGAATGCCAGGATGAAAAGGCCTAAATTTAAAAGTTTTAAGAAAGGGGCCGCTAGTATTAAGATAAACTAAAGTATAAATTATTGACATAGGGTTATATTAATATAAATTATTTAATAAGAGGGATATTTTTAATGTAATAATTACTTTATTTTTCTTTCTAGACTTTGAAAATGGCCTGAAGGCCGAAACGTTATATGTAAAACGATGATGTAAATAAATGACAAATTTAGGTCTCAGGAATTGATCATATCAAGGTGTTTTTAAATTAGACTTGACCTCAGAATTTCCTTTTTTTGGAAAAAAGGATAATATTTAAAAAATACAATAAAAAGTCATTTTAGAATTGTTTTTTTTTATTTATTTATTTATTTATTTTTTGGTGGCGCATCGACTTCTGGGCCATTAGCGCCGTTTTAGATTTTTTTTTTTTTTTTTTTTTTTACTTTTTTTTTTTTTTTTATTTATTTATTTTTTTTTTTTACGGCGCATCGACGTCTAGGCCATTAGCGCCGATTTTAGAATTGTTATATGCGTTTTTCTTTCCGATAAATGTGTATTTAAATTGAATCTACACTCTCGTAAAAAGTCGAATATTAAGTCCAATTTGTGTCTAAATTCTGTTAAAGTAGCGTTGATTTTCATATAAATTGAAATTCTGCTCTAATCCGCTGCATTTATTATGAGGAAGTTGTGGAGATGGTACAAGGATTAACCGCTAGGTGCCAGCACTCGGCAAGGTGATAGAATTGCTTTTAGAATCGGTCGGAAAATATGTAGCATTTTCTTGCACCATATATAAACCTATTCCCATTTTTGTTTAGCTTATTCCTGGGTGTTCATAAGAGTTTCTAAATATTAATATCCCCCTGTTTTCCTCAACATGACTTTCAAAAAGATGATTGCACGACTCAGTAAACATGGTACAATAAAGATAACACTTTATCGGGAGGTTGTCGGTGCTCAAAATTGGAGGTTTTGGGGAAAAAATAAGAAAGTTTAATTATTAATAAAACTATATATATATATATATATATATATATATATATATATATATATATATATACGTACATACATATGTATGTATTATTTACTTTCAAAAGATGCCAACCTCATTAGGTTGAATAGTTTTGAAAATCATTTTCTTGAAGTCTTCATTGATCCTACCACAGGGAATATAGATTATCCTTTTCTAAAAAGTATATATGTATATATATATATATATATATATATATATATATATATATATATATACATATATTATTTGGTTTCTTCGCTAGGGAGAATTATTGGTATTTTTGATACGGTATTCTCCAGCGGTCGATTTTTTGGGTAATATTTCGCAGAAATCCTATTCTGCTTCATCAGATGGTTGTCCATGTTTATAACTTTTTAAGGTTGTTATTTTATATACTACTATATATATACATATATAAATATATATATATATATATATATATATATATATATATATATATATATATATGTAAAGAGAGAGAGAGAGGGATAGATATGTTAATTCGAAAAATGTTAATAACATATTTTATTTTTCTTCAAAGCTGCATCGTATTTATCAGGCTTTACTCTTGCGACCAAAAAAATCGGACAACCTACAGAGCTAAGTATTTACCTAATAGATTTTTTCCCCAATCTCTTTTAAATAATTGACTCAGTTTTTATATCTAATAAACAGGCGGACTGTGAAAACGACTCTTTCACTTACTATTTTAACATTACACTAGCGCATCCAACCCTTCCACTTCCATATCTCCATAATAAATTAATCCATCATCCTAACTCCTGCAGCGTAAACCTTATCCAGCACCAATAATTCTTCTCCACAAGGCGAAACACAGTGGTGCCGAGAGGGAAAAAACCTTCAAATCCGAAGGTGTTCAATCGCGGTTGAACTAACATTTTTTTATACCTAATTAGTTGTAGAATACTGCAAAACTACTACTACAAAAAAAATTTCTTTTTTGCCAAAATGTACCATGAACTTGAAAAATTGGTTGTAAAGATATCTGTAATGGAACTCAAATATTCGTAGTTTATTTGGAGTAGAAAAAAAAAAGAAGAAAAAAAAAAAAAAGCGGTTCTTAGCTATGCTATCCGCATAATTTTACCAAAAAGTACATGTTTTGAAGTTGCTTTCATATAAATTTTATTGCCTTACTCGGCCGTATGTGTGCACAGCCTAATAAAATGAAGCAATGCGATTATTTTCCGAAAAATGAGTTTACCGTTACTATTTTCTGCAGAGAGTTGTTGAACTCATTCTGATAGCAAGTAACTGAACTTTTACAGTGAGATCTACCTAATATCCCGCGTAAAAATTTCAAATTTATTCGCTATAAGCGAAAATTTTAATAAAGAGAAATACATCGAGACCAATTAACTGTATTTCATTGTTTGTTAACTTATTCAACTCAGCATTCAAAAATGCATTTGGAAGGATACATATCTCTACCAATTGTGTAAAATGTGACTTTTCTAAATCGAATACTTGCTGTTTTTCACGGTTTTCGTACTATAAAACCTGTTTATCTTCCGAAATAATGATTTTATCGAATTGTCAGTGGTCTCATTCGACCCAGAACTAGAAAATACCTTTGAAAACGATCCCAAAATCAGAAAGATTCAAGTACCTACAGGTTTTTTCCCAAAATCGGGCGTTTGGCACCTCTGTGCGACATTATAATGTTTCACCAAGATCTACAAAGGTAGTAAAGTGCCGTTTTGTGGAGTGAAACATAATCAATAAAATTATATCGATTGAGAGTAGTATCAATGGAAATGTTTTCTTCTCAAGACATAATTGCTCACGTCTATACTGCTCATACATCCCAGTAACTAGCAGAGGGCGGTTGGATGGCGAAAGGTAGGCCTCAGGCCATCCTAAGAATCATCCCCAACAAGGAAGGTATTCGGCTAACAACTAAAGATACCTGATGCGATGGGCGTATATAGAAAATTATTTCGGAGGGGGCTGGGAAAATGTCGAGGGGGGGCTGAGACCATTTCCGGTGTATGGAATATTAACAATTTAGATCTTGGAAGAGTTTTAGCCGACTTAAACGCTATTACACCCAAAATAGAATATGTTTTATGAACTAAACGATCTTATTTAATTTATTTTTAAGGGTTTTATGAGATTGGTATTGGATGAAATCAAAATTTGGGGGGGGGGGGCTGCAGCCCCCCCTTATATATGCCCGTGCCTGATGCGTGGCTAGTACTCTTACCACTACATTGTAGATTGTAATAAAATTTTAAATAAACAAAATTTAAAAAAAAACATTAAATCGATCAAGATCGAGACAAGCATGAACAAACCTGCGACACATCCACCTATGACTAAACTTACTAGGAGAAACCAGATAAAAAAATAAAATCCAATTATCTTAAATACATACTTTTAAATCATCAAAAAAAAGTTAAATATCATTACATATAACAACGATAAGATATTTGCCATCTCGGTAATGACTGAATAAATTTCACGTAATGAAATGCTGAAGAAGTAAGCAAACATTTTTCTTTGAGGGAGGATTAATAAGTATTTCCACCCATACAAATGAATTATCTTAGACGCAAATATTTTATCATATAAAGGGGTAATACAAAGGAACATGAAATCCTTCAATAATTTTCAGACCTTGTATCCACCAGTGCTCAAAAGATGTCACCACTATCACATGATATATACATGTATATATATGTATATATATATATATACACATATATAATACTTGTTGTTGTAATGGTTATATAATGCCCATATCGTATATTCTAATATTCATGAGACAATAAAACAGGAAAAACAAATCTATTGAAGAATATGAATATTTATAAAGTAGACATATTTATAGAGAGTGAGCTGACTCACGTGACAGCCTTTGCTGCTGTTCTGCAAGACTAATTCACATCTTAATATGTTGGTTTATTATTTTTTATCTATACTAGGCATTATCTCATGATAATGCAGAATACAATTAGAATTAATATATTTCGAAGTAATTCGCAAGAATACCACTTACGACGTCGACTGTATATGTTCGATAGCCTGGAGCCATATATATTGATAATTCCGGTGGCTCACACAGACCCAAAAAGCCATAACCTTCTGTCTCTTCCACAGTTATTCGATTAAAAGTTGTTGGTCATACATTTTAAAATGGTGGTTACTCACAAAACCAACTACCAAATTATCTTTACTTAACTTAAATTATCTCTATAATTAACATACTTATTGATGACCAATCGTAGAATTTGTTAATTTGAATAGAACTGGAGATTTGAGTAGCTGAACTAGATAGACTCACTCACAAAATGTTAGTACTTATTGTATTATTAGAGCGCACCATCATCGTTGCAATATAATACTTCTCAGAAGACATAATTCACCATTTTCTATGTTCTGTAAGGCCTTGGGTACGATACGAGTGAAGAACGACGAGCGATAAGCGAAAAGCGTCAGAGCGAAAATCGACGTCGCATTAATGTTAAGCTGGATTGCAGTTGGAATGAGGGAGGACTGGCTACAAAAGGCATGAGCGACCGGGCGACGTTGCTTGCAGGTTCCAGCATGTCGCTCATCACAATTTTTCTCTTCGCTCGCCCAGACATATTTTGCGTGCTACAAAAAAGCGCTACAGCCTCTAAATCTTAACCGATTTCAATTCTTTTTTTTTTTTTTTTTTTTTTAATGAAAGCTAATAAAATTTAGAACAATTTTGCCAATTCGCATTTATGGCTTTCGCTTCCCTTGTTTATTAAATTACGTGGAAAGATGTCTTTAACCATCCAATGCTTATAACCTTCTAGCTACCTTTCTTATAAATAATTTTAAAATATGAATACTAATAAAAGAGTAAATAGGATGATAGTGAATGTGAGCTTTTAATTTCGGAAGTACAAAGTATGGAATGACAGACACAGTGATTTTAAAAATACAATGATAACCAAGAAACTATGAGAAGAGGAACGCATTAAACATGCAAGGAAAGATATTTTTATTAACTAAACATTCATAATATTAATTTTTTTTAATTAATATTTTCAATAAAAAAACGTATATTGGAGTATGCGATGACGGGGACTAAAGGAAATTACCGCCCAGCCGCTCGGTATCGTAGCCAGTGCCCCTCTTCTCCTAAACGCTAATCGCTCGTATCGTACCCGAGGCCTAACACTGCTATTCCGTAACAGTTAGTTAAAGTTGCTACGATAGTCTGCTTAGTTCTGTACTGGCCTGCAGAAGACAGGGCCGAAATAAAGCTGGAAGAGGAGAGGGAAGAGGTTACGTCAGCAACCGTGTGCTCCCTTCCTCGCTGCAGCCACTACTTTCACGGTCCCTGGGAGTCGACTTTTTGCACCAATGACCTTGTCTCTTGCGCAACTCCCTACTCCCTCAACATCAACATGGAGGTTATGTGTTTTATTTGTTTACACATAACTTCTCTCCCACCACCCAGTCACGCGGCCTTCTATTTCATAAATATCGCTCGGGCGCAAAGCGTCTCCACAGGTCATTATTTTGATTGTTAGAACTATATGTAATGTATTCATTAATTAGTTTACAGCAGTCCAACCTGCTAAGTTCCTGCCTTATCCTTGTCAGAAAGGTTCGAGTTCATTGCAGGCCTCCCCATGTCTTGACCTACTTATGGTCAAGTAGGCCCCTCCCTATCCATAGTCAAATGAAAGATGTAAAGACAGTAGGCCTCCCCATGGCTTTACCTACCGATGGTCAAGCAAGAGCAGAGATCATTGCAGCGCCCCCCCCCATGCCTTGATCTACTTATGATCAAGTAGGCTCCTCCCAACCCACAGTCAAATGAAATCTGTGGACGCTGGAGACCTCCCCATTGTTTTACCTACCAGATGGACGAGGAAGGGGATTATTGCTGGCCTATACCTCTCTTTTCTTATTTTCAAGGAGAGCTTGGACCAGGAATCCTCTCTTCTTCTATTTTTTACGAGCATGTAAAGGCTTCGATCAGAGCTGGTTTTCCATAAGTTCTCTATGAACCCATGAGCAGCAATAAACAGGATTATAGCAGGCGACCTGACGCACTTATACTGTAGAGGAATCTCTGTAGGCCTTCCCATGCCTCTTCTTACCCAAGGTCAAGTGTAGGCTGTGATATCTGCAGCCCTTCCCCATTTCTCTAAGCACCCGAGAAGGGCCAAAAGGGTAACAATGAATTGAAACCGAAATCCACCTGTCCTTTATTTACTCACGGCAAAGTAGGACTAATATCAAGTCATCCTTATGTTCTTAACTCAGTTACGGTCACTCTAAGCTTCTAGAATGTTTCTACTTATCCGTGGTCAAGCAAACAACCATCGCTCTCACCACTGCAGACCGGCTCATGTCTTTACATTCTACTCGTGCTCGTTCAGAAACGCATAGACCCAGTGGGCAGCCTTGTACTGAAAGGCTGCATGGGGTAAGGTCACATTTAAATTTTGCTTTTCAGGTAAATCTCCTGTACACATCTAAAAGTTTTATAGTTTTCATATTTAGTGAAACTATCAACAGCATTCTAACTGGGATCACATACAAAAGGGAACATGCTACGCTAATAAAGTTCAAAAGCAACATGTTTTCTCATACTATCTGGCCAATCTTTTTTGCAATCTACGCTATTTCTTTTAATTATTCCTTAACTAAGCATCATAATCTAAATTTAATTGCATGTCCGTAAATTAGAGAAAATAAATGTTAATTATAAAGCAAAATCGTCAATTTTCCCTGCTATTGTTCACCGGTTCACACAATAGGGTGACACATTCGCAGTATGAAGAAGCTGATAATAAATACAAGATAATGGAAAACGAGAGTCAGGATGTTTAACAACTTCAATGCTGGTACACCATGATCTGTTCAAATATATATATATATATATATATATATATATATATATATAATTGCAAGATACTTCTATAACGTTCCGTTTTAATTCAGGAATGCAAGAATGAAACATTTACGGTGGAAGTATAACTTAACGAGTCGTTTTAGCGCCTTTTCCTTTGTCATGACGCAGTCCGGAAGGGCCGACAATAAGATTTTATGTTTCAGAACTCCTGGATCACGGAAATAACGATGGTTCAAATCTGTTTTTATGTATAAATGTGTATATATATATATATATATATATATATATATATATATATATATATATTCATTCGTTTTTCCGGTCGTATTTGGGGCTGGTTTATTTAAGGAGGTGAAAAAATTTTGAACCATTCTTAAGGTGAAAAATGTAACTGTTTTCTAGAGAAGGGGGATTAAACTAGTTTTAGTAATATTCGATTAGGGATGGGCGATACTCGATAGTTACTATCGATATGTCGGTAGTTCATGACTATCGATAGTAGCTATCGATAGTCATGGGCTACGATAGATTTTTACTTTTATTTAGAATTGAAGTTCTCATCATCTGGAGGGCTTCGGTATTAAAGACTGACACGTCTGGGGAATTAAATACTGAAAAGTAACCTTCTGGTGAATACAACCAACTACATAATGTAGATAGAAAATACCTTTGTGTTCTAGGCTCGTCAGTAGCCTAAGAAAGTGTATTTTCAGCCGCTGGAAAAATCATCTCAGAGCAGCGGAACAAACTGAGCCAAAGAAAAGCGCAAAAGTTGTTTTTCCTTTCTGGTAATATCTGGCTCAAGGAGCACAACTAAAATAGTTTGAAATAATAGCACTTTTTTGTGCCACTTGATATTATATTCTTTGGAAATGCTTTTTATAAATTTAAATAAATTCGTTTTAAACCTTTGTGTAATCTTATAAATATACCTAATCCTGCAAGTAATAGTTAATTCAATCCAATAACATTAAATTCTTTATAGCACAGGTATGTAAGGAATAGGGAAAGCCACTATCAAATTACTATCGCTAGTATCGATATAGTTTACCCGATAGTATCGACCTATCGATAGTGCTGAATTATCGACTATCGCCCATCCCTATATTCGATTTGGCTACTCAGAAAGGGCGGATTCAGTTGAATCGTTTTCCAGACGTTTGGACCCTACACAATCCAAGATATATGGCGTTTGGGCGAAATTCGCGCAAAAAAAATCGTAACGCTTACGTTTTTGAGTTCATAAGCTTGTAAGTAATCGTTTTATATTCTTCTTGGGCTAGGGAAACGAATGAAACCATTTTCAAGGCGATAGCTTTAACCGTTCTCGAGAAAATTGGAAAAATTGTCTTTGAATACCGTTTTTGGTTTGGGTACTTAGAATCATGGGATTCAGTTGAAACATTTTCTGCATGTTCTACTTTCATTAAAACTAATATGTTGAAATTTTGGTTACGTTTGGAGTTAAGGAAGGGTTAGAATAAAATATTTTATTAACAGACATAAAAAGATTTGGCAACTTTGTATACTTTCCTTAATATCTCGAAAAAGGTTGAGAATCTTGGTAAACGGAAGAATACCATTAGAAAGCGTAATAAATGCTCTACATAAAAGGTTCTGTTGAAACTTTTGATTAGGCGATGTCAATCGGAGAAATAAGTGCTTAAAACTTTAAAGTAATTGATTTCGCTTATTCGAACTGTTCTTTTTGTCTTTGATTTTGGTACTTAGAATTATGGGATTCAGTTAAAACATTTTCTGCATGTTAGAATTTCATCAATACTAATATGTTGAAATTTTGGTTACGTTTGGAGTAAAGGAAGGGTTAGAATAAAATATTTTATTAACAGACAAGAAAAGTTTTGGTAACTTTGTATACTTTCGTTAGTATCTCGAAAACCGTTGACAATCTTGGGAAGCGGAAGGTTACCATTCGAAAGCTTACTAAATGCTCTAACAAAAGGTTCTGAATATAGTTTTAATTAGGCGATGTCAATCGGAGAAATAAGTGCTTAAAACTTTAAAGTAATTGATTTCGTTTATTCGAACGGTTCTTTTTGCTTTATTCCTTGCTATTTTTTAATTGCTTATAGTCAGATAATGTATTACAACAGATTATCTAAAATAAGAAGATCAATTTATTGTTAAAAATGTAGCGTTCAAAGAGATAGATTCCAAGGCTTTCCAAATGCCTCTGAGCGGAGGCCTTTCTGGCCGACTTATGGGTTAGCCGACCCATACAGGTAAGATCGTAAATCAAGACCTTTCAAGACTGGTGGAACCAAAATAATAACTGATTCTATTTTAATCTTTCCAAATTAGACTAGGGATAAGAACGGAACCGCGCTAAGATGATGCAGTTCCTGCGAGTCGGACTTTCATAGAGTATTTCTAAAGAACAAGCGGAAGACTAGGAGTAAGAGTTTAATTTCCGCTCCTAAAATCTCGCTTTTCTTCGAGATGTGTTTGAATATGGTATTTATTTATCATTTGAAGACTGCTAGAAAATTGAGGTAGGGAATTATAGGGAGGGATGTTGTTTGTTTCTGGCTTCAAATAACATTTAAGTAAAATTATTATTATTTTATTTACTTGTGTAAAAAGTACATTATATTCATAGGTTTATGGTTTACAAAACATTATAGCAGTATAAATATCAGCATGAAAAGATTTTACAGTGTATCAGGGAGAACAAGTATTTTCTAAAGACCTCTTCAATTAGTATTACTTTTATGCCTTCAAAACATTGTTGGCAGATCTCCTTTTTTTTAACAAGCAATTTATCATAATTACTTACATTATCTCTTTTAATAACAATATTTCGTTACCTTGGCTCGGCGCAGAACGTCATAAGAACACAAACAGCTGATAAGGCAAAATATTTGTTAAAAGATTATGCTCATTATGAAACAACTTCATAAAAAGCATTGGAAAAAAACATTAACCTATGACAATATTATGACATTCCTATAACTTAATAAAATTATTTCTAAACGTGAATTAACAAGGGTCCGAAATCGTTATTACTTTTTCTCAATGAATTTGCTAACTCCTTTTCCTCTAATTTAATTTGATGAATAATTCTTGTGAAATAATTTTATTAAAAAATCGCAATTCCTAACAATTTTAAATTTTGCTTATTATATCTGAAGTGCTAAAACTTTGAATGGGAAGTTTTTATTATTTCTTTATTAAATGACACAATTCATTATATGTTGCACCGACTTGACGAAATAAATACTCTCTAGAAAGAAAAGATTTAGTTTATAAATAAATAAAGACAGCCCAAGTCATTAAGGTTGCTATACACACAGCCTGCTAATCATTCTTTTACAAATTTATTTGATTAACAATTTCCTTTTTTCGCTCGAAATGTTCCGTGATATTTGCCGAAAGATATTGAAAAATAATAAAAAATCTCCTTATGAAAAAATACTGTAGAAAGAGCCTCTTCTCTAATAGGTTATTTGTAGGAGTAATGGTAGGGTCCTCTGCTGTATGTCCTATTTACCCATGACATGGAGAATTTCATGAGAGGAAATGGATCCTTAGGAGTGAGTATCGACCATGTGAACGACATTGTCATGCTGTCCTATGCTGACGACATAGCGATTTTCGCAAATACCCCAGCTCATCTCCAACATAAATTGATTACTCTAGAAAAATACTGCCTCCGTAACAATCTTAAAATGAATACATCCAAGACTAAGATATTCATTTTCCATCGTAGCCCTAAACATAAAGCCCACCCTAATTTCTACATCAACAACAATAAAATAGACATCGTAAAGCAATATAACTATCTTGGAGTTAATTTCTCGTCAACTGGAAGCTTCATAAACACACTAAATGCTCAGAAAACGAAAGCCAATCATGCCATAGCCGCGATGAAGAAGATAATGTTCAACGCTAAATCGGACCCCTGGGGAACTAAAAAACCACTTCTCCATACAGTTATCAATTCGGTATTCCTCTACTCCTCAGAACGACGGGGCTTATGGTACTTTGGCCAAATTCACACAATAGCTTCCAAATATTATAAATCAATCTTAAATCTACCCCAATCTACACCCCACAGTTTTATCCGTACAGAAAATAATGACTACACTATTTCAACACAGGCAGCACAGAGAATTGTAGGCTGGTGGATGAAACTACTCGGCATGGGTGAGACAAGATACCCAAAATTATGCTATCAGAAATTTCTCCTCCTGGACTCAAAACGAACAATATATCTTCGCAAAACTGGGTAGCGAAGTTAAAATATTTTCTATTAAAGTATGAAATAATAGACCAATTCGCAGCTCAAGTCCCAAAGTTCAAATTACTCCAAGAAATAGCCCCAAAAGTAAAAGCAACCCCGATTAAAGATGACCTAGACCATATCAACACAACATCCTACAGTACCATATATAGTGCAATTCATACCTACAACAGCTACCTTCTAATAAATATGGACATAAATAGACACAGAAGCATAAGTCAACTAAGATTAGCAAACAACATGGGCGTATATAAGGGGGGGGCTGAGGGGGCTGCAGCCCTCCCCCGAAATTTTGATTTGATCGGTAAAAATTTCATAAAACCCTTAAAAATAAATTAAATAAGATCATTTAGTTCATAAAACATATTTTATTTTGGGTGTAATAGTGTTTAAGTTGGCTAAAACTCTTCCAAGATCTAAATTCTTAGTATTCCATACACCGGAAGTGGTCTCAGCCCCCCCCCCCCGAAATTTTCCCAGCCCCCTCCGAAATTATTTTCTATATACGCCCATGGCGAACAAGAAGACTCTTTCCCTCAGAATCCACCGTCAAAGATTCAAAACAGAAATGAACAAACTATATACCTACATTAGAGGACGAAGACCTGGAGCATCTGCTGTGGCGATGTCCTGAGTACTCCAATCTCAGAAATACTCTGAAACCCATTATTGATAAACACACCAACAACTCTCCAACATATTATTTCCTGACCACCTCTAACATCACAGATATAAATGCCTTTTGCATTTACTTAGAAAATGTAACGAAGAAAAGAGGCAACCGCAACGTATAGTGGCTGAACCGAACAAAATTGGACATAGCTCCTTTTCCTTCCGAAATCGGACCATACTTCAAATGGACTTTTTTGTTGGAAATTATGTCTACAATCACCTCCTAGAGTTTGGCTACTTAGACCTGAATCACCCTGTATATACAGGGTGTCCCAAATAAGACGGCTCAAACTAATTTTGCGGCCAAACGGTTGGTCTGAGAAAATAATGTCAGAGACAAAAGTTGTAGGGCTTGACCTAAGCTTTCTAAATA
This sequence comes from Gonocerus acuteangulatus, assembly GCA_946811695.1. NCBI lineage: Eukaryota > Metazoa > Arthropoda > Insecta > Hemiptera > Coreidae > Gonocerus > Gonocerus acuteangulatus. Next base: position 81,364,837 of record OX328132.1, on the reverse strand, counting down.
TGTCAATTATTTAACATATTGACCGCGCATGTGCGCTCGGCGCTAGACGAAATGTTGGGGTTTGCAGATGACCCCTATTATTGTGCACATAATTTTAAAGGAATTAAAAAACAAACCCTTTGCTGCAAACCGCACTTCAATATATTTAAAATCAAATGAGTTTCGTGCAATTCAAATTTCATTGTTTTAAATTAAAACGATTTTTTGGCCCTGATTTGGTCTACACTCCCCGAAAAAAATAATCATATCCGCAATCTCACAACTTGTGAATTTCATGGTTGAAAGCGAATATTACACTAATAATGAACAAAAGCAAAATAATGAACGGCCTTTTAGAGGATTGGCCATATTTTGTTCAGAAAGTTGAGGCAGTGTTGGGCATTATTCGAATAAATTATTATTCGAATGATCATTCGAATAAATTTTTAGTGAATGATGAATAATTCACTGAATTATCTTATTCACACAGTACATCATGAATTATTCACTGAATTATTCATTATTCATTATTCGTTATTCATCATTCATTATTCAACATTCGTTATTATTTATTTCTAGTTGGTCTACTGAATAATCCTACTCAAACACACATATATGTATACGTATTTCTGGCTGCCAACATTATAATAAATCTATCGTTATTCACTAAAACATGTTTATTCTGAATGATCATTCGAATAATTTGTGAATAAAACATAAACTTCATTCACAGAATAACGAATAATGAACAAAAGTAATTATTCTTCATTCATGAATGAAATAATATTTATTCATTAATCATTATTCATCATTCTGAATAATTTTTGTCCAACACTGAGTTGAGGAAAAAATACCTCAAAGTCATGTATCACACATTCGTAACCGACCTCTGTAAATGCTTCCAAAAAATCGTTTTAGTTTAAAACAATAATATTTGAATCGCGCGAAACTCATTTGATTTTACAGATATCGAAGTGCGGTTTGTAGCAAAGGTTTTTTTTTTTTAATCCCCTTTAAAATGGTGTGCATAATAATAGGGGTCATCTGCAAACCCCAACATTTCATCTAGCGCCGAGCGCACCTGCGCGGTCAATATGTTAAATAATTGACATATTTAGAAAGCTTATGTCCTACAACTTTTACCTCTGACATTTTTTTCTCAGACCAACCGTTTGGTCGCAAAATTAGTTTGAGCCGTCTTATTTGGGACACCCTGTATATACAGGGTGATTCAGGTCTAAGTAGCCAAACTCTAGGAAGTGATTGTAGACATAATTTCCAATAAAAAAGTCCATTTGAAGTATGGTCCGATTTCGGAAGGAAAAGGAGCTATGTCCAATTTTCTGTTTTTTTAACGCAGTCAGGTTTTTTAATGAATAAGAAAGGATTGCTAAAAAACTATTCACGATAATTAAATTCTAATTATGCCATCATAAAATAGATAAAATTTCCTTTAAAAAAACAGTAATTTAATTCACTAAAACCATTATTAAAAGATACTTTCTGGACGTCCAATAACGTACTTCTGTTTTTATCAATGAATCGGAGATTGTTCGCGATTTTTTTCCTCAGCCCCCTAATGGACTACAGATTCAATACCTGCACGAAAACTTCTACATTTAGTAAGCATCAAACCCGTGCAAATGAAGTGGAGGTTTATTGAGGGAATAATTAAACGATTGGCTCCCATTTGTCAAAGAAATGTGGAATGTAGTTTTGTTACTTTCAAATACCTTATGTAAAGAAATTAAAAATTATTCATTTTTTATTGGCCAAACTCCGGCATTTTTTGATTGCCCAGCCCGGAAGCAATAAAAAGTAACTGTAGGAAATGATTGGAAAAGTTTTTCATTTGGGAGATATGTTAAATTTTGTGTTTTACAAATTTTCATTGATTTATCTTTGACACGATGTAGTTTGCACTAAAATATTTGAAAATTTGAAATTTGCCAAAATTGCAATTGTACCTTTATCAACTTGGACAGTGGATCCATCCACTGCCTTACAACACTGGTGCTGTTTGCAGGACAGCCATCCATCAGGAACCATGAATCTATGTGCAAGTGGAACGTCTTCCAATGCAATAGGTCGATCGTGTTGAAGGAGGTTTAAAAATATGTTGAATCGAACCTGTCGGGATCAGGATTGGCTGAAGAAGATATTCGTCCAAAATCCCGCACGCAAAATCACGTTAACTTGGAGCTGATACTGATTGTTGTTCTTCACACAGCATAAGGATTAACGTGAAACCAAGTATGCGAATTGGGACTGTTAAATATTCCATTCCGTGTGATTGTGGCTTTGTCTGTCCACAAAATGTTGCGGCCGAACTGAGGATTATAATTTTCTTCCTGCAATGTTTTGCACAATTTTTAGTTTTATTTGAAAACATTTGAAAATATGTGTAAGTTTTGGATTACAAGTACCCTGAAATATTTTTGAACTCTCCCCTCAAAAATTCTAGTCAAAACTGGGTGCCAAATACATCATGTAAAAGATAAATCAATGAAAAATATTTTTTGAAAAAAAAACAACAAAAAAACACAAACAAATGTGACTCAAATGAAAATCTTTTCTAATCGTTTTTTTCAGTTTTTTATTTATTTATTCTGGACTGGGCAATGGATACCCACAGTTTGGCCACTAAAAATGACTAATTTTCAATTTCTTCACGCAAGGTATTTGAAAGTAACAAAACTACATTCCACATTTTTTTGACAAAAGGGAGCCAATCATTCAATTTATCCCTCAATAAACCTCCACTTCATTTGCATGGATTTCATGCTTACTAAATGTATAAGTTTTCGTGTAAGTATTGAATCAGTAGTCCGTTAAGGGGCTGAGAAAACTATTCCCGAAAAAACTCTGATTCATTGATAAAAACAGAAGTGCGTTATTGGACGTCCAGAAAGTATCTTTTAATAATGGTTCTAGTGAATTAAATTACTGTTTTTTTAAAGGAAATTTGATCTATTTTAGAATCTTGAATAGTTTTTGAGCAATCCTTTCTTATTCATTAAAAAACCTGACTACGTTAAAAAAGTCCGTCACGCAGGAGCTGCATAACTAAGCACTTTCCTCAGAATTTGGGTAGTGTAGATTGCTTTCCAGAACAATTTGCTTAAAATATCCTACATAAATAAAATAAAAACATGAATAGTTCTCTTTTAAATTTGTAATGAGTAACTGATCAATTAATAATTTGCTTCCAGAGTTATGTTTACACATGGTACCTATTACACTTCGTAATAAATATAAAAAACCTCATATTATCGTATTTTGATCTAACGCAGGAACAGGATACAGTCACTCTAGTGGTAGAAAGCGCTCCTTGCGGCGGCTTTGTGAACCTACGTCTGACGGGCTTTTCTATTGAAATATATTACAAATTAAACCCCCGCTTTCCGATTGACCGATTCAGCTCATTTCTACAACACTTCTTTCTCATGAGTTACCCACGACGTATACTGCGTTTCGTTACAATACAGCAGAAATTACGACCGGTATGAGTATATTAGTAATTTGGGTCCGGAGTAACCCCCCCCCCCCTCGTAATGAACCGAATTAGTTTATTTTTACAACACATATTTACCTGTAGATTACCACTACGAATGCCGAGTTTCGTCGAAATATACCAAAAATCACTGCTGGTAGTGGCGAATTGGTATTGTGGGTCCGGAGTAAACCCCCCCTCCTAATGAACCGATTTAGTTTATTTTTACAACAGTTATTTACCTGTGGATTACCACTACGAATACCGAGTTCCGTTGAAATATACCAAAAATCACGGCTGGTAGTGGCGAATTGGTATTGTGGGTCCGGAGTAAACCCCCCCTTCTAATGAACCGATTTAGTTCATTTTTGTATCTCACTTTTCTCTCTATATTACCACTACGAATACCAAGTTTCGTTGAAATATAACAAATATTACGGCTGACATAGTCAAATTAGTGTTTTGGGTTCGGGGTAAACCCCCCCTTCCGGTGGACCGACTTTGGTGGTTAACGAACTCGTTCAATCGTTTGCTAATTGAATGCTATATACCAAGTTTCGTGACGAAAAAACAAAACCTCTGGCCGCTATCGTGTTAACAGACACATATATATATATATATATATATATATATATATATATATATATATATATATATAATTTTAACGGGGGTCATTTTCGGTGTCTACTAGGTAGGATCGATAAAGATTTGAAGAAATTTTTCAAAAATTCCGTCATGAGTCCAACCTCAATAGCTACTTTCCTTCGGAGGAAAGTGCTAAAAAACAGAAAATTGGACATAGCCTGTATACACAGGGTGATGCAGGTGTAAGTAGCCAAACTCTAGGAAGTGATTGTAGACATAATTTCCAACAAAAAAGTTTATTTGAAATATCGTCCGATTCCGGAAGGAAAAGGAGCTATTTCCAATTTTCTGTTTTTTTTTTTATTTTTACTTAGTCATGTTTTTTAATGAATAAGAAAGGATCTCAAAAACTGTTCAAGATAAATAAATCATAATTATGCCATCATAAAATAGATACAATTTCCTTTTAAAAAACAGTAATTTAATTTACTAGAACCATTATTAAAAAATACTTTCTGGACGTCCAACAACGCACTTCTGTTTTTATCAATGAATCGGAGTTTTTTCGCGAATTGTTTCGTCAGCCCCCTAACGGACTACGGATTCAATACTTACACAAAAACGTCTATGTTTAGTTTGCATTAAACGGCACTAATGGCCCAAATTTGTCGATGCGCCGTTAAAAAGAAAAAAAAAAGTAAGCATTAAATCCATGCAAATAAAGTGGAGGTTTATTGCGGGATTAATTGAATGTTTGGCTCCCTTTTGTCGAAAAAAAATGTGGAATGTAGTTTTGTTACTTTCAAATACCTTGTGTGAAGAAATTAAAAATTATTCATTTTTTATTGGCCAAACTGTGGGTATGCATTGCCCAGTCCGGAAGCAATAAAAAGTAAGGAAATCGGTCTACTGTGGAATGATAGTAATGACATTGCTTAAAGGGGGATTCGACAGGACGAAAGGGAGATATAATTAGGACATTTTACCCGCTATTCTGGTTTCAATTCGTTTAATAATTCGTAGGAATCGTGTTTTCACAAAATCCTGTATTTCTGTATTTATTTCCTCAAAGCAACAAGTATAGATATACCCTTTTCCTTCTAATTGTTATGTAGATTTCTCCATTAATATTCTAAAACAATATGCATTCATTACATACTATCGCTGGCAAACAAGCAGATTTTTCAAGCGATTGAAATAATATAGAAGAATGCTCGAACAAATTCTTAAATAAAGAATACCTTCTTGTAACCGCAATGCTGGGAGTCGTGCTTCAATTTTTCCAGCAAATATTACAGTCACGTGTCTTCCATGCTTAGAGAATCACGTTCCTGAAACATCAGTCGGCAAAAGCATACCAACTCGAGCATTCATAAATAGCATTTTCACTACCAATATTGTCATAATGTCTAGAGGAGGGGGGATATAAAATTTTTACCGGAAACTTATTGATATATAAGTACGATTCATTTTTATATTTTGTCGGTCGTACTGATCTGATACGCGAATAGAACCTACCATCAGAAAAAAAAACAAAGACTTTCTGAAATAAAGTAAACTTATTCTAATGCGTATGTATATGTTTAAACGCATTTTCAGTAGGTAATGAAATATGCTTTCGAATGATGAATTCGTGTTAAGCTTTCTGTGCACGATTTTACAGCAGTATTTAAAGAAAATATACATACGAAACAAATGAAATTGCTTATGTCTGTTGTTAAAATATTTGTTGGCAATACTGTTAAAATATTTGTTGGCAATATGTAGACCATTTAGTAAGCTTTCGAATGGTAACCTTTCGCTTCCCAAGATTTTCGAGATATTATTGAAAGTATACGAAGTTCCTAAAACTTTTCATTATTTCTAGCAACAGAAATTGGTCTCATTTTACCTATCCTGTTTTACACTCAAATACATTTTCCTAACATAAGAAATTACAAAAATAAAAAGCAATAAAAAGCTAAGGGAAAGAGACAAAAATTACAAAAAGAACGTCAAAAACCCGTTCATAAGAGCTAAACAGACGTATTTGAAGTTTTAAGCACTTATTTCTTCGATCGACATCACCTAATCAAAAATTGTTTCAGAAACTTTTTTGTAGAGAATTTAGAAAGCTTTCAAATAGTTTCTATCCACTTATCAAAATTTCCCAACCGCGTTCGAGATATTAATGAAAGTAAACGAAGTTTCCAAAACTTTTCATGTCTGTTCATAAAATATTTTATTCTAACCCTTCCTTAACTCCAAACGTAACCAAAAGTTTAACATGTTAGTTATGATGAAATTCAAACATGCAAAAAATGTTTCAAGTGAATCCCATGATTGTAAGTACCAAAACCAAGCTAGGTTTTGTATTTGTGTCGGCAGATACCTGGGGTATATTTACAACTCTTGAGGATTAACTCTTAGCAGGTACATTTTGTGTGGACCTGTTTCTACAGGCAGTGAACGGACTCTCTATTCCCTCATAGTATCTAACCTGTGTGAAGTTGAATATTGTTTCTAATTATACGTGTCCTGTTTTCTTGACAAATACATTTGACTACTATAAGCAATTACAAACACTATGGAACATGCCAAAGAACTCTGAGTAGGAGCCTCGACAGTTTCAAGACATTTGTAGGAAATCGGCAAATCCAAAACTGACATTTCATACGGTACAGCCTGATATATTTCTAGCAATGAATTGTTTTTCTTATTTTAATTAATCTGTTTTATTGTCAAATACATTATCTAACTATAAGCAATGAAAAAATAACAAGGAATAAAAACAAACAAAAAGAACCGTTCAAATATACGAAATCAATTACTTCAAAGTTTAAGCACGTATTTCTCCGATTGACATCGCCTAATCAAAAATTGTTTTAGAATCTTTTTTGTAGAACATTTAGTAAGCTTTCGCATGGTATTCTTCCGTTTACCAAGATTCTCAACCTTTTTCGAGATATCAATGAAAGTAAACGAAGTTTCCAAAACTTTTCATGTCTGTTAGTAAAATATTTTATTTTAATCCTTCCTTCACTACAAACGTAACCAAAATTTCAACATATTAGTTTTAATGAGAGTAGAACATGTTTCAACTGAATCCCATGATTCTAAGTACCCAAACTAAAAACGGCATTTTTCCAATTTTCTCGAAAACGTTCATTCGTTTTCCTAGCCCAAGAAGTATATAAAACGAGTACTTACAAGCGTATGAACTCAAAAACGTAAGCGTTAAGATTTTTTGCGCGAATTTCGCCCCAAACGCCATCTTCCAGTGGGTGGATTTTGCTGGTTAACGAACTTCGACGAAAGATTTTTGTACCAAATTTCATCAAAATCGGACCATTCGTCTAGGAGCTACAGAGCGAACAGAGAAATATATATATATATATATATATATATATATATATATATATATATATATATATATATATATACAAATTTTAAACACTATCATTTTCGGTCTCTAGGGGTTCTGAAACGCAAAATTTTCTAGTCGGCACTTCCGGATTGCGTTATGAGATCAACCTCATAAGCGGGGTTCCTCCCTATGGGGGAGGGAGGAACCGCGCTAAAATGATTACACATCCGTGAGGCATAGTTCTCCGTCTTCTTATCGGTAACCCCCTATTTTCATAACGTATTTAATAATTAGATATATGTATCTGTTTTAGCCATTTATGTTTTAAATCAGGATTAATCTATCTCTAATTTAATCTCTAGCTATAGCACACATTTCTTTTGTATATATATATATATATATATATATATATATATATATATATACATATATATATATTAGTTATTATGTTAGTATTGACTCTGCCCTATTTTTTTTTTACAGCCTTGAATTTCAAGCTGAATCGTTGACAAACAATAAAACTCATTTTCCTATAAAACAAAAAAAAAAAAAAAAAAAAAAAAAAAAAAAAAAAAAAAAAAAAAAATGTCGTTTTATTAAGATACCACGACCGAACCCTGAAAAATTCTCCCCTCGCATCACCAACGGTGAACGATCTCACCTCAGAAAATACTTTGACATTTCTCGTCACGTGATAGCGTCACAAAGTTGATTGTGTAAAGTGGAATATTTTTCAATTCTTACGTATCAGGGAAATATCTCCGATTCGTAAAATGGGTATGCATTTTCATATTGTCTCGTTTTGAATGAAAATGAAATTTCATTTATACAAGAATTTCTTTAAATGAATGTTTATTTACATTGTAATTCATTGATTTCGTCCGTTTACGCTTGACGTGTCGATCCAAGGAAATCCGGGAAAGTATTGACTAAAAATATCTACGTTTTATTTTCCAGGTCAGAAAAAAACCAAACGCACAAATTATTACGTATGTATATGTATATATGTATGTATGTATACTTAAGGCAAGGTGGCAATAAAACGAGGCCCAAAATTTGAAAATTCGTTTGCCCCACATTGTTCGTGGGGTACAAAAATCAATTTTTGTACCACTTTTTATCGACACATTGGCATGAAACAACAATATGTAGGGCCAGAAGAAATTACTCCAGATCGAAATATATTGAGGATCATTCTAGATATCGTTGTTTATATGTTTTCATAGCAACGCTTGCCTTATGAAGCGGTACTCAGGACATCAAGAGGTGTTCATAACGGAGGACCGTTCTCGTCGAGTATTTGTGGTTTAGCATTCCTAACTGCGGAGTGAAATCATTTTTTAAATTATGAAATGAAACCTTCAAAGATTTTAAAATTATTTTATATCTTAGTTTTATATAAAATTAGTTAACAAATGCTAATAATATCTTTGATAATATATATATATATATATATATATATATATATATATATATATATATATATATATATATCGGGCGAGGTTGGCTCAGTGGTAGAGCACTGGACTAATCAATTGGAGGACCTGAGTTCAAATCCTGAGCAATAGAAAATTTGGAACAAAAATCGATATGGGTGCTGGGCCACACAAGAGTATATTAACAAATTTGCAAAAAGTGGATTTAACACTCCGCTTAATGGGGCTATCATTGGGGTATCAACGACCATTTATAATATCCGAAGCAGAAGAAATCAGTCATCTGAGCGTATTTCCTATAATGTTTATATCTTGTGAGATTCGGAAAGCTTAGTATGCATAGTCCTAATATTTCATCCTCAATGGAATGAAACCCCAGGCTGAATTCAAAAGTCTCCGCGGTACCTCTAAGTTCAATGAGTTTTCAATATATAAATATATATATATATATATATATATATATATATATATATATATATATATATATATATATAAATATATATATATATATATATACGGTCGTTGAAATTTATAGTAAAATAAAATATATTATTATGGGTAGCTTATCTTTTATTTATGCGGCTCTCTTTCTTCGCCCTGTGTCCTGTCATCATCCGACGGTGTTATTATAATACTTTTTTCCCATGTTTCTGTGATTTTTAAGAAACAATTTAAAATAAAATTATGTCATAATAGTACGGGGGTGGAGGGGGAGGGCTGTAGAAATAAATAGATAAGCTCCCAATAATGATAAAAAGAAAATCATTTATAAATTGATAAGCATAACCTAATATCAGGCGATAATACAAAATTAATTAAAGGGTCATAAGGCGGCTGAATGGTAAGTGTGTTACATTCCCATCTTAGAAACTTTGATCAAAGGTTCGGCAGACGTTTTTCAGCAATGAGCTCGTTGAGCTAAGTTTCTGTTTATCCAAAGACGTATAGAAATGGTGGCAACCTAGTGCTAATATAAAATATGAAGCGATGCTTTTGTATAAATATGAAGTAATTATAAAATATTAATCGAAGCCTTAAGTGGCTTTTATAATTATAATTTGGAACATTCTATTTTACCAGCAAATGTATTTACAAATCGGCAAAATACCAACACCGCTTAAAACCTCTATGTTGATTAACCGTCTATTTACATTCAATATCGCTAGTCAAAGTCTCTTTTCTCTTTTTTTCAGGTTTGAAACTTTTGCATTCCCATACCCAATCTTTGTAAGTATACTTTTGCTCGACAGTTAGTTTGTCGAAGCTGAGCCAGTTTCGAGCGTAAGGAAGGTTATGTCTGGGTCCGGGGTTTGAAATAAATGCGAAGACATGACTCTCTTTTGTTGATTCTGTTCGTTGTTTGGAAATAGGGAGGGAGTCATCGCATGCAATAACCCAACATGATGTAGGAATCCTACTTGTAGTTCCGGACTCTTCTTCATTAAAGTATATGTCCATACCTTTTAAACACGTTGCACATATTCCACATGAAGCTACTTTATTTGTATAAATATTGCATTTTATTTATTAGGTAGTGTTTCGAAAAGATATTGGCTCTCCCTGACTGGTTGGTATCTAGAGAAGGGGCACTAACCCTGGCGTGGCCCCGATAGGCAAGCTCTCGTCATGCGTGTTCCCATAAGGCACCGTTACAGCCTGTTAGCCCCGATTCGAGCTATGTAGCCCACTGTCACTCGAGCTAAAGGTAGGATAGTCTCTTATAAATGCCCAATAGTACTAGAGTTTCCCTTAGGGATGTTTCAAGTTATTAAGCCCCCTATCACACGGGCTACAGGCATGAGAGATTCTTATGCCTAGTAGTCCTAAAAATTCCCTCTGGGGTCAAGTTAATATACGGCTACAAGGGCAACAGTCAAAAGACATTCTAAAGAGCCCTGGCATTTGTCTACTCCATCCATCAACCTTTTATTAACCAAATACACAAAACACAACACAAACCCAATCATTCTCCGCAACGAATTTAATAAAATACTTGGCGAGAGTTCTAACTTAACCAATATATTTACAGACGGCTCCAAAACCTCCGAAGGTGTTGGCTCTGCAGTTTTAATTAACCAAGAAATTCATATTTTTTTCTCTAAATAATATTTCTTCAATATTTACAGCTGAAATTTTCGCTATAGAGAAGGCTCTCAATGCCGTTTCAAACAGAGGTAATTCAGTCACCATCTTTTAAGACTCTTTATCCGCTCTAATGTCCATAAGTAACACTTATTCTAAACATCCATTGGTCATTAGAGTAATTGAAGCACATGATTGCCTTCAAAGAAATGGAAATGATGTTAATTTTGTGCGGATTCCAAGTCATTGTGGAATACCCCAAAACGAAAAGTTGATCAGGCAGCAACAGTAGCTAATACTGAAGGAGTAGCATTTTACCAGGTACCAAGGAATGATGTCGTTTCCTATATTAAAAGTCAAATCAAATTGTCCTGGATCTCTAAATGGTATAATATAGGAGAAAACAAATTAAGGAAAATAAAGGCTTACCCTGTGCCCTGGAGGATTTCGTCTATAGTGGAAAATAGGAGAGCAGAGGTGGTCCTTGCTCGGCTCAGGATAGGCCACACACGATTGACTCATTCTTATCTAATGTCGAGGAATGAAGCACCAGAGTGCCCAGCTTGTGGTGTCGAAATTTCCATCAAACATATCTTCACTGAATGCCGTGCCTACGAGAATGAAAGGTCTCTATTTGAGCTCACCGGTAATTTGAGTGAAGATATGGGTTATGCCCCGAATAAGATCAAAAATGTATTTAATTTTTTAGAATACACACAACTTCTAAATAAACTATGATTGTTGTATCACATGGTCCGGGGTGTAAGTAAACCAAAACCTGGCTAAGTGCAACAAACAGAAATCACTGCTCAAGGTTAACTATCAACTAATATTTAAATTTAGTTACATAAGTTTAAAAATTCTAATATTCAATAATATATCCTTTGAAGATAATAATTGATTACATAAATTCATAATAACAACTATTACAAGCATACATTTATAAAATAAAATTCTAAACTTTATTTAACATCTGTGGCGTTAATATCCTAAAAGGTTGGAACGCCTTAAGAAAAAAAAACAAGAAAAAACAAAAAAAAAAAAAAAAAACATTCTTATTATTATACGGCCACACAGGCTTCAGGCATGAGACATTCTTATGCCCAGTAGTACTAGAAATTCCCTTAGAGATGCTTCGAGTTATTATACGGCCATACAGGCTTCAGGCATGTGACATTCTTATGCCCAATAGTACTAGAAATTCCCTTAGAGATCCTTCGAGTTATTATACGGCCACAAAGGCTTCAGGCACGAGACATTCTTATGCCCAATAGTACTAGAAATTCCCTTAGAGATGCTTCGAGTTATTATACAGCCACAAAGGCTTCAGGCACGAGACATTCTTATGCCCAATAGTACTAGAAATTCCCTTAGAGATCCTTCGAGTTATTATACGGCCACAAAGGCTTCAGGCACGAGACATTCTTATGCCCAATAGTACTAGAAATTCCCTTAGAGATGCTTCGAGTTATTATACAGCCACAAAGGCTTCAGGCACGAGACATTCTTATGCCCAGTAGTACTAGAAATTCACTTAGAGAAAAATTAGGGGTGAGGAAATATCTATACAGTTTGACTAGAGATTACCATAGGCGGTAACTGTCTAAAGAAGAAACTCTCTTTAAGGGGTTGCCTCAGCAGAGAATCAATGTATTTAGTCTAAATGCAGACTCTTAACCCCTCACACCTGCGGGAGGACTATAGCTTCTAGTAAGTTTTCCCCTATTTTGTATATAGCACAACAAACGTTCCGGCCATAGGGCCACACCGATTACTCCAGTAGGTTCCAAGGACTAAACCCGTTTTAATATTTCTGGTATTATCTAGAAGTTCTAGACTAGTTGTCCAGTACGTCGCCTCAGCGTACATAGGTTTGCTAAGTCCGCTAGTCCAATTACTATTGAGTTTTACTGTCTTGTTACGACCACTCATTTCAGGCCACTAGGAACATGAGGTAAAGTAGTATGCAACTCTTTATAATGTGTTAGTCCCTGTTTAAAAAATATCTTCGCAACAGTTGTTTTGTGAGTATGATTTAATAGAGTAGAAAATATGTGAAAACCAGACAGTGAATGCAGAGCATTCAAACATCAATGGAACATTTAATATTTCACAATTAATACCTGTAAGAAGGTTCTATGTATACAGCAAATGTATATATATATATATATATATATATATATATATATATATATATATATATATATATACATATACAGTGTGTGTTTAATAAGTCTGAGCTATCTTTAGTTTTTTATAGATATTGTTATCTTTTAAATATTAATATTGTTACAGATTGATGTCTGCTATCACTAAATAGTTTGTATATGTCTTGGTGCATCCATGTCTTGTCTCAAATGGCAGTCTGCGAATAAAATATATGTTGAATTGTCAGCCCTCTGTCGCATTGGTACGCCGGTATACATGCATCATTGAAGCAAGTGCTAGATGTAATGCTTTCATTACTGCAAGAGGGTAAAATTTTTAGCAATATCTACATTAAATAGATGAAATGACAAAAAGAAAATAAATAACAGTCTCTCGTGGTCTATTAAAATTTTAATTTGGGTCTGCTCAATATTTTGTTTACATTAAAAGTCTGTTTTATAAATGAAGAATAATTTTAAATAGTGATAACTTTTCAATGAATAACCATTACATGGTCATCGTTTAATTGTATTAAACGAAATAAAAATGCAATAAAACAGGTTGATTCTATGAAATATTATGACGTAACCTTTATGCCATCGGTATAGATATTGATTTCAACGATATGTGTTCTCTTGGCCTATGAAATTCTTTTTGGATCTTGGAGTTGAAATCAGAAGCGGATTTCCTACTTAAAGGACGGGTGGGGGGAGCGCTAAAATATGTCTTGACACGAATATGAAATTGTCTTTATTTTTATTTCGTTAGTTGCATATTTATATAGTCAAACTATGATCAATATTATTAGAAATTTATGACAGTCGACATTTCAAATCGAGACCTTTGTAGTAATGGGACCCTCCTTAACGTTGGGAGGGGAAAAACAAAAACAAGCGATAAGAACCATGCATGACAATTATTTTCTTTTTATGAGAAAAATATGAGTATAATGTAGTAGGAAGAAATAAGGCAATTAGCTTCAAGGCAAAACACCGATGACACAACCACATATGCCATAATAAATAATGTAAATTTAGACGATAAGTAAAACAAGCAATTAGAAATTTTGTCTGCAGTATGGGTTTCCTTTAGGCAATATGTGTGTATATATATAACATCGTAATCTGTTATCGCGAGTGTGTGGCGGTGATAAGGCTTCATGAAGCCATTAACATTGTAAAAATGACTGAATTGTCTTCCCTCTAAGGCGTAAATAAAACTAAATGATCTAATGAAGATAAGAGGCCACCGGTAGTTCAAATATTCAGTATATATTTCAGGTACCTCTTTAATAAAAATGTATTTAGATGAATTAATAGTCAATTTATATCAATTTTTTTATTCAAATAATGAGATTATACTCTATAAAATAATTACATTTGTAATATGCTTTCATTGACGAGATAAAAAAAAAAACGTGCATCTACACAAGCTGCCCCCTTGTCTCCACGAGTAAATAGTTATTATGTATAATTAACACAATTGGGGTCTCCCGTGGTCTAGTGGCTAGCGCGCTAGATTCATAAGCGGTAGATGGTGGGTTCGATCCCCACCGCCAGAAATTTTCTCAACTCAGGGCTCGCTGAGAAAATTCCTGGCTGCACCCTGGACGTCGGCGCTAATGGCCAAGATTTATGTCGAAGCGCCGTAAAAAAAAAAAAAAAAATTAACACAATTTACCAAAACCAATCCACAAATCTATTATTAAAGATAATCCGACATCAACGTACGTTTTCACGGGCAGATCTAAAACCATCTCGAGGACAGCCTCAGCAGCATTTGCCCATTGCACCACTCACGGACTTGCAGACTACAGGACATAAAATCATAATCGCAAGGTTACTCGCACAAATATAAATATGCAATTACGTATATATTGTTAGCGCATATTTACAAACACACACACACACATATATATATATATATATATATATATATATATATATATATATATATATATATTATCTACAGGGTGTCCCCAAAATTCGATCGAGCCAAACTTCGGAAATCGATGCAGGACGAAAAAAGAAAAGAAAAAGCCTTAGGCATATTTCTCGTGTTGGCTTATTTTCCGGGAAAAAGGAAAAAAACTAAACAAAATTGTGAAAAGGCATTCTTTTATAATGCCTATATAAAAATCATTAACAGTATATGTTTTATCTTCCACCCCCTCCACTCACCCTCCCTGCCCCACCACCACCTACTTTAATCGCCCACCCCAAAAATATAGGAGTGAGTATGCCTCTGATTTTGTGTGGAGTAATAAAATAATTGGTCCCCGTTTTTTGACCCCTCGACATAACGCAGAGTCCTTCCGCGCATTCCTTGATAATAAAGTGCCGTTGTTCTTCGAGGAAGTCCTTTTGGCACAAATATTAGGAAGCTGGTTCCAATTCGCAAGTTGTCCTACGGACCACTACGGGAGGCCCGACCATAATTGGTTGGACACCAACTATCCATGGCGTTCGATAGGATATGGTGGGCTGGTATCTTGGCCGGCTCGAACTTCAGACCTCACGGATTTCTTCGCATGGGGACACATAAAAGATTTTATCTACAAGGAGCCCCTTGGCTCAAGGGCACCTAATCCGGCCTGGGAGCAGAGCAATGAGCAAATGCCTTCCAGTTTACAATGTTCGATGTGATGCCATTATCACTCCAAGGGGCCAAACAATTGAACAGTTTTTAAATTGATTATTAAGAAGATGGATGGATTGGGTGTTTAAGGGCAGAAAACGTCTAGGTCCTCACCGCCCTGAAGCGTAATGTTAGAGAGCCGTGAAAGGGTTTGTAATTTTGTGTTTAGGACAGTGCTGCTCTTCCAATTCAGAATTTAAGACAATGAACTGTTATTTTGATAATTGGTATTCTATTTTTTTGCTACTAAAGTGATTGCTTACTACTAACACTAATATTACTTACTAATACAACTATTTGTACTAAAACTAATACTAATATACAGTATGGCAATATTAATACTAATAATAGACTAAATAACAATATTAATATTTACTCGTTTATTTTTATTTTTTTTTTCCTCTTCTATATTATTTTTTAATTTTATTTCCTCTATGTATAATTTTATTTTGTTATTTTTTTTAATACATATATATTTCTTTTTTTTATATGTAGGTATATATCTATTTTTTTCTCTTTTTTTATATGTGTATTTTTTTATATATCCATTTTTTAAATTTATTTATTTGTTAAGAAGAAATTAATTATTGATTAAAAAATAAATTAATTATTAATTATTAAGAAAAAATTGTTATTTAAAATTATTATTATTTCAATTTTAACGTCAATTATTAACTACGAATTTTGGGACGGGTTATCTACAGGTTACCACTCGTTTCTAGCCAGGATAGGGCTGATGCCTTTTCTTTTTTCGAACGAAAAGCCACCACCCCTAGTGGGAATCGAAACCACGACCGGAGTGATAAGTGCTCACGCCTTAACTATTTAAAATGACATATGCGTCCAGGGTTAAATTTAAACTGTTTTAAGAATTAAAAAAATATTTTTATTAATAATTGACAGTTTTTTTGTTTTGTGTTTTATCACATTCCTCCGAAGAAAAGTAGTAATTTTAAATTATGTTGAACTTGCCGTCATTTAATTTTTTAGACTAAGATGACTTTTTGTTGTTTGTTTTTTTTTGGGGGGGGAGAAGGGTAGGTTGAGGGGGTGGAAGATAGAACAAATACTCTTAATTATTTTTATATAGGCACTATGAAAGAATGCCTATTCACAATTGTGTTTTTGCTTTTCTCGGAAACAAAGCGAAAACGAGAAATATGTCAAAGGACTTTTTTTATTTATTTTTTCGTAGTGCATCGATTCCCAAAGTTTCGCCTTTTTTTTCTAGCAAAAAATCAAGAAATGAAGAAATTAGTTGCGCGCATGGCTCTGTATTATGCTAGGTTTGGACACAGCCGAAACTTTGTAAAGTGTGGGGAAAATGAAAGACATTTTAATCATAAAAAATTTTTTTTTCAAAAAGGTGGTTCATATTAGCGTTAAATGCCGTTGATAACAGGTATATGCATCCAACAAATATCCACGGGGAATCGGCCACTTGCAAAACTGTGTCTCCTCTTAGTTGGAGAGTCCTGGTGCCCGAATGGAGTTAGTAGGGCGAATTTCTTAGTTCACCGACCCCTGACCTCTATAAAAATGACTTTTGCCCAACCGTTCCTCCTGGCCCACTTTCCCCCTACCTTCCTCTCGGCCAATGACCAAGCTCCTTCCTCTATACTCATTCCATATGCAGAAATCAATCCAGGTAAAATATAAAAATGTAAATACCAAAAACCATGCCAACTATATATCCCTCCCACTTTCCTCCTCATTTCCTAACGTAGACTACAATTCTTTTGTGACACTCCTTCCATGTACAAAAAGCATAACCATCGTTGCCAGTAAAACAAGATTAATAGCCAAAACATCACGGGTGTTACCCTCCCTCTCTTCATTTCTGTCTTGCTTCCACAAATGACTACAGTCCTTCCATATGCAAACATCGCGTCAAGTAAAACATACAAATTGTTTATTTTTTTTTTATTTTTTTTACGGCGCATCTACTTCTAGGTCATTAGCGCCGACATCCAGGGTACAGCGAGGAATTTTCCCAACGAGCCCTGAGATGAGAAAATTCCTGCCGGAGGTGGGGATTGAACCCACCATCTCCCGCTCATGAATCCAAGGCGTGTGTCCAAAACTTCACGCCCCCTCCCTCATCATTGCTATCTTCCTCCGGGAAATGATATCTCCTTCCATGTGCAGACAACACTCCATGTTAAACATAAAAAATTATTTCCCAAAAATCTCACTGACGGTACCATCCACTCTTCATTTCTCTCTGCCTTTGACCAATGACTACACTCCGAAACCATTGAGTGATGCCCATATGCAGACATCACTCCATGTAAAACATAAAAAATGGTTTCCCAAAAACTTAATATATTCATACGGACGGTACCCTCCCCTCTTTATTCCTATCTTCCTCATATAAATGACTACACCCCTTTCCATAAGAAACGTTTCGATTAAAAAAATGGGCGTTATAAGTTAAAATGAAGATTTAAAGAACCTTTTGAATGATCTTATGAATGATCTGCAAGAGCAAAAAAAGAATCATGCAACACGCAAAATGCATAGACACAAACGAGAACTGGACAAAATTGACAGAACACGCACTAACTTAAAATCATAACTTTAATTTTAGGGACGTTCACATTATAAATAAAGAGAGGAATATTAAAAAGAAAGATGAAAGAAAATATCTATATAATTAAAAATTCAAACACTGTCATAAATAAAAACACAGATTTAAAGAATGTTCATCAAATTTTCCATAGTATTATAAATTATATCTCACGAAAATTTTACCAATAATCGATACCATTAAAATAGCCAAAGAATCGATAAAAACAGCCATATTCATTACGACAGATGACTTTTCAGTATTACGCCTGACTCAAGCTAGACAACATGACGAGAGGACTTCCTGATAAGGTAGGATTAACATTTAAGATAAAATATTATATGTTCAAATATATATTTATTTAAGGAAAGGATAGGTGCATATTGGTGTAAAAAATATAAGTTTAAAATTTACAAAAAGATATTGTTGCACGAAACATGTCGGGCGAAACATACCAAATAAAGTAGTACCAAGAGTGTACTACTTTATCGACCCCCTTGCATCAATAAACAAGAAAAAGTGGACTTATATATATATATATATATATATATATATATATATATATATATATATATATATATATATACATATATATATATATATATATATATATATATATATGTCTTTTCAGGATCAAGCGTTTAAAAACATAGTCCTATAAAATCAAGAAAAAAAGTTCTTTTTCTAAAACGAAAATCAATTTCACATTGTTATATCGGTGAAATTGACGCAAATAAATCCTAGCACTAAACGGTTTTGTGTTAATAGCTTTTTAGGTAGACTTTATTGCATATACATTTTAGTTAATTTTTGGAGCTGTAGACGTGTTTTAAAAAATGTATCTACAGGCGTCAGCAGTTTTAGACTTTTCGTTTTTTATTTTTATTTTTGTCTTGAAAACAGTTGTAAAATCGTGATTCAAACGCGCAGAAATACTATTTCATCGTAGAATAAAACCGAGTAGTAAATATCCTTATAATACGTCCTGCTAAGCTCTTAAGAAGACAGTAGTTAATTTAATATAAATAAGTAAGATAACGTAACAAATTATAATTACTTTACAATCTCACTATCAGCAACTATCCCAATCCATGGATCTCGAGACGGTAACAAGAAATAGCGAAAATATGTGTTATGCTTTGAGGAGAGATGTGTTACCCTGGCCTAAGGGGACTTCAGTGCCGTGTAAGACAGGAGAAAGGCGAATCTTGCTAAGCTTTATCATACAGAAGAAGGTCACAGGATAATTACATCCCTAGTATTACAGGGGATTGCACCAGTTACTGCCTCGTTCACCTGGAGCTTCTATAACAATATATATATTGCAGAATTGCAATGAGAACAATCGATTTGTGAATGTACATTTTTCATTGTGACATCGAACGATTCTAGTAGCCAGTTGTGTATTACTTATAAATATCATGTTATATAAGCACTCACATGGTCTTAGCAAAACCATTGCCAATATAATGGACAAGATCTTATCTAATTGAGTGTGAAGAACTGGTCAGTGGCCCCAAAATTATATATTTTGTGCTATTTATACGTCCAGTACTCACTATATTTACATAATGAAGTATATTTTGGACAATACATTGACTGGAAATGGTGAGAAATTGAAAGGTTCATTGGTCGACAGTTGTCACCAGATATCACGATGAACACTAAAATGTTTTCACATTTGAAGGAAAATACATAGAATTGTAAAGTTATATATATTATTGAAGCGAATGGAATGTTCTACAGCCCTATAGCCGACATTTATTTTTTGGGTTCATCGTTGAAGAGATATCAGGTCGAGAATAGAAAAAAGTGTGTTTTTTCCCAAAACGACAGACTTTCAAGAGCGGATATTTCGAAAACTAAAGATATCTCGAAAACCTTCATTGAACAGAACTTGTAGGAAATTTGATAAGTTTTCATTTGTTATAGAATGGTCATGTCGGTAGGACGTAGGGTTTCCGAGATTTTATTATTATTATTATTTTATTTGATATACAGGATTTCTCCTTAGCAAAGGAGTTGGCTTACATATTTATTTAGTTAGTCCTATTGTTAGTCATTTTAAATTTTAACTTTTATAACTGCTTAACTGTTATAACATATATTTGTACTATTTTACTAATATGAGCAAACTATAATAGGCAAATGAGTTGCAAAATAACAATATCTGTATATGAGAAATAAATAATATAACTAATATTACATAAACAAAATCCTTCCGCTTATGATTAAAATAAATATAGTCATAATATTATAACATAAGTCAAATGTAAATTAACTGAAAAGTGAACTATTAAAAGAACAAAAAAAACAACAAAAAAATAAATAAATAAAAAAGCAAAGAATAAAAAAAAGATAAAAAATAATTAACTTTTATTCATTTAAAATAAATCATCGGCACTTTATAATTTCCTTAATATATCTAGCTATTCCTATGAGTTTATATTTATTATTGCTATTGAGTGCGTTGAGGAAATTAATTTCTGTATCATCATGAGTAAGGGTGCGTTTACATCTGACACTTCTCGCAGGAAATATATGTCAGGTGTCGGATAGATATTCACTTGAAGGTTTACATACTGACAGAAATAGCTAGACATTTATGTCATGGATATGTATAGGACAGTTCTGGATTTGTTCTAATTTGCGATAAATTCACCAAAAGCACAAATAATCAGTGTTTACATCTGTTGGTATAGAAGTGTCGACAATACAGTTAGTAGCCAATATATTTATCTCTGAAATTAAATTCTTCTCGTAAAAATCTGTGTTTACACCTGGTGGTATAGAAGTGTCGACACTTATAGTTCGTGATAGAAATATATATCTCAGATAAATTGCTCATGGTTTACACTAGTCGCAATTTCTGTCTGATATAAATTTCCTGCAATAACTAGCAAGTGTAAACCCACCCTAAGAAAGGTAAGTTGTTTAGCTCTTATCGGATCATAAGCAGGGCAATGAAGAATTAAATGATTAATGTTCTCTAGAACATTTAAACTACAAACAGAACATTTCTTTTGCGGGTCTATTGTATATGTTAAATTTTTTATGTTGAATTTTATTGCGATTTACTGCAGGTTCTTAATTGGAAAATTGTTTTACAAATGGAAAATGGCAGATTAATAGTGAGAAATTCCTGGACAGTACCTGGTTTTATGGGTATTCTATTATAAAAAGGGCTATAATTGGACTGATTTTTTTTATTTATATCCTGGCCTATCAACTTTTCCCTGTAATCTACTACGATACCTTTTATGTTGGCTTTAATTACATGGGGGTCCTGGTTTAACCAAATATCATAATAGTAGGGTTTCCGAGATATAAGAGAAAACCCGAAAAATGGGACATTCTAAACCCCTCTCCCCCGGCACAAAGGCTACTGGGGAGGACTTTTGATATGTTGACCTCCTTTCTAGCCGAAACAAAGTTATGAAGTTAAAAATTGTGTTCCAAACATTTCCACCTATAACTCTTAGTTTCCTGTTCTATTAGTCGCTAAATGTCTGATCACGATGAACACTGAAATTATTTTTACGTTTGAAGGAAAATACATAAAATAGCAAAGTAATATATATTATTGAAAGGAATGCAATACTCTACAACCCTATAACCGTTATTTATTATTTTAGTTGAAGAGTTATCCGGTCAAAACGGGGGAAAAATATGCGGTAAAAGTGTTTTTCCCCAAAATGACAGACATTCAAGAGCGGATATTTCGAAAACTAAAGATATAGGACCTTAACCCCCCCCCCCCCTAGAATAAAAGCCTGCCTCGAAGAAAGACTGAATATAGATCTCGATGGAGTAATAATAACGAGCTAAATCAATGTGACTCTTAAATAGAATTTTTTTAAAAGGATATTACTTCTCAGGGCTTTATAATAACGAAAAAAATATCAGGGAATTTGCTCCAAATGAATGAATAAAGTAGAAATACTGTATGCTCTAAATAATAATTTGAAATGTACAAGACGATCTTATATAATGCTTATTGTATTATCTTTAATATTACTAACAAGAGGAGTATACAGCGATGGGGTCACCGATCATGACCATTTTTTTTTCTAGTGATTCTACATCGAAAAATAGTCGACATGTGTCCGAGCGTTCCGTCCAATGCGCCTTAGGAGCCGAGAAATAAAATAAAATAGGTTGAAAGGGCTTTATTTTTTAAATCGAATTTAGAAAATGATATTGACACGATTCTTTCCCCAATTCCTTTGTTTTATGGAGTAGATTAAAGGAAAAATATGATCGTTAAACAATAACACAGGTTCACAAAAAAAAAGCGGGGTTCCTCCCTATGAAGGGAGGGAGGAACCGCGCTAAAAAAGTGGTTTGTGCGGTGTATCGGACACATTTTTTCTGGCGTATTTTTTACAGCTGAACACGAATCTGAAGTCATAATTGGGGGTTCATCAGCAAAAAACGGAGAAAAATGAAAAAAATCGATAAAAATCAAAACCTTATTGTTTTATTTGGATGATGATGACATTATTATTGTTTCTGTCGTTTCGTGACTATTTTCTCCTCAAATGACCTGTGTAATGGATTTCTGCTAAATTTTATCCTCGCTGTTGAGTTTCCCAAATTAGAAGACTGATTTTTGTACCAAAGTTCATCAAAATCGGGCCATTTTGAGCTTGCTAGAGCGTTAAAAGACAAGCATATATATATATATATATATATATATATATATATACAAATTTACCACCTATATTTTCGTGATCTATGGGGTCTGAAACGAGAAAGTTTCTGGTCGGCACTTCCGGATTGCGTCGTGAGGTCAACCTCATAAGCGGGTTCTCCCTATGTAGATAGGGAGTAAACGCGCTAATAAAAAAAAACATTAAATCTTTATTTTTATCGATTTTTTTCATTTTTCTCCGTTGCTGATTAACCCCCAATTATGACTTCAGATTGTCGTTTAGCGGTAAAAAATACGTCAGAAAAAATGTGTCCGATACCACGCACAAACCACTTTTTTTTTTGTGGACATGCGTAATTTATATTTCGTTAAATAAATTCAAAAATATGCTTACGTTTTCAAGTAAACTAGTATTACACATTTTTTTTACACCAAAAATAATAGCAGATTTGAAATCAGCAACTCAAGAAACCCTAATGTGGTGAATATCATTAAAAACAAAAAATAATGATTTTTCACAGTCTGGAAGAGACAGAAAATTTGTTAGCGAAAAAGTAACGTTACGTTTTGAAATTCAATATCTCCCCATGAGATAATCCGATTTTTCCGTCATTGAAATCTTTCAAAAGAAAAAAAGACTCCTTTTTCTAACCATATAAATGACTATTGTATTACCTCAAAAGGTACTTGCAAAAAATGGTTCTCAAAATAAAAGTAAAATGTAAATGTTTTTGCATATAACGTCAACCCCAGAACACGTAGAAACACCCCGATTGGAAGGAAATGTGTCACATTAGGGCCTTTATCGACCCACCAAGTTTGGTTTGAATCGGGTAAATATTCTTTGAAATATGGCCGGATTGTTGAATCTTTAACAAAATTATAAGGGTCCACCCTCAGCGAAATTTAAAATACATTTTTCTAATATTCCTAAAATTTGAATTTAGGGGGTTTTCAATGTGCTAAATATGAATATGACATCCGTTTTTATATCAACATTTTTTTTATAATGGATAACTTTTTAAATGTAGGTATATGGAATATTTTGGCAGAATAATGACTTTATAGAAGTCATTATTCTGTAGAAGTCGATTATGTAAAACAATTTTTGATTTAAAAAAATATGTCAGATTCGTTTTTAGCACATTGAAAACCCCCTAAATTCAAATTTTAGGAATATTAGAAAAATGTATTTTAAATTTCGCTTTTTTTCATACTTTTGAAGAAAACTGTTCAACATAATTATCATTTCTCTTATTGCCCAAAATACCATGAATGACTGATCTAAAAGATTCCCATCCTTGTTTTTCAAAGCCCCCGTACAGTCCAGTCAACGAATGCTTAAAAACAGCTATAGGTGGAAATTTTTGGAACACAATTTTTGACTTCGTAACTTTGTTTGGGCTGGATAGGAGGTGAACATATCAAAAGTCCTCGCCCCTAGCCTTTGTGACGGGGGGAGGGGGGATTAGAAGGTCACATTTTTCGGGTTTTCACTTATTCATAAAAATGGGCCCTTCTAACCCCCCTCCCCCCCGGCACAAAGGCTACGGGCGAGGACTTTTGATATGTTCACTTCCTATCCAGCCCAAACAAAGTTATGAAGTCAAAAATTTTGTTCCAAAAATTTCCATCTATAACTTTTCGTTGACTGGACTGATGGAGATATATGTCGTAGGAAAATAAAGCCTTTCTATGACGTCTGTTTGCTGATTGTGTTTTGCTTGGATAGAAGAGAATATATATAAGATAAGCATATATTCGGAAGCTTATTAAACTTTCTGCAAAAACGGTTATTTTATGGGTTTGATAGAGCGATCTCATTTTGATGAATCGAGTTTTAATGTAATAACATCCGCTTAGGATACTGACAGTTTCAAGGTGTGGCGCCTATGATCTTGCTTCGCATATTTATAGGTGCGTTTACATTTTTTACGAAAGATAAAGACAAAACATTAGCTAAGCTTTCCAACATTCTAAGCTTTCAAAATGACACTGGGGATATGAATGCATACGGACTGAGATGCCAACGTTCCTGTGTATCGGACATTTATCAGAATTTTGTTTCCATCTTTATCCCTAAGGAATACCATCCCTATCCACATTATTCTATCCTTCATACATCACATATAGAGTCATCATACATCATATATCGACAGTTTATTGTTCTCCCTAAATCAAATAATTTAGATTTATGTGCTGCCGTATCATAATTTTCATCCGAGAGCCTTCTCCTTACAATTCGAATAAATGAGCCTCCAAACAAGTCTGATTGAAGCCGAGCAAGTGGATTCCGTTTATAGCGATGTTCAAGGGGACTTCGTAATTAATACCGTTTCATCAAGCCATGAGTACAAATTGAAAACATAAAACTCATACTTAATCAGTTTTTATTTGATTTTGCATTTTCACTACTGTCCAAAAATTAAGTTATGTTGATATTTATTTATTTATTTATGAGCGACCGTAACTAAGGCGACTCGCTCAGAACAAAAATTACATATATAATATACATACAAAAATTACATCTAATTAAATACAATCTCATTTTACACATTTTTGCCCAAATATACAAATGGAAATTTATATACACATTGGTTAGCAATTCATTATACATCTATTTATAAGAGAGTACAATATTACAATATACTTATAATATAATAATATATGAAAAATCAATATTATAAGAATGCATAAAGTTTATACAAAGAATCAATTAAGTCGGTTAAAGGAGGTTTCACACTCCTTTTAGTTTTAGATTCTCAAATTTAAGATTTTAGTATAGTACGGCTGTATAATTTTAACATTTTAAGACAAATAAAATACATACACATATATGTGTGTATGTCCTGTTATAATTTGTTTATGTTGATTTGTTTATGTTCCTTATAATTTGTTTATGTTGATATCGGAGATCAATGTTAATTTTATTGAGCTTGTTAAAGTCACTGGATTATTTTTGCAGAATATGCTATCCACTCCAGTAACTCATCTTTAATGCCCTCACATTAACCCGAATTATAGAGAATATCCAATAATGTAGCGATATTTTTTTTTTCTTTCTTAGGGTAAAAATCATTCATCAGACGAAGTGGACAATGCCGCAAAAGTGTGAGATTCCTACACACTTAAAAAGCAACTCCCTTTTCACCTCAGCCACCCTTTGGAACCGCCCTCAGGCATTACTTCACGGGGGGAGTGTTGGCTTTATGCCTTCCTCGTTCTTGGACTACAGGTTTAAGCCACAGTCAGGCCTTTTCTCTGTCGTTCCTCAAGCAGGCTACACGCGATCAGGCAGGCCTGTCAGTTTGGCCTGAACAGTCCGCCGGAAAGCCGGTCGCCTGAACGTGTATGTATTCCGGCTGCCTGAACAGTCTTAACTAACAGACTGGCCGGAATATATACAGGCTCAGGTGACCGGCCTTCAGGCGGACTGTTCAGGTCTTACTGACAGGCCTTCCTGACGGTGTGTAGCCTGCTTTAATAAGGAGCGTCTTGCCTATGAAAGCAGCGTATTTCGCTACATCCTTCCAGCTCACGCTGTTAGCTGATAAATTCTTTGGTTTCAGTGCCTCTCCTAGTTTCCTTACTAATTCGGCCATTTCGTAGGAAAATATCGGGCATTCGAAGAACACATGTTTGGCCGTTTCGTATTTTTTAATGGAGTGAGATATTGTCATAGTATTATCGATACATTTATTAATTCTTTAGAAAACTTGAGAAATGAAAAAGGAAGAAGAGACACGAAAACTGTCTGACCATTCAGAATGCGTTGAGTTGATTATGGACTCAGATGTAGGAAAGTAATTAAAACTGTTTGCTTTGTTGTTGTCTTTTTGTTTTCCCTTTGCGGTGATAACATCAATTTGTTTATTTATTTTTTCATTTTTAACATGTATCGAGAGACCATCTCCTAAACTAAGTAACTATGAAAACAGAAAAAAATTGAAGATTTAAAAACGTTTGTTGAAATAAGAGTAATCGTAAATATGTTTCAAAAGTAGGAAAAATTAACAATCATGTAATAATAAAAAGTCCGTCTCGCAGGACTGCATCATCTTAGCGCGGTTCCGTTCATATCCCTAGTCTAATTTGGAAAGATTAAAATAGAAGCAGTTATTATTTTGGCTCCACCAGTCTTTTTTTTTAAATTAATTATTATAATGGCGTGTCAACCCTTAAGGTCACTAACGCCATTCCTGTGAGTTGTAAAGTCTTGAAAGGTCATGATTTACAATCTTACCTGGAAGGGTCTGCTACACTAGAAACGAACCCGCTAGTGACAAGGTCTTGGAATCTTGGAAATCCATATCTCTAACATTAAATTGTTTTTCCTATTTTTCTTAACTTGTTTTATTTTCAAATACATTATCCAACAATAAGCAATTAAAAAATAACAAGGAATAAAAAACAGACAAAAAGAACAGTTCGAATAAGCGAAATCAATTACTTTAAAGTTTTAAGCTCTTATTTCTCCGATTGACATCGCCTAATCAAAACTTTCATTAGAACCTTTTTTGTAGAGCATTTAATAAGCTTTCTAATGGTATTCTTCCGTTTACCAAGATTCTCAACCTTTTTCGAGATATTAAGGAAAGTATACAAAGTTACCAAAACTTTTTTATGTCTGTTAATAAAATATTTTATTCTAACCCTTCCTTAACTCCAAACGCAACCAAAATTTCAACATATTAGTTTTAATGAAAGTAGAACATGCAGAAAATGTTTCAACTGAATCCCATGATTCTAAGTACCCAAACCAAAAACAGCATTCAAAAATTATTTTTTCAGTTTTCTCGAAAACGGTTAAAGCTATCGCCTTGAAAATGGTTTCATTCGTTTTCCTAGCCCAGGAAGCCTATAAAACGAGTACTTACAAGCTTATGAACTCAAAAACGTAAGCGTTACGATTATTTTTGCGCGAATTTCGCCCCAAACGGCATCTTCCAGTGGGCGGATTTTGCTGGTTAACGAACTTGACCTTTTAAATTGGACGACAGATTTTTGTACCAAATTTCATCAAAATCGGACCATTCGTCTTCTATCTAGAGAGCGAACAGACAAATATATATATATATATATATATATATATATATATATATATATATATATATAAATATATACATATATATATATATACAAATTTGAACCACCGTTATTTTCGGTCTCTAGGGGTCCTGAAACGCGAAATTTTCTAGTCGGCACTTCCGGATTGTTTCATTGTATCAACCCTATAAGCGGGGTTCCTCCCTATGGGGGAGGGAGGAACCGCGCTAAAAACCATTCACATCACAAACAACTCTTAGTATGATTGCTTTTCCATTAATTTTGAGATTTCATCTCCATTGAGATATTTTCTATTGGAATATAAAGCCATTCTATGATGTTTACTTGCCGGTTAAGTTTAGGCTGGAAAGAAGATATGAATTCATGTCCTTTGCTTTCTAACGCACAATAGGATAGCGATTTTTTTATGGCACCTATTTTCGGTAATGGGGTTTTGCTTGGAAATAATTTTTGGTTCTCTTCAAGATGCAATTGGAACAAGTGTATTTGTCTAAAATATATACCGTATTCCTATGCAAATACTCCAAATGCCAGTAAATTCTATAGGGAGACGCAAGGAT
Organism: Gonocerus acuteangulatus; assembly: GCA_946811695.1. NCBI lineage: Eukaryota > Metazoa > Arthropoda > Insecta > Hemiptera > Coreidae > Gonocerus > Gonocerus acuteangulatus. The sequence continues at coordinate 81,336,281 of OX328132.1, read as the reverse complement.
GACGCAGCTCCTGCGAGCGGGTCTTTTATTGTTTTCACAAAACATGAGTTTCGCACCGTACGGTCGCGTTATTTCCGGACTAGTTAACACAGATACTCAAACTCAGCTTACGGTTTCCTTCTATAACATAGCATACGGTCACAACTGGTATCCGTCTAAACTGAACTGAAGTTGCTCGTGAGAGGTTGTGAGGTAATAAAGCCTCTTGGCTGAGGGAAGAGGCAGTAACGGCTCGTGTTGCATAAGATACCCAAGACAGCTATTTACTAACACGTGATGTACTCACGTGTCTTCCCCTCCAACTCCTCCTCTAGGTCATCGCCGCCTAATAGAGTTTCAGTAATCCTAAATTAAAACAAGAGCCTTGTCCAGTTTCTGAGGAGTCAATTAGGGTTAGGTTACTCCTCATTATCATGGAACGGATTAAGAATGTTCAGACAATCGGGGTTTCATCATGAGTCCAATTACATTCAAGCCGAAACGTTGGCAGTAATATAACTGATTTTAGTTACAAAATTTAGTTTTATTTAACTCGGTAAAGATTAACTAATTAAATCTCTTCCACAATATTGATTGATGAATATATATATATATAAAAAAAAAAAAAAATCAGTCCCGTAACAGGCCACAAGGGCCCAGAGGGGCAGATACTGTAGAGGTATCTGATTCTTGACCATAAGGCACACTAGGGAGATAGTGTGGTCAATACTATGCTCCGGCCGCCTGATTTTCCCCTTGGCTGCTTCGACTGCTAGAGTCATTAGCACCCAAGGTACCCATTATTAATTAAAGGCTGGGTGAGCCTAGGGACGATCTGGGACCCCAAATCCAATCCTCGAACGGCAGCACTAGAAGAAAAAATCTTTAGTGCGCGCTCGGGTTTTGAACCTGGTCCTCCAGTTCATTAGTCGAGTGCTCTACCACTGAGCTAACCTCGCCCCCAAATATATATATATATATATATATATATATATATATATATATATATATATATATATATATCGCTGTTTAAAAATTGGTTTCTTTTTGGATGCGTTTGTAGCTTCCCTGCAGACCCTTTTCAACAATTTAATAATATTTTTATAGTTTCACTTAAGCAAAGCGTTTTTCTTTTATCGTGTTAATATTAATGGTGCTTTTTTTGTCAAAATACCAAAAACAAATGAAAGTATTTCTATTTTATATTTTTTGCGTTAATTCAGTTGTTTAAATGTGTGTGTACCCTCGTGTGTGTGCATTCAAAGATCGTTTAGATCCTTAAAATTGTTTTCACATTTTCTAAACACAATCGCAGTGTTGTTTTTTTTTTTGTTTATATCTTTAAGAAGGTCTCGAAAAGGTTTCAGGAATTTGAGTAAGTGGCCAGTAAAAAACTAATTAAATTATTAAAAGCAATGACGTTTTGATAGAACTACCTAATTTGGGGAGAAAACCTTGCTTAATCTCTCGTAGGAGAGACGCGTACGAATTCCATTTGAAGATGGTTTTATTTTTTCAGCAATATGCTCGCTGAAAAAAATCTCTACTTTAACATGGATGTTGCTTATGGTTTAGAAAACTGTTGCAAGCCCGGCGCTAATTACCTTGATGTTCATAGGCCGTAGAAAAGGCAAAAATAAATTAATGAGCGTTATTGTCGTATCAATCCAGAAAAAAACGAGAAAGACGGTTTTTCTTCTTCTTTTTTTTTTAAAATTAATTGTTTGTGTTCCACTGTTACTTCATCAAGAATCTTGAATTTCAAGCCGAAACGTTGGCAACAATAAAACCATGTTCACATGTAAAATGTAGTTTTATTAAGAAGTAACGAGCGAACCCGGAGAATCCCTACCTTCATATTTTTTTTTAAATTTATTATTGTATAAAAATGATTTATTCGAATAATAATTGTTATTCAATAAAAATGATTTATCTGAATGAAAACTTTTATTAAATAGGAATGATTTATTCGAATGAAAATATTTATTAAATACCAATTATTCATGCGAATGACGATTTTTTAGTATAATTAAGTTATAAATAAAAAAAAATAAATAATACCAATTAAGCGTATTTTTAGGTAAAGTATAACAAATCTATCGAAAGTTTAGCAGCTGATTAATTTTTTTATTCAGGCCACATTTGTCACTACATTCTAAGTCATATTTTAAATGAATAAAAATGACAAATGAATAATGAAAAATCATGAATTATTCATAGAATAATAAACAAATCAATGAATGAATAACTAAATCAATAAATAAATTCTTATTCAATACAGATTTGTTTGAATGATTATTGAATAAAAATGTTTTAAAAAAAAAATGCTTACAGAACATGTTAAACATGTTTTTTAAGCATGTTATTCATAAAATAAAATAAATCGGTGGATGGATAACTTAATCAATGAATAAATTCTTATTCCATAAGAAACTATTATTGAATAATGCCCACCCTCCGTAATGCTCCGTGGCAGAGTGATATGTCAATATCACACAATATTTGGTATATTAAAAAGTCCGCTTCACAAAGTTCACCCTACATAAATAATTCCTTATAGATAATAAATATACAAATCAATGTTATAATTATAACTTTATTAAATTCTTACGAGATTAATTTTCCTCGTGAGAAATGCCATGAAAAGAGCTATCAGCTGCCGAAACCAATTATAAATGTAGATAGTCGAGAGTTGGATAAAGAGTTCGGTTCATGGACCTGTCAATTCTATTTCATGAATATATATTTGAAGAAAGTATCTTACTTTATGGCAACCTTGAGGTTCCTGTCTCCTCCCCTCCAAATCTAGCCCTGACCTTGTTTGTAATAATCTTGTTTATCCTCCAAATCAACATGCAACCATAATTGAATATTTATTTTAAACAAAAAAGGATTCCAGGGAAACCGGTTTGGCTTTTTAAAGAGCACTCCACAATCCTGCACTTTGGTTGTTGAATATATTCGCTGCATTCGATCAAAGGGTAAATACTTTTCATAGAAATGTTATTACATAATTTGGATGTAAGTAATTATTACGGATGTTACTTTATCCTGTAATCAAATTGGAAACATTGTTTGTTTGTTTTAAATGTGTATATCTGTAAAAAGGAAACCTAACAGAAATAAGAAAATAGAAAATTAATTTTGAATACAAAGAATATCATAATTTCAGCGCGTATCCATGTCACCGTATTTCCTCGTGTGATTTGGTTCGCAGATAATTGATTTTGTACAGAATTAGGTAAGCTTTTGAATGATAAACTTCCACTTACCACGATTTTCCCACCGTTTAAAAGGTATTTTAGAAAATTTACCAAGATCCGAAAACGTTTCATGACCATTAATATTTTTTTTTTTTCGAATACTTTCCAACCTCCTGACAAAAATAAATAGAAATAACCCATAATATACCCCGAAAAAAAGTTTGTAAATTTAAACTGTGTTTTGTTGCCCCGTTTCACTGGTTTTATAATTGACATAAAAAAAACAAAAAAGTTAACCTAAAAAACAAAAAATTTAAATTTTCTTCTTCCCTGTTGAGAATTGACCCTCAGCCCAAAAGACTATGTGTGTTCCATTTGGTGACTACAAATTCTTCCCTTAGTATTCGTCACCACCTGCGATACACCCTTATATATATATATATATATATATATATATATATATATATATATATATATATATATATATATACACACACACACACAAATTTGAGCCTTTTTGAAGAATTTGTAATGGTAGAAAGTTAAGAATGATACCTCCCAGTCGAATTTAGGACCGATAGAGCTTGGATGCGAAGCAAATCCACACGGGTGGGCCCAAGTCCAAGTTGTATAAACATGTTGTTTTCACTCTTCCAGCTATTCCATTGCCAACCTTAATAAACGCCAAATTAATACAGCTAAAATAAACATAGTCCCCCTTGCTACTCCGAAATAGATGACCTCAACAGGCATCGTCACAGCACGATAAACTGGTCAAGGAAACAGGGTGCTAGGGAGCGTTCCAGTCTAAATATTTAAGACAAATTATATAATAAACTCACAACCATAAATATATACACACACACACACACATATATATATATATATATATATATATATATATATATATATATATATGTATTATATAGATAAGCATTCTATGTCAGCCTTTACATCCAGTTTTATTTTTATGAACGTTCAATAACATATTTTGACAAAAATAAAATATGGAAGACCTTATACAGCATAGTTACTTCCTTTAAGAATAATTTAGGATACAGAAATGTACCTAACCATATTGACAACTTGCAAGGAAACAGAATTTATAATCTTGAGAATGTAGCAAACATATTTATAAATAAAACTCAGAAATATACGTTGTAAAATCAGACAAGACAAGTAAAACGATGTTTATAAACATGAAAGATTATCTTAATAAAAAGTATAGGTGATTATCGTACTCTTACATTTTAAATAGAAGACCCCTAAAATGACTTAATTGGTCTACAAGGCTTTTATGGAGAAGAAAACTCACACACATATATATTATTTATTTTTTTAATTAGTGGTTATTTGAAATCTGTACAATTTATAAGTACAATAATTAATTGTGCTGGCCTAAGTATACATATCAGTGAATAGTAGATGGAAGGATTTTTTTTATTGAATATTTACAATCTGTATACATATGACATATAATAAAATAAGTAAATAGGTAGATACATAAGAACTATTGCACAAGGAAGAAAGATGGAAGGAGCCAAACATTATCGACACTTCCTAATATAATTTAACATTTTTTTTGTTTACTGCTTTTAACCGCTGTTAGGGTAGCTGGTCACAAACGTTTGAGTAGCTCTGCTACATGTTCAGAGAGAACGCTCATTTGGTGCAGAGTAATCCCCTAAAGTTATGAGATCTCAATGCGGAACACCCTGTATAGTATATATATATATATATATATATATATATATATATATATATATATATATGTGTATATATTTAAGTTTAAAAGTGTAATTATGAACTATTGAATAATTGTAATAGTAGTCATATATTACTTGAAATAATACATACATTGTTACTAACTAACCCCACTGATAATAATAACTTAATAATTAACAATAACTTTATTAATAACTTAATAGTAAGCAATAAATAAACAACATATATGTATATATATATATATATATATATATATATATATATATATATATATAGTTTTGAGGAATATTATGAAATGATCGTAGTTATCGGTGAAACTAGATAACATAGAATCCCAGATAATGATTTTCTTTTAAGCTCATGGATTTAGATTAGATAGAAACCTGGATTGATGTCATGTCACATGCAACTTGAACTAGACTGGAGATGATCCTGGAGATAATATGGCATTGCATATGCTCTTGGGACTAAAGATCGTTGGATATGCTCTTGGATCTCGAATAGATATAATTCCTAGTGCAGTGCTGCGTCATGTGCCGCTGGAACTAGATAGGTTAGAAAGCTGGTCTTATGATACTATTACAACTAAAGGCAGAGGAATATGCTGCTGGGTCAACATTATATAGAATCCCGGATTAACATCGTGTGATATGCACGAGGCATTACGTAGGGTACGATGCTGGGATATGCCCTCGCTTATGCTCTAGGAATTAAAGGCTGTAGAATAAGCGGCTGGATCTAGATTATTTGGAATCCTTGATCAACCCGCGTCATAAGGACAGATAGGATGGTATGCTGGAATATGCTACGGCATATGTTTTCAGAATTATATGCCTTGCGATATGCTGTTGGGTCTAGTATGCCGTGGCATGTATTCCTCCAAGAAGTCCCCGGATCCTCAGAATGGAGGGATAAGAGTAGAGGCCTCGCCACCCTCACCGCATCAAAAGTCAGTTCAAGGGCGAGTATTATGTAACCTGCCCTGTTGAGCTGTGCCGCCTGACGTCATCCTTGCTGGCCATGCCCACGTCTCCTTCAGCCAATTCCCTCCCATAATCAGGATACAAATTATCCTATTACTCTCTATTGGTTGACTTAAGCTACTACTCATTTTGAAATGCGTTCCTGACTGGTTTCGGTTCTAATTTATTAACCCGTCTTTGTGTGAAAAAGTAATACTACTAAAAACAAGGGCGTGAGCCCAATATGGTGGTAGGATCTGCAATATTGCATGACATGCAAGACAATAAGCAATTGACATTGACAACATGTCTTCCAATAAGCATTGCAAGACATTTTAATAAGATAACACAAATAAGATGTCCCCAATACTTCATTTTATCCTCATTTATATCGCCAAGTTCGTTTGACCGTTAAAACAAAATTTCAAAATCATGAAAGTGATTATTTTATTACTTAATACAACGTTTATTATCATCTACACAAATCATAAAGTACATTGATTAATAATGATAATTAAAGACATTTCTGTGATTTCACATAATGAAATTACTGTAAAAATATTACATACTTAAATTAATTAAAAATCATATATAAAATAAAAAATAAAAAGTAAATAATAATAAAAATAATAAACAGAAGAAAAATAAATATAATAAAATTATTTAAATAGAATTTTGGAAGGAGTTATTAATCATAATTGACTCTTCCTAGTTGACAGCTTTTGTTTGTCCTTTATTACTTTTTTTTTTTTTACGGCGCGTCGTCATCGGGGCCATTAACGACGACATCCAAGGTGCAGCGAGGAATTTTCCCAGCGAGCCGTGAGGTGAGAAAATTCCTGCCGCCGGTGGAAATCGAACTTACCTTCACCCGCATGAGGAATTAAGGCGTTAACCACTGGACCACGGGGAGACCCTAATTGTTTGTTCTTTAATTACAAAATCCATTGCGATGCCATGAAAATTAATGAAGGAAAAAAATTAATGATTATAAAACATAATTATTAACATTTCTGTTAATAATATAGTTTTTCCAAAGAGTATTCTTTCATAACTTGACTCCAAATAGAATATTGGCCACTAGAACTGCAATATTATCATTGAAATAATCCGAAAATCAAGCCACCAACGTTGTGATGTACTGATAACTATGGGTTAATCATGGATGGCAAAAATAATCCGATATATGGTTTAAAAAGTACACTTGGAGCGATGACTGATAAAAAGTATAGTTATTCCTTGAGTCAACAATAAAATATGAAATTCCCTACTCCATAGACAAACGTAAAACTTTTTAATTTATGACCCACAAAAGAAAGCTCTAACCTAGCGCGAATGTGTCAAATTACATACACACTTATTACATACAAAATAACCCATCTCTGTGGAACGAATTAAAATGTAATATCCGAAAATACTATTAATTGAATGAAGAAATATTTAAATGACTAAAAGTAGTGATCTGAGGCGGACTAAAGATGGAGGTTAGCGGCCTAGTTGCTACGCCTTGGCAAAGCAGGTCATGGTGATGCCACGGCCGCCTGGCCCCCACCACCCGGAAGTAGACGACTCTACATTCTACTAATATACACATTCGGCTAGCTATCAATAGAACCAAATACAGGCGACAGAGCGATGAAGCATACTCAAGTCAATAACGATTCAACGAAAAATGTTTTGCCAGTCGATTTTTCAGCACCACAGACACCTTGTTGGGTTCCGATAGACCAAACATTTGTGTGCTGTATGTATATATGAAGCGTTGCGAATAAAAGAGCGAGTTTTGAGGAAAATCAAGGACCGAAATAAAAATTAAATGTTTCCCAAAAATTATGACAAAAAAATTACTTAATAATTTATATTTTTAAAATTAACGAATAACTGTTATGAAATAATTTTTATTTTTAAGTTTTTAAAATAAAAATTGTTTTAAAAAAATAATAAAATATATCAATTACGATGTAATTTTTATTTTTATTTCCCAATAATAAAAATTAAAGGTTAAGTGAAACTCATTTATTAAATATCTCTTATCCTCGGAACAAATAAGTAAATGCTTGATTTGGAACCTTTTGTTTATTAGAAGTTATTTGTTTATGTCAGTGAATCAAAGTTCGTCTAAATCCAATTGATTTGTATGAGTATATATTGTATATTGTAAAATTTGTTTTTGTGCATTACTTTTTTTTGTTTTTGTTTATTAGAAGTTATTTGTTTATGTCAGTGAATCAAAGTTCGTCTAAATCCAATTGAATTGTATGAGTATATATTGTATATTGTAAAATTTGTTTTTGTGCATTACTTTTTTTTGTTTTTGTTTCTATTCATTATTAGTCGCTATGTGTGCGAGCTCTTAAAATCAATAAATCTATTCATTATGGCACTAATATTGTTTTGTTTTTTTTCATTTAAAATAATGTTTAAAGTTAAAATAATAAAAAATTGTTATTAAACATTTTTATTAAAAAAAAGTTGAAATAAAATTATTCAAATAATTTTTATTTTTAAGTTTTTGAAATAAAAATTATTAGAAATTTTTTTTAAAAAAATAATAAAATATATAAATTAGGATGAAATTTTTATTTTTATTTTCAAAAAATAAAAATTAAAGGTTAATTGAAACTCATTTGAAATAAAAATTAATATTTATTTTCTCTCCCTGAGGAAAATGCATTTGAATGTTTTTTCCATAAGGGCCAACACCACTAGAATATATTCAAAACATTTGAACGTTGTTAGGTGTCTCATTGTTTGTTTACTAATTTATATTCAAAAACAAATTATACAATACTTGATTAAACTTTTACTACTTGTAAGAACCAGTTATATTTCTTTCTTTCGGGTATCACTCCATAGGCATGTCCTGAACTTGGTCCATTCAATTCAGGGCCTGCTTTAAAATATTCCAGGAGATCGAATTAACACCTCTAAAACCACTGTATATTACACATGATGGTATAGGGACTTAGTGATTTAATGTCCAAATCTTTGCCGGGTTGGGTAATTGGCAAGGCACTCCAGCGTAAAACGGGAGAACCTGGGTTCAAATACCAACCAAACGAGTTAATTTTTCTAAAAATTTAAGATTTGAAAATATAAATTTAAAGTTAATTGAATTTCAACTCATTTTATTTTAGAAAACTACAGACCAATATATAAATTGTGTCCGGTTTTTAGTGCGCGTTCAACGAATCTGTAAATCTGAAACAATTACCCATATGAAAGGTTCGTCTGAAGATCTCACACAAAATCAAAATATAGATCCACGAGAAACTGGTGTCCTTTTCAATGGAACTTGTTATGTAATATTGAAAGCTGAAATGAGATATTCATTCTGAAAACCAGTTAAAACGTATGAAAATGTGCGTTTACCTGTATACTATATCTTTCTAGAATCGAAATTTGTTTTATAACATTGATTATTAATGAGAAAGATGTATTCGGAAGAGAAACATCAAAATCTCACCTTTTGAAGTCATATTCCTGACAGCATGAATTATTTAAAAAATAGGGCTGCTCCTTTAAGTTGATACGCCCACTTAAAAAAATGAATAAAAAAATAACTAGGCCTGACTTCTAAAATCTAGGTTGCCTGGACTCACTAGTAATATAGTTCCTTGTATTAGCACTTAACAGTTTACGTTCATCAGAAACCTTCCCTGATAGGTTTCCGTCAATTTTTTACCTTTAAACCTTATTTTCGAATCATAAAAACTACTTATAATTAGTTTTTTCATTAGGCTTGAAATTTATAAGGAAACTTCTTGTGTCCTTCAAACTGATTTTTTAATCCGACGACCGTGATCCGACGGTTGGATTTTTCTGGGTTAGAATCTTAATATTTGGTTTAACCTATGTATTATAGTCAACAAATTCTTGCGTGTATATAAACATTCATATACAATTAATATATATATATATATATATATATATATATATATATATATATATATATATATATATATATATATCCCAAAAAGAAAACAACGTTCGTCTTCCCACAAAATTTCTTTATTTTGCACTAGACCTTTCAACACAACAGGTGCTAACAACAAAATAGAAACATGCATTAATATTATTAAACTCAAACATTAGTAAATTTTAAGGCTAATAGTAAATTTTAAGGACAGTTTATAATTAAAATTTATGAAGCTAACGGTGACAGTATACAGGGTGATTCAGGTCTAAGTAGCCAAACTCTAGGAGGTGATTGTAGACATAATTTCCAGCAAAAAAGTTCATTTAAAGTATGGTCCGATTCAGGAAGGAAAAGGAGCTATGTCAAATTTTCTGTTTTTTTAACGTAGTCATGTTTTTTAATGAATAAGAAAGGATTGCTCAAAAAATATTTAAGTTTTAAGACTGCGATTGCAAAAGAAGGTTTAGACGCATTAGGTATCATGCATACACACTAATACAAACAAAAACTTTTTTAGGATAAAAGTAGGAATAGGATAGGAAAATCTATCGAAGATTTAATAAAAAAATTATGGTGAAAGTTCATACATTTAAATAAATAAAAATCAATTTTTATTTATGTACATTTTACGTTTCAAGTGTTGACACCAAACAGCTGATGTTCCCCCCTATAGATGATCCATCCGTCAGAGTCAGTTTGGACATGAGCCTTATGTGAGATGGTTCGCCTTAGGCCTTGGGTACAATACAAGCGATGAGCTGTAGCTCGCAGCTATCAGTTATCTTCAAGTTTATGACAGTAAACATGGCAGAAAAGGGTAAATTGGATGATAGTGTACGTGAGCTTTTAATTTCGGAAGTGCAAACTATGGAATAACAGACGCAGTGATTTTAAAAATACTACCATAACAAAGAAATTATGGGAAGATGTTGGAAATGCATAAGACGTGACGCCCTGTTGCTCTGTATCGTAACCGGTGCCGCTCTGTCGCTCTACCACTCGCCACTCGTCGCTCGTATCGTTTCGAAACCTTAGTCTCATAAAAGAGGCATAAAAATGACTGGAAGGGCAATTTTAATAAAATTACTACTATGTAAAAGTATTTTTATTTTAACAATTGACCTTCTGCCTTTGTAAATATCATAGAATAATTTGGGGTCACTTTTGAGAATCACTATAGGATTATGTGTCTATTTATCAGGATGTTGGTTTCGTTGTTCGATAATATTTGTAACTAGCTTGGATACGTCCCAAGACTTCTGCACTATAAAGTAAAATCAATATAAACAAACTGTTGGCAACCTAAATAAACACCTACACTACCATCACCCACCAAATTCTATGTCTACTAATATACTGAACGGCTATATGCCGTCATACGTAATAATACTTGTGGTTAGTTTGCTTCATTAATCTAGTCTATGTGTAATTAGCAGGATATTTTTTTAATTAATAAATTTTAATCCTCCCTAAACAAGGAAGGTTTTCGGCTGACAACTGTGAACACCTGAGGCGTGGGCAAGTAACCAGTATCGAATTGCATAATACAATTGAATTTTAAATAGAAATATTTCTGGATCACCCCGTGGTCTAGTGGGTAACGCCTTGGATTCTTGTGCGGGTGATGGGGGTTCGAGGCCCACCTGCAGCAGGAATTTTGTCATCTCACGACTCGTTGAGTATGTCGGCGCCAATGGCCCAGACGTGTGTGCGCCAATAAAAAAAAACAACAACAACAAAACATAATAATATTTCTCAAAATAATATATATATATTCTTTTTTATCTTAGGAAGCATGGGGTCGTTAAAGCAGTCTTCCTTTATTATACTACTTTATTTAATGGACCCCATGCCTCCTAAGATAAAAAAGAATTTAGATATTTTGGGTCATCTACAGGAATAAATAATATATATATATATAAAAGAAAAAATGTATACATTATAATCTGTGGATGTATAATTGGAAACGAAAACGTCGATTACGTTTACGTTTCTTCCATCCAACAAGAGGAAACAAACATAAAACTTCGAACAATTGATGGCAAAATTCGGACGTACGGCAAGGAATTTTGAAATTTCCTAATCCATAGATAACAAAAAACATCACTCATAATTTCTATGTGCGTTTATATGTATACGTATATTTATACATATAGATATACATATTTATAGTTATTATAGTTCTTCGCTGGGTAAAATTATTGATGTTAATACGGCATTCTCCAGCGGTCGGTTTTTCTGGGTGAAATTTAAATAAATAAATATATATATATATATATATATATATATATATATATATATATATATATATATATATATATATATATATATACAGGGTGTCCCGCATTGAGATGTCATAACTTTAGGAGTTTATTCTGCATATCATTTGTAGTTCAGAGGCGCAAAAATGAGCGTTCTATCTGAAATTGTAGAGGAGCTACGCAAACTTTTGTCTGTTTTAAAAACTAATGGCTTTTTTTTAAAGAAAAACTGAGTTTTCGGAATTTTTGATCAATGTATCGTAAATAAAGACCAAATTTTTAGAATCTACATTAAATTCAAATAACATACACTGACTATTGAAATATTACCATGTAAATTAAGAGCTATATTAAAAGCCATATAGGTGAGAATGTTTAATACTAGTTTTTTATTAAATTATTCAATATTTTCTTAACCAGCTATTTTTAGACTTAGAGGACTGCCTCAGCCTCAAAAGTTGCAACATTTCTAGAACTAGGAGGTACCTTTCTGAAACTTATTAAATAATGCAACTTTTGAGGCGGAGGCAAACCTCTAAGTCTAAAAATAGCTGGTTAAGAAAATAGCGGCCTGAAGTTTTCAATCAGTCGCTGAAATTACTCATTAGGGGTTTCACAGGTCATGTATGATTTTCATGAACCAGCCAATTTTTCCAATCTTCTCGATTTGTTTTCAATGTGAAAGAGGTTTCTCCTTTCCCTGGACTTGATTTTTTTTTTTTTTTTTTAGTGAGGACATACTAAGAGGTAGTAGACGAGGAGTAATAATCACAATGATTGAAGACATCATTCACCATAAACAAAAATGGTGCATTAGTGAAATAATCAAAAATACCCAACTTAGACCTTTAAATATACCAAATGGGGTAGAAGGAAAAATATGGGCAAATTTCCCATGATCACAAGCGAAAATGGTTGAATTAAAACCTTCATGCAAGATAATATTCATGAAAACTTCGTCCAGTTTTAATCAGTCCTTAGGATCAAAACTATGAAGACAGTCTTGTTTTTTTTCTGTTATCATAAAAGTTATAAAGATAATGCTATTAACTATTAATTTATTTAATTTTTTAAGGCTGAGAGAGAAGAGGCTGAGTTCCTCAGGAATGCAACTTATTAAATGTAACATATCTCCCAAATGAAAAACTTTTCCAACCATTTCTTACAGTTACATTTTATTGCTGCCGGACTGGACAATGTATTCCCACAGTTTAGCCAATAAAAAATGAATAATTTTTAATTTCTTCACATAAGGTATTTGAAATTAACAAAACTACATTCCACATTTTTTTCACAAAGGGAGCCAATCGTTCAATTTATCCCTCAATGAACCTCTACTTCATTTGCATGGATTTAATGCTAACTAAATGTAGAAGTTTTCGTGTAAGTATTGAATCTGTAGTCCGTTAGGGGACTGAGGAAAAAAGTCCGACTCGCAGGAACTGCAGCATCTTAGCGCGGTTCCGTTCATGTCCCTAGTGCCATTTGATAAGCTTAGAAAAGAAATAAACTTATTTTTTTTTTATATATCTCGTGAAAATTGTCAAAATCCTCTCGAACATCTCGAATAAAAGTGATATTAAGGCGTCAGGGACACCGACAGTAGCTAACTTTTACACAGAAGCGGAAATTACAGAATCTGGCTCTCATTCTAAAGCAAAGCTCTATATATCAATACAAAAATATGCCTAATAAAGCTTTTCTAGAGGATACAGAAGCATGGGCGTATATGAGGGGGGGGGGCTGAGGGGGCTGCAGCCCCTCCCGAAATTTTGAATTGATGATAAAAACTTCTCGTAAAACCCTTAAAAATAAATTAAATAAGATCACTTAGTTCATAAAACATATTTTATTTTACGTGTAATAGCGTTTTAGTTGCCTAAAACTATTCCAAGCTCTAAATATTTAGTATTCCATACCCTGGAAATGGTCTCAGCCTCCCCCCGAAATTGTTTTTATATACGCCCATGTACAGAAGGATCAAGAAGAAGTACACAAGATTGAGTAGAATACCCTGAATAATATAGCCTATATAGAATAATATGCCGAATAAAACCTATCTAGTAAATACACAAGGACAAATAAAAGTCTTGACGAATAACAAGTGAAGAAAAAAAACTTTATTTAGCAAAATAAAACAAAGTTTAGTTGCCCAACTACAATAGAATAATATACCTAATTAAGTCTATGGAGTAGACACAAATGGACAAAAAAACAAGTCTTGTGGAATATTTTTTTTTTCTAATTAAATACTTTTTATCAATATTTAGTATATAACCTTTGTTGAAAACTATTGATTGCTAATTGATGAATCGGTTTACAACTAAGTAGTCTTTATGAATATTTAGTATATAACCTTATGTATGGATCTGACCTTATAAGCGCGGTTCCTCCCTCCCCCATACGGAGGAACCCCGCTTATAAGGTTGATACAATGAAACAATCCGGAAGTGCCGACAAGAAAATTTCGCGTTTCAGAACCCCTAGAGACCGAAAATAACGGTGGTTCAAATTTGTATATATATATATATATATATATATATATATATATGTATATATATATATAAATATATATATATATATATATATATATATATATATATATATATATATATATATATATTTGTCCGTTCGCTCTCTAGGTCAAAGACAAATGGTCCGATTTTGATGAAATTTGGTACAAAAATCAGTCGTCCAATATGAAAGGTCAAGTTCGTTAACCAGCAAAATCCGCCCACTGGAAGATGGAGTTTGGGGCGAAATTCGCGCAGAAAAAATCGTAACGCTTACGTTTTTGAGTTCATACGCTTGTAAGTACTCTTTTTATAGGCTTCTTGGGCTAGGAAAACGAATGAAACCATTTTCAAGGCGATAGCTTTAACCGTTTTCGAGAAAATTGGAAAAATAGTTTTTGAATACCGTTTCTGGTTTGGGTACTTAGAATCATGGGATTCGGTTGAAACATTTTCTGCATGTTCTACTTTCATTAAAACTAATATGTTGAAATTTTGGTTACGTTTGGAGTTAAGTAAGGGTTAGAATAAAATATTTTATTAACAGACATAAAAAGTTTTGGTAACTTTGTATATTTTCCTTAATATCTCGAAAAAGGTTAAGAATTTGGTAAACGAAAGAATACCATTAGAAAGCTTACTAAAGGCTCTACAAAAAAAGGTTCTGATGAAAGTTTGATTAGGCGATGTCAATCGGAGAAATAAGTGCTTAAAACATTAAAGTAATTGATTTTGCTTATTCGAACTGTTCTTTTTGTCTGTTTTTATTCCTTGTTATTTTTTAATTGCTTATAGTTGGATAATGTATTTTACAATAAAACAGATTAGGCAAAATAAGAAAAACAATTCATTGTTAGAAATATAGCTTGCCAAGAGAAAAAGATTCGTTGACGTCTTTTGAATATTTTCAATTGCCTTTATGCTGTTGGTTTTTTTATTTTATTTTTTAATTGATTTTATCTGTAGAATTATTACTATAGTAAAAGAACACAGGAATGTGTGAAAATATTTGATAATTTCCAATTCATTGAAACGTATGAAATGAAGTATCGGTAGAAGAGGATTCTAGGGTCTTGCGGACCTGACCCCAGGTATAGCCATAAAACCCCTTGAACAAAGGCCGAGGAAAATATTATCTGTTTCTATTCTATGCTTTTCAAATGAGAATAGGGATATGAACAGGAACCGGGGTCTCCCGTGGTCTAATGGCTAGCGCCTTGGATTCATAAGCGGGAGATGGTGGGTTCGATTCCCAACCTCCGGCAGGAATTTTATCATCCCACGGCTCGCTGGTGAAATTCCTCGCTACACCCTGGATGTCGGCGCTAATGACCTACATGTAGATGTGCCGTAAAAAAAAAAAAAAAAAAAAAAAAAAAAAAAAACCTGGAACCACGCTAAGATGACGCAGTTCCTGCGAGTCGGACTTTTTTTTGGGGTGCTCTCCGCCTAGGCTTTGTATTTGTGTCGGCAGATACCTGGGGTATATTTACAGCTCTTGAGGATTGACTCTTAGCAGGTAAATTTCCTGCGGCCCCCTTGTTTCTACGGGCAAATAGCCGCCATATTCGCTTATAGTATCTAACCGTTGTGAAGTTTATTTTTTGGATTTAGGACTTAATATACATATGTAGACTAAATCATAGCAAGAAGTAATAATTTTACGTATCCTGTTTTATAGCCAAATAGATTTATATTCTATAATCAATAAGAAAAAACTACTAACAATAAAAAACTATGGGTAACAGATGAAAATAGGGAATACCAAGAATAATTCTAAAGAACGAAATCAACACCAGTACTGTAATCTAGATATTCATACGGCATCTTCGAATTTTAACAAACAAAATATTGATTCTAATTATACGTATCCTGTTTTATTGACAAATACATTTGACTACTATAAGCAATTAAAAACACTAGGGAATATGCCTACTCGGAGTAGGAGCCTCGACAGTTTCAAGACATTTGAAGGAAATCGACAAATCCAAAACTGACATTTCATACGGTACAGCCTGATATATTTTTAACAATGAATTGTTTTTCTTATTTTAATTAATCTGTTTTATTGTCAAATACATTATCCAACTTTAAGCAATTAAAAAATAACAAGGAATAAAAAAAAAAAAGAACCGTTAAAATAAACGAAATCAATTACTTCAAAGTTTAAGCACTTATTTCTCCGATTGACATAGCCTAATCAAAAATTGTTTCAGAATCTTTTTTGTAGAATATTTAGTAAGCTTTCGCATGGTAACCCTCCGTTTACCAATATTCCTAACCGTCTTCGAGATATTAGGGACTGTATACGAAGTTCCCAAAACATTTCATGTCTGTTAATAAAATATTTTATTCTAATCCTTCCTTAGCTCCAAACGTAACCAAAATTGTAACATATTAGTGTTGATGAAATTCAAACATGCAGAAAATGTTTCAACTGAATCCCATAATTTTAAGTATCAAAATCAAAGACAAAAAGAACAGTTCGAATAAGCGAAATCAATAAATAAAATAAAAAAACCAACAGCATAAAGGCAATTGAAAATATTCAAAAGACGTCAACGAATCTTTTTCTCTTGGCAAGCTATATTTCTAACAATGAATTGTTTTTCTTATTTTGCCTAATCTGTTTTATTGTAAAATACATTATCCAACTATAAGCAATTAAAAAATAACAAGGAATAAAAACAGACAAAAAGAACAGTTCGAATAAGCAAAATCAATTACTTTAATGTTTTAAGCACTTATTTCTCCGATTGACATCGCCTAATCAAAACTTTCATTAGAATCTTTTTTGTAGAGCATTTAGTAAGCTTTCTAATGGTATTCTTTCGTTTCCCAAATTCTCAACCTTTTTCGAGATATTAAGGAAAGTATACAAAGTTACCAAAACTTTTTTATGTATGTTAATAAAATATTTTATTCTAACCCTTCCTTAACTCCAAACGTAACATAACTTTCAACATATTAGTTTTAATGAAAGTAGAACATGCAGTAAATGTTTCAACTGAATCCCATGACTCTAAGTACCCAAACCAAAAACGGCATTCAAAAATTATTTTTTCAGTTTTCTCGAAAACGGTTAAAGCTATCGCCTTGAAAATGGTTCCATTCGTTTTCCTAGCCCAACAAGCCTATAAAAAGAGTACTTACAAGCTTATGAACTCAAAAACGTAAGCGTTACGATTTTTTTGCGCGAATTTCGCCCCAAACGCCATCTTCCAGTGGGCGGATTTTGCTGGTTAACGAAATTGACCTTTCAAATTGGACGACAGATTTTTGAACCAAATTTCATCAAAATCGGACCATCAGGGAAGCCAGAAATGAGCGAACAGACAAATATATGTATATATATATATATTTATATATATATATATATATATATATATATAAATATATACAAATTTGAACCACCGTTATTTTCGGTCTCTAGGGGTTCTGAAACGCGAAATTTTCTTGTCGGCACTTCCGGACTGTTTCATTGTATCAACCTTATAAGCGGGGTTCCTCCCTATGGGGGAGGGAGGAACCGCGCTAAAATTCGCGAAGAAACTCTGATTCATTGATAAAAAAATAAAATTGATAAAAATAAGGGCGTTATTGGACATCCGGAAAGTATCTTTTAATAATGGTTCTAGTGAATTAAATTACTGTTTTTTAAAGGAAAATTTATCTATTTTATGATGCATAATTCGAATTTAATTATTTTGAATAGTTTTTGAGCAATTCTTTCTTATTCATTAATAAACATGGCTAGGTTAAAAAAAACAGAAAATTGGGCATAGCTCCGTTTCCTTCCGGAATTGGGCCATACTTCAAATGAACTTTTTTGTTGGAAATTATTTCTACAATCACCTCTTAGAGTTTGGCTACTTAGACCTGAATCACCCTGTATATATATTAAAAGTTCGACTCGCAGGAACTGCATCATCTTAGCGCGGTTCCGTTCTTATCCGAAGTGCGATTAGGAAAGGAATAGTAGCTGCTATTGGTAGGTTTTGATCTTTCGTTAAAAATATAAAATAAAATCTCAAAGATAAGGAAGCTTAAAGAGCCACATATGGAAACTGGCAGTTTTCTAAGCGGATGGGACTCTCCCGTCATCGCGACGCTCACTCTAGGAAAACTCTATTACCAATATGATTCTTATTTTCTCAGCTTTAATGAAATACTCATTCCACCTTTAAATAAACTTAGAAAACAAAAGTGAGGTAAACAGTGACAAAAACCCGTTTAAAATAACAAAACTAACACTTTCGTAGTTTTAATCACTTACTTCTCCGACTGACATTGCCCCATCGAAATTTCCTTCAGAATCTTTTTTTTAGAGAATTTAGTAAGCTTTTGAATAGTTACATCGTACTTCCCACGATTTCTTAACTGTTTTGAAGATATTAAGGGGGAAAAATGGTGCTAATACCTACCGATAGCTACTATATTCCTTCACTAATCGCACTTGAGATAAGAACGGAACCGCGCTAAGATGAAGCAGTTCCTGCGGGTCGGACTTTTTTTTTTGTCAGACAAATTAATGTATTATGTTTATATTATAATATAAATATTATGTTTATAAGAAGAGCAAATCACTTTAATTGCGGTGTAAAATATTGTTGCTAGCTAAATCTAAATATTATATAAGCTCATAAGGAAAAAATGGTGCTAATGACTCAGATTTCGATGCACCATAAAAGAAAAAAAAATTAAGGACAATACGAAGATTCCAAACCATTTCATGTCTGTTAATAAAATATTTTATTCTAATCCCAATAACGCTACACTTATACACAAATAAATTTTTTTTAAGTACCTATTTAATACGTATAAAATAAGGTTATAATGAGCGATCCGCTGTGGCATATAACAAGTACTACCACCGTGTGGAGTGCAACTAGTATAAACCGGTACGTCAGTACCACTGTGGTATGTAAAGAGCGGCTGTTCTGATACTGGCAAAAGTTAGAAATCCTACATTCCTAAAGTTGTTTGGAGGCTTATCTTTATGACTCTAGAAAGGGACTTACAGATGACGAGGATACAATGGGCGATACCTGTCCTGGGAATGCCCTCCACCCTAAGCCTCCTAGCTCCTCACCTTCGAATTGAAACAAAACATTGTTTCTATATATACGTATCCTGTTTTATTGACAAATACATTTGACTACTATAAGCAATCACAAAAATAACGAACAGTGAAAAAAAAACTGTAGGAAACACACAAAAAGATTCGTTCAAATGAACGAAATTACCTAAGTTTTAAGCACTTATTTCTCCAAATATAACCGTCCCATCGCAAATGTCTTCAAAACATTTTTTGTAGAAAATTTAGTAACCTTTCGAATGGTAACCTTTCGCTTCCCAAGATTTTCAACCGTTTTCGAGATATTAATGAAAGTATACGAAGTTCCCAAAATTTTCATTATTTCACAGAAAATTGGTCTCATTTTTCCTATCCTGTTTTACAAACAAATACATTTTCCTAACATAAGAAATTACAAAAATAAAAAACCAAGGGAAATAGACAAAAATTACAAAAAGAACGACAAAAACCCGTTCATAAGAACAAAAAAGTCCGACCCGCAGGAACTGCTTCATCTTAGCGCGGTTCCGTTCTTATCTCAAGTGCGATTAGTGAAGGAATATAGCAGCTATCGGTAGGTATTAGCACCATTTTTCCCCCTTAATATCTTCAAAACAGTTAAGAAATCGTGGGAAGTACGATGTAACTATTCAAAAGCTTACTAAATTCTCTAAAAAAAAGATTCTGAAGGAAATTTCGATGGGGCAATGTCAGTCGGAGAAGTAAGTGATTAAAACTACGAAAGTGTTAGTTTTGTTATTTTAAACGGGTTTTTGTCACTGTTTACCTCACTTTTGTTTTCTAAGTTTATTTAACGGTGGAATGAGTATTTTTGTCTTTGATTTTGGTACTTAGAATTATGGGATTCAGTTGAAACATTTTCTGCATGTTCGAATTTCATCAACACTAATATGTTGAAATTTTGGTTATGTTTGGAGTAAAGAAAGGGTTAGAATAAAATATTTTATTAACAGACAAGAAAAGTTCTAGTAACTTTGTATACTTTCGTTAGTATCTCGAAAACCGTTGACAATCTTGGGAAGCAGAAGGTTACCATTCGAAAGCTTACTAAATGCTCTACAAAAAAGGTTCTAAAGAATGTTTTAATTAGGCGATGTCAATCGGAGAAATAAGTGCTTAAAACTTTAAAGTAATTGATTTCGTTTATTCCAGCGGTTCTTTTTGACTGTTTTATTCCTTGTTATTTTTAAATTGCTTATAGTCGGATAATGTATTTGACAATAAAACAGATTAAGTAAAATATGAAGATCAATTTATTGTTAAAAATGTAGCGTTCAAAGAGAGAGATCCCAAGGCTTTCCAAATGCCTCAGAGCCGAGGCCTTTCTGCCCGACTTATGGGATAGCTGACCCATACAGGTAAGATTGTAAATCAAGACCTTTCAAGACTGGTTTGTTTGAGATTTCATTTGGATAGGTGTTTCGCTATTGATCTAAACAAAGTAATAACTGTTTCTATTCTATGCCTTCATAAACACTAGAGATAAGAACGGAACCGCGCTAAGATGACGCAGTTCCTGCGAATCGGACTTTTTAGTTTTTCTCTTCAATTACGAGGTTTCCAAAACATCTCACACAAAAAGATGGATTTATTTGTTGAGTTCAAGACAGGGCCGCCACATGGGAGGAGGGATTGTTATCCCCGGGCACTGCTAATTGGAAAACATTTTATATGTGTCAAATTGATTTCAGAAATATAGGCCGGTTTAGCCTATATTTGTTGGAATGGGATCTATATTTTTTTAATGTACGTAAACATTGTTATTCCAAATTATATTGCGAGCACAAAAATCACGCTTCCCCCCCTGAGACCACGAGCCCCTGTCCAATTGTACTCTGTGCTCCCCGTGAGGCATGGGCGTATATTAGGGGGGGGGTTTATGGAGGCTGCAGCCATGGTAATAATATCAGTTAATTAGAATTTGGCTAGTTTTGTGCTGCTGTTGAGGATTGATGAAAATGAAATAGAAACTTCTCTGCAAACGGCGTTTATTCTCATTTCGTTCAAAACTTTTCAAAGATGAAAATAATTTGCCAATGTCCCCAATGAGAAAGTACTTGAATTTTCAGTTTTGTGGATTTGAAATCCCAATATGAACACGCTTCTTGTATTAAGATTTTTTTAAAAATGATTTTAAGTACATATTACACCTTTTGTAAATCAATACATTGTAGATAAGTATACATTTCAACCACGATCAATCAATATTGGGGGCCCGTGATCAAAATCTGGTTCTAGGCCCGGCTCTGAGATGAGACGGCCCTGGTTAAAGAGTATGTTTACATAAAATTATTTTATTTTATGCTTTTCTGATACAAGCTTTGTCATTTTCTAATCAACGATCACAACACAGAAGCGTTATTTGATCAGAAGGTAAGCTCAAAATGGCGCCTGCCGATCACCATGCAGTACAATCGCCGATTTCCTCCCCTCATTCGGGGGAACTGTTATAAATCACTACTGCTACTTTAAAAGTAACTGGATGTGGTCTTCGCAAAAAGACCCAATATTTTAACCAATAGCGTAAGCGAGCAAATGTGGAAGGTATGATGACTAATACACCCAAATTATTAATTTTCCAGTACCAACCGTAATGTTTTATATTGCAAAGAAACTCGATACTAGTTGTGAGCATCTAAAGGGAACATGTTTTTTTTTTGTAATGAAATAAACTTAATCGATTCATTAGGATGGGGGTTTACCCCGGAATCAAATTATAAATTTGCCCGTACCGACCTTTATTTTTATTTCCTTGGAACGAAACTCGGTAGATATGGTACCCAGTCAGCGAAGAAGGATTGTTTAATGAATAAAGGAGTGAAAAATAAATAAAATCAGTCCATTAGAAGTTGGGGTTTACAGTCCCCATCAGTATACAGTAAGGCGTATAGTTACTCCAGATTCCGCTAGATGGTGCCACCGTCGCACAGTGGGCGAAAATCACCTTTTAGGTGGACAAAATTGATATAAAATATTTTACGAATCACCCACTAAATATAGTCTAGTATTAGTTGGAAGGAGATAAAATGTAAATATTTACTTTCTTGGATCGTCAACGGGCGACGGAGGGGATTATTAATCGGAATCTAAGAAAGGGGATATTTTTCCCAGTGTTTATTGCAGCGCTGTTCTTTTAATTACTTTTCCGTTCTTTGAACTGAAACTATACTCACACATCATTCACCACTGAAATTAATAGAGACTATGGGATTCAAGTCGACCCAGAGACCGCTAGAAGTGCATTAAAAAATAAAGGATTCAGGGGTCGAATTGCCAGAAGAAAGCCTTTCATAAGTATGGTTAATCGGAGGAAGCAGCTACAGTTTGCCAAGGAATTCGTAAATCAAACTATATATGATTATTTAAATTTCTTGTGAAATGGATACCAAAGGGACAAATAAGTGCTAATATTTCACTATTCGGGGTGCTGCATGGATATAGTTTTACCTATGATAAATCATATCATTAGATACAACATTTCCAGAATTCAATAAAGAATTAGTAGCAAAGGGCCAAGAAGTGCCAAGCTAATTCTTTCATTATTATTTCAGTAAAACCATCTACTTTTCATATTCACATAGCTTTTTTTTTTCTTTTTTTTTTTTTTTTCGATTTTTTGCGTTTTTAGGAATATTCACTAATTTAGGATGGTTTTCAGGTTTCGTTCTTATTATTCCACGAAAAGAATTTGTATCTGAATGGTAGAAAAATGGATCAACAGATAAGGTTAAATGCTTCTTAATCTGCATTTTAAAACTAGGAAATAACGATGAAGATGAAATTTTAAGTATGAGAATAATTAATGACACCATAAAATATTATTTCAGAAAAATCAGTGACAGGTGGGAAAAATGTCTTCGAAGAGCTGTATTGTTTAAGGACTTTTCCGCGTGGCTCGAAGGGAAGGAGGGACTTTGACTTTGGGACTTCGAGTTTATGTTTCAGGTGACAGGACAGTTCACAAGTCACGGTGCAGGTGGTTCTGAAAAGAGTTTTACGGACTCTATCACTTAACAAATATTCCCGTCAATTTTGAGTGCATAATATAATAAAATATTCTTTAGAGGTCGCAAACAAAGATCTTCTTATGGTGCTCTTAGTTTCAGTGGACCCGAATGTCACTAGTTTTTGGAAAAGTTTGCGTGAAAAAGAAAAAAAAAACGATGTAGATGTAATTAGCCTATTGAAGTGTAGTTTACCATATGATCCACTTCAAGAACTGTCATTAGAAAATGAGGCTGACGATACTGACTTATCAGAAGAAAAATGCTGAAGGATGAAGCAGTACTGAATCAGATGATGATTGATGGATAATTCGTTTTTATTGCATAATATAATAGTATATATTTGTTATTATTAAAAAAACAGTCAGTACTATGACTTTTTTCTTTAAGCTGTTAGTCTATTTTTGTTCTTAATTTTAGTAGTATAGCCTATGTATTATTTTTTATCAACATATCTGTTACTTTTATGTAAATAATAGATGCAAAAATTTACTACTTAAATGTTCCGTAGATTTACAAAATGTTTTCTAAATTTTTATCCATCAGGTCCAACTTTATGTGTGTCTACATTATTTTGTTGGCTATACTAAAAACTACGGGTCAAGGAATTTTTTAAAGATTTTCCCCGTACCCAGTGACCTCAAAAACATTGAAAAACACATAAAAATAATTTTGTCCACCTAAAAATGGATTTTTGCCCACTGTTGCTAGTTCGGCGTTTTATTTTCTGTTGTAGCTCCACTTTTCAGATCATTTTGGCTCGACTTGGAATCATGGGCGTATATCTTTTTTTTGGGGGGGGGGGGGAAGGGGAGGGGTGCTGAAGGGGCCTCAGGCGATGATTTTGATTTCATGTGTAAAAATGTGTCATAAAAACCTCAAAAATAAATTAAATAAGATCTCTTAGATCAGAAAAAATATTTTTTTGGGTGTAATGGAGCTTTAGCTGGCTAACTATTCAAAGTTCTAGGTCGTAAGTATTCCATACCCCCTAAATCCTCCGGTGCCCCCCCCCGAAATTATTTCCTATATACGCTCCTGCAGGGAATTTTTATAAAATCTCGCCGGCACTCGCCACTGATGTTGAAGAGATGAATGGATTTTGTTTTCTTGCAACGAATTACGGGAGATATGCCCAAATAATAAGGCATATGAATTGTAAAAAAAATAATTCTTGCCATTAGAAGTGGGAGTTTATTCCAGAAAAATAATTATAATTTAGTCAGCTGTTTTTATGTTTATTTTGTATTTATGTAGCCTTTTTTTAGGGCATTTCTTAAAGAATGCGGCTTACATTATTCATCTTGCTGAGGAGTGTGCTTAATTATGCAGCTCCTACGTGACGGACTTTCTTTGTTTTTTAATCATATTACAATAGATTCTTATTTTCTCTCAAGATTGTTCTTAATTTGCTTTTTATTTAATTTAAGTATTTAGGAGTTCTATTAAAATCTGCTAACGTCCTATAGAATGAAAGTCCGTTACGCAGGAAGTGCCTAACTAAGCACATTCCTAAGAAAGTGGTTAGTGAACGTTGCATTCTTAAATAATTTGTTAAAAATAATTTATATAAATACAATAAAATAAATAAATTAATAGTTTTGACCTTAAATATTTTTAATGAACAGCTGACTCAATTATTAATTTATATACATGTCGAGGCAAAACATGTCGGGCAAAAGATATCAAATAAAGTAGTCAATTTATACGAATGGTGTACTGCTTTATCGACCCCCGGTCATAGAAGAAAACAAAAGAAGAAATATGTAGGAAAAGGTGGAAAATATATATTAGGTCATAATTCAGAAAAATTAATATATATATGCAATATTTTTAAAAGTTCATCAAGTATATTTATATTTTATAAGTTTATAAAATGTAATTTATAAAGATTAAATTTATAATATAATTGTCTATGGTAACACTGGCTCCTGGAGTGTGAAAACCAAGCCGGGTGGGGGGGGGGGGCGCTACAACATATAGAAAATCTTTACAAAACTTGTTTCAAGTACACTCTACCCAATACTGATGTACTGGTCATATAAACGAAAATTTATACTGGTCAAATAAGCGTAAATTTATCAACATTTATTCGCAAAACCTTAATATCACAAGTCGCATTTTAAGCACATAATAATACATCTTATCATTTATTAGGTTTGTATTTTACAAACGTTGCAGTGACGGATATATCTGAACTTGATATTTTTAAGTTTTCTAAGATTGATCTTGACCTACTCAATATTAAGAAATAATAGCTTTAGGAGATCCTAATTGTTTGCTATTTGCTCTACACATCACAATGTGAAATTGTATATCATAAATACGTTTCAATCTGATTAAGTTAGAAATATCAAATTAAATTTACGATACCTGGATGGGTCGGTCAAACCGCCCTAGGAAGGACCCCGCTAGGCAGTTGAAAAGCTATATCTTGGAAATCCATATCTCTAAGATTAAATTTTTTTTCTTATTTTTCTTAACCTGATTTATTATCGAATACATTATCCAACTATAAGCAGTTAAAAAATAACAAGGAATAAAAATTAGATCAATAGCGAAACACCTATCCAAATGAAATCTCAAACAAACCAGTCTTGAAAGGTCTTGATTTACAATCTTACCTGTATGGGTCAGCTATCCCATAAGTCGGGCAGAAAGGCCTCCGCTCAGAGGCATTTGGAAAGCCTTGGGATCTCTCTCTTTGAACGCTACATTTTTAACAATAAATTGATCTTCTTATTTTACTTAATCTGTTTTATTGTCAAATACATTATCTGACTATAAGCAATTTAAAAATAACAAGGAATAAAACAGACAAAAAGAACAGTTCGAATAAGCGAAATCAATTACTTTAAATTTTTAAGCACTTATTTCTCCGATTGACATCGCCTAATCAAAACTTTCATCAGAACCATTTTTGTAGAGCATTTAGTGAGCTTTCTAATGGCAATCTTCCGTTTCCCAAGATTCTCAACCTTTTTCGAGATATTAAGGAAAGTATACAAAGTTACCAAAACTTTTTATGTCTGTTAATAAAATATTTTTTTTTTTTACCCTTCCTAAACTCCAAACGTAACAAAAATTTCAATATATTAGTTTTAATGAAAGTAGAACATGCAGAAAATGTTTCAACTGAATCCCATAATTCTAAGTACCAAAATCAAAGACAAAAAGAACAGTTCGAATAAGCGAAATCAATTACTTTAATGTTTTAAGCACTTATTTCTCCGATTGACATCGCCTAATCAAAACTTTCTTCAGAACCATTTTTGTAGAGCATTTAGTGAGCTTTCTAATGGTCATCTTCCGTTTCCCAAGATTCTCAACCTTTTGCGAGATATTAAGGAAAGTATACAAAGTTACCAAAACTTTTTATGTCTGTTAATAAAATATTTTTTTCTAACCCTTCCTAAACTCCAAACGTAACAAAAATTTCAACATATTAGTTTTAATGAAAGTAGAACATGCAGAAAATGTTTCAACTGAATCCCATGATTCTAAGTACCCAAACCAAAAACGGTATTCAAAAACTATTTTTCCAATTTTTTGAAAACGGTTAAAGCTATTGCCTTGAAAATGGTTTCATTCGTTTTTCTAGCCCAAGAAGCCTATAAAACGAGTACTTACAAGCTTATGAACTCAAAAACGTAAGCGTTACGATTTTTTTTGCGCGAATTTCGCCCCAAACGCCATCTTCCAGTGGGCGGATTCTGCTGGTTAACGATCTTGACCTTTTAAATTGGACGACGGATTTTTGTACTAAATTTCATCACAATCGGACCATTAGGGAAGCCAGAAATGAGCGAACAGACAAATATATATATATATATATATATATATATATATATATATATATATATAAATATATACATATATATATATACAAATTTTAACCACCGTTATTTTCGGTCTCTAGGGGTTCTGAAACGCGAAATTTTCTTGTCGGCACTTCCGGATTGTTTCATTGTATCAACCTTATAAGCGGGGTTCCTCCCTATGGGGAGGGAGGAACCGCGCTAATAAATATATACATATATATATATATATATATATATATATATATATATATATATATATATACAAATTTGAACCACCGTTATTTTCGGTCTCTAGGGGTTCTGAAACGCGAAATTTTCTTGTCGGCACTTCCGGATTGTTTCATTGTATCAACCTTATAAGCGGGGTCCTCCCTATGGGGGAGGGAGGAACCGCGCTAAAATCGGCCACCATTTGTCGATTGGAATAGAATGGCCCACGTATACGCTGTCATTGGTCATTTTGACCATAAGGAGTCATTTCTGACCCATGGTGCCGTTGACTTTTTTCTTCCTCATGAAGCGTAGATTCTAAATATGCAATAAAAAAATTTGACCTTCAATAAAATTTCAAATGTGGGGGTTATTTTTTCAGATCTCGCATTGGAGAATCATCTGGCCAACGGATGAACATTATTTTTGGGACACCCTGTACCTTACTCTCGTGAGAATGGAAGGAAAAAAATACTTTTTTTGGCATTCCTAATGAAATGTTTTCTCATCTCTGTCTGAAATGATATTGTGGACCTAAGCCTGCCAATCTTAGGGTAACGCCATCGAATGAACCATTTTCATTTTCCGGATCTTTGCTACTTGGAATCGGCTTTACGACGTATCGCGGCATTGCATATCGGGGATTCCCGATGCCTCGAATGGGCGAGGGCCGCTTAACACGTTAAGTGCGGCTGCTGTTTGGCCATACTTTCGCTGTATGCGGTGCATGCCCCCGCGGGCATGTAACCTTCCTATCTGTATGCTCTTACTTAACGACGTCTAGCAATCAGAAGGAAAGAGATAATTCACTGATTTTTCGCAGAATCATTGCATCTAACATCGGTAAATATACATTAAAAGCAGGAGGAGGATCTGGAAATACGATCAAATTCTAAATAATTAAAAAAATGTATTTTACAAATATATTGTCCTAAAATAAGTAAATAAATTAGTACCACTTTAAACAACATTATTACAATATACATTATACAACAACACAATACAAAAAAGTTCAATATTAAAAAAGTATTTTAATTTAGTTCAAATAAATCTATCCCAAATTCTCAATATTCATTCTAATAAAGGCACTAATTATTATGATGTCTATTGAAACAGTCTAAGCAAAACCCTGGATTATTGGGGCACGAGTCACAATAACTTATAACACGCCTGACTTTATAGAGTCAGTATTGGGTGTTACCAAAATTTACGAAAAAGCATGTCCAGCAGGGAGGTTACGACCCTGCTGGACATGCTTTTTCGTAAATTTTGGTAACACCCAATACTGACTCTTCTTTTTTTCCTTCCAGGCCCATCCGGTTATATAAATGTATGATGCCTTAAACTTCCTTCTCTTTGACATTTTATTTTATATTTTTAACGAAAGATCAAATCCTACCAAATAACTGCTTCTATTTCTTTGCTATAGCACAAGGGATTTGAACGGAACCGCGCAACGATGACTGATCGAAGTTCCTGCGAGTTAGACTTTTTAATGTATAATTATCCATTATCATTTGGTTATGATTATTATTATTATTAAATCTTGCGTGGATTACGGGCAAGCACTGCACTGGATGAAAGAAGCCAGTGCGGCATATGCTCCCGGGGCATGCATGATGAAATGCATGATTTCCTTTTGTTACTTCGCAAAACAAACACACCCGTGGCTCCATTTGTCATTACATTAAAATTATTCATAAAAACGCGAAAAATATCAGCCGCACTGAGGTAATGATTTTTTGAAAATGAAACCGCACATACGTTATATGCGGTGCATACCCCCGGGGGTGCATACCCCCGTTAACGTATTAAGCGGCCTACCCCGTATTTATGAATACAATACAACATCCTGGGTTCATATTTAGTAAATGGATGCCCCCCAGACTCCCAAATATAAATTAAAAAAATTTCAACATAGCTGGCGAAATGTGCCCTTTGAAGGGTTAAGAGCGGATACCTCGAAAACTAAAGATATCTCGAGAAACTTGGTTGAAACGAACTTCTAGCAACTATAATCAGCTTTTATTTGTCATGGAATGGTCATGTAAAGAGGACGTATGGTTTTCGAGATATAAGTGAAAACTTAAAGCATGTTATCTAATATATTATAGCATGTTATCTATGATATCTAATATGTGTTCTAACTCCCTAAAATTACAGACTTTCAAAACTAAAGATATCTCGAAAAACTTGATTAAGTTGATCTTTCCGCAAAATTAATCAGCTTTCATTTGTTATAGAATGGGCATGTCGCTAGGACGCATGATTTTCGAGATATAAGCGGACCCCCCCCCCCCCCCCCGGCTCAAAGGCTACGGCCGGGGACTTTTGATATGTTCACCTTCTAACTAGTCCAAACAAAGTTATGAGGTCAAAAATTGTGTTCCAAACATTTCCATCTATAGCTGTTTTTTAGCATTCGTTGCCTGAACTGTAGATTTCCCTTGGCATTTTTTGGGAATTTATTTTAATATAGGGTCTCCCCGTGATCTAGTGCCAACCCCGGGAGGTGGAGGTTCGATTACCGCCTGCAGCAGGGAGTTTCAGGGCGCGAATGGCCCAGATGTCGGTGCGCAGAAAAAAAAAACAATCTACAAAACGATCTTTGAATCGGGGCAACTGAAAATGCCACCAAAAGTAGCCAAAGGTTCTTATGTTTCCTAAGAAAATGATCATCATGGGAATTCTTATACATTAATCTCAACCAGAGAAAGCTGTACAATCTCAAAAGTGTTGTTTAAGGTTTTGCTATCTATGCAACTATACATTACTGATTTATCATGTCCTTCATCTAAATAATTATGTTGGGGGTTTCAAGTAAAATAAGATGCAAAACATCATTTTTTGCAAGTCGGAATATTACAATTGAATTGGTCTTTTGGGGAATCCTTGTATATTTATTTAATAAGCACAGCATAACTATGATTTTTTTTTTTTTTGTTTTTAGATTGTGTTATATGCCTGATGAAAGAAGGTGCTGTAGACCATATTTGCAGAACTTGCCTAGCAGCAAACACCAAGGTAGATCCTGAAACCCTATTCACTTTACGAATTCTATTAATTTTTTTTTGTATTAATGCTATAAAATCAATAGTTTTGGTACCTCCTCGAGAATTTATGTGTGGGTTTTGTCAAATACAGCGATACGTTCTGTGTGGTGTATAGTACAAGCCTCGGCCATGACTGAGTGCACGAATTTACTACTTTTGACACAAGCTTTATGTTAATTTTTTTTTTTTTTTTTTAGTTAATTTTAAGTGCATCGACTGCCGAGGCCAATAGCACTTTATGTTAATAATCTAATTTTTAATTATATACTATAAATCAATCACATTCATATATGCGTTTTTCCACTACTTCATTCAAAGCCCTATATGTTAAGTGCATTATTGTGGTACATCTTTAGGTCCATTTCTTTTCAAATCAGAAAGATTTTTTCACAGAACTTGTATTACTTTCCAGTAATTAATATAATGATTTCTGCGACCAAAAACAAATGTAGTCAAATAAAACGATATATATGTGTGTGTGTCTAGACATACCCTAGACTTAGCCCTACCTGCGGAAGGTCTTCCTTAAGGTAAGTTGCAGCTGAAATGAAACGTACATACCTAAGTTACTCCTGAAGAGGCGTCTAACGGCGGGAAACATGTACAGCAGAAAAACAAAATAAGTTAAGGAAAGTTGATGTTTTTATAAGAAATTACCTGGTAATTTAAAATTAAGACCTGGAGACCCGCTGGCCGTGAGTGCTGAGGAGTATGCATTGCGTGCCTAAGTGAGTGGGTTTGATTCCTACTAGGGTGATATTTTTTCTTTTGAAAAAAAAAGAACATACATCAGTCTTATCCTGGCTAAAAAGGGTGGTAGCCTATAGATAACCTGTCCTTAAATTTTTTGTCAATAATAAATGGACGTTAATATAAATAAAAAAATACATTAACTACTATTTATATATGTTACCCCTCACAAAATGGAGAGGGACAAGAACTCCAGGAACAGTAACCTGAACAATTAATAACTACTTAACACTTTACTACAATTAATAAATCAAAAAATAAGCAATTCAATAAAACAACATTACACACTTTCAAGCTTAGGCATCCCTCCCGTAATTGAGGCTGTGAGCTTTTGTATTTATAACATATGCCCCAGAAGGGGTCCAATAAGGATGACCACCTATTGTGTAATTCCTAAAAGTCATCCGAATAGGTTAAGACACAAAAGGTTTTAATTGGACTTCTCTGCGAATCGTGAGTTTCCGTCACCCATTCCGCTCTGCAAGGTATCTAAAATCGGAGGTAAAATCAATATGACAGGCGGTATGTGGCAGTCATATGCAATAATACTGGTGGTTGGTTTGCCTCATTAATCTAGGTCTATGTGTGATTAGCAGGATATTTTTCTGATTAATACATTTTAAACCGTGGATGTATAATAGAAACGAAAACGTGAATTTCGTTTAAGTATCTTCCATCCTAAAGAAAGGATTGTTTCCAACAAAAAATAGCCACAAATTTGTCCGAAGGAAAGGGGAATAGCTGAAGCTAGGTTATAGTGCGTCGGTCAGGACTGGTGACTCCGTTGGCCTACATACGCATGTAGTCATCTGCTAGAAATAGAATTCCCAACACTTCCTCTCTATGAGATCTCCTAGTCATTATTTAGCTCGTTTAATCTCCGAGTTGCAACTCTTGTATAACACCAATATTACGGAAAGTATCTAAGCACAATTTGGGTCTTTTATACAAAGCTCCATATCGGTATTTTTATTCAGAGAGATGTTTACTGTTGTAACCATATGGTATTCTGTAATGTGGGCAAGCGTCAAGAGACGAAACAAGAAGGAATGTGGCACGTCCAGACATTATTTATATTTTAATTTATGTGAGTGGTTGTGGATGAAGCGGCATGATGGAGAAGATTTGTTTAAAAAAATTATTTTATGTTCATTAAATAAATCACTAAAATATAATACATGTGTTTTATTAGTATAGATAAGTCACTTATAAAAATCACGGTATGGAGCTTTGTAAAAAGGACCCCATAATTTCACTAATTATTCACATCAGTATGTCAAAGCATAACTGATTCCTCTAACTGGTATTTTATGATGGATGATGGTGAAGGAAGAGTTATCTATACTCAAGATCCGTTTAAACAGAGGCAAGAATCGTTTTGGCGTGTGGAAAGGGTGGAAGGATAAAAAAAGGGCAAGGTCAAAACCAGAGCATTTCTTATTGTTTTAGAGGATCATTGAGAAAGGACTTATGACAGCAGCGTGAGAATGTGGTACAGTGGATTGAATACAGCCCTGATCGGATATCAAGTTTAGTTTAAAAAAAGGATTCCACATATAACAAATATCTACATATATATATATATATATATATATATATATATATATATATATATATATATATATATATATAAGAATCACGTGTATGTTTGTTCCTAACACAAATCCACACCATTTGACCGATTTGGACCAAACTTGGAATACTGGTAGGTCTTGATACGGAAAGTCTCGTAGGCTAAGTCAAAAATGTCTACGAGCTGTCTGTCTGTATGTTTGTTCCTTATACAAATCCACACCCTTCGTCCAATTTTGATCAAACTTGGCACACATGTAGGTCTTGATACGGAAAGTCTCGTAGGCTAAGTCAAAAATGTCTTCGAGCTGTCTGTCTGTATGTTTGTTCCTTATACAAATCCACACCGTTTGACCGATTTTGACCAAACGTGGCACACAGGTAGGTCTTGACACGGGGAGAGTCACAGGCTAGGTTAAAATCGTCTATGACTCACAGTTCGGAGATCACGAGTTCGAAACAATTAACCCAAATAGTTACAGATTTGCGTTATTAGATTTTAATATTAATTATTTGGTTTCTAATTTTTGCTTTTATAGATGCAGAAAGTAGGTGTAGCATAGCACGCCGGGTAACAGATAGTAATATATATAAAGCTTAAAGTTTTTATAGTTTGCCTTTTGAAATGTATATTCTTCTAAAGAGCACTCTTCCGGATATATATTTTTCCTGCTTAGTTCAAATATTCAGATTCCAATGCCTGCAGGATTCGGTATCTTAAAAGCTATAAAGTTTATCTATCTAAAGCCATCATAACATTATACGATGTTAGATTCAAATATCACATCTGCATTTTTATTAATCATTCTCGAACTAAGACAACAAACAATTTCATTTCAATGGAATGAGTTCTAGCGTGGTTCCTCCCTCCCTCCATAGGTGGAAACCCGCTTATGAGATTGACCTCATGGCGCTATCCGGAAGTACCGAACAGAAAATTCTACGTTTCAGAACCCATAGATAGTTTTTATACCATGGGCGTATATAGAAAATAGTTTCGGAGGGGGCTGTAAAAATTTCGGGGGGCTTAGACCATTTCCGGTGTATGGAATACTAACAATTTAGATCTTGGAAGAGTTTTAGCCAACTTAAACGCTATTACACCCAAAATAGAATACGTTTTATGAACTAAATGATCTTATTTAATTTATTTTCAAGGGTTTTACGAAATTTTTACCGAAATTTAGGGGGGTGCAGCCCCCTCAGCCCCCCCCCTTATATACGCACATGTTATATACATATTGATTGATATTGATAAAAAAAAAATTCTCCTAACTGCCTAATCTAACAAAAGTTGTAAAATATATTTACCTATCAAACGGGATACTCGCAACTGATATTATCGCTGAACTTCATAATATAATTGGAACTTTAGGGACGACGACGACTGATAAATAAAACTAATACCATGCTTATTTTTGTGATCGTATCAGAAATAAATAAAAATTATTCTTGATGAAATATATACATATATGTATACCCATAGGGTTACGGGTAAGGGTGTAGCTACACTGGACCAGTTCCGATCCGATCAATTAGCCACCGACTGTCAGAAGAAAAACAAACACATGCATCTCAATGGAGGTGCCTACATTGGTCCCGACCCGATCCAATCCGGTCCAATCCAACGGCCACCGATTCTTGGTCATTCAAACCTGTTTGTTTCTAGACCGAATTTGGACCGACGAAGCAAAATGGCGCCAAACCACATATTGTGTTTCAAAAAGGTCTACAGGTTCTAAACGTTAACCGATTTTAATGCATTTTTAAAAAATCAAAGGAAATAACATTTAGAACAACTTTGTCAATTCACATTTTTGTTTTTTGTTTCCCTTGTTTATTAAATTGCGTGGAATGATGTTTATAACCATCCAACGTTTATAACCTTCCAATGTTTATAACCTTCTAATGCTTATAAACTTCTTGTTACCTTTCTTATAAATAATTTTAAAATATGAATACCAACATGGGCGTATATAGAAAATAATTTCGGAGGGGGCTGGGAAAATTTCGGGGGGGGGCTGAGACCATTTCCGGTGTATGGAATACTAACGATTTAGATCTTGGAAGAGTTTTAGCCAACATAAACGGTATTACACCTAAAATAGAATATGTTTTATGAGCTAAATGATCTTTTTTAATTTATTTTTAAGGGTTTTATGAAATTTTTACCGATCAAATCAAAATTTCGGGGGGGGGGGCTGCAGCCCCCCCCCTTATATACGCCCATGAATACCAATACTTCTCCTACCTCCAACATTCAACCTAATCGATGGTTTCTATGCTTATTAGGTGGTATTTATATATATATATATATATATATATATATATATATATATATATATATGTATATACCTTTATTGATAATTAAAACAATATGTTATACATATTTCCAGTAATTTTGCTGGTTCTGGAACAAAAACATTGTGAGGCTTGATGTGGGAATATGTACAATTACATCACCCACTAGAACAATAAATTTTGAGCATTGCAGATGGCATGTTAAAACAAATTGTCTCTAGGCCACCGCCGCTTCAGTCTTCTATGAGGATTTTGTAGATTATGGAAGGATAGACAGTTTATCAAAGGATTTGGAAGGCCAGGGAGATTGGAATAAAACTTTTGATAATTTGGCCAGGGATTGGATAAAGGGGATATTGAAGTCATTATGCAGGGTTAGGTTCGAGACATAGTAAGGAGCATTGGATATTTTTCGAAGGATTTTGGATTGCATTGTTTGTATTGGAAGGTTTAGTTTTCTTAACTTAATCAATGTTTTTCACTTCACTACGAGGTTATTATTGACGAGCTGTGACTAAATCGGATCAGATCGGGTCGAGACCAATGTAGGCACTCACGTCTGCCGCTGTTGGCCGTTGTCGATCAAACGAAATCGGATTGGGTCGGATCGGGAGAAATATGGGTCCAATGTAGGTTTTGGTCAAAACAAACAATTTTAAGCCCATATTGCCTTATCCAAAAGTTATCCGTTTTTAAGATATTTAATATATATATATTTATATATATATATATATATATATATATATATATATATATATATATGTATATATATATATATATTTCTTTCTTTTAGCGCGGTTCCTCCCTCCCTCATAGGGAGGAACCCCGCTTATAAGGTTGATCTCATGACGCAATCCAGAAGTGCCGACTAGAAAATTTTGCGTTTCAGAACCCCTAGAGACCGAAAATGATGGTGGTTCAAATTTGTATATATATATATATATATATATATATATATATATATATATATATATATATATATATATATATATATATATATATTTGTCTGTTCGCTCTCTAGGTAGAAGACGAATGGTCCGATTTTGATGAAATTTGGTACAAAAATCCGTCGTCCAATTTGAAAGGTCAAGTTCGTTAACCAGCAAAATCCGTCCACAGGAAGATGGCGTTTGGGGCGAAATTCGCGCAAAAAAAAATCGTAACGCTTACGTTTTTGAGTTCATAAGCTTGTAAGCACAGTTAGAATAAGCTATTAATTCAATAAACTATCAAAGTTTTACGAGACCAGGATTAGTACGACCCGATAACTAAAATTGACATTATTTGTTTCCTAAAACCTGTAACTTCAACTCTATCTCTCTTAAAAAAAAAATATTGGTAGCTGTTCCTGCAAGTTAAGAAAAACATCTCTGTTTATTAAGCTATAAAAAAAGCATAATATTCAAGTAAAATGTTTATAATTCTTAGAAAAAATTAATTAAAGCTAAGAAATGTTTTTTAAAAACTGATATTTTTTTTTATTTGTATTTTTGTACTTTGTTACAACTAAAATCGGTCCTTTTTTGAGCCAGCTAGAGAGCGAACAGACAAATCTCAACAGACATTTCTAGTCGATATTTCCGGATTGCCTCATAAGTTTGACGTCATTAGCAGGTTTCCTCCCTCTGGCGTGAGGAAAAAAACGTGCTAAACTGAAAAATGGAGGCGCGCATAAACGAAACATGACGTAGAAAAACGTCGACGGGCTCTGAAATGCCTAAAATTCTTGCTGCGGGCGGAACTCGAACCCTCATCTCCCGCATGAGAATCCAAGGCCGTAGTCACCAAACCGCGAGAAGACCCCCTGCCCCGCTTATTTTGTCACTTATTGATCAGGATTCCTAATTTAAGTGGAGATGTGTACAGTTTTCATATTTCTAAAATTTTAATATTTTCGTTATGAAAGCAAAAGCGGTCCTTTCAATGAGTAAAGTAATTATTTTAAATGATTATCATAGCATCATCCATTTCAATTTTTTTTTAATTATTATAATGGCGTGTCTACCCTTAAGGTCACTAACGCCATTCCTGTGTGTGGTGATTTTCATTATAGTTTTGTAATAAGTATTAATATGTATACATTCTTATTAATTTGTTATTAATAATGGTTTTATTTGCAGATATTAATTCAAACGACAAAAGAGAAATGCTCAATTGCTTGTAAACAAAGAAAATATTAATATATAAATAAAAAAAAGTCCGACTCGCAGGAACTGCGTCATCTTAGCGCGGTTCAGTTTTTATCCCTAGTGTCATTTGGGAAGATTGAAATGGAAACCGTTATTATTTTGGTTCAACCTTTCCCCCGTAAACAAAGAGCCCGTTGCCAAGGGGCAGCGTACCCTTATACCTGGAATCCACCCACCACTGGTTGGCCAACCCCACTACTACAAATAGTTATTTCAAATGTCAAAACAAATATCAAAATGTTTCTAATTTTCTTGGCTTCTTCTACAGTAATACTAATTCTATAAATAAATGCAATTAAAAAAAACCATTAAAAAGTGAGCTTAACTACGAAAACCCGGTCAAAAGAACAAAACAAACACATTTGAAGTTTTAAGCACTTATTTTTCCGATTGACAATGCCTAATCAAAAATTTCTTTAGAATCTTTTTTGTAGAGAATTTAGTAAGCTTTCGAATGGTAAACTTTCGCTTCCCAAGATTCTCAACCGTTTTAGAGATATTAAGGAAAATTGGGGCCTCCCGTGGTCTATTGGCTAGCGCGCTAGATTCATAAGCGGGAGATGGCGGGTTCGATCCACACCAGCCACAGGAATTTTCTCATCTCAGGGCTCGCTGAGAAAATTCCTGGCTGCACCCTGGAAGTCGGCGCTAATGACCAAGAATTGTTGATGCGCCGTAAAAAAAAAAAAAAAAAAAAAAAAATTAAGGAAAATTTACAAAGTTACCAAAACCTTTCATTTCTGTTAATAAAATATTGTATTCTAACCCTTCCTTAACTCCAAACGTAACTAAAATTTCAACATATTAGTTTTGATGAATGTTGAACATGCAGAAAATGTTTCAACTGAATCCCATGATTCTAAGTACCCAAACCAAAAACGGTATTCAACAACTATTTTCCAATTCTCTCGAAAAAGGTTAATGCTATCGAATTGAAAATGGTTTTATTCGTTTTCCTTGGCCAAGAAGCCTATAAAACGAGTACTTGCAAGCATATGAAGTAAGCAGAACGATTTTTTTCGCGCGACATTCGCTCTGAAAACCATGTTCCGGTGGGCGGATTCTGCTGGTTAACAAACTTGACCTTTCAAATTAGACGAAAGATTTTTGTACCAAATTTCATCAAAATCGGACCATTAGGGGGGCCGGAAATGAGCGAACAGACAAATATATATATATACATATATATATATATATATATATATATATATATATATATACATATATATATACATATATATATATATATATATATATATATATATATATATATATATACACACAAATTTGAACCACCGTTATTTTCGGTCTGTACGGGTTCTGAAACGCAAAATTTTCTAGTCGGCACTTCCGGATTGTTTCATGAGATCAACGTTATAAGCGGAGTTCCTCCCTGTAAAGGGAGGGAGGAACCGCGCTAAAAAAGGAAAATAATAAAAAAAAATAAAACTAAATGAAAATTACAAAAAATAATGTTAATAAAATAAGATATAAAAAATATAAATAGATAAAACAAACAAACGAGCATTTCGTTTCTTTATTTTCTATTTAGATTTTGTCTATCAATTTTGCTCCACTTGGTTGGTATGATCACCTAGAATTTCATCTAAGGAGTCAGACAGTTGGTGTTGCTCTTTCAGTTGCTCATAGGCCAGGCAATTAGTCAAGATGTGCTTTACAGTTAGCAGCACATTGCATGAGGTACAAATTGGTGGGGGGTCCTTAGACATGAGGAAGGAATGCGTGAGGTTTGTATGCCCGATTCTCATTCGGGTCAAGACTACTTCTTTTCTCCTTGTATCGTTTGTGGATGTTTTTCATGGCTTAACGTTCTTTTTATCTCTCGGAGCTTGTTATATCTCATTTCGTGCCAGACAGTTTGCCATCTCATCCATATAGTCTTTTCCATGCGATATTAGATCATTTTTCGAAACTTTATTGACTGGCATGCCTTCTCTAATTGCTTTCCCTGCCAAGGTGTCAACTTTCTCGTTCTGATATATTCCACAATGTCCGGGAATCCATATAAAAGTCACCCTCCGTTTCTGCAGATGTAATTCATATATTCTTTTAAATATATTTACTATCAGAGGATGAGTTGGATATGGAATATATTTCAACCTTTGAATTCTCAATTCGTGTTCATACAAGTATAATCGTAAATTCGTTTTTCTCATAAAAGAATAATTTTTCAAATGACCAACGAATTCTTCATACTCTGGTAATTTACTTTATCAACGCGCGCTCAAAGACGTTCAACTTAAAAAATAAAAGTTTTAAAGTAATTGTTATTAAAATACTTCATAGGAAAATGTTTAAAGGAATAAATTAAAGCTGCTAATGTTTATTTTTTGTTTTGTATCAGCAAATATATTTCAGTAAATAAACAAAAAATAAATTTTTAAACCAAGAACATTTCTCTTATTTTTATCATAGTCCACCCTAAAATTCTTGATTAAAATACTTAAAACTTTTACTTCACATTGAAAAAAATAAAAGTATTACTTTAACTTTTATTTTCGTGTACCTATTTTTAGTAGTTCCTAAATAACCTTTACTCTTAAAACTTTTATTAACTGTTATTTTTTAACCGTTACACTTTAACTTTTTCGATCCCTGGTTGTCACCCTTTGGCGGAGCTGGATATTTCTTCAATAAGCCGCTGAAAAATCTCAATCTGCTATAAGCGGGATTCGTACCGTCCCACAGTGTGCAAAAGCCCCTTTTTAGGTGTACACATTTTTTTTTTTTTTTTTTTTTTTGTTGTTCGATGTTTTTGAGGTCACTAAATTTGGGAAAACTCTTTAGAAAATTGGTTGACCCATATTTTTTAGTACATCCAACAAACTGGGTAAATTTTACAGGGCCTCCCAGGGGAGGGGCGGCTAGGGTGTTAGATATCATAGCAGGGGACGCACAGTGGGCGAAAATCACCTTTTAGGAGGACAATGTTCATATAACATATTTTAAAATTCGTCCACTTATGATTGTCTAGTAGTAGATGGAAGAAGCGAAAATGTAAATATTTGCTTTTTTTGGATCACGCGTCGGAGGGGTTTATTAATCCGTCTGTAAGGAAGGGCACATTTTTCTCAGTGTTAATTTTTACCGCCTCTCGCGATAAAATACCCTACCTCGTAACAAGCTTCTTGGGCTAAGAAAACGAATGAAACCATTTTCAAGGCGATAGTTTGAACCGTTTTCGAAAAAATTGGAAAAATAGTTTTTAAATACCGTTTTTGGTTTGGGTACTTAATCATGGGTAATCATGGGATTCAGTTGAAACATTTTCTGCATGTTCTACTTTCATTAAAACTAATATATTGAAATTTTGGTTACGTTTGGAGTTAAGGAAGGGTTAGAATAAAATATTTTATTAACAGACATAAAAAGTTTTGGTAACTTTGTATCCTTTCCTTAATATCTCGAAACAGGTTGAGAATCTTGGCAAGAAAGTTGAAGTTTTGATTAGGCGATGTCAAACGGAGAAAAAGTACATAAAACTTAGAAGTTTGATAAACGATAATTGATTTCGTTTATTTAAACGGTTCTTTTTGTCTGTTTTTATTTCTTGTTATTTTGTTATTGGTTCTAGTAGGAGGATGTATTTCTCAATAAAACAGGGGAATAAATACAAATTCTCTGAACCTGTAACAGAACTGAAAACGTAAATATGCTCCGTGTAGAGTCAGACATCTGTCCGGGTCGAGGTAGTAGGCAGGCTTCAGGTAGGCTTTTATTGTAGTAGTAGTTTTTTTTGTTTTTTTTTTTTACGGCGCATCTACATCTAGGTCATTAGCGCCGACATCCAGGGTGCAGCGAGGAATTTTACCAGCGAGCCGTGGGATGTTAAAATTCCTGCCGGAGATTAGGAATCGAACCCACCATCTCCCGCTTATGAATCCAAGGCGCTAGCCATTAGACCACGGGAGACCCCTGTAGTAGTAGTATTCATAAATCAAGATTCATTGTTCTCATCAAGCATTCTAGAACAGCTGACAGTTACCTTTACCTGTAGGAAGTCATGCAGCCAAATGCTATTCTAGAAATATAATTATATTTTGTGGTTGTATGTGGCCGTAGCTCATTAAAAAATAACACTACTTTCTCATTTTCTTGTACATTTTATTTTGATTAATTGCATTTAAAAGTAAAATGGATATGTTAGTACTGCAAGTTAAGTAAATTAGAAATATATTCGTAGAAGAGTCTTCGTAGACCGAAACTTGGGACGGCGGAAAGAGTAATTTCCGCTTAGGATAGTTTCATCCCTAGCCGACAATCTTGTTTTTTTTTAATATTTGTTTACATTAGGAATGATCTAAACAAAGTAATAACTGTTTCTATTCTAAGTCTACAAAATGACACCAGGGATATGAATGGAACCGCGCTAAGATGACGCAGTTCCTGCGAGTCGGACTTTTTTTTCCGAAAACTGGCGACAATCGGGTTTTATGAAACTAAGAGCATCTATTTTTGTGGCCTCTCTAGAACATTTTCTTGTACTATGCATTCAAAATTGACGGGATATTTGTTACGAGGTAGGTTATTTTATCGTGAGAGTCGGTAAAAATTAACACTGAGAAAAATGTGCCCTTCCTTACAGACGGATTAATAAACCCCTCCGACGCGTGATCCAAAAAAAGCAAATATTTACATTTTCGCTTCTTCCATCTACTACTAGACAATCATAAGTGGACGAATTTTAAAATATGTTATATGAACATTGTCCTCCTAAAAGGTGATTTTCGCCCACTGTGCGTCCCCTGCTTTGATATCTAACACCCTAGCCGCCCCTCCCCTGGGAGGCCCTGTAAAATTTACCCCGTATGAAAGTAACTCCTGCTTTTAAGAATATCTTTCACTTGTTCGCCTCTCGACGAGACATGCTTAACAAACCCTCCAAGGACTGGCATCTAGCGTTTATTGCCACATTAATCCTTCCAGAAGGGCGGTAAAGTCCTTTGAAACTCTTTTAATTATTCGAGCCTTGGTTTAAAGCCACTTTCTATAGCCTTCATCGGCTAATTCCATCATAAAGTTGTGTGTCATGCCATAATTATTTAAGTTACTTTATTCATAATTCATAGACGACTAACTGAACAACACAAAAGGAATGCATAATCTAGAAAACAAAAGAAAATTACTTTTTTTTGCTCTTGGTTTATTGTTGTTTTATTTTTATTTTTACCAGCTAAAGTTTTTATTCACTGATATAGTCCAAGCAGCGAAAGTAGCGCACATAAATAAATACTAAATTATTATGCAATTACTCCAAAGTTTTTAATGTTTTACATGTCACACTTAGATTATTACTTACTACTGTCACACTTTACTTAGTTTATTTTTTTTATACTTATTTTCTATAGGGTACTTCTATTTCTACTTTATAATTTGTGTATAACTATTTGTTATATTGAATGTATATGTATAATTACAATGGTATATTAATGATTATTATTGGATCTATATGGAAAAATTATATAGAGCGAATCGCGGATGCTCATCAAGAAATACATAAAAAAATAATACACACTTCTAAATGTACTTCAGCAGTGCCACAGTTGGTTGTTTGTAAGTTTTGGACTTGGAGGGTTTAGGAGTGATACAAAACAAATACTACAACATTTAATAATTCGTGTGTAATGAAATTTTCACTTTTATATCGTGAAGAAATGCTGGATCCCTCACTCCAAAAAACGGCTCTTAATGTGTGGTCATGAATACGTTCACTCTAGAAGACACTAGAAAAAAAGCAATAATTAAGATATTTTATATATTAAGAAAAAAATAAAAAATCCTGATACACGTTGGAATAAGCTTCATTTGTAAACCAAAACTATGTTGTTTTTGGTTTTAGCGCGGTTACTCCCTATCTCCATAGGGAGAACCCGCTTATGAGGTTGACCTCATACGCAATCCGGAAGTGCCGACTAGAAACTTTCACGTTTCAGACCCTATAGATCACGAAAATATAGGTGGCTAATATTTGTATGTATATATATATATATATATATATATATATATAAGTGTTTGTTTTGTTGTTTTGAAATGGTTTTTCTCTTTCTTTATCTCACTTTTTAATTGGTTGTTTCTAGTTTTAAATTGCATTTATCAGTAAAATTAGTATTGTAGTCAAATAAGCTAACAAACGGTGATAGGTATTGGTAATAAGTTTTGAATGGCTGTGGTAATCATGATGGCAGTGGCTGTCAGTTTCCTGTGATTTGTGATGCTAATCTATTCAATTTCTTCGAGATGTACGTAA
This sequence comes from Gonocerus acuteangulatus, assembly GCA_946811695.1. Classification (NCBI taxonomy): domain Eukaryota; kingdom Metazoa; phylum Arthropoda; class Insecta; order Hemiptera; family Coreidae; genus Gonocerus; species Gonocerus acuteangulatus. Next base: position 81,292,453 of record OX328132.1, on the reverse strand, counting down.
CCGCGCTAAGATGACGCAGTTCCTGTGAGTCGGACTTTTTTCATTTAGCAATTAAACTGTCAATTATGACGACGTTTTTCGTTCTTAAACCCAAATCTACTACAAGTACCTTCTCATCGACTACCCTCTCTGTTTAATGTGTTGAAGTAAAAGAAAATGCTCTAAAATGTCGTTTTATTTAGATTCATGCAATATAAAATATAATAATAAAATAATGAATATAAAAATATAAATTGTTTTTCCATTTTATTACTACGTCTCATCCCAAAAGATCTTTTTGTTGTACTTTTTCTCATATTATTGTAATCTCACAGTTTTTACTGAAAAGTAAAGCAATATTTTACACCACTTATTTTATTGCTGGAAAATTGGTTTTACCCAGGTCGCCTCATGTATATGTGTAGGTTTAAAAAGATTTTTTTTTTTTTTCGCGAAAATGTAACATTTAGTGTGCGAAGATATATGTGATGAAACTCAATCTTCCTTAGTTTATTTTAGAAAAAAAGTGTAATGAACTATCGACTTAGTTTTATTAAAAAGTGTAATGAACTATCGACTCAACTTAGTTTTATCAAAAAGTGAATGTATTGGAGGTACTACCCTATAAATTCCATCGCTCTAATCGGCCGTACTTGTACACAGCCTAGTATGATGAAGGTGTCGTTTAGCGATTCAATTATTTTACGAAAAACGACTTAAATATTATTGTTTTCTGCAGAGAACTGTTGAACTGTTTTTATTAGGAAGGAACTGCACATTAAAAATGAAATCAACCTACTATCACGTGTGAAACTGTTAAATTTATTTGTCATAAGTGCCAATTTTTATAAAGAGGATTACGTCAAGAATGGACCTTTGCTATTCTTAGATCATGGTTTTCTTTCCATTCTGACTCCCACCACTAGTTATTTAACATTCTTAGGTAAGGAGCTACTAATCTGTCCATCATTTCTAATACATCAAAAGCATTTACTGTCTCACATGATCAGCCTTGTGTCAAGTTGTACTTTACCAAACGCACAGGTTGACCTAGGAGGTTTTATTTTCTCAATGTTAGGTTTTAGCTTCCTTTTTATTTTTGTTGTCGTATTGCGTCTTTTTTCTTTCTTGATTTACATTATACTTGGCTGTATTTCACACGTTTGGAATGCTCAAGACTTTTTTATCTTGGCTTCTCTGAATATTAATGGGAGGCTGGTTTGCAAGGCAGTCTGGACAATCTGCAACTTCTATGACCTCTAGACCAACTCTCAGGAATGGAATCCTTCAATGGAATTGCAACGGCCTCGTAAAGCACATGAGCGATTTAGAGATATTGATTGATCGATATGAACCTGTCTGTGTTTGTTTGCAAGAAACCCATCTCTCACCTGATGATGACTTCGACCCTCCCGGATATCAGGTTTACAGACTTGATGATACATCCAAAGACAAAGCGTGCGGTGGTGTGGTGATTATGGTCTGTAACGCTATTCCAAGTGAAGTCCTCAGCATACATACCAATCTTTGGGCCGTCTCAGTGAAGATTCTACTACCTCATCCAATCCATCTTTGCAATATTTACCTTCGTCCAAGCGAACAAGCTAGAGAATGCGACCTTCGGCATCTTCTGGAACAAATACCTCAACCTCGGGTTGTCTTGGGAGATCTGAACGCTCACTCCGC